>OY757010.1:76026175-77234339 GCA_963580285.1 Lucinisca nassula
TTTGGTTTGCTTTGGTTTTAAGTATCATTGCCTGCTCAACATTTTAGGCCATACCGAGGCGACCAGTTTACCAAACCACACTTTTCCAGGACAGTCTCATAAATAGCGGTTTTCAAGTACAGTGTATATTCTTTCGCCAGAAAATGACAACTACCCTTCTTGAATCAACGGATGGGAGAGAATGACCGTCGAAAATAGTGCATGATCAATCTCCACGAAAGAACGCAGAGTACTACCCGTAACCAGAGGTGCGTTCAACAACGCGGGTGCCCACCGAGCGCTCACTTTGTTGCCTTTGTTATGTACAGTAGAGCTTCGATGGCTCGAACACCGATGGCTCGTTTACCATGGCTGAGTCGAACCCGTTCTTGAGTCCCTAGGGAATTCTGTACATAAGAAATAGGGAGGGTAAAAATTTGGATATTTTCGTCTTTTATCGTGCAAATGTATGCTGTGTGTACTCATTAGAATCGCCTCGATGAGGCGATTCTAATGAATACACACAGCATACATTTTTCATTATAGAACACTGAAAAAGATGTCCTAAAGTATGTCGTTATGCCTCCTGGCCTTAGCCCTCAGTGGCTCGAACTACCCCTGTCTCGAACAGATTTTCATGGTCCAAAAGGTATTCGAGCCATTGAAGTTCGACTGTACATGTAGGCAACAAAGTGGAGCTTGGCGGGCACCCACGTTGTTGTACGCAACTCCCATTACCAGTCAGACAAACACTGACGGAAGGAATGAAATCTTCAAAACCCCTACTGATACATTGGACAAATGAATTTAATTTTCCAGGAACGAGAAGTAAAAGATAAAGAAACGCAGTTTATATTATGTATGGGATCTCGACTTAAACAAGGAACCGAGGACAGCACCAGCTTAGACTTTAGTCTTGTTCTTGTCACGTTAATAAGACCTTGTAATACACGATCTTGTAAACCCCACTTTATGTAGAGAAAAAACTGTGGTTTAAAAGAGTATACATTATTTTCATCACAAAAAACACGCCTAAAAAATTTTGACCCCCTTGAACCCCACTTTTATATAGAAATACTGGGGTTTAAAGTGGTAAACCTTATTTTTTTCTTATTTCTGCTCTAAAATATAGATTGTGGGTACTCGTTAGAATCGCCTCGATGAGGCAGTGCTCTAAAGTATAGATTGTGGGTACTTGTTAGAACCGCCTCGATGAGGCGGTTCTAACGATTACCCGCAATCTATATTTCGAGCAGAAATAAGAAAAATATCACAATTATTTGTCTAAAATTTCGTATTTTTAGGCGATAAAATTTACCATGTATTTGTATAGGCATGTTTTAGTAATGCTTATTTCTGTTCCAACACATAAGTTGCTGTACTCGTTCGAAGTTCTAAGAAGCACATGCAACCCTTGTTTGCAATATTCATGAAAAGAATGAGAAAACTGTCAGTTCATGAGAGGTGAAAGAATGGGCGGAGAATGGATATCTTTCCCCATTTTTTTCATACTTTGTAAGATTTCAATGTCGGTATGACTGTGCAATTCTCGCCTAATTACATGTACCACCAGCTTAACAAAAACCAAAGAGAATGTTTTGTCGGACTCCAGCACACTGTAAGACGTCGGTCAGCTTGACGTTGACGTCGACGAGCGCACTAAACGCCCCCAACGTCGACGTCTTTTCTCTATCCGGCGTATCATTATCTTCGCTGAGATGACGGCCAAAAACTGAAAAAGAGAGAAAATATTTGTCATAAACTCTGCATATAACCGAGAGAGGATAAATTTTCACCGAAGACAGCTATTTATTTTAAAAACAACCAAAAACGTCTTCCCTATCAACAGGAGTCTGTTCCTAAAGGAAAGAATTGGCAGCAAATTTTTAAATTAAGCTTAGACCCCTTTCTTACGCCTGCCTCGGTAGCTCAGTCGGATGCGCGACTGACTGGTGATCAGGAGGACGCGGGTTCGATTCCTGCCGGGGTCGGCAACATTCTTCCGTGAAGATTGAGCATGAAATCTTTTCTACGGTCATTCTGTCCCTTCCGCTGATTCAAGAAAGGCAGTTGTCAGTTTCTGGCGAAAGAATGTGCATTGTACTGGTTAACCGCTTAATGCTATGTTCCCACTATCACGATTCGCGCCACGATTGCAATCGTGTTCTTAATCGTGGACTAATCGTGGTGATCCTATCAGATCTCATCAGATCTTGAGGTCAGTCGTGGCAATCGTGTTAATCGTAGAAAATTTTTGAACGGTTCAAAATTTTTCCACGATCAACACGATCGATTTCAAATCGGGATCATCGTATCACATCGTGTTGCATCGTAACCAAGCGCGACGGATCGCATCTAATCGTGCTTCCAAATCGCGGTGATCGGGGCCAATCTTGGCAAAACAGGCACCGCGTTCTGTTGAGATGTGTTGCGATCTCACAAGATCTGTCACGATTTGTTACGCTCTGTCGGGTCCGATTGCTCAAGACCTGTCACGAATGACTCGTGATCGTATACGACATGATACGAGTAAATGCGATACGATACGAGTAGTCTACGTTTTTATACGAACGTTCACGATCTATTACGAGTTCTCAAGATTTAATGTGACTCATTCAGCGATCTGCATATGAGTGAGTGAGTGAGTGTATTTCAGTTTTACGCCCCGCCAATAACTAAGGTCATACGGAGACGGAACCTCGGTTTCTAGACTCATCCGAAAGTCTGGAGAAGCCCGGGATCGATCCTGCAATCCCTGGTTTATACAGGCGTTTGCTAGTATTTTTAAAGCCTATGAAAGATGCCACCCAAGGGTAATGGAAGCTAAGAATGGAAAAGGCAAGCCTGAACCATTCCAGCCAGAGAAATTGCAAATGGTTGGGGGTCAGTGTTTATGCTGTAAAAGTTCAAGAAACAATTAAGTCCAATGTCAGTCCGGCTGTATATATACCAGTCGGGGTCAAGTCGTAGCTCAAATCGTGATCGCCATCGATCTTGATCGTGAAAACCATCGAGACGACAGTCGTATGCTATCGTAACGGAGCGCATCGGCTCGTGATGAGCGTATAAGAACGTATCTGCACGTATCAGATCGTCCCAATTCGGGGTACTCGATCGTGATGATCGTTCCAGATCGAGACCAAGTCGTAGACTCGATCGCAACAATCCTATCGGAACGCATTCGGTCGTATCTAAACCTGATAGCAGACCGTGGCTGATCGTGAAACCTGAAATTGACAAATCGTGATTGGATTGCATCCGAGCGCAACGAATCGTACCAGAACGTATCGACTATCATCACCTCGTATCCAAACCTGAACTTTCAGAGAATATTCCACGACCAGCTACGAATGGCCAATCGTGGCGTTCGTAACGGATCGCACGACAGTGGGAACCTAGCATAACGTGTAAGCCTCCCCAGGAAAAGTGGACAGGTAAACTGACCGGCTCAAAAATGACCTAAAATAGTGCTGACTGGGCCGTTAAACCCCAATACAAACAAAAAACAAACATAGAACACTTTCTGAGAGATGTAAAATTGTATACGAAGGCAAACGGGAAGTTCCATAGTACGTCTACCTCGTAGAAAGTGACTAGAAATTTCTCTCAAGATAAAAGGATAAAATCATTTTACCTGATGTTTTGCTAATTTTGCAAGTGTGACATCACATTAACAATCCGTAGAATGAACGCCTAAGAAAATAACATTTTCTATTGAGAAAAGTGGAGTCTACATTTGAAGGAAGGCATTAGCTACTGAGGTTCCCTTAGGAGTAGACACCATTTGCAAAAAAGTTCTCAGTTTATTGGGAAGTAATCAGGAAAACCCAAAGTTGCCTCGTTTGAAAAATGGCGGAAAATATACCCGGTATATAGCCATTCCCCACAAAAAAGGAAAGGATGGTAACACACCCGGGGCATATAATGTCGCTTTTATATCTATAGTAATAGCATTTTTTCAGAAACATGTCACAATATATGTTAGTGTTCTGAGTGCACATTCCTTCGCCAGAAGCGGACAGCGAACATTCTTGAAACAGCTTAAAGGAGAAAATGGCCGTACATCACGTGAACAAGTCCGTGAAATGAAGATCCCCCTAAACCCCAGTTTATATAGAGAAAACTGGGGTTTACGGGGGTATTCATTATTTTTCCTGTTTCTGCTCCAAGACATAGGTTGTGGGTACTCGCTAGAACCGCCTCAATGAGGCGGTTCTAACGAGCACACACAACCTATGTTATGAGCATTTAAAAGAAAAATATCAAGGATTTTCACCAGAAAAGTAGCCATTTTGGAGATGTGAAAAATGCACTATATCGTACGGGTGTGTTATCATAATGGATTTATGATCAATTTCTGTTGCCGACCCGGCAGGTATCGACCCCGCGTCTCCCTGATCACCAGTCAGACGCGTATCCGACTGAGCTCCCACTTCTGCCTTATGGTCATCCATACGTCAGAAAAGGCAATATTGGCCAAGGTTCATGAATGTTTAGGCTGAGCACATTCCTAGCGAGTTAAAAACGCCGTGTAATATACAAACCCGTAACCATTATTTTCCTTATTTTTGTTTAGAACATACAGTAAAATTCATCAGTATATTAAGACCACCTTTGGTACTGTCACTTTTGAGTGGTCTTTAAGATTTTTTGAACAGTTACAAAGGTGGTCTCTGATCAGAGGACACCGTATGCAAAAAAAAAACAAACAAACAAAAAACACACACACAAAAAAACCCCCAAAACAACAAACAAAAAACAAAAACAAAAAAAAACAACAAAAAAACACACACACACAACTGCAACCTACTAAATAACCGGTCTTTAGTTTAGGTGGTCTTAATAGCGGAATTTCACTGTAGATAATGAAAACTCGTAAGAACCGTCTCAAAGAGGCGGTTCTCCGTCTCAAAGAGGCGGTTCTAAAAGGCACACAAACTCATAAATAAAATGTCACAAATTTTTATTGAGACAATGTCAGTTTTGGAGACATGTGAGAATGAGGTATGCAACGTGGGTGTTTGATCCTAATGTGGCCCGATTTGAGTGTTGTGCATGGTGGTCAGAGTTGTACCTGCTTCTTAGGTGTTTTATACCACGGTTCAACTTAAACTCGCTATTTACAGCAGCAAAGAAATATTACAGTTTCATGTTCATGTCGGCCCCAGCACATCGGGGCTTGAAGAATTAGATGGGCTGCATGATGCTTCCACGCAGAGCTGAAATCCGACCGCACACGAGTACTGGTGAACCGCTTAGAGGATCTAAGCCTGACCAAGTAAGGCGCTGCGAGTCGGACCGTCCATGCTTATAAACCCTATTGGTTTCATTGGGCGACAAGGCTTTAGATGTCATTTCATCCCAATGTCGGGTAAGAGTCCCACAAAATTGGAAGCAACGTCTCCAAAAATGACCTATACATTGTTGACGGGGACGTTAACATGTTCATGTAGCTTTCCGGTAACTCGTTTGAACTTTTAAAATTATATAGAAAGGATTATCTCCCTTATGTCGTAGCAGTGGCAAAAACATACGGATATACACATATCAAAACCAACATCGGTAAATTTCCGTATAGCCGAGGAGCCTATACATACATGTATATGATGCAAGGACCGGAGAGGACGGGCTTTGCTATTCGGAAGCCACATTAAAGTGTCTCCACCAAGCAAACACGCATTAAAACCACAAATCGTAAATCAATTTCAACCTTGGCATTATAAGCGAACAAAGAATGTAGGCCGAACATCAGGCCGACATGGATACGACGTTGCTGCGGCTGCAACGTCGCATCCATGTCGGCCCGTCGTTGAGCAGTTGTTGTATGCTGTAAACTAAGGTGACAGAGGCTTGCATATTTCATGCAGCCTGTACAGGACCTGCCCAGCAAGCACTAAACGTTGATTCTTGCAAAAAACAAAACAAAACATGAACATAACGTTGAGTGAAAGCTAGCGTCCCCGTCAACACTATATAGGTCATTTTTGAGACGCTGCTTACATTTTTGTTTTGGTATTTTTAATCGGTATTGAAATGAAATGACATCTAAAGTCCTGCCGCCCAATGAAGCCAATAGAGTTGGTAAATATGCATGGACGGCCCGACCCACACCACTTTGCCTGGGCAGGCTTAGACCCTCTTAGCGGTTTACCAGTACTCATGGGCGGTCGGTTTCAGCTCTGCTGTGAAGCATCATGTTATCGTATGTCTTTATTTAGGATTATTTTTTGTAGATTTTTCTTATTTTATCTTAAAAAATGTGTGTTGTGTGCACACATTAGAATCGCCTCGATGAGGCGATTCTAATGGGTACACACAACATACCTTTATTTTTTAAGAAGATCGAAACGATAGCCCTAAATCATTCCCAATTATGCCTCCTGGCTTGTGCTATGCCTAACCCTCAAATGGCTCGAACTATCCTTGTATGGAACAAATTTTCAAGGTCTAAATGGTGTTTGAGCCATTGGTGTTTCACTGTGCTGTAAGATGATTTAATCTTGCGAGGGCGATATTTTCGCGGACAAACTATTGTGAAAATAAGTTACCGGTCTAAATAACAACCATGCGGACAAAACGTCTCGCCCAAATTCACCAAGTTCATCAAGGTCGAAAAAAATAAAATAAAAAAAGTCTTACTTGCATGATCAGTGTCGTAAGTGCTGATATGACTATAAGTTCATCATATTTGCTCAGCCATTCTCCAAAACCATGTATGCATCCTCTGGTGAATATATAGTCTCGAACGTCTATCAGCTGTAACACAGGAATTATATCCACTTGCGATAATACTATCTCACATGACATAAAACTGCAATTTTTTTTCTGATGAAAATTATTTATAAGTCACTAATCTACATGTAACCCGTGTCCTGCTGAACCACGACAACCCATAGCTTTGCAAAAGTGGATCTACATTTTTCCGAATTTCGATGGAAAAATGTGCAATATCAAGTTATTTGGTTCGAGCATGGCTCGGGTCACATGTAAGACGCCAGGTTCCGCAAGGGAAGGTCAGGTGTTTTTTCTCCAGGTATTCCGATGTTCGCTCATCTCTGATTAACCAACGGTTCGAAATAAGTGAAATATTTTAAAGGGCCGTAAATATCAAGTTATTTGATTGGTTCATATTAAAAATGCGTGACAAAATTAATTATTCACCAGCACAGGGATTAAGAAGTCAAAAACAAAGACTGAAGGTGCTGAGGTGGTCTTACGTGTAAGGGTACCAACAGCTAAAGTTTTTGAGCATAAGTGTGGAAAATAATGTAAAACCTTTTAAACCCAACTTAAATACAGGCGTTTAATTTCATAGACTTGTAAATGTGATGATGACGTCACACATAAATGAAAACATTCTTTAAGGGGAATGGGAATACTGATACGCCTGCAGGCTACTACCAGTGGATGAACAACAACAACAACCACTCGGATGGTTCCGGTGAACTTCGGATGGCTACGGATGTCTACGTCAGACGAACTACGTCATCTGCATGATTTTTCCCTGTCCATCAGCGTGGCTCGCTCTCTTTGCCTTTGGACTCCAAACTAGACGGACGTGCTTCACCACAGCCACCTCTCAGAGTGGTAAGTCCCATTTACATCAAATGGCGACGAGGATGGGATTATCTATGTTTGGATTGACGGGAACATAAGGATAACTATCCCCTGTTCTTGGTCTTGTTGGTGACTGGTCTCTATAAGGGGGGTTATTGAAAGGAACATAAGGAAAATTATCCCATGTTCTTTGTCTTGTGGGTGACTGGTCTCTATAAAACTGGCGGGGTGAATTACCTCGGTAATAATCCGGGGATCTTTGTCTAAAGCTGTTTTGACCTTGAGTCGGGGACCCATACCGAGATGGAGATCCTGTTGTACTATGAAGAGTTTTTACTACCTCCTTTAATGTCTTTTCAATATTAGAGACTCGTGTCTCTTCATCAATGGTAAAAATTCTTTCCTGAAATGACACTCTTCCCCCTCCTATGGCTTTCTTGTTAGCCATAATAGTTTTGACCCTACGACAGCAACTGGGTCTGGGTTCCCCCATTGAGCTGCTGGGGTGTGCAGCGGTTCGAGAGCTCACTCCTGATACTGTCAGGTTCTCTGAGAGGGATTTATTTTTTCTCAGGGACTATGATTCGAGAGCCGGATTGGAACCAGTTTCATCTGCTATCTATTTAAGCATTCAACCAACTAGACTTATTGCTTTAACACATCCAAAACTTTTTGTACTTCTAATCATCCAACTGAACCCTGATGTAATTTCCCAGCTCAAGTTTTATACCCGTTATGCATTGTATGATGGCTCCATTCCGCCTGAGGGTTATTCCATATTGAAGAGGGGGATTATTGATGCCCATTTTCATATGGATAAGCTCTCGGATTTTAGATGCATATCGCTGTCTGATCTGGAGGGCTCGAGACCAATACCAACTAGACTGCCGTTCGCGATAGCTAATTATGTCTACCCATCAAGATGGAATTTGATAGGTGATCGGGTCAGGATGGATCCTCGGCTGAAAATTACTCTGGGGGTTCATCCTCATCTGATCACTAATGATGATTGTGACACTCTGTACGGCCGGTTGGAGAGATTGTTACAGAAGCATCCTGAGGCGGTTGGCATCGGCGAGGTCGGCATTGATCACACTAGCAAATGCTATCATGACCGATGTCGGACAAGGCAGGCTTGTAGTGATGAGAAAATAATGGCTCAACGCCGATTCCTCTCCCTTGCTCTCCAACTTGCCAAGCGAGAAAATAAACCAGTAGTGCTGCATGTGCGGGATGAAGGTACTGGATTGGCTGCAGCTCAGGTCTTGAATCTACTTGAGAATCTAGACATGACAAACCACCCGATTCATCGCCATTGCTTTACTGGGGATGTTGCTGAGTATAGGACCTGGACCAATACCTTACCCAATTGTTATTTTAGTATAGCCCCAAAAAGTATTCGTGACCATAGAACCATGCATGCTCTCGGTACATTTGATAACCGGAATCGATTGCTGCTAGAAACTGATGCAGATTATTTTGCAGGTTTCCCCTTTCCCTGGTCTGTCAATAAGGTTGCAGAGGCAGCAGCACAGTCCTTAAATATGACCATGACTGATTTGATCAGAGGTTGTAACAGTAATGCAGCCAGGCTGTATCAGTTACCCTGGTAGAATATTTTTTCTCCCAAAATCCAGCTTCATTCAGTAACATGCAGTTCGAAAGTTATTATGACAATTTCGTAATTGTTGGGTTCTCGCGCATTTTCAGTGAAAGTAATTACCTTTAAATTCTTAGTGACTTTAGATACGTTTTCTCTGCTCGATATGGAGTGAAAATAGGGCCTCATGAAATTTGTAACTGCTGGTTCATGGTGATTCCTACAGTGACCAGCTCTTTGTAGTTTTCATATGTGGGATCACTTTGGGTCAGTGAAGTGCATTTTATTTCCCCTTTGTATGGATGGTTCATAGTGATTCCTACAGTGACCAGCTCTTTGTAGTTTTCATATGTGGGATCATTTTGGGTCAATGAAGTGCATTTGGGTTCTTAGGCTATTACCCTCGTCTCTTTCTGTTTACAGACACAGGAATTTACCAGTTGTAAGTGTTGCATGGTAGTATAGTTGCGTTGTAACTGCTGGTTGCTTTACTCTTCGTTTATTTCTCTGGAATTACTACGGAATGGGTGTGCTAATAAGTAGCTTTATAGAGTGTATATATGAGCTTTGTGGAACAATGAATAGAGGATACCCTCACTTCCATATACCTGTTGTAAAGTACATGCATTCTGGTAATTCTTGACCTTGACCTAAAGAGTTCCAGTATTTCTTGAAGAATCAACATTTTTTAGGATACTGTAGTTGTCATTGTATTCCTCGGTTCATTTAGGTTAATATTTTTCTAAAAATCCCACTATTTCCCTTGATTCTAAGGTCTCGGGTTCTCAGACCTTAATTTGGTGCCATCAGACAGCTGTATGCTAATTACCTTGTATGTGTATGTATGTTTGTTCACTTTCAAAATGTGTGCTTTATTTTTGCTTATGTAACCGTATATTTATATGGCAATCCTATCACATGCTGTAGCTATATCCATTGGGCAAAAGAGCTGTCTGCTTTGCAGATATATGTAAATAGGCTAGATATTGCTACTTGAAATAATGCTAAATTGAGTAATATGATATATAAGTCTAAATCTAAGGAATGTTATATTAATGACATTTTAAGTAAATTTAATTGCTGTCTGTAAATTTTGTTCTATTCCTATACTTAGGAGTTTTGATGGTCAATTAGCCCTGAATGGGTGAAATTATCTTAAAGGGCTGTAAATTTGTAACCAAAGACTTGCTAGTGGTTACTTTATTTTCATATGCTGATTTGTACTAGCAATATAAAATTATTTCAGGTAGCAAATCTGACAGCATGTAAATGCTGGTGTATATATACAATATGTATCCAGTTTAAGGAAAAAACGAATATTCAAATTAATGTGCATGTATGTGTGGGTATAAATAAGGAATTCTTTCTTTCGGATGCATAGATTAGTGTAAGCCTCTCTACACATATTTAAATCCTAATTTCTAGTCGGGCACGTTCGGTTTTCAGTCTCATAAGGTCAATACAGTCAATACAGTCAACACCTTTGTCATAACTGCAAGTAAGGGTAACCTTGTTTGGGGGTCAATTTTCTTATAATGTCGATACAGTTTCTACAGTTAATACTTTGTCACAATTGCAAGTAAGGGAAACTTTATGCTTAGTGTTCAGTTTAATATTAAGGTCAATACGATCAATACTCAGTCATAACTACAATTTAGGAAATCTTTACATTTTATATTCAGAGATTTAAGTCATAAAACAGTTTGTTGTAGATCTAGCAATGCTATTTTAAGGAAGGGGGTGAGTGATACGCCTGCAGGCTACTACCAGTGGATGAACAACAACAACAACCACTCGGATGGTTCCGGTGAACTTCGGATGGCTACGGATGTCTACGTCAGACGAACTACGTCATCTGCATGATTTTTCCCTGTCCATCAGCGTGGCTCGCTCTCTTTGCCTTTGGACTCCAAACTAGACGGACGTGCTTCACCACAGCCACCTCTCAGAGTGGTAAGTCCCATTTACATCAATACCTTCATGTCATGCTTTAGTATTACCCAAAGGAAGGTAATGCTACTCTTCAAAAGGAGATTCGGAAACATAAACAAATATGATTATCCTTGATTATACCCGTGTGTTGCCATTTCACACACAAAAATCTGAAGTTGGCGAAATCATTGAATTTAACTCACGGCGGTTGATATACAAAATACACAAGGCAAGGGAGACAATCTACAGAAGATCAATTTCTGGTTGATTACACGAGGTGCATGCGGTCTAAATTTAGTATTTTAGCCAGCAGTAAAGTTTATACTGTATACGAACATTTTACGAAACGTTTTATCACATGAACATTGACTTACGTATCGTGTATATATCACTGGGACTGTATTATACACAGTAGTTTTAAAATATTGTGGTGCTGGATATTTTACCTGAGAAGATTCAGGGTTCGTCATTGTTGGCGGAGAAGATTAACAGAACAGAACAGAACAGAATATGGCTGACATTACCAGGAAGTAAAGGTGAAATGACAGAAAAATGATGTTTTTGGAGTGCAAAGGGCATGTTTGTTAAAGTTGACTCCGTGTCAGAGCAAGTAAACAAAGTTTACATATGCAGCTACTCGAAAAAGTGCTGAGACATAGAAAGTGTGAGTATTCCGCCAGTCTTCGCCTGTTGAACCTGAACATGTTTTTAATCTGTGATCTTTCAAGAACTTGGCATCTAATCAGTACACACAATAGTTCAAAATTAAAACCAGACAAAAATAATTAATCACTCTGTGCACCTGCTCCAGAGGAGCCCCAGAATGTTATTGATAAGTGTAAATAAAATAATCAGATACCAGCATAACAAGTACTGGCTTACCTATAAAATTGCCATTTTTTTTTTTTTATTGTTTCTTACAGTTGTCATGTGACAGTTAAAGAATCATATTTCAGCAAATAATTTGGCGACTGAAAAGCAGAGGCTATGTCATTCACTTGTGTAGATCTGCTTTGGTCAGGGTTTTGCATGATGGGGGTCCTTCATCCTAGCTGGATGGTTTCTTCCACCATGAATTCCACATTATGCCAACAGTAGTGCCTTCAAATTCATTGGAGCCTTCATTGCAAAGAAAGAATTATAACTGAAGTTTGAAACTCTAACAGGAAAGACTTTTCTCCTGAAAAACAAAATGCTCCTGAGGAGCAAATTCTTTCCTTTTAGTCGTGAAAGTGCTGTGGAACAGTACATTTGTTGTGTCTTTGAGCAAGATGCTTTTTACACAATATTTTGTATTTCTTTTTACCCAAAAATAAATCCTAAAATGCCTGTGAGGCGGTATTACAGAAAATACTGACAGAAGGATAGAGCAAGATGCCTCTCCAGGAGGGCTCTTTTGATAAAAATAAAACAAGAAAACAAGAGAAAGAAAGATAAAAAAAGGCATGGAAGTAGTCTCTCTAGTGAAACAATGACAAATAGACTGCTTATACAGAGTTGATGGTTGTCAGTGAAAATCTGAATCTGTAAAATGATCCCATAGCTTTAAGGCATTCAAGTGACTTAATTCTATGGATCCGCAAAAGTGACTGCTCAAAATATATAAATTAAACGTTGACTTCATGTAAAATTCTTAGCTAGAAATTGATATCCTGCTCTGTCTTCCACCTCCCCGTGGTGAGCAGGGGGCAACGAATATATGCCTTCCATTAAATTTGGAAGGTACTTATTCGGCTAACGGAAGCTGCAAAAAATTATTCACTTTTGCAATATAAATAGAATGTAATGTTCAGCTTCAAATTGTAGGATAATAAGCCCTTACCCTGCTGAAAAGATAAATTAAGCCAACACTCAGTAACTGCATATCAAAAAGTGAAGATTCTGATCATATGGATCATTCATAAGCCATCTGAACTAGGTCTACATTGTTTGCAAAGGTAGGGTTTGTTCTTTAAAACAGCAGGTTAAGAGTCATGTACATGATAAAAACTTCTTGCTGTTTTTGTATCAGTTACTTGAGACTTTTTAGCCTTTTTTTTTTTTTTTCATTATTGCCATACATGGCAGTCAGTTTTTGATTTAACCCATTCAGTACCAGAAACCCCTAAAGGGGTACCTTGGCAAACAGTGCAGGCCCAGATCAGACGCTGCAAAATGTGGCATCTGATCAGGGCCTACACTGTTTGCAAAAAGTTCAGCCATTTTCCAAATAAATTTTGAAGAAAACTCAACCTGACAACCCTAAATTTTGAAATAGACTCCTACTATATATAAGGTAGAAGATTCCATTTTGGTTCAAAAAGGGATAAACTTGTTAAATTTTGCTTTTATGGAAGGTGGTATCCACTTTACATTATAACACCCCAGTGTGACAGGCTATTCTTGGTGTCTCAAAATATGGCATTATTTGTGTCAAATTTTGGGATTATCATTCTTATCTTTGACACAAACATGGTAGATTTTTGTACATAATGACCTTATTGTAGATTTTTAATACCATAGAAATCCTAAAAATTTGAACATTTTGAGGACATGCTTTCACAAGGTTGGGTAGTTATGGGGAATGGGAACACCTTCACGTGAGGCAACTCCTGCAAAAGTATTTATGTCTCCCATTTCAATAGGGGTCAATTCTTAAAGGAAAGAATTTGCAAATTAGTTTGGTCTAAAACTGGCAAACATTGTAGGCCCTGGTCAGACAGGAGTAGTTTGATCTGGGTCTGCAGTGTTTGCTTAGGCCTGTTCATCCCTATACGGTATCCCTAATCTGTGTTTTGAGCAGCACTAAGAAAATAATCCATACCCTTGTAACCCCCAATTCTCTATATAAAGTGTGTTATCCAAAGATATTAATGGATAGAAAATATAAGGTTTGAACTGAATAACAGAAAAAACTTAGGCATTAAATTTGGACAATTTTAATGAAGATAAATTTAACAAATATGCTGCATTTTGAGATTCCAGGCTTAAGAATTAATGCTCACCAAGGCTCAAGAAAAACACAACTACTGAACTCATTTAATGAATTAATTATCCATCTGTTATAACCTTAAATTGAAAGAATACAAAAGTCAATTTACTTCATGCTCTGGTTATAGATCTCAAGACATGTTAAAATACATGTATGTAGGTGGGTGGGGTAATATTACAAAACTGATATAGAATTATGCCTCTGTCTGACACAATTTCATGGCAGATAATAAGATTATCAAACCAAATGTTACATTTATGCCAGTGATGTAATTCAATGTCAATGAGATAGTAAAAAGTATTGAAGTAACTATTTGACAAGAAATTTCCATGTTTATGTGGAATTTCCATTTTTAAAAGCCATCATGAAATTATGCATGTCAGTATGACCAATAGACCATGAGTGAAAGCTGTGCTGTTTTAAAGCTTGTTTATGCTCTCATGGTGTCATATGTCAAAAACTGCACTTAATTTAACTTCTTGAAGCTTACACATTCTTGGTGGTACACCAATAAATTGACTTTTGTGAAATATGTGGGTGGGGTAGTCAGAACCCCTGAATAGCTGATTTCTTTGGCAATACTGGGAATAAATACTGTAAATGGCCTTCTATAAGATTTATTTTTGCATGTTTTCAATACTTGATTTCAAAAATGTACACACGTATAGTATGCAGATGATGAAAATGTTGCTCTATGTATATTTGTGATTAAAAATATTTTTTCTTTTTTTTGGGGGGTATATGTAAATTTGGAAAAATATATGAGAAAGTAATCCATATACCTATTATTTTCTCTGTCTGGTATTAACCCACATACCTTCTTGCATCACATAGTAGTTTTTGACAGTAATCTAAGGAGTAATTTTTTTTACAGATCAGATTTTGTTAAAAAATATGTGCAGTGAAATAGGTAAATTATCAGAGGCTGAATTCTTTGCCATTTCATTGATATTTCATTTTTATTCTTTTGTGGGTATAGAGTCGACAGTTTCTCATTATGAGTAAATACTATGAAGATTGCTTTTGAAATATTGATGATTACCAAACTGTTCTGTTGCCCAGTGATTTGGAAATCAGATACCAGGAATGCAATGTCTGTTCCAAAAGTGTGTAACTTTTACTACTCAAAATATGCTGTATGTCCTTACTTTGGTGACCTAGTATCTTGAAAACTAATCCATGTACCATCGATTTTCTTTTCATATTTCAAAAGCACAAAGTGCAAATATTCAAAATGACAAGTTTCATCACAATCTATGGATAGCAATTTTTGGGTCAGGTGTACCCATTCCCCTTAAATGCGCATGTGCATCTTCATTTGGAAGGAGGATACTGTCCCACCATTAAAGTACGATATGTGTGTGTCGGTGGGGATTCGGGTCTGGGTAGGACGGGGTGCGAAATCTTACGTCTCAATATACGTAAACTGAAAGCCATCAACAATGGTTATTGCCTAATTCAAAGGTGGAAGGCCCCGCTTGAGAAAGTAAGAGATGAAAAAGTTAAGAAGCTCCTACAGTTATGGAGGGTTTTCTCTTTTCATCATAGGAAGGTATGTAGTGTCTATTCATTAGAATCACAGCAATGAGTCGAGTCTAATGAGTACATACAACATAATTTTATTTTACAGAAGCTCGAAAAATATATCTCTAACTCATCCTTATTATACCTTATCAATACGATAATACATCAACATATCACGAGTTAGCTTACCTTTTGGTCGGACATTTCAAACCCACACATTATGTTCACTCTATCTCCCTGAAAATAAAACGACTTCTGTTACAGATACGCACAAATTCAAAATTTCAGAAGCCACCGTGGTAAAGTGATTAAGCTACCAGGGATCGTTAGTTCGATTCCGGGCTTTCCCAGGCTTTCGGATGAGTCTTTAAAGTAATGTCCAGTCTCCATGTATGACCTTACTTGTTGATGGGACCTACAACTTGAAAACACATAAAAAAAAAATAATAACCAATGTCATGAGAAAAACATGGTTTTGCCATCAGCAAAACCATGCTTTTCTCATGACATTGCTTATTAAATATTTAAGGTTAGAGTTACGGTTGGCGTTAGTATCAGCCTGCGCATCCGCACCTTGGATAGTTCAGGACCTCTATTTCTAGATGCATTGTAAAATTGGTCGACTCGTGCTGGTCTGTGTCTTCCTTGGTCGCAAACCCCGAAGACAGTTTTTTTTTCTCGTCGCTATATCATATTGGAATTGGCGGGTTCTGGCTTAATACTGTATTTATCCTTAATATTCGGACACCTCATCTCAATACCAAACTTAATTTACGATCGGTTGTTGTATCTAAAATATATGCAGCTTGATGCAGTCTTTGGTAAACAGTATATATTCTGCGGCGTCTCATCTGGGTTTATACTGCTTGCTGAGGCCTGGTTGTCAGAATACATACAGCAGTGAGCAGTGGCCATTGCTGGGAATCCGTCGGTTGCTGACTTCCGTACTTCTTTCGCAAGATTCATCGCGTATCTATTAGAATATGTGTGCATGTGTTGGTTGAGTTTTACGTCCAGTTTCAACGTTTTACTTTGACCATGCCGAATGACAGTTGACAGACTCATCGGAAAGTCTGGAAAAGCCCGGTATAGAAACAACCACACCTGGTTTATGGCACGAGTGGCATAACCACAGCACCACGGAGGCTTCTTATAAAACCAGGTACAGTACCGAAAATTCTCAACATCACATAATCAGCCGTAGTTTATCACTTAACAGCCATTCATTATGTATGAAGACCAGTGCGCCAGATTTGAAACAGAGCGTCGCAAAACTATGCATGTCACCTGCTATTAAGTCCAAAAACATTTTCATTATACCCCTTAGTGGAATGGATTTCCTTCTATTGTACCATAGAGGAGTTTAGTGTCTGCACCATGCGTTTGTGAACGCCTTTGATGTGCTTCTAATCTTGTACATAGTTATTGTCAAACCATTAGCGATGAATTAATTCTAAATAGCATTTCATGATAAAACGAACCGCGAATAGCGGAAATACGTCTTAGGTCACATCCCAGTAAGCATTCTACATAAATCTACAGCGGGCCGTTAGCGGCCCGTCAGCTACCCTGACGGGCCGCTAACGGCCCGCTGTAGATTTATGTAGAATGCTAGCAGGGATGTGCCCAGAGAAGACTAAAATCAGACTGCGCAGTGTGATATGAGTCATTTTTATTCGCTGTGCTCACGGTGGTTTCGGTTTGACACATACATATAACACGAAAGATCCTATTATGACACTGAGTGGGTACACAAGCTGATTTGTCCTTCCTGCCTGTCATTGCCAAATTGTGATCGTAACAGTTTTAGACCATCCATTCAATAATACAGCATGTGCATTATTTCCTACGCTTAGATTTCCGTAAACCATGAGTTTTGAATTTCCAATAGCGTCATTAATTGCAGTGAAAGTAGCAGTTTAGGATCCATTATTTAAATGCAAAAGGCATCACTCTCTTAATTCTTGAGAATTGAAACCAGTCAAAATGACATCGAACTTTCACATTTTGATGTATGATCTGCGCTGTAAAATAAGTGCTTATCGTGAAAACATATTATTTTTTAGCCTTTCTAACCAAATTGAAACTCCATAGTTTAGACATTTAGGGTGCCCACATGAATTTCCATCAGCTGAGTGAATGTTATCGAATTGTTTGGGTCCCCTGACCCGAACTACAGTCGTAAGTCAAATGTAGGCGAGTGTTATTACACTAACAGAACGTTTCAAGAACATATTATCAATGTTCAACATGATTATAAAAGTGCATATTTGTCTGGTACTCCTATTCAGGCAATACAAATTTTATTCCATTTTATTAGACGAAATCATATTCACTTTTCAGAGAAAAATAGAAGTAAAGACAATGATCAGGAATCGATACAATTAACCCACAGCTCCCATCAGAGACAACAAAAGGAAAGAAACACAAACATGAAATGGAAACATCAATAGCGGAAAGCCAAAAGGACAGTTACTTGCCCACAAAATGGTCAATTGGCTGAAAAAATACCACGCAAATGGCACATATCGATATTTTTCAGTGTTGTTAGTTAAGATAAAACCCCTTGCGATACAGCGTTTCTTTCCTGGTTCAGAATAGAAGTGAAGGCAATGATCAGGAATCGATACAATTAACCCACTGCTCCCGTCAGAGACACCAAAGGGAAAGAGACACAAACAAATAAGAAAAATGTTACAATTTTTCATCTTCTCGGCGGTAAAATGTACACTATATTTGTATAGGCGTGTTATCGTAATGGGTTAAAAAGTACAGGGCTACGTTTCAAGCAATAAAAGTAGCTTTTGCAAAATACAAATTAAATGAACTGATCGCATTAGATTCCGAAGCCTATTCCAAACAGCAAAGGGAAAGGCAGACAAACACATCTTAGCAACCAACAAAATCATAGGCGATTAGATGAGAAGGCAGATCTTCTCTCAGTTAACTCGCAACTAATTTGGACACACACGGCTCCCGCCAATCGGGGCTTGAAGAAATATATGGGCTGCATGATGCTTCCACGCAGAGCTGAAACCGACCCGCACACGTTTTCTGGTAAACCGTTTAGAGGATCTAAGCCTGTCCAGGCAAAGCGGTGCAAGTCGGAAACACTATTGGTTTCATTGGGCGACAGGGCTTGAGATGTCATTTCATCTCAATGTCGTGTAAAAGTCCAACAAAGTTGGAAGCGACGTCTCCAAAATGACCTTTACAGTGTTAGCGGGGACGTTAAACCTCAAATCAATCAATCAAACAAACAAACAAACAATTTGGACTCACAGAAGTGCAAAAATGAATCACGAAAACACGCCTATATAATGTTGACACCATTAAACCCCACTTTTATATTGTAAAACTGGGGTTTACAGGGGGTTTAAAGGGGTAAATCTTATTTTTCTTATTTCTGCTCTACTATATAGATTGTAGGTACTCGTTAGTGAGGCGGTTCTAACGAGTACGCACAATCTACATTTTGAGTAGTTATTTGAAAAATATCACAATTTGTCATCTTGAAAAGTTCGTTTTTAGGGGTAGGGAGCGTGGGGTTAAACCGGTTTTATAACCCTCATCTTCCGCATACAACATAACGATAACACTCCCATGCGACATAGTGTATTTTTTCACGTTTTCAAAATGGTTTTTTTTTTCTGATGAAATTCCCTGATATTTTTCTTATTTATACTGCAAATATAGGTTTTGGGTGCTCGTTAGAACACACAACCTATGTTTTGGAGCAGAAATAAGAATAGTAGTGTATACCCCTGTAAACCGCAGTCTTCTCTATATAAAGTGGGGTTTAGGGGATGTTCATTTCACAGACTTGTCCACGTGATGATTTCGTAATTTTACCTTTTCAAAAATACAGCAGGATGTCGGTACGGCACATCGGTATATACTCTTGTTGGACGGTGTACAGTTGAAATAGGAGTTTATCTGCCAGTCTCTGAAGCCTTCATTATTCTCCTCCACTCCACCGATACCACAGCATCTAAACTAATATAAAAACAAGTCATGGTGATACCACAGCATCTAACCTATACAAAAACAAGTCATGGTGATACCACAACATCTAAACTAATACAGAACAAGTCATGGTGATACTACAGCATCTAAACTAATACAGAATAAGTCATGGTGATACCACAGCATCTAAACTAATACAAAAACAAGACATGGTGAAACTGAAAACTTCTTAATGTCCACCTGGCCCCAAGGTTATAAAACTGTTTCATGCTGAACTCAGCTGAGTATAATATTTATCAGTCACGCTCTATATGATTGCATTGCAGCACATTGACCTGATAAAGATATGCTATCTCACGACAAGCGAGCTTTATCAAGTCAACGTGACAGTGCACTTTTATGAATGAACCGGACTACTAGAAAATGGCAACTGGTATTTTTACTGTAAAAAAATGAAATATTACTTGAAAAAAATATAGGAAAAATATGGTCAGGCTGATACAAAATATATCGACCGCCGGAATGTTGTGACGCACTGAGGATCCTCGATAACTGATCATAAATTGCTAATTAACTAGTGCACAATGGGATAAACTGATAAATAGAATACCATACCAGATTCGTGTCATTTGATATCAAGTTTATCAGGCTCGGCTTCGAGAACGCATGTAGAATCGCTCGGCAAGCCTCGCGATTCTACAAGCGTTCTCCAAGCATTGCCTGTTAAACTTGGTATCAAAAGACATAAACCTGGTATTCTCTATTTTTCAAGCCCACAAGTATTAGAATCCAAACAAATCCGACAATTGTCTTGCTCAAATCAGCAGAGAGTGTCATTTGATCTGCTCATTAATTTTAAAATGCCAAATACTTCTGCCATTTTAAAAGTTATGAGCAGGACAAATTATATGCTCAAGTGAGCTGAGCATGAAAATGCTTTATAACCTCGGGGCCAGGTCCCAAATACAACACCAACTAAACAAATAATAATAATAATAATAATAATAATAATAATAAAATATAAATAATAAAACATCTGGGTGTATCTGAAATCTGTTTTTCTGAAGGCCACAACTACCACAACAACTCGTGGTCGTTTTACGTAAAATTGATGAAACGAGCCTTTGGCGAGTTTCGTAAATTTCGTATGAAATAACCACGAGTGTAAGCTTCTGTTTATCATATTACGATTTTAAATCAGATTTGTTTTCGCTGAAAAGTTCAAAAGAAAACATAGGGTTGTCACGGACAGCGTCATGACGTTACGCAACAGATACCTTGATTTAACCCTTTTTGTAGAAAATGGAATCTTTCTCCTTATATATCGCAGGAGTCCATTTCAATATTTAGGGTTGTCAGCTTGTGTTTTCATCAATATTTATTTGGAAAAATGACTGAGCTTTAAGTAAACAGAGGAGGCCCCGATCGGATGCCGCAGAACGCGGCGTCTGATCTGGGCCTGCACTGTTTGCCAAGGTACCCGTTTCGGGGTTTCTGGTACTCATTGGGTTAATACATGTGTTGTCATATATGGGCCCCGTCAAGCGATTTTGGTACTTATCGCCTATGTGAGCAGCGAAGGTTCAGGCGAGCCTGCGCATCCGCGCAGTCTCGCCAGAACCTTCGCTGCTCGCTCATACAGGCAGTGAATCAAGAGGAACCTTCAGACAGAAAGCCATATCCCTGGCCCCTCTGAATGGCTGGGCATGCGCAGTTAAAATTTGTCATGACGGAATGCTCGAAGACACAAATTCGCTTGGCGGGGCTCATATGATTTTATGACACGGCGGTATCCACTAAATAACAGCGATGTAATACCAACAGCAAGTCATGTTAATCTTGACCCATTATTATTTCTCTTGTAAATCGAAAATAATTTTATTGTTTCCTTCATATTCTCCCAACCTTACGCCATTGTTAGAAGACATTACGCATAAACAAATTTATCAGTTAACCCCTACATTAATTGCATTGTAACACATTGACCTGATAAAGATATGCTATCTCTGGACAAGTGAGCTTTATACCGCAATCAGGCATTCTAGTAACCTAATAAAGAGGGTCAAATAACTGCACGCTATAATCGTTAGTGACCTATAATGCCTTCTACTGACCTATAATACGTCTAGTGACCGTTTATAGACCGGACCTACTTTTCAGGTCCCTATTTTACAAATATAAACAATACCATGCAAACTTTCATACATGGGAAAACAACGAAACTGCAAGTTTAAATTCTTGCAATATTTATTTAAACAGAATTTCAGAAATTTCAGCTAAATTCTTACCTTCTCGGCTTTTCCTGGTCTAAATAGCCCGTTGGAAATACTGCGCACTGCTACTGCAGCTACGTCTCAACCTCGAAAATAATTTTAAAAACTAAAATAAACTATTTATTTGCAGATTTTCATACAGAAAGTAAAGCGCTGAGAAACTTTTATTCGAGCGTCCATGTTGTTTCCTACGTCTTTGTGGCGCGGTGACTTCAGAAACTTTGCACTAGTTGACGTCACGTTATACTACGTGTGCGCGCCATGGCACTGAATGTCGTTTAACATGCCACACTGCCTGCTGTCTTTTTTGCTTAAATTTGCTAAATTATTGCAAAACTCATTGATTGTTTTGGATTGCGGTATAAACTAAATACATGGAAAGTGTCTTTAAATAATAATCGGTTCGCCCCGACAATTTTATAGGGGCTCGCTAAAGCTCGCCCCTATAAAATTGTCTAAGGCTCACCGATTATATTTTATTATTAAAGACACTAACCATGTATTTACTATTTGTCAGGTCAGCGTGACATTACATTTTTATTAATGAAGCGGACTACCGGAAAAATGACTAAAATGTTATTATAACTGGAAAAATTAGAAAAAATTACATTAAAAATATAAAAAGAAAAATAAAGGTCAGCTGATAGTAAATATACTGTCACTGATTAAATTCCGCGTCGTAATATTAGGACGCATGGAGGACAACCAATAAATGATAGTAAATTGCCAATTTAAAGAGTTTTCAAGGGGACAAACTGATAAATAGAATATAAGAGTTGTGTATTTTGATATCAATTTATCAGGCTCAGCTTAGAGAACGCTTGTAGAAACGCGAGGCAAGCCTCGCGATTCTACAAGCGTTCTGGAAGCCTTGCCTAGTAAACATGATATCAAAAGACACAAACCTGGTATTCTCTATAACTTGCACAATGCATATTAATCTTTTGAAACGTTTTTGACGTCAACGAATTTATCATATGACGTCGTTGATAAGCAGTGGATAACGTCGTGTAATAAAAATCGTATGACCACACGTGTAATAACACTTCGGCGGGATTAAGCAACATCATGACGACGTCCATGTCAAGCATACATTTTTAGGAAAAGTTGTCAGATTTAAAGGCGATGAAATCCAATTTAAAGTGGTCATATGATAAAACGTTTCATAAATTTCATATGAAATGACCACTCGTGTAAGAACCTCTATTTACAAAACGGGGGTGTTTTGCGTCACACTCTTTCGCTCTGTGACTTGTTTTAGGGTAAATTATTCCTGTAAATAAATCTACCGTTACGATTGTGAATGTCTGTAAAACAAGGTTTATTAACCCTTCCCTTGCTGAATATTCATTTTAGCCACGCCCATCTCTGACTTTGAACCAATCAGATTACTTGCTGTCATTTATTCCTACAAATTCATAAATTGACTGTCAAACAGTGTAGATCCTGATCAGATGGCTTCTTCAGAAGCCATCTGATCTGGATCTACACTGTTTGCAAAGATATGGGTTGTCGTGAACAGCAAGATAAGGGTTAAAATAACGCAGTCCTTTATTGCAAATCTAATGAAACAGTAGAACTCTCAGACCATGTGTCATGTTCTAGAATACATACTTTCACGTCACGATAACACAATGGAAGTGAAGACAGTGATCTGGAATCGATTCAAATACCTCACACTTCTCATCAAAGAAACAGAAGAGAAAGAACACAGCCAAAATAACTATAATAAAAAAAACTTAATATACTGAAAGGCAAAAGGAATTTACACTTCCAGAAAATGACCAAATGACTACCCTGGTCCAAAAAAAAAAAAAAAAAAAAAAGAAAGCAAAAAGAAAGAAAGAAAACCAACAGCTGGATCTGATGGGCCCGACTAGAGACAGAGCACAGGCCCCACCCGCCGACGTGCAATTAAAGAGGGAAGCGAAGTTATCAACCGTGACACGGTTAACTACCATACATGCAGTCTGTCGTATAACATGTATGTTGTACCCAATCTTTATATCGAACAGTGATTTTACGAAATTGGGTACTGAAATCATTGCAAGCACATTTGTTTTCTGAATTTATATACTAATTCACCATAAAATCCAGGTTCCGATAGGCCTTGTTGCAGGAGACATTAGAATTTTGAAACTAAATCAAAATGACGTCTAAAGACTTCGCAAAGTTTATGATACCGATAATCAAGATTAAGAAGTTAAGCAGTAATTCATTTATTATGGGTGTTAAAATCAGTTACATGACTAAACATTATGGCAAAAAGAATTATTTGCGATATATAAACGCCGTATATTGTCGTACGAGGAACATTACCATCCAAGAAAGAAAACAAATCCGTGTAATGAACACCCTCCAAACCACACAATATATTGAGAACCCCGGGGTTTTCAGAGGTAAAGATTAGCCTATTTTTCTATTTCAGTTTCAAGACATAGGATGTGGGTACTCGTTAGGACCGCCTCCTTGTGGCGGTTCTAACGAACGCCCACAGCCTATGCTTGGTGTACAAATAAGAAAAACAAAAACAAAAACAAAAAACACGCCATTTTTCAAAAGAAAACTAGATGTCATACGGAAATGTTGTCGTTGTGACGTGTGAAAGCATTTAAAACGCGATATCTTCACATGTACTTAAACTGTCAAAAGTATTATTAGATCCCAATAATGAAGTATTTGTTTTTAAACTATTTTATTTCTTTGAAAATGCATGCGATGCACACATAAATATCTCAAATCAGAGATGAATTAGAACGAGTGTAAAAGGGTTATTGCATTCTCCCCCCATTAACAGACTTTAAACTGATTCAGATGCGAGTCGCATCAAGCGAAAATTTGTATTTGG
Source organism: Lucinisca nassula (assembly GCA_963580285.1). Classification (NCBI taxonomy): domain Eukaryota; kingdom Metazoa; phylum Mollusca; class Bivalvia; order Lucinida; family Lucinidae; genus Lucinisca; species Lucinisca nassula. Next base: position 76,050,826 of record OY757010.1, read on the forward strand.
ACACAAGAAAAAAATCGTCCACAAAATATTTTGTATGGAGATATGAGAAAAGCCTACAGCGACCCAAGAAGGAATCAGGGTCTAAAGTTCAGCCATTTTCCTAATTAATTTTAAAGAAACCAAAACCTGAAACCCCTCAATTTTGAAATGGACTCCTGCTATATATAATTTGTTACAAAACGGGTTAAAGAGTTAAAGGCTAATTCATGACTCTATTTATGGATTTCCTTTATCGCAGCTTGTGCCACTATTTCTGGCTGTAACGTGTACTAAAATGTCAATGCAATATGAAATGGTTTCCATAATCTATAAAGTTGTTTTATGATATATTAATGCAATTGCTAGAAACCACAGGTTTCATCCTGCCTGCGGCAACTCTAACAGTTCACTTGGTTTCAATTTCGTTGGCGTTCTTTAAAAGCTGGTTTCGGTCAGTGACCCTCAGATATTTTCAGAATTCCACAATGGAATCAATGATCCCGCAGGACTGGACTGAAATATAATCTACTCTAAGAGAATGGAGACTTATTACGGCCGCCATACATTCCCCTACCACCAAATGTGGTGAAGTGAAATATTTTCTGCAAAGGTAATGCTTTTGACGCAAAGAATGCTCTACAGAATTGAAAATTATGTATTCTGGACCAGACTTGCTAGTTTTGGCTAATTAGCCCGACCTTCAATAGTTTAAAAAGTTCGCAATGCATTTGCAATAAAGCTCCACTTTGGAAATAAATTATTGCAACTGGGTCGCCGAGGAAACGGCATAACTGTTGTAATCATAATCTGATCTACATCACGTGAACACTCCTATATAATTTTGATCCCCTTTAACTCCACTTTTATATAGTAAAACTGGGGTTTCCGGGGGTATACCTTATTTTTCTTATTTCTGCTCTAAAATATAGATTGTGGGTACTCGTTAGAGCCGCCTCGATGAGGCGGTTCTAACGAGTGCCCATAATCTCTATTTTGAGCAGAAATAAGAAAAATATCACAATTTTTCATCATAAAATTTTCATTTTTTCGGCGATAAAGGTGGCAATGTATTTGTATAAGCGTGTTTGCGTAATGTAAAACTGATGGAATGAAAACAGAAAAAAAGGCTATCGCTACGCGTATACATCAAATGTGACATTGTGCATTCTTCCATATCTACAAAACGGTTCCTTTTTCTGACAACAGAATGTGATATTTTTCTTTTATCAGTCACCCCCTATATTAATTGCATTGTAACACACTGCCCTGATAAAGATATGCTCTCTCAGGACAAGTGAGCTTTGTCAGGTCACCTCGTAAATCAGGGATCGCAAGATCGATCCCGGGCTTCTCCAGACTTTCGGATGAGTCTTTAAACCGAGGTCCCGTCTCCGTATGACCTTAGCTGTTGGTGGGACGTAAAACTAAAACTCACTCACTTGTCAGGTCAACGTGACATTGCACTTTTATGAATGAACCGAACTACTGAAAAATAGCAAAATTGTTATTATTACTAGCAAAATTTGAACAATTACTTTTAAAAAATATCAAAGGAAAAATTACGGTCAGCTGGACCGATTTGTTAGGATACACTGAGTACAGTCGATAACTGATCGTAATTTGTCAAAGGGGGATAAACGGATAAATTCGTGTCATTTGATATCAGGCTTATCAGACGTTCTCGAAGCCTTGCCTGATAAACTTGATACCTGATATTCTCTATATTTATAGTCCAAACATAGATTGTGGGTTTTCGTAAGGAGGCGGTTCTAACGAGTACCCAAACCTTATGACTGCGTCTATAAATAAGAAGAATAAGGTGTACATGTATCCCTATAAACCACATTTTTCTCTCTATATAAAGTAGGGTTTACAGGGGCATTAATGTCAAAGACTTGTTAATGTGATGGCAAGGATATACACTTGATCACGTGATATAAAGGGACACACAAGACACGCACGTGAACAAGCAACTCATTTAAGGCTTCCATTTCGGTGTTTATCAATATTCCAAACATTTATCATCACGTGAACAAGTCCGTGAAATGAACACCCCCTTAAACCCCACTTTATATAGAGAAAACTGGGGTTTAGGGGGGTAAACATTATTTTCCTTATTTCTGCTCCAAAACATAGGTTGTGGGTACTCGTTAGAACCGCTCCAAGGAGGCGGTTCTAACGAGCACCCACAGCCTATGTTTGCAGTATATATAAGAAAAATATCACGGATTTCATCAGAAAAGTAGCGATTTTGGAGATAAGTAAAAGGCATTATGTCGCACGGGTGTGTTATCGTAATGTGGCCATTTGACAATAAAAGATTGTACACTCCATACTTACAGTTCAGTCCGATGAAACGATCGAGAAATCTGCTATTATTATATGTCTCAACATCATAAAAATATTTTTTTTTGTCATTTGCAAACAGCAAATGTGCAGATCAGACTGCGCACGAGCGACCTTGTGTAATTTTTCACATCTCCAAAATGGCTAGTTTTCTGATGGAAATCCCTGATATTTTTCTAATGTTTACTTCAATCATAGGTTGTTGTTGCTCGCTCGAACCACTTCATTGAGGCGGGTCTAAGAAGTACCCAAAACCTACACCATCGAGCAGAAATAAGAAATAAATATGAATACCCCCGTAAACCACAGTTTTCTTTATAAAAAGTGGGGTTTGGGGAATGTCCATTTCACGGACTTGTTCACGTGATCTGTAAACTGTCCCGTTAAAATACTTCAATGGTAGTAAGTTATTCCATTTGTCATTGCAGAGGCTTGGAATGGATTTATTTATTCATTTTATTTTATTTTATTCTTTGCAGCAAAAAGTAATTACATGTTCGTGGCTATCGAATCAAGGTATCGGTTATTTATAGACGCGCTATTCGTTGTGACGTCAAAGTGCAGTGTAAACTGACGGGATTATCTGTGAAACGTGGGCAGGACTGATATGCTAGGATACTGGCAAACAGTTTAGAAGCCTCCGTGGCGCAGTGTTTATGCTACTCGCCACACCAGGGTTCGCAGGATTGATCCCCGGCTTCTCCAGACTTTCGGATGGGTCTTTAAACCGAGGTCCCGTCTACGTATGACCTTAGCTGTTGGTGAGACGTAAAACTCAAACACTCACTCAATCACTGGCAAACAGTTTATCCAAACTCGGCGTATGATCAGGATATGCACTGTTTGCTTAACTAACCCATATACAGTAGAACTTCGATGGCTCGAACACCAATGGCTCGTTTACCATGGATATGTCGAATCAATTCTTGAGCCCCTAGCGAAATCCTCTACATAAGAAATAGTGGAGGATAATTAAGAAGCTTTTAGTCTTTAATCTTGCAAATGTATGCTGTGTGTACTCATTAGAATCGCCTCGATGAGGCGATTCTAATGAGTGCACGCAGCATACATTTACATTATAGAACACCGAAAAGATGACTAAAAGTATCTCATTATGCCTCCAGACAGTAACCTCAATGGCTCGAACTACCCCTGTCTCGAACAGATTTTCGAGGTCCCAAAGGTGTTCGAGCCATTGAATGTCGACTGTATGCCTATGGACCCTTTTCTAGAACATCGCCAAACAGAGCAGAACGCCGTGTCGATCTGGGTCTACACTGTTTGCTTAAAGAACATTCATTTTTGTAAAATTTGCCACAAACAAAAACAAATCTGACAGCCTTATAATTGGTAATGGACCATTTCAACTTTACTACAGTCAACCTTCAATGGCTCGAACACCTATGGGACCATGAAAATTTGTTCGAGACAGGGGTAGTTCGAGCCACTGAGGGCTAATGCCAGGAGGTATAACGTCATACTTTAGGACATCTTTTTCTGTGTTCTATAATGAAAAATATATGCTGTGTGTACTCATTAGAATCGCCTCATCGAGGCGATTCTAATGAGTACACACAGCATACATTTGTAAGATAAAAGACGAAAATTTGCTAATTTCTACCCTCCCTATTTCTTATGTACAGAAATTCCCTAGGGACACAAGAACGGGTTCGACTCAGCCATGGTAAACGAGCCATCGGTGTTCGAGCCATCGAAGTTCTACTGTAGCTGGAACATTTCATTGACATACATTGGTTAAAATACAAGAACTGAAGGATACATGTACAAAGCAACGGTCAAAAACCCGTTCAAGACCATTTTTCTGGCCTACATTGAAAGACAATCGACTCACCAATGCTGTTTGCGCTTTGATTTTTTTTATCGTTCTGATTAAACGCCAGGGTTGTTTGAGGCATCCAAAATCAATGGCATATCCTCCACACGTGTAATCAGGCGTGCTGATAAAAGTATACTGACAATGAGAAGGTCAGTAGTTGACTTACCCAGAAAAAGAATCTGATGCATTTGAGCGGTGTTTCGTGAACGATAGCTATTTTTAGCGTCCCAATACAGTAAACTTCCTACATTAAGACCACTTTCGGGACTGTTCAAAAGTGGTCTTTAAGACCACTTTTGAACAGTCCCAGAGGTGGTCTCTGACCAGAGGACACGGTAGGGAGAAAACACAGAGAAGGAATAACTGAAACCTACTAAATAAGCTTTTTGAAGCAGAAACAGTCTTAACCCTTATCCTGCTGTTTACGACAACCCCTATCAGTGCAAACAGTGTAGATCCAGATCAGATGGCTTCTGAAGAAGCCATCTGATCAGGATCTACACTGTTTGACATTCAATTTATGAATTTGTAGGAATAAATTACATCAAGTAATCTGATTGGTTCAAAATCAGAAATGGGTGTGGCTTAACTGAATATTCAGCAAGATAAGGGTTAATTTCAGGTGGTCTTATTGGCGGAATTTCACTGTTTTTTGGCTCCGAGTTGCGATTTACGTCGAAGAGAATTTCTACTTGCACAAAGGCACTGTGTCTACACTGTTTGTCAGTTTCCCAGCATATGGGACCGGTTCATCTTTTGCAGACAACCCTCTGTATTTACACTGCACACCGGCGGTCCCCCACTGAAGGTTCCTGTTTGTTTATATTGGAGTTTAACGGTCCAGTCAACACTATTTAAGTCATTTTGAGCCGGTCAGTTTACCTATTAAGGTGTAACTATACAAAATCTAGTGACACAGAGGCCTTTCTGATATTTAATCTTCATCTGTGTGTCTAAACCCCAAAGTTTAACCACACTTTTCCTAGGCAGGCTTAAACGTAATCGATTAACCAGTACAGTACACATTCTTTGGTGCCAGAAACTGACAACTGCCCTTCTTGAATCAGCGGAAGGGAGAGAATGACCGTAGAAAAGACTTCATGATCAATTTCCACGAATGAATGTTGCCGACCCCGGAAGGTATCGAACCCGCGCCCTCCTGGTCACCAGTCAGACGCGCATTCAAATAAGTTACCGAGGCCCGTTGTTAACCTGGTGATTGGGACATGTTTCCATTATAATAACATATCCTTCAGATATAGTGCATTTTTCACACCTCCAAAATGACATCTTTTCTAATGAAAATCCGTGATGTTTTTCTTATTTATACTGCAAGCATAGGTTGTGGATGCTCGTTAGAACCGCCTCATTGAGGCGGTTCTAACGAGTACCCACAATCTTTGTCTTGGAACAGAAATAAGAAAAACAATGTATACTCTCGTAAACCCCATTTTTCTCTGTATAATGTGGGATTTAGAGGGACGTTCATTTCAAGGACTTATTAGCGTGATGCTACGAGTATAGGTTATGCTCGATCCGAATATGAAATTGCAATAAAATAAGGGAAAGAATTTTGCTCCTGCGTGAAAAATCCTGATTATATGGGAGAAAACCATTTTTTTGGCTTCCCAACTGAAGGTTCTATTCCTTTTACATGCACCATTATCATGTTAACAAGTCCGTGAAATGAATTCCCCTCTAAACCACACTTTATATCGAGAAGATTTGGGCATACAGGGATATACATTATTTTGCTTCTTATATGTCGTGGGTACCCGTTAGAATCGCCGGTTCTAACGTGCACCCACAACCTATGCTTGGATTTCATATAAGAAAACGTTAACATTTTTTATCAGAAAAGTCACCATTTTGGACATATGAAAGAAAGCACTATGTCTGACGGATGTGTCATTGTAATGTTGTTTTTTTGTCTGTTTGTCATTGAGTTTAACGGCCAAGTCAACACTATTTAGGTCATTGTTGAGCCGGTCAGCTTACCTATCCACACTTTTCCTGGACAGGCTTATACGTAAGCGGTTAACCAGTTTCGCCAGAAACTGTCAACTGTCCTCCTTGAACTAACGGAAGGGAGAGAATAGCCGTAGGAAAGATTTCAAGATCAATCTGCACTAAAGAATGTTGCCGATCTCGGCAGGTATCGAACCCGCGTCCTAATGATCACCAGTCAGACGCGCATCCGACAGAGCTACCGAGGACAGCTGTAATGTTCTGTAAACTACATACAGTAGAACTTCAGTGGCTCGAACTCCCATGACTCGTTTACTATGGATGAGTCGAACCCGTTCTTGAGTCCGCAGGGAATTCCTCCAAATGCGATATAGGGTAATTTAGGAAGATTTTCTTCATTTATCCTGCAAATGTATGCTGTGTGTACTCATTAGAATCGCCTCGCCGAGGCGATTCTAATGAGTACACACACCATACATTTATAATACAGAACACTGAAAAGATATCCACAATTATATTATTATTATTAGTAACCCTCTATGGCTCAAACTACCGCTGTCTCGAACAAATTTTCATGGTCCTAAAGGGGTTCGAGCCATCGACGTTCGACTGTAATATTGTGTCTGTACTCCTGTGGAGGGACAACCACTGATTGATACTTTTCAGGAGAAATTGTCTCTGCGACGCTGCATGACGCTGCACGACGATGCACATAGACTTAGCGGAATTGAGCTAGGCCTAATGGTCGGTTCTAACGAGCACCCACAACCTATGCTTGGATTTCATATAAGACAAACGTTAAAAATTTTCACCAGAAAAGTCACCATTTTGGGCATATGAAAGAAAGCACTATGTCTGACGGATGTGTCATTGTAATGTTCTGGTTTTTTGTCTGCTTGTATTTGAGTTTAACGGCCCAGTCAACACTATTTAGGTCATTGTTAAGTTGGTCAGCTTACCTATCCACACTTTTCCTGGGCAGGCTTATACGTAAGCGGTTAGCTAATACAGTGCACATTCTTTCGCCAGTAACTGTCAACTGTCCTTCTTGAATTAGCGGAATGGAGAGAATGGCCATAGAAAAGATTTCATGATCACTCTGCACGAAAGAATGTTTCCGATCTCGGCAGGTATCGAACCCGAGTCCTACTGATCACCAGTCAGACGCGCATCCGACTGAGCTACCGAGGCCATCTGTAATGTTCTTTAAACTACATAATATTGTTTCTGTACTCCTGTGGAGGGACAACCATTGATTGATTCTTTTCTTTTTCATAAGAAATTGTCTCTGCGACGCTGCACGACGATGCACACAAGACTTAGTGGAATTGAGCTAGGCCTAATGGTCTCTTAATGGTTATAAATTACTCGGGCCCGTTCATGAGACAAGTACTCTTATTGTAAAAGCGATCTGAGAAAGGCTCAGCCGAGAATGCACAGCCAACCACACGTAGTACATGGAACTACTTCTTTACGAAAACACGCATATTCAAATACATGAAAAATAAATAAATAAATAAAACGAAATTTTTTTAAGATGAAAAGTTCTGATATTTCTCTTATTGCTGCTCTTAATATAGTTTGTGAGCATACGTTAGAACCGCCTCATCGAGGCGGTTCTAACGAGTACCCACAATCTATATTTTAGAGCAAAAATAAGCAAAGCAAGGTGAAAGTCCCATGCTATAAACAGAGCCAGCGAGGCTCAGTGGTTAGAGCATTGGACTTTCTCCCGAGCGACCCGGGCTCGAATCCCACGATGTACGGGATTTTTTTTTAGTTATGCTTCTTTCCTTTGTTACGGCTTTTATGCGGTAAGACCTGTAAACATGGTAAATATGTAAACGTGGCGTTCAAGGGGCTCAGAATCATATAGGCGAGTGAGTGAGAGTTTGAGCTTTACGTCCCACCAACAGCTAAGGTCATACGGAGACGGGACCTCTGTTTAAAGACTCATCCGAAAGTCTGGAGAAGCCCAGGAGCGATCCTGCGATCCCTGGTTTATAAGGCGAGTAACGTAATCACTGCACCACGGAGGCTTCTAGAATTTTCGTGATGTACAGTAACAAAGTTTCTTGCGAGACTTGTCAATAACTGGAATATTTGTTTCTCTCTGAAGAATGAGGGGTCGCTGTTATATAAACAAGATATTTCCTCTGGCTATGGTTTATTTTGATAGATAATGTTGTAATGCGCTCGACTGCTCTTATTAGATGCACTTGATAAATGGAGTTCTATAGTGAGTTGGCATATCCTATAGAAACTGCATAGACAAATAACAAAACAGAACACAGAGGAATAATCAAGCGGCTTGATAAGCCAGAAAGTGCTTTCTGTTACAGAGAAATCCGTCTAAAAAGTGACGCCTGTTGCAGTGGTATATCACCATAAAGAAAAGCAGAAAAAAAAAATTTGACATGCCATGGGAATCGTGTGCTGCGAGATTTGCTAAGAAATTAATGCATTACCTCAATTCATACTAAGGATTTTGCAATAAACTTCCTGTGTTCAAACCGACTTTGCAACTGTTCCAAAGATGGTCCCTTAGTAGGCGATACTGGATGAAGAAAATGAAAACGACTAACTGAAACACACCAATCACAATAAGGCTTAAGTCAAACTGTAAAAGTAATAACTAATGCAGAAATAATTCTGCAAGCCAACTGGCAGTAGCCATTTAACGTAAAATCGCAATTGCCAGTCAATAGCCATTTTAACGTAAACTCGCTATTGCCAGTGAGCTCTATAGTGAGTTGGCATATCCTATAGAAACTGCATAGACAAATAACAAAACAGAACACAGAAGAATAATCAAGCGGCTTGATACGCCAAAAAGTAGTTTCTGTTGCAGGGAAATTCATCTAAAAGTGACGCCTGTTCTAGTTGAATATCACCATAAAGAAAAAGCAGAAAAATAAAATTTGACATGTCACGGGAATCGCGTACTGCGAGGTTTGTAAGAGATTAATGCGTTACGTCAAAGCATCCTGTGGATTTTGCAATAAACTTCCTGTGTTCAAACCAACTTTGCAACTGTTCAAAAGTGGTCTTTAAGACCACTTTTGAACAGTTCCAAAGATGGTCTCTTACTAAGCGATACTGGATGGAGAAAATAAAAACGACTAACTGAAACCCTCCAATCACAATAAGGCTTAAGTCAAACTGTAAAAGTAATAACTAATGCAGAAATAATTCTGCAAGCCAATTGGCAGTAGCTATTTTAACGTAAAATCGCAATTGCCAGTCAATAGCCATTTTAGCGTGAAATCGCTATTGCCAGTGAGTTCTATAGTGAGTTAGCATATCCTATAGAAACTGTGTGGACAAATAACAAAACAGAACACAGAAGAATAATCAAGCGGCTTGATAAGCCACCAGAAAGTGGTTTCTGTTACAGAGAAATACATCTACAAACTGACGCCTGCTCTAGTGGTATATCACCATATAAAGAAAAGCAGAAAAATAAAATTCGGCATTGCGTGGAAATCATGTGCTACGAGGTTAATGCAATACCTCAGATCATACCAATGGATTAACAATAACGTCCTTTGCGACTGTTCAAAAGTGTTCTTTAAGACCACTTATAAACAGTTCTTAAGATGGTCTCTGGCCAGACGATGCTGAATGTAGAAAATACTAACTGAAAGCTTCCAAATATGCATTAAAAGCACAATAAGTCTTTATTTCAGGTGGTCACTTAACGTGTCAGGTGAGCTTCATTCTAGCTACTAGTAACATGTAAGCCGGTACAACCTGTGTTAAATGCGGGCAGATGGGACTCGACACCTCGGGATGGCAACCCATCTAGAAGTTGCTAGACCTCTAAACAAAGTTAGCTTGGGTAGGTGGAACCCGTAGCCTTGGTTGAAAATCCACCTAGGGGGTATAGGTCCCTAAACAAACCCTAGCCTGTGGCAGGGGGACTAACTTCTTGTTAATTGGATACTGACTCCACCTATTGGGCGATCTGGCCTCACGTTCGCCCGTTCCTCTGCCACTGCAAGGGTATATGGAGCTCTCAACCCCTGGTCGACAATCCATCTAGGAGAAGGCAACTCCAAACAAAAACCTACATATCTGGATTTGCCTGTTCCAGCTATGTAAAGTCTGCTTTGGCAGCCAGGGCGGTGGAAATTTTCTCTGATTCAACGGTCCAAACGGCGATGTCGTGGAGCATGAAGAGCATGACAAGGTACTAAAGATGTCATAGTCATCCACTAGCTCCGGATGTCTCGACACTGGCTTGCCTCTGGATTCAGCTAGGTCAGGACGAGAGAGTGATGTGAGCTCTGCGCGCCATAATTCCCTCACTATAATTCAAACAGGGACCTTAATCATATACACACATCACTGCAAGAACACATATGCAAGAAAGCCAAAAAGCCCTGTGACGATGGACGAGCTGCAAAGCAGCAGATGAGGATACACTGGAAGCTGTAGTTACGGACCTGTTCACAGGCGGCTTGGTTCTATACGGTCGCTTTCTTAAGAATGAAGCGGTATGGAAAATTCGGCAACCGAACTGAGTGACTGAGCAGACCATTTTAGAACCCTTAGCATGAGGAAGGGTCTAGAAACGGTGCCCTAAACAATTACCTGCTTCAAAACCTTGACTGGTAAACCGCGATCAGCAGGGATCCCATCTAGCGGTCGAACAAGAAAGAAGACGATGGTGAATACTTTGACAATCGGCGCATGGAATGTGCGCACCTTGATGGATAGTGCTGGTTCAGACAGACCACAGCGTAGAACAGCTCTAGTTGGCAGAGAACTTCATCGTTACAAAGTCGAGATCGCAGCTCTTGGTGAGACTCGCCTTGAAGATAAATACAAGAAGTTGGTGCTGCCTACACTTTCGTCTGGAGTGAACGCAAACATGAAGAGCGGCGTGAAGCAGAAGTAGGCTTCGCCATCAACTCAAATCTTGTCAGCAAAGCTCTCAGGACTTCAAAAAGGGCCTAAATGACCGCCAAATGACGTTGAGACTACCCTTATTTAGTAAGAGGCATGCACCTATTGTAAGTGCCTATGCACCCACAATAACCAACCCAGATGAGGGCAAAGGCAAGGTCATGATGATTTGGACTCCGTGATTTCTGCTACACCCCGGTGAGACAAACTCGTCATCCTGGCAGACTTCAATGCTAGACTGGGCACATACCACCAAACCTGGGAAGGAATGATTAGGAATGAAGGAGTAGAAAAGTGGCCTCCTCCTTTTGGGTCATGATGATTTGGACTCCGTGATTTCTGCTACACCCCGGTGAGACGAACTCATCATCCTGGCAGACTTCAATGCTAGACTGGGCACATACCACCAAACCTGGGAAGGAGTGATTAGGAATGAAGGAGTAGAAAAGTGGCCTCCTCCTTTTGGGGAAGTGTGCACAGCATGAACTGCTGATCACTAACACAGTCTACCGTCAAGACACACAGGGATGTATCCTCGCTCTAAACACTCCCATATCAGGAATCGATACAATTAACTTACTCCACCCATCAAAGACACCAAAGGGAAAGAAACACAAACATAGTTAGAAGGACAGACATGATGTCAGAGTGACAAAGATTGTGTGTGATGAGGACTGCTGGACATATCGCAGGCTTGTTTTCAACAAACTCAACCTGCGCATCCAGCCTACACGGCAACCACTAGGCAAAAACTGCCTAGGAGAATGAATGTCACTACGCTGAAGCAAGAAAGCCATAGACAATCCTTCATCCATGATATCTGCAGTAGACAAGATGCAATGAGATTCAGTTCAGATGATTCAGAAGAGAAGACACCGTTCACTCATCAGCAATGGATTCCCATAGGTCCAGTTTATCGTAAACGCTAAGACTGGTTTGACGAGAATGACAAAGAAATCCAGGCACTTCTTTCACTAGACGCACCAAAAATACAGGGCATACCTTAGTGATACCAGCTCAGTATTTAACAAGGCCGCCTATTCAGATATATGCTAGAGAGTCCAAACAAGACTAAAAGATTTGCAAGACTCCTTGCTGAGCAATAAGGCTAATGGAATCCAGTCCTTTGCAGACAGAAAGGACATGAAGGACATGAAGAAGTTCTTTGATGCACTAAAGACAGTTTATGATCCGCAGAGCTCAGGGACCACCCCTCGTCTCAGTGCAGATGGAACTAGTCTTCTGACTGAAAAAGAGGCTATCTTGAAAAAGATCGGCTGAGCACGTAATAGTGTTCTTAATCTGTCATCCTCTATCAACGATAATGCTATCGTCAGACTGTCTACCACAGGTTGAATGCTATATGCTGCCTGACGAGTTCTCAACCGTTACTGAAACAATGAAAGTAACAAAACTTCTGGCATCTGGCAAGGCTCCTGGATCAGATGCAATACCTGCTGAGATCTGCAAAGCAGGAGGTATTCTAGTTGCAAAGAAGTTGACATGAGTTATTTCACAGTATGTGGAGAAAAGAAGCCTTCCCTCAAGAATTAGTTTATACTAATTTATTTTAGTTCAAATGCGATGGAAGCTTCAAGCTTATTTAATCGCTCTCGAACACTCATTCCGGATGTTTTTCACGCGCGCGAGAGAGAGGCAGTGACAATTACACCACTGCTACCCATTTACACCTGGGTAGAGTGAGGCAGTGTCATTATGTTTCTTGCTCAAGGACACACCTCGATACCAGGTGCCGGATTCGAACAAACAACCTCTCGATCATGAGTCGAACGCGTTAACCACTGTGCTATCGAGGTTGACGCAAGAATTCAAGGATGCGTCAGTTATCTACCTATTCAAACGTAAAGTGTACCCTCAGGTCTGTGACAATCATCATGGCATCTCTTTATTGTCAATTGCTGGGAAGGTCCTTCCAAGAGTCCTGCTTAACAGACTGAATTAACATCTTGAGTAGTCAGGGCTTCTACTAGAAAGGCAGCGTGGGTTAAGAAAGGGCAGAGGAACATTTGACATGATCTTCACAGCAAGCAGCTTCAAGAGAAATGCCAGAAACAGAACATGGACCTATACTTGACCTTTGTCGATCTTACCAGAGCATTTGACACAGTCAGTCATGACGGTCTTTGGAAAAGCATGGTGAAGTATGGGTGTCCAAACAAGCTCATAGCTATGCTGAGGCGGTTCCACGAAGGTATGCTTGCACGGGTCCAACATGATGGCGAGTTTTAAGATCCTTTCCCTGTGAAAAACGGAGTCAAGCAAGGTTTGTGCTAACCCCAAAACTGTTCAGCATGATGATCCCTGCCATGCTCACAGACGCTTGCTAGGATGATGACAATGGTATACCCATTAGATATCGCTTTGATGGGAAGCTTTTTAATCACAGAAGGTTGCAAGCCGAATTCAAGGTGCCGCAACAGAAGAAAAAAGCACAGATCAAATATCTGGCTCCTGTGATAGCTATGACCCAACACAGCATCATAAGGACTGAGGTAGTCTAACAGGCAGCAACAGACAAGCTTTACAAAGAGCCCACTATCACAATGAAAGGTCAAAGATTACAAGTGGTAGACAATTTCCCCTACCTTGGGAGCACACTGTCAAGAGCCGTGCACATGAAGCCAATGCTAGGATTTCCAAAGCTTATGCAGCATTTGGCCGACTACGTGGTAGTGTTTGGGACCGAAGTGGAATCAGGCTTGACACAAAACCGCACGTCTACTGAGCTGTGGCGTTGCCCACACTATTGTATGCATATGAACATGGACCGTTTACCAACGGCACGCCAAACTTCTATTCAAACTGTCCTAGAAAACTCTTAAAGATTAAATGGCAAGACAGGTTTCCAGACACGGAAGTCCTGAACAGGGCAGAGATGCAAAGTGTACATACTCTTCTGAAACTTGCACAGTTAAGATGGACAGGCCATGTTGCCAGAGTGCCTGAGGAATGCTTGCAAAAGACAATTCTCAATGGAGAAGTAGAAATGGGCAAACGCTCACATAGCGGCCAGAAGAAGCGCTACAAGGCCACCCTCAAAACCTCCCTCAGGGACTTCAACATTCTAACAGAGTCGTGGGAACAAATTGCATTGGATAGAGCAAAGTTGCGAGGCTTCATCAGAAGGGGTGCTAGTGAATACGAGGCAAAAAGAATCAGTGAAGCTGAGTAGAAAGGCGCACAGCGCAAAGCCAGAGCTAAGGCATCACCTACCCAACAGAACTGTCTTCCTCTAGCCTTTGTTACTGTATCTGCAACAGACACTGGAATTGGTCTCATCCGCCATCTTTGAACACACAAACAGTAAACATTTCTCAAATGTGATTAAGATTGGTCATTGTCTGTAATGACAGACGAACTATTATTATCAGTGAGAAACAATACTCATGGTAGTGCCAGTGAAGATACTGATAGGATGCTGCTTATAGCAAATGTGCAGCAAAAGCACAGCAAAACCTCAGTTCACGTTGTGTATCTATGCTGTGCGCTTCAAAGAGGCCCGTTGACCGGAAGCTTCTCGATGCAGAAAAGCTGTATTCAGACTTACTGGGCAGGCATGGTGTTTTCAGTCTTAGCCGATTGGCAATGACTGAAAACTCTTTTACGCTAGCCGCGGCTAAAAGGAATCAAAGCACTGACAACCCTGGTGGGTCGATTGTCTCTGAGTGTAGGCTGGAGAAATGGTCCTGAACGGGGACTAAGACAGATTTGTTTAAGTCTTAAATTCCATGTACTGTAGGCAATAGTGTAGATCCTGATCAGACGCCACGCAACGCGGCGTCTGGTCAGGGTCTGCACTGTTTGCCAAAACCCAACACATGAATCCAGCAAGTGTTTCCCATAAGGAGCAGAATCTTTTTTCACAGGTGTCGAGTTTATTAGAAAGATACATGTAACTTCTAAGCAAATCCAACAATGACGGAAAACATACTTGGTGTATTCTTCACGCTTAATCATGTTTATAGTCAATATTTAGGCAAACAAAACTGATAAATCAAACCACTGTCTGTGCTAATGATTAACTCATCATGTAAACAAGTCCGCGTAATGAGCACCCCTCTAAACCCCACCATTACGATAATACACCCTTGCGACATAATGCATATCTGTCATCTCCAAAATGGCTACTTTTCTGATGAAAATCCCTGATATTTTTCTTATAAATACTGCAAACATAGGTCGAGGGTGCTCGTTAGAACGAGTACCCACAACCTATGCATTGGAGTAGAAATAAGAAAAAATATGTACACCCCGTAAATCCCAGTTTTCTCTATATAAAGTGGGGTGTAGGGGGGTCTTCATTTCACGGACTAGTTCACGTGATGTTTATATACATGTTACACATATACACTTTATATACATGTTACAAAGTAGGGGGCGGCCCCCGCTCATAGGGGCTTGAAGAAATATATGGGCTGCATGATGCTTCCACGCAGAGCTGAATCCGGCTTGCACATTAGTACTGGTGAACCGCCTAGAGGATCTAAGCCTGTCCAGAAACCGCGGTGTGAGGCGGACCGTCCATGCTAATAAACCCTATTAGTTTCATTAGGCGACAGCGCTTGAGATGTCATTTCATCTCAATGTCGGGTAAAAGTCCCACAAAATTGGAAGCAACGTCTCCAAAATGACCTTTACAGTGTTGACGAGGGACGTTAAACCTCAAATCAAACAAACAAAAACAAAGTAGGGGGTTACAGTGTTAACAGTGTTATTTTTCTTATTTTGGCTCCATGACATAGGTTGTGGGTACTCAACAACCTACATTTGGACTAGAAATAAGACAATATAAAACATTTTCATCCGAAATATGCTTGTTTCAAAGTCAAGAAAGCAGCACACGGATGTGTCATCGTAATGTGTTAACAAATGGAATAAATCTGGCACCCCTGAAATTGTCAAATGCTATTTAGACAAAGCTCCTTACGTGAAAGTTTATACATGAAACGTCCAGTCTGGTCCGATATACTACTCTGCTCAAAACAATCAAAGGAGCAAACACATATTGATAATGATGATGAAACATCGATAAACTTTATATGCACCATGTTAATGACAAACGGCAACCAGTTCACAAATCAGGACTTGTAACCTGTAAATGAAGAATTTGTATAAATGTTTGAAAATCGCCATCTTTAGGTCAGATTATTTCAAATGTCATAGACATGCGCAAATCAGTCACTTTTTCCTGTCAGTAATGACCACCTCGAGCAGCACAACAGTCCTGGCATCGCCGAGGCATGATACGAACATTTTTTTTTTTGAAAAGTTTGTAAACTCATGTCTAAGGATGTGTATGAGTTCTTGAATATTCATTGGTGGATGATAGCCCTGTGAGATACGTCTGTAAAGAATGTCCCAAACATGTTCTATTGGGTTTAAGTCAGAAGAACGTGCCAGCCAGTCCATTACTTCAATAGTCTCACGATTAAGGTAACCCATGCACATTCTAGCAATATGGGGGGCGCGCATTATCCTGCATCAGAATGAAATTGTCACCGATTGCCCCAGCGAAAGGCCTCACAATAACATCTAGAATTTCATCTCGATACCGTAATGCAGTCAATGTACCTCCGTTTATCACGTACAAGTCCGTTCGGCCTTCATAAGAAATTCCACCCCATACCATCACTGACACCACTCCATATCTGTCTGTTTCCACAATGTTGCAGTCCTCGTATCGTTCTCCGGGTCGTCTCCAGACTCGAACACGTCGATCACATGCATTCAGGTAAATTCTCCTTTCATCAGTGAACAGAACTGATGTTCTTGGGCAAATTCATATCACCGTGCAAGATGTTGCCTGGTGAGAATAGGTCCTCCTGCCGGACGTCTGGCCCTCAGATCACCTTAATGTAACAGGTTACGTATTGTTTGATCGGATATCCTTTGACCAATTGCATGCTGGAAATCGATTTGTAGCCTTCTGGCCGTGTACTGCAGATTTCGTAGCGCTACTTTTACGAAGATATTGATCTTCCCTTTGTGACGTCATGCGGTGTCGGCTTTGCCCTTCTCGTCTTTTCCATAACCTGGCAACAACAGTTCTCGATACATCAAAGCGTTCAGCAACGATCCTTTGGGTGTACCCAATTCAAGCAAAGCGATAGTTTGAGCGACCTCAACTTCTTCCAAGAACCACCCAACACCATATGAAGTGAATATGAAGCCCAAAATAACGCATAACCGAAGGATTGACACGTTTCTGACCCAAACTCAAATTTTGAACAGATCGCCCCATACCGAATTTCAGCCGTTTTATAGGGGTATCCATGCTGTAGCTCATAGTCTTGCTTTGCAAGCGAACCTTGCTTGACATTTGCATGAACATGGTTAAAAATGTCACTTTAAAATAGTGCCTTTCGTTGGGTTTGAAAATTGCCAAGCGGTGATGTTATACAGGCTTAAAAGTTTGCTCCTTTAATTGTTTTGAGCAGAGCAGCAATGTCAATGCAATTGCATAAATGAAAGAAGGGCCCTTAGAATGATTGGTTGTCTTGATCAAACTATTAGTCTAAGACCCTAAACTGGAAATTACATTAGGATAACCGTATTGACGCGGGAGGAAAACAAGTTTGAAAGATTTACCGCCCCTGAAGGATGTAGCATTGTCCTTATTTCAAGAACACACTACCTTCCAGGAAAGCAACTCGTTCCAATTTGATTTCTCGTCCTTGTCAGTATAGAGATACTCCAAAAATAATAATAAAAAAAACGAAAAAAAAAAAAAAACAAAACAAAACAAAACAAAAAAAAAACAAAAAAACGGATTTTTCTTATACATTTCGAAGCAAAAAAGAAGTTCTACATACGAGGGTAGGCTGAAAAGTTCTGAGCCTGACCAAGAAGCAGGCATCGAACAGCCATGAAATTTTGTATTCATTAAATCCAAACCTTTATTACTTGATTTGACTCAAATGAGTTCAAGTTTACCTGCAATAACGTAGAAATTCTAGACTTTGAAAATTTATACTAGCACTTTTTTTTAGAAAATGGACAAAATCTGGCGTCGCGGTGTCACCAAGTACCTCCATAAAAAGGGGTTAGCTCCTAAGGACATTCATGCCGATATGAATGCTATATTAGGGGATGATGCTCCTTCGTATGCAACCATGAAAAGGTGGGCAGCAAATTTTAAGATGGGCAAGGACAGCCTTGAAGATGATGACCGGTGTGGACGACCCACAACGGCAAGAACTGAGGAAACCATCAGCCAAGTGCACAGGGCCGTGTTTGTTTGATTTGAGGTTTAACGTCCCCGTCAACACTTTAAAGGTCATTTTGGAGACGTTGCTTCCAATTTTGTGGGACTTTTACCCGACATTGAGATGAAATGACATCTCAAGCCCTGTCGCCCAATGAAACCAATAGGGTTTCTTAGCATGGACGGTCCGCCTCGCACTGCAGTTCCTGGACAGGCTTAGATCCTCTAAGTGGTTTACCAGTACTAGTGTGCGGGCCGGATTCAGCTCTGCGTGGAAGCATCATGCAGCCCATATATTTCTCCAAGCCCCTATGGGCGGGGGCCAACACAGGGCCGTGATGGGTGACAGGCGTTTAACTGTGAATCAGTTAGATAACACTGTTGTCATCTCCCGTGAACAAGTAGAGAACATTCTACACCGTGAATTAAGAATGTCGAAGGTTTCCGCCAGATGGGTGCTCGGCTTTTGACGCCTGACCAAAAGTTGACCAGACTGAACCTGTCACAAGCCAACTTGGCTATTTTTGAAGCAGACCAAGATGGTTTTCTTGACCGTTTTGTCACTCAGGATGAGTGTTGGGTTCATCACTTTGAGCCAGAGACTAAAAGACAATCCATGCAATGGAAGCACCCTGGCTCACCCCCTCCAAAAAAGGCAAAGGTCCACTCCTCTGCAAGGAAGGTGATGGCATCAGTGTTCTGGGATGCCAAGGGTATAATATTCATAATTACCTTTAAAAGGGCAGAACAATTAATGGGGAATATTATGCAGATCTGCTAAAACAATTGCGAAAAGCAATTAAGGCTAAACGACCCGGAAAATTGACAAAAGGGGTCTTTGCTGTGTGTGTTAACGAAGGCCAAGACAAGCTTCCTACGCTATACTGGTTACCAAAACTTCATAAAAGACCTTACAAAGCACGGATTATTGCAAATTCTAGCTCTTGCACTACCACTGAACTTTCTCAATTATTAACTTCCTGTCTTACTGCTATTAAAACGCATGTAATTAAATATTGTGATAAAGTCTTTGAAAGATCAGGAAGAAATCTGTTTTGGTCTATAAAACATTCGAATGAGGTTTTAAATAAATTGAAATCCAGACATTTTCGTGCTTCTAGTCTGTCTACTTACGATTTTTCCACTCTTTACACTACACTTCCTCATAATCTTATAAAAGAAAAGCTTAATGATTTAATTGAATGGGCTTTTCTTAGAGAAGATTCTCTCTATCTTGCATGTAATGTCAGAAATGAATTTTTCACTTCTAAAGAGCATAAGAATTATACACTTTGGTCATGTCAGGAAGTGTGTGATGCCCTCACCTTTCTACTTGACAATATTTATATTAGATTCGGTACTAAGTTATTTAGACAAATTGTGGGTATTCCGATGGGTACTAATTGCGCACCTCTTGTGGCTGATCTGTTCTTGTATTGTTATGAAAGAGACTTCATTTTGTCGCTTTCCATTGATAACCAATCTGAAATTATTGAAGCTTTAGCTCCACTTCTAGATATTTAGATGATTTATTAAATATTGATAATACCTATTTTGATGGTTCGATCAGTCAGATTTACCCCCCAGAACTTCAGTTAAATAAAGCAAATTCTTCTGATACCGAGGCCCCATTTTTGGATTTACATCTATCTATTGTAGATGGATTTGTTTCGTGCAAAATTTATGATAAACGCGATGACTTTGATTTTGAGATTGTAAATTTTCCTTTTTGGATGGTGATGTTCCTCGTGCGCCATCCTATGGCGTTTATATTTCGCAATTAATTCGATTTGCTAGAGTGTGTAGTCATGTGACTGACTTCAACACATGTAATAAATTATTAACGGCTAAACTCCTTAATCAGGGTTATAGGTACCATAAACTACGCAAAGCCTTTTCAAAATTTTATAGACGCCATTCTGATTTAATTTCAAAATTCAATGTTGGACTTAAATCTCTTCTGCAACAAGGTCTATCGGAACCCGAATTTTATGGTGACTTAGTATATAAATTCAGAAAAATATATAACCACACTGACTTCAGCACCCAATTTCGTAAAATCATTCTTCGATTTAAAAAGATTGGGTACAACATGGATATTATACGACAGACTGCATGCATGGTAGTTAACCCAATCACGGTTGGCAGCTTTGCTTCCCTCTTTAATTGCACGCCGGTGTGTCAGGCCTCAGATTCTATGACGGCTCCAACGTAAAGGCTTATTGAGAATTAGAGAGATCTAATTCAAGGTAATGTTGGTTGGTGTCCGATGCTCTGTCTCTGGTCGGGCCCATCGGAGTCTAACTGTTGGTTTTCTTTTGCTCCAGCATTTCAGTGGTTTCTTGCTGTCGAGTCCTCACCGTTGTCTCACCTCTGTGGTTCTTTGATTTTTGTGTTCACGGAGATGTTGCACTGATGAGTTAGGAGGCCTTCATGCGGACTGAACAAATTATTTGTCTAAATCGCGACGGAAGTAAGGGCGAGGATTGTGGCCACGTAAAATCGATTTAAGCCCCCAGTGGAAATCTTCCACTGACCGTTCCAAGGCGGCTCTTCTGTGGCGATTTATTTATGTTATTGTTTGTTACTTACTGTGTGTATGACTTTTGTCTTTTTATTTTGGATGGCCATATGGCCATTTTGTGGGAAAGTAACTGTCCTTATGGCCTTCCTTTGTTTAGGTTTCCAATATGGTCTTGTCGCTTAATGTTTGTATTTCTTTCCCTTTGGTGTCTTTTTATGGGTGCAGTAAGTTAATTGTATCAATTCCTGACCTTTGTTTTACTTCTACTTTGTTCAATCAGGACAATGCGCCTGCTCATAAATCGGTTGTCGTAATGGCTGCTGTGCATGACTGTGGCTTCACACCTGTCGATCACCCTCCATATTCACCTGATTTATCTCCATCAGATTATTTCCTGTTTCCAAACATGAAAAAGCACTTGGCTGGGCAGCATTATCGGTCAGACGAGGCGGTGATAGCTGCTGTGGAGGAGTTTTTCAGGGACCAAGATGAGACCTTCTATACCAATGGGATCCAAGGACTCCAGCATCGCTGGTGGAAGTGGGTGGACAGAAAGGGAGACTATGTTGAAAAATAAGGCACTTTCAGCATGGACAAACCATTGGATCTTGGTCAGGCTCATAACTTTTTAGCCTACCCTCGTATACACTGTGAAGTCGGCAGTATTGCCTAATATATTGTTGACGGAACTAAGGGCGAGGATTTCGGCCATGTAAAATCGATTTAAGGCACTTTGTCTAAATCGCGACGGAATTAAGGGCAAGGATTGCGGACGTATAAAATCGATTTAAGCCCACCTCAGTGCAAATCTTTTCACTGTACGTTCAAGACGGTTCTTCTGTCGCGGTTTATTTTTGTTATGGTTTGTCTTTGAGTGTGTGTATCACTTATATCTTTTTTGTTTCGGACAGCCAGTTGGCCATTTTGTGAGAAAGTAACTGTTACTTTGGCTTTCCGCTATTGATGTTTCCAGTAGAATCTAGTTATTTCATGTTTGTGTTTCTTTCCCTTTGGTGTCTCTTATGGGAGGTGTGGGTTAATTGTATCGATTCCTGATCATTTCTTTCGCGTCTATTCTATAATAATTGTCCGTCGTTTACTGACAATGGCCAATCTTAATCAACTGCGTGAAGTGCTACTGTATGTGTATCCGTAGATGGCTGGCGAGACCTGTAGACCTGTAGTAGCTCTAAAGTGCCTGTTGCAGATAGAGTCAGAGCGGTCTGAGGATGACATCTCTGCGAGTCATGCCATAACTCTGGAATTCCGCTTAGAATTGTCTGCTCGGCTTCTCTGATTTTGTTTTGTTTCGTGTTCACAAGCATCACTTTTTATGACGAAGCCTCGCCACTTCGGTCTCATATAACTTGTTTCCAGAATCTGTTTCTCCTTGCGGGTGGGCTTTGAGGGCGGCATGGTATTGCTTCTACCTAGCACCTTGGGGGCTTTTCGCACTTGTTGTTCTTCATAGAGGATTTCCTTTGGCAAACGTTCTTTGGACAGTCTGGTAACATGGCCTGTCAATCTTTTCCGTGCCAATTAAAAAAGTTTTGTTGCATCCCTGATTGTTTCCAGAACTTCAGTATCTACTTGTATTGCCATTTAATCTTTCGAAGTTTTCTAAGACGGCTTATGTGTAACTGGTTCCGTTAAATGACATGTTGTTGGTAAACTGTTCAAGTTTCGCATGCGTAAACTAGTGTTGGCAGCATGTTAGCTCTGTAGACTTTTAGCTTTGCGTCAAGTCTGATTTCACTTCGATCCAAACAATTCTACGTTGTCAGCAAAATGCTGCACTGGCTTTTTTCGGTTTTGAGTGTGGTTCAAACTATTCTTAACACCCTCGTTGACAAGGAGTCAACCACAATTAGAGAAGGTGCTATAACTTCTATTCAACTGTGGATTAAACTATTGTTTGTTAAAACAGTTGAGTAAGCATATATCTATATAGTTACATCTAGACATAGTCTGTTCCTAGTCGAATTCAAGTTAACTAGGTGTGAGGAGATGTAAAGAATAGTGTGAACAGTACTGTAGCTCATCAGTGGTATTTAACTATGGTGACATGCACTTTGCAAGGCTTTTTAGGTTCTGGTCGAAACACTAACTCTGTCTTTGTATGGTGACTGTGAGATCGTGGCGATCACATGAATCAGAAAATTTGGTCCACAACGCTTTGGGTCTTCATTTCTTTATGGGGAAGTTTTGCTATACCACCAACAAAGAGAAACTCTTCTAACACCTCTGGCTCCACCTTTGATTTAGCCTGCAAACTCCCCCAAAGCGATACCTAATAGATATATCATTATCATCTCTTGAAAAACATTTGTAGGCATAGAAGACAACATCAGGCTGGACAGAGTTGGCGCTAGTACACAACCTCTCCATTTGTCACAGGATATAGAATAGAACACCAACACAAGCACACCACTGTGGAATTGCCGCACCATTACTACGTACTTGTCTAGAAAGTCAAATCTCGCAATATTTTTTTTCTCCAAAAGTTCCTCAAACTTAACTGTGTAAAACGCTTTGGTCATATCGCCAAAGATCATACAGAGGTCCACATTTTGTTTCTGGCATTTCTCTGCTCTGTAAGTTTCCTTGCTATGAAAACCATGATTATTATTTCTCCGAATCCATAGAAGTCCAGTCCTGACTTAAAGTTGTTCATACAATCGGTTAGGTAAAACCCTTGCAAGGATCGTGTCACAGGCTTGGGGATTCCCTTTCTACAATGTATTTGAATGGGTGGATAATTGATACATCTTTTAATTCTTCATGAATGTATAATGTGAAAAACCTCTGCCAACATCCCTGCAACTAGAGAGTCCCCTGCTCCATGGATATCTGCAGGTACGGCCCTAGTCAGTTGGGAACGGCGGCTTGCTCAGGTGCCGTAAAAGAATTGAGTAGGGACGTCAGCCAGGACAGGCGGTCCTGTAAACTATAACCGTCAAAACATATTATGGCAGCTACAAATTCAGAATCAAGGTTAGGCGGTGCCACGAGGCATCAAAGCTCTGTTGGTGACGTTTCCGGCTTGGCCTCCTCTCAGGTGTGGGAGGCAGGGTCGGGCCATTGTGGCGAATCAAGCAAGCGCCTGAGGAAATTCAGGGTGGGAACACTCAATGTTAACACCCTGAGAGGAAGAGTTTGCGAGGTAGTGGAAACACTATCCCGCAGGAAAGTGGATGTCTGTTGTGTCCAGGAGACCAGATACCGTGGTGGAAACTGCCGCACGATCAAGGGCAAGGACACCAAGTATAAGCTCTACTGGTCTGGAAACGATAAAGGTACTGCTGGTGTAGGAGTGTTTGTGGCAGAAGAGTGGATAGAGAAAGTTTTTGAAAAGCAAAGAGTCTCAGACAGAATCATCGTGGTGAAGCTTTAGTTGGCCAGTGCGTGGTTACCCTTCTGTCTGTGTATGCCCCACAGAGTGGTTTAAGTGCTGAAGTCAAGGACTTGTTCTTTGACCAACTTCGTGCTGTGACTGACAGGATCCCAGGATCCGAACTCCTGATCCCATGCGGAGATTGGAATGGCCACGTAGGCCGTGCAGGCACTGGATACAAGGAAGTGCATGGTGGGATCGGGTATGGTAGACCTGAACCAGATGTTGAGGGTGAGGGGATTCTAGAGTATGCCCTGGCATTTGACCTGCTTCTTGGAAACACATGTTTCAAGAAACGTGACAGTTATCTTATCACGTACAAGTCAGGAAGTGCAGCGACGCAGATAGATTTCATCCTTTACCGCAGGACAATGCGCAAACTTGTCACAGATGTCAAAGTGATCCCTGGCGAGGAAGTAGCCATGCAACATCAGCTACTTATATACGACATGAGGATTGATGTGCCACCAAAACCCAAGCGCAAGTTCACCCCCAGACTAAAAGTTTGGAAGCTGAAAGAATCTCAGACAAGAAATCTTTTCCAGGAGGTTTTCAGCCAGCATGTGAGTGCTTCAGCCGGTGTAGCAGATGCTACCACTGTGGATATATGGAACAGCATCAAGACCGGTCTGCTCAAGACAACTGAAGAGGTGTGTGGCACAACTCGGCCCCACCGATGGCGTCGCGAAACCTGGTGGTGGAATGAGGATGTTAATAAGGTCATTGCCGCCAAGCGGCAAGCCTTTAAAGCTTGGAAGACTGGTAAGGGCACCCGTGATCATATCTTGCGGCCAAACGCATAGCCAGACGAGCGGTGCACCATGCTCGCCAAGAAGCTGAGAAGGAGATCTACAAGAATATTGACCCTAAGTCCTCAGAAGTATACCGCCTTGCTAACCAGATGAGAAGAGAGAATGCCGATGTTGTAGGTGACAAACCAGTAAAGAATGATGCAGGGGAGATGTCAATGAGTGAAGACTCAAAGCAGAGGGCCTGGTTAGAACACTACCAAAGGCTACTCAATGTTGAGTTCGACTGGGACCCAGACCACCTGTCTGATGAACCACCAGTGGAAGGGCCACACATCCCAATCACTATTGATATGGTTAAGAAGGCTATCTCTCAGATGAAGACTGGCAAAGCACCGGGTCCCTCTGGCATAGTGGTGGAGATGATAAGAGCTGCAGGTGATGCGGGTGCCTCGATGATCCGCGACCTTGCAGCTGCAATCATCCGTGATGAGAAGGTACCCTCTGACTGGGAACAGAGTTTCATTGTCTGTCTCTACAAGGGCAAGGGCGATGCACTGGAACGGGGCAACTACCGTGGTCTCAAGCTGACAGAACAGGTCATGAAAGTCCTGGAGAGGATTGTTGATGGCCTCATTAGGCAGTTGGTGTCCATCGACGATCCCCAGTTTGGCTTCGTCCCAGGAAGAGGCACAACAGACGCAATTTTTGTTGTACGGCAGCTGCAAGAGAAGTATCTGGCGGCCAACAGGAGACTCTACATGGCTTTTGTAGACCTGGAGAAGGCATTTGACCGAGTGCCTCGGAAAGTCATCTGGTGGGCACTAAGAAAACTTAGAGTGGATTGTGAAACTGGTCCAAGGGATGTATGCTATTGCTCGGAGCCGTGTCCGCGTTGGTGATGGTTACAGTGAAGAATTCGGGGTGAAGGTGGGCGTTCATCAAGGCTCTGTTCTCAGCCCACTACTTTTCATCATTGTGCTTGAAGCCTTGTCATGCGAGTTCCGCTCTGGAGTCCCCTGGGAGGACCTGTATGCTGATGACCTTGTCATCATAGCTGAATCCCTTGAGGAATGTGTCAGGAGGCTCTTAACTTGGAAAGACGCAATGGAGGCGAAAGGGCTGAGAGTGAATGCAGGAAAGACAAAGATCATGATCTGTGGTACAGGTCTGGACCTCTTGCAGAGTACAGGCCAGTTCCCATGCGCTGTATGTCGCACTGGAGTGGGCAGCAACAGTATCTTTTGTAATGGCTGCAAGTTCTGGGTGCACAAGAAATGCAGTGGGCTCAAACGCTTGAAAGAGGACCCTGATTACAGGTGTACACGGTGCCAAGGAACTGCACGCCCCTTAGATGGCAGACCACAGAGGGAAGTCCAAGTCGGATCCGACAAGCTGGAGGTTGTAGCTTCCTTCTGCTATCTAGATGATATGCTCTCTGCAGCGGGTGGTTGCGACCTTTCAACTACATCACGTGTGAAAACAGCCTGGAAGAAATTCAAGGAGTTGCTACCAGTTCTCTCTTCCCGCCACCTCTCTTTCAAGACACGTGGCCGTGTGTATAGCTCTTGTGTGCGGAGCGCAATGCTCCATGCCAGTGAGACATGGCCATTGACAAAGCCAAACCTCCAACGTCTACAGCGAAATGACAGGGCAATGAATAGACAGATCTGCAATGTCAAGCCACAGGACACTGTCACCATCACGTCCAGTGAGTTACTTGAGCGTCTTGGCATTGAGGACCTGGACCTCAGCCTGAAAGAGAGAAGACGTCGCTGGTATGGACATGTGGAACGCTCCAACGGTGCAGTCAAGACTGCCTGTGACCTACAATAATTTGGAAAGCGGGGGCCAGGAAGGCCCAAGATGACCTGGAAGCAGCTAACAGAAAGAGATTGCAGAGAATGGAAGCTCTCTGCTATCGATCCTCATGATAGACAAGCCTGGAGATCTGGTGTAAGATCTGCCATGCGTGCAGCAAGCCAGCTACCTGGAAGGGGGCCCACTTATGTTGACGCTGCCCCTGTACCTGCACGTTAATAAAAATCCGTTGTTGATGATGATGATGATGCTGACGGCATCGCTAAAGCCTAACTAGATGTCAGGTGTTGTATTGCTTATAGATACTCAGAAAATAGGTTAAGTGAAAACAGTCTCCTTAAATCCAGCCGCACTATAATCCGACTTTGGACAGGAATGGATTCTGGCATTATTGCCTCTAGAACCAATTTACATATCAAAAAGCTGGATAACTGGAACGCCAAAGCAAGATTTCTAGATAAGATTCCATCAATGCCATAGTGAAATTATTGCAACCATTCTGCCGCATGATCATGGCTGCAGAATTGCAATAATTTCACCACGATACGCAAGAAATCATTTTTTTTTGCCTATTAAGGGAAACGAATACGCATGCCATATGTTCCTACAGTTTACAAGAGAGACATATACTTTACTTTCACTTTGGGACTCTCTGTTTGTTTTCATACTTAGTCGTTTGCTAAATGGCGCATTTTTTTCATCTCCAGAACTAGCTTAATAGTTTTATTTTTTGTCCAAATACAGATTAGCGCCCGGCCCATAGGGGCTTGGAGAAATAGACTGGACTGCATGGTGCTTCCGCGCAGAGCTGGGACCGGCCGAACTTTTTAGCACTGATATACCGCTCAGACTGAGACCATTGCCTGCTCTGGAAAAGTGGAGAGTATCGGACATTCCCTTAAACCCTAGCGGTTTCTTTGGGCGGTAGGGCTTGGGATCCATCCCATCTCAATGTCTGATTTGGAAACAACGTCTCCAAAATTACCTAAATAGTGATTACGGGGACGTTAAACCTCAACACAAACAAACATAATATCCTAATGGCACTTTACGTCAATTATTGTTGTCAGACAAATTATATTTCTATACAACAAAACACGCTCTGCGATAAATCAAAAAAGAAAATATTATGCAACCAGACTGAAAGTAACTTCCATCTTTTTCCGTGCTGCTATATATCAAATCCAGCTTTATTAACTCGGCTGTCTATCATGCAATTTTATTGATTCACTTGAGATCCAATAAAGATTTAGATACTAGAGGACAAAGGCATGGAGACAATTTGTGATGCATTTTTTCTTGTGTCAAACTTATTAATTTGTTACGCAACGTGCTAAGTCAGTAGAGTTAAACTGTTACAAAGTAATTACATTGCAATTCTGTTATTGGTACCAACTGAAGCGAAAACTAATTCTAGTTTTAAAAGCACATATAGACGATTTCGGTCATTCTTTCTGTGCGTTTTCTACACGAAGTGTTCTCTGGTCAGAGACCAACTTTGCGGACTGTTCAAAAGTGGTCTAAAAGACTTTTGAATAGTTCCAAAGATGGTATGAATATATATATTTTTTCTGTATTTCTTCAAAGTGTGAAACGAAGACCCCCCCCCGACTAAACCCCACTTTATGTAGAGAAAAGTGGGGTTTATTGGTGTAAATATTATATCTGCCTTAATTTTGCTCAAAAACAGATTGTTGATACTCGTTAGAACCGCCTCATCTATGTTGAAAGCAGAAATAAGAAAGATGTTATCATTTTTACTAATATTTGTCATTTCTGACACCATGTTGGACGCCATTATTGCACATGGACATGTTTTCCTAATGTATTCCTTGCTCCAGAGGGGAGCAAGGTGTAGAAAGCGAAAGGATCCACTTTTATTGCAAATGTGTTGTTCATCGCGCATTTGCGTATTGTCCGTAAAAAGTAACATGTATTTGCGCATGCGCATGGAGTTTGAAAGTACTACATTGACGATTCTTGATTGCTTTTGTCATACGGTTTTATTGAGGGTTTTACTCCAGATTTGTCACCTGATTACGCTTTCGAGGAAACACTATCCAGGGAAATGATCCCTAGTGTTGCTAATGAAATCATAATACACTTCAGCTTGTGGTCACAGTCTGTCTGTACTTTACTGGATTGAAGCCATACACTAATGACCATCTCAAAAGCTGCTGTAAATGGGTAAATCACAATCATATCTCTTTGCTATAACAATAAAGCCAAATGGCAAATATTTTACGCAGGTATATGTAGCCCGTTCGCAGTTACCATAAAAAGCAAATGCGTTGTATTAGAAATATCCAAGGCTCTTGCATAATTCAGGTTGGCGTGGTTAGACTGTAAATTATGAATTTGAGGTTAACATACCATTATGATAATCTGCATCGAACATGCGTGTTTCTTATCTGTAGAAATACAATTTTTGAGATGATGGTTTGGAAAGGTCTGGCGGCAGCTAACTGATGCATGTGCAACCGATTTTATTACAATGGTCTTAACCAATGTATATTTCAGCAGAAACAATGGCAATCATGTGGTTAATCTTTTCTTATAAATGGTTAACCAATGAGCTTCTTATCAGCACCCTCAGTCTATGGTTTTCCTAAAAATATGAAACATATGACATATTTTCATCAGCTAAATATAGCTAAATTTCGATCGCTCGAACACCGATGGCTCATTTAACATTTTTGAGTCCCTATAAAATTCTTTCCGCAGGTTTTGTTTGTTTGTTTGATTTGAGTTTTAACGTCCCCATCAACACTATATAGGTCATTTTGGAGTCGTTGCTTCCAATTTTGTGGGACTTTAACCCGACATTGAAATGAAATGACATCTCAAGCCCTGTCGCCCAATGAAACCAATAGGGTTTATAAGCATGGACGGACCTACTCGCAACGCTTTGCCCGGGCAGACTTTGACCCTCTAAGCGGTTTATCAGTACTCGTGTGCAGTCGGTTTCAGCTCTGCGTGGAAGCATCATGCAGCCCAATCTATTGCTGCAAGCTCCTATGGGCGGGGGTCATCTGTCCGTAGGTCATGATGAGAGGTCCTGATGAGACATAGTCAGGTATAATTTGGGAAGCTGTTTCATTATCAATAGGTATGATGTGTGTTCTCGTTAGAATCGTCTCAATGTTCTCGTTAGAATCGCCTCGTTGAGGCAATTCTAACGAGAACATCGCCTCGTTGAGGCGATTTTAACGAGAACACTTAGCATTACTTTATCTTATATAGTAAATCCTTTCTTATTGGCCGGCTCCGTTAAGCCAGCAACGTGTTTTAAGCAAGCAGACATTCAGTTCCCCGAAAAAGCAACTGTATTAAAATTCTCCTGTATTAAGCAACCATCTGCCACAAGCAAGCACAGTTTGGTTATCACTTAGGTCCTTGCTAAATACAGGTTGGACTGTACAACCATTGGCTCTATAATACAACCTCGATAGCTCGAAGTACCCCTGTCTAAAACAAGTGTTCATGGTCCCAAAGGTGTTCGAACCATTGGAGATTTGGATCCAAGAAAGAATGCACTGTGTCACATGCTTTTGAAAAGCTTTTAGGAAGTAAAGAATGCACTTGTAAAATAAAAGTGATGGCAATGATAAGGAAGCGACACAACTACTTAACACCTCTTATCAGATACACCAAAAGGGAAGAAACACGAACATGAAACAGTTAAACCCTAATGGAAACATCACGAGCGGAAAGCCAAAAGGACAGTTACTTTCCCACAAAATGGCTAATTGGCTATCCAAAACCAAAATATATTAGCGATACACGCATTCAAAGACTCAAAAAACTATAACAAAAATCAAAGGCTTGAGAAGCCTCACAGTCGGTGAATTACAAAAGCTGCATTTGAAACACTTTACATGTTTGATCCGGACTTACACTGTTTACCAGTACCCTACAGGCGTTAAGTGACGTGCTTTGGATCGTGTACGATCGACACAAATTTACTAAATGGCAAAACGGAATTCATGCAGTTGTTCACGTGACCATCACTGATTTGGGAAAACCAATATTAATAGAACTTGAAACGTTGCGCTATTTTTATCGATGCAACATATGGGTCAGGGCTATCTATAGAGTCTTGACAGGAATCGTGTGAACACCGAATACCCAGAGCAGACGCCGCGGAATGTGGCGTCTGCTCAGCAGGTTGCACAGGGACTACACTGTGACATTTGAGGGTAAAACGAAATAGTATAAGAATGCCAGGTTGCTCAGGTAACACGCTGTCACGTGACGTCTTACGGAACATTTCATTCATAAAGTATGCCAAGTCGAGTAAACATAGACTTCTGTTGAGAACCCTGAAATGTTTAAGAGCAAACATGAGTAGCTCAGACTTTATATGTGGTACCGTTATTAGATATACAGCGTAGACCTACATCGGATAGACAGTAGATTGCTTCTTATCAGGGAGGGCACTGTTCGACATATGTATGTAGCAACAGTTTTGAACATGATTCAGGCCTGTACGCAAACTCTGAAAAGGGGCGGTTGACGGTGCGAATTTCAGGTATTTTGCAGAAGATAAAAAACTGCATGAATCTGAGATAATTTCCAAAAGCGGGGATGCGCTGCGTTTACACCTTCCCAACTGTGTGCGGACCTGCATTAACCGGTGAAATGATTTTTTGTTGTTGTTTAAACATATCGCCGAGGGGGCTCTATTACAGATCACTGTTATTCAGGATCTGGAATGCAGTGGTGGGACTGAGCGAGGAGAAAAGAGAGAGGAGAAACTATGATAAACATTGTAGATGCTGATCGATGGATATACACTGTTTGCAGCTGCGACATGAAATATTCAGCACAGATTGTGTTGCATATGAGGTTAAGCATTAGCAGTGAAATACTCGAAATTCAGAAAGATGAATCGATATACAGAAGGGAAATAATTAAGCACATTAACAAATGAAAAGTACATGTAAATAATTTGACGGAAAATGCTACCATATTTTTTTCAGACAAAAAATTGACTAAATACTTTTCTTATAATGAAGCGATTTAACGGGTGCCCACAGTCTACGTTATAAAACAGAGAATCTGTTGCTTGCTATTGTCCGCGGGACTATCACTGACCATCTGATTGACGTTGATCCTGAACTGGCATTCCTAAGACGTCAGAGCGCAGCAAAAGAAAAAAATTATGGACTGTGCTCGTTTGTTTGTTTGATTTGAGGTTTAACGTCCCCGTCAACACTGTATATGTCATTTGGCGACGATATTTCCAATTTTATGGGACTTTCACCCGATACTGAGATGAAATGACATCTCAAGCCCTGTCGCAAATTGAAACCAATAGGGTTTATGAGCATGGATGGTCCGACTCGCACCGCTTTGTCTGGGCAGGCTAAGATGCTCTAAGCTGTTTACTAGTACTCGTGTGTGGTCGGTTTCAGCTCTACGTGGAAGCATCATGCAGCCCATCTATTTATTCAAGCCCCGTTTGGCGAGGCGGATGGACTGTGCTTATGCGCTTGAACATTGGCAAGCAGAATCTACATAATCAGACGCCACATAACGCGATGTCTGATCAGATCTACTGTGCTTGCTTAAAAGTAAACGAATATTCCGATTCTCAGTTTAGGACTATTTTCCCAACCTACACTCAGAGACGATCGACCCACCGGTACTCTCAGTGCTTTGATTTTGTAAGGAAACGTTATATTATAGCGCTTACACATAACATACATAGAAGGCGCATTCTTTTAACAGCTCTTAACCCGAGGGTTTTTTCTATTAATATTATTTTTCACACTTCATACATCGATTGAAGGTGCTCGTTAGAACTGTCTCAATAAAAATGTTCTAACGAGTACCCACAATCTTTTTAATAATAATGTATACCCTGTAGACACTATTTTTCTTTGTAGTAAGCGGGATGACAGAGGTGCTCTTTACATTCATCATGTGAACAAGTCCGTTAAAGGAACACCCCCTGAACCGTATACTTTATATAGGCAAAACTGGGGTTTAGTGGGGTATACATTATTTGTTTTTATTTCTGCTCCAAGACAAAGGTTATGGTTAAAGGTTAAATCAGCGAATGCAGAGGATTATTTAATATGCCTCTAGTTTAAAGGACAGGGGCATTAAAAAATATCTATCTTCTTACACGGACTGGGGATAATGAGAGCAGGCAGCCATCACTTCATTTACCTGTTGCTTGATCTTCAATTATCGCCTATTATTGTTATCAGCAGACAAAACAAGAGGCTAGTGTAGCTGTAACCGAATATAAAGCTCCAGATAATAAGGATATTTAATGCATATATATACGTAACATTTGACCATTACTTGCAGGTGCATACATATTATCCTGTATAGCTAATTAGGGTTGAGGTCGTTAACCTGGGTGGTTCTCCTGCACATGGGGCTGCAGTTAATGGTGCACTTAGTGGCGACCATCCCTGTAGCGCATGTTCGGACGCCATAATTTTATTTGCTGGGAATCGAATCAGAAATGTTACAATGGCATTCATAGACCAGGAATGTCATTTGACGTGTCACCCGACAGGGGTCTTCTTGTATCAAAGACAAAATGCAGTATCTACCACGAACACAAACGGACTGATGCAGTCTATTTATATGATAATCGTTAGAATTGCACCCCCTCCCCAACCCCACGCCGATTCTAACCAATACCCACAACAAATATGTTTTTGGAAAATTAGATCTATAGTATAGAAAACTGACACATGATCAATTGCACGTAATCTTCGTTCTTCATGAGAGGGTGTGGCAGTATATTATATTATAAATAAAGAAAGATCAAATGCGAAATTATTTCTACTCATTGTCCTGTATCTAGAGCTTTGATTTGTTTGACTTCTGCAGTCATTGACTCATTTTATAGATATGCCTACTGCAATCATACAACTTGGACTCGACTAATTTTATATACATTATCCAGTATTAAAAGCATGTTAGAATATCAAACCCGCAAAAATTATTCGAAATAGAAAAGAATGTTACTGTGTATTTTTTTCTTACTTTTCCGTACCGAAACACAACAATCTTGACCTCCGACCGATTGTATTCATCCGCCAGAAAATTTTAATATCGTAAATATATCAAACTGTTTGTGTTAATGTATTGTAAATACATAAAATCATAGGTGTATCCCAAATCAAACAATTCTACGCCAAGGCTTTCAGATCTCAGATAAAACTGCAAAGACTACACAGTGGGCGGAGGGATATAAGTAGTAATAAGTCGTAGACAACCGCCGACCACTATAACTTCAAAAGCATTTGAATAGAAGGAAGCTGAAAAGTGTCATCGGACGATGACTAAGGTCTTGTGAATAAATTCACCGACCGATAAACCGCATTGGAACGGTCAGTCCGGTGGGGAGGGGGTAGGCTGTGAGAGCTTAAATCGATTAAACGCGGCCGCCATCCTCGCCATACCTTTCGTCGCGATTTAGACAAACAACCACTGAGATGAAACAACGGCGAGGACTCGACAGAAGAAATAAATGAAATGCTGGGATAAAAGATAACCAACAGTTAGAATCCTTATTTTCTATATATAGCCGCGGCCTTTTCAAAGTAGCTTATTACACTATCATGCAAATGCTATGTTTTAATAGCATATGTACATGTACAAACCTAACTTCTCTCGGGTTTTATTGCAGATCGTCGCTTATGTTTATATTTCTGTAAGTTTAATAATTGGTCCTGAAATACTTCTATAAATTTGTGGACACGCTATACCCAACAGACAAAGACGAGACACATATGCGATTCATCGTGAGAGAAACTGCTTTATGGCATTTGCGAAAAAGAAAGGTCTGATCAGCACCTTTGTGTTCGCTGCTTCGATAAAACAATACATAGAGGATCTTACATGAGTGCTCATGTATTATTGAATTTATTAAACTAGTTGAGGAAAAGGGATGAAATGCGAGGCTTTGCTGAGCATTTTATCCCTTTTCCTCAACGAGTTTAATAAATTGTTGATAAAGAGGATATTACATGAGTGCTCATGTATTATTGAATTTATTAAACGAGTTGAGGGAAAGGGATAAAATGCGAGGCTTTGCCGAGCATTTTATCCCTTTTCCTCAACGAGTTTAATAAATTCAGTATGATATGAGCACGAATGCAAGATTTTGTTTATCATATGCCATTTATAACGCATTTTATTCACGTTTGTTTACAAAGATGTCAATATTCCGCCATTAGTGAACACGACGTCGTTAAGGACGTCGTACATGTAACGTTACGGGACGTATCTACATAATTAGCGTATTGAATCCACTAGTGGATTGTCAAAAATATTACATGGCGTTATTACACTCTCAAACGCGACGTCATATGATAATTCTAGTTTCTATTTCAAATTTCACGATTGTTACTACTGTATGTAGTTAAGGAGACAGGTTTGCGTCCTACCTTGTTCAAAACCCCGAAGACAGATTTTTTTGGGATGGGGCTCATATTAGATTGTCTGCATTATTAATGGCAACTGACATTTTCTAAGCTGTTCCGCCACGCACGTCTTTTTCAATAAAAGGAAAACATCTATCTAGGAACCATTCTGATGAGTACGTAGGTACGTAGTTGAATAGATGGAAACAGTTACTCAAGACAAAACATCAAACAAAGATCAAAACCATCATAAAAAGGAGATGTAAAACAAAGATCAGGAATCGATACAATTAACTTACTCCATCCATCAAAGACACCAAAGGGAAAGAAACACAAACATGAAGCGACCAGACCATAATGGAAACCTAAACAAAGGAAGGCCATAAGGACAGTTACTTTCCAACAAAATGGCCAAATGGCCATCCAAAATAAAAAGACACAAGTGATACACACAGTAAGTAACAAACAACACAATACATAAACCGCCACAGAAGAACCGCCTTGGAACGGTCAGTGGAAAGAATTCCACGGGGGGGGGGGGGGGGGGGGGGCTTTAATCGATTTTACATGGCTAGGACAGTGAAGGAGCTACACTCAAAGTAAAAAAAAAAAACATTATAAGACAGTGAATGAGTTACACTCAAAGTAAAACACAAATCACCAACAGTGACAAAAAGCTGTATACATAGAGTATATTTACTTTTTTGAGATGAATATAGAAAATACAGTAGAACTTCGATGGCTCGAACAGCGATGGCTCGTTTACCATGGATGTGTCGAACCCATTCTTGAGCCCCTAGCAAAATCCTCTACATAAGAAATAGTGGGGGATAATTAAGGAGATTTTAGACTATTATCTTGCAAATGTATGCTGTGTGTACTCATTAGAATCGCCTCGATGAGGCGATTCTAATGAGTTCACAAAGCATACATTTTCATTATAGAACACCGAAAAGATGTCTAAAAGTCTCTCGTTATGCCTCCTGACAGTAACCTCAGTGGCTCGAACCACCCCTGTCTCGAACAGATTTTCGAGGTCCCAAAGGTGTTCGAGCCATTGAAGTTCGACTGTATTTCATCGAGTGTGTTGAAAGTTCTGATGTTTTCAACACATGAGATGAAACTGTCTGGGTATTTATCGAAATAAAAAAAAAAAAAAAATAAATAAATGTGACTTTGGCGATGCACTTTATCTGAACAGCTGTTCGAAACATGCTTAGCACTCATTACATTACGAAAACAGGCCTATACAAATACATTGTAAATTTTACCACCGAAAAAGGGAAAATTTTCAGATGAAAAATTTCGATATTTTTCTTTTTTCTGCTCGAAACCTAGATTGTGGATACTCGTTAGAACCGCCTCGTCAAGGCGGTTCTAACGAGTAGCCACAATCTATGTTTTTGAGCTTAAATAAGAAAAATGATGTATAACCCTGCGAACCCCAGTTTTACTGTATAAAAGTGGGTTTAAGGGGGTCAAATGTATATAGGCGTGTTTTCGTGATGAAAATGTCTGGTGTTTTCAACACACTCAACGAAATATGTTTTCAACGTATTCGATAAAGTATTGGTATTTATCGAAACAAAAATAGTAAATTTTCTTTTTATTTCATACGAAAAACAAAATAAAAAAAAAAATATGAAAATAACGTGGTCATGTTATTTTTCACACTGTGAACACTCATCGAAAAAAAAAAAAAAAAAAAAAAAAAGTAAAACTCCATACAGCACACCTATTGAATCACAGAGCCAATTAACAAAAATGTATAAAATAACCTTCGGTGGCTCGGACACCTTTAGGACTATCATTATGAAAACACACCTATTAAAATAAATTGAAAATTATACCACCCAAAGATTAAAAGTTTCAGATAAAATGTCTGATATTTTCCCTTATAACTGCTCAAAACATACATTGTCGAAACTCGTTATAACCGCCTCGGCAAGGCTGTTCTAACGAGAACCAACAATCTATAGTATGTTTTGAGCATAAATAAGGAAATAAGGTATACACCTGTATTCCCCAATGACTATATAAAATGTGGTTTAAGGGTGTCAAAATTATATAGGCGTGGTTTCATTATGAAATTTGTTCGAGACATAGGTGATAGAACTGAGGGCTATTAATAGCGTAATGTTTCTATACAATAGGAGCCCCTGCCCATCGGGGCTTGAAGAAATAGATGGGTTGCATGATGCTTCCACGCAGAGCTGAAACCGACCCACACACGAGTACTGGTAAACCGCTTAGAGGATCTAAGCCTGCCCAGGCAATGCGGTGCGAGGCGGACCGTCCATGCTAATAAACCATGTTGGTTTCACTGGGCGGCAGGGTTTTAGATGTCATTTCATCTCAATGTCGGGTAAAAGTCCCACAAAATTGGAAGCAACGTATCCAAAATGACCTTTACAGTGTTGACGGGGACGTTAAACTCCAAATCAAACAAAAATCTATACAATAAATGTATTCTGTGTTTTCATCGAGACGATTCCATGGAGTACACACACCATACCGTTTTAGAATAAACTATCTTCCTACATTATCGCAAACTATTTCTTCTTTAATATTTTGGTGACGTCACACTTCAATTAACATTTTTATATAAATTTTGTCTTATCTGTACCATCTATAATGCTAATACATGAACATGACAGGAGGATGATTGGGTGGGGTAAGGGTGACGTGTAACTTGCGTCAATGGGGCGTACAGCCGATATTGGCTTCTGTTAACCCTTAACCCTTATCTTGCTGAATATTCAGTTTAGCCACACCCATTTCTGACTTTGAACCAATCAGATTACTTCGTGTAATTTATTCTTACAAATCCATAAACTACATGTTAAACAGTGTAGATCCTGATCAGATGGCTTCTTCAGAAGCCATCTGATCTGGATCTACACTGTTTCCAAAGATAGCGGTTGTCGTGAACAGCATGATAAGAGTTAACCATCCGAATGACAATACAACATTAGCATAGTTATTTTCTCCATCACTTTGTTCGTCTGAAAATAAAAGTAGTCTTTTTTATGCTGTCCAGGGACGAACTCTGGCATTGTGGTCACAATGCGAGAATCTGTCAAATAGCAGAATAAGAATTCAAGTAAGAAACACTTGAGTTGGAGATGCCGCTGATCGCTACAGATAGGAAATGCCGCTGAACGCTACAGATCGACGGCTACCATTTGTTATCAAATTGTAATACTTCAACATACTACACTATGCTATTCTGGTAATCACTCCTAATCCTAGCTGAGGTTATGCAATCTTGTATGTCTATGTTCCGTATCATAAACGACAATAGAGCCAAAACCACGTGACGTCAAATACCTGGTCATTACAGAGTTATCTGTATTAACTGAGGAGATACCATGGACCATAGTCATTAGAAAAAAGCAGGAATTTTAGAAATTTTAAACCGCATTATGACTGCATAAAAGAAAAATCTTCCCAAAATTGTCATTTTCTACTAATTTATACATCCAGTCAACAATTTCTAATAGCATTTTATGAAAGTACGAAAATCTTGCATAATTCGTCAACGGTATTTGCGCGATACTTGAATAAAACGGCAAAATCTCAAATAAAATAGCTTATATATAATCCGAACCAATTCTCAAAATATTTCATTCGATGATTGGAAGAATTTTAATCTCATAGGGTGCAAAATATGAATATTATGAAACAATTCCTTATACTAACGTTTAACCCAGCACTTATAAAGACAACTCTCGGCAAATACCTGTCATGTGAAGTCTTGGCAGAAGTTCTATACCACCGCAATGCAAAGCAAAGTGTGGCTAGAGCACTGAGTATTTATTATAAATAAGTTCTAAAGTTAGAATGTGGCTGTCCACATCTGAAAGAGCACGACGTCCAGGAAAATCAGCTTACTGAAAACCTGTGTCCAAAAGCTATTAAGTGGCTTTCGTTGTGGAGTGTGGTGGACTACACACTGTGTATTTAGTTATATTCAATATATAAAGCAACTTGAATGTCGTTCTGACTATTCGAAATGCTTGCTAGAACTGACGGAACGCTTTAAACGCTTAACTCTTGTAAATCGTTCATGATTCTAATAATTTGACTGACCATCACTATTCCTCGGCCAAATAAGATCACGAGATAAAGTGAAAGTAAGAAAAGTAAAATAGGCATCACGATAAAAATGTATGTGTTGGTCAATGACTTCTGACTTTGTCAGTTGGAAAACAGCCCATCATTATGACAACACATCCGTGTGATATTGTGCATTTTTCAAATCCCAAAATAGGTATTTTTTCTGATGAAAATTGTGATATTTTTCTTATTTATACTCCAAACATAGGTTTTGGGTGCTCGTTAGAACCGCCCCATTGAGGCGGTTCTAACGAGTACCCACAACCTATGTCTTGGAGCAGAAATAAGGAAAATATTGTTTACCCCTGTAAACCCCAGTTTTCTCTATATAAGTTGGGGTTTAGGGGGGTCTTTATTTCACGGACTTGTTCACGTGATGCTTCCGATCATTAATTACTGCATTTTCGATCAAAAATTTGGTCTACAGTCAAAACCTTCCCTTCCATTCTCTGTAGCGTACGAGAAACCCACCCAATGCCTTTTGTATTAACAAATGGGCCCCGTCAAGCGATTTTGGTACTTATCGCCTATGCGAGCAGCGAAGGTTCAGGCGAGCCTGCGCATCCGCGCAGTCTCACCAGAACCTTCGCTGCTCGCTCAAACAAGCAGTGAATCAAGAGAAACCTTCAGACAGAAAGCCATATGCCTGGCCCCTCTGTATGGCTGGGCATGCGCAGTTAACATTTGTCATGACGGAATGCTCGAAGACCCAAATTCGCTTGGCGGGGCTCAAATAAGCTCACATCACGAAAAACGCATAGTATAAGACGGGAAAACGTGAAAATAATATGAACAGAAAAAATGACCATTGTACATGTCTTCTAAGACAGACCGAGAAAGAAGAATATTTCTTTTCCGTGGATGAATGAACAAATGATTATAAAACACTTCTTTTGTTTTTCACCCACCATACATAGCGATATCAAGCTCAAAACCTGCCCTTAGTGCATTTGCTGTTGTAGGTCTAAAGCATTACGAAAACACGCCTATACAAATACAATGTAAATTTTACCGCCGAAAAAACAAATATTTTAAGATGAAAAATTGCGATATTTTTTCTCATTTCTGCTCAAAACATAGATTGTGGGCACTCGTTGGAACCGCCTCATCGAGGCGGTTCTAACGAGTACCCACAATCTATGCTTTAGAGCAGAAATAAGAAAATTACAGACTAAACCTTCCCTTACATTCTCTGTACCGTAAGAGAAACCCACCCAATGCCTTTTGTATTAACAAATAAGCTCATATCACGGAAAACGCATAATATAAGACGGGAAAACCGTGAAAATAATAAGAACAGAAAAAATGACCATTGTACATGTCTTCTAAGACAGACCAAAAAGAAGAGGATTTCTTTTCAGGAGATGAATTAACAAATGATTATAAAATATTTCTTTGGTTTTTCACCTACCTTACATAGCCATATCAAGCTCAAAACCTGCCCTGATTACTGCATTTGCTTTTGTAGGTCTAAAACGTTTGGCCTTATACTCTTGATCACCTGGACCTACACAGTTTATTGCTTCACGCAATAGTCTTGAAACTGTATCTGCCTTAACGCCTGCATACGATTTTATTAATCAGGAAAAGTGGACCACCTGCTGATGTTAAATGACTTGTAGGCTTAGTATAACATTTCAAGGTGACATTGAAGCATCCGTGGTGTAGTAGTTACGCTACTCGCCTTGTAAACCAGGGGTCGCATGATCGATCCCGGGCTTCTCCAGACTTTCGGATGAGTCTTTAAACCGAGGTCCCGTCTCCGTATGACCTTAGCTGTTGGTGGGACGTAAAACTGAAACACTCACTCATTTCAAAGTTGCCAATGGATCAGCTATAGTATTTTCAGCTGGAAGTATTCTGACCTCAAAACCAGACCTGTTTGAGTCATTCTTACCCCCCCCCCCCCCCCCCCCCACACACACACACAGCAACAACAACAACAACAACAACAAAAACGAAACAGCGAAAGTCAGCCATTGGCATGAAAACTGACATTATCTCTAGAAAGCACAAATGGTGATATTTTAGTGCACTGCACAGCCCTTTCATTATTTTAAACCTTTCAACCATCAGTCTAAGTCAAATGAACCCGCATCTAATGCTAGTTTATCTTGTCGGGATCCCCGTTGTCTTAATAATTTGTAAATCTTCTTAGTATCACATTTGGAATAATGGCTTTTGACAAAGCAATACACTGTCCTGAGATCTTAGCCAAAAGATCTAGCCGATATTATCCTCTTTTCAGAAGTGAAGGCAATGATCAGGAATCTAAAGCCAATTAAATATCGTGGCGCAATTTATTACACTTTTTGTGGATTTGTTTTATCCACAACATACCATCTTCACTGCCCGTTAAAATAATATACTCTATACATTCTTCAGAAGAAGAGGGCCTAAACTGGATTTATAAAGCAATAACCAGGATGCCTAAGCAGAGCCTTCAATATATTCCTTTGGGGCAGCAAGAATAAAGTCATCAGCATAAGCAGACGCCCACATGTCCTTTAATCGCAAGAATGGTATTATTGGTTTTAATGGTTTACATCAATGTTAGTTAACCTATCAATTTCGGATTGTAAAAATGTTTGTTCGGACCTAGCAAAATGCCTGTTTGCATACTAACAAGAAAAACGCCAAATGACATTATGGACGGTTTTTTCAGGGTTTACCAAACGGTAAACCGGGACGCGGACGCCCCGTCCAAAAGGGCAATGGCTCTTGCTGAAATTGAATGGCAGCACCATATGATTGACGGTGATTGTGAAATGGCCTCCCATTGTTTAATACCCATGATAGTTTGTTATTAATTTATCACTATCAGACGAAATCATATTAGAAGCTGAATCAGATCGCCATCAAGCATTACGAAAAGATGCCTATTCAAATATATTGGGAATGTTACCACCCAAATATGAGAATTTTCAGATTAAAACAAATCCTATATTTTTCTTATTTCTGCTCAAAGCATAGATTGTAGGTACTCGTTAGAACCACCTCGTTGTTTCTGCTCAAAACATAGATTGTAGGTACTCGTT
This sequence comes from Lucinisca nassula, assembly GCA_963580285.1. Lineage (NCBI taxonomy): Eukaryota > Metazoa > Mollusca > Bivalvia > Lucinida > Lucinidae > Lucinisca > Lucinisca nassula. Next base: position 76,093,130 of record OY757010.1, read on the forward strand.
AGAACCACCACAACGAGGCGGTTCTAACGAGTACCCACAATCTATGTTTTTGAGCAGAAATAAGAAAAATAATATATACCCCTGTAAACCCCAGTTTTCCTGTATAAAAGTGGGGTTATATGGGATCAAAATGATATACGTGTGTTTTCGTGATGAGGAAGTCCCATATAACCAAGTCCGAGTCCGCGGTTAAATAGACTGGACCTATCATTGCGCCCTTTTCTGTCCATCACGAAAACACACCTATATAATTCTGACCCCCTTAAACCCCACTTTTACATGGTAAAACTGGGGTTTGCAGGGGTAAACCTTGTTTTTCTTATTTCTGCTCTAAAATATAGATTGTGTGTAGTTGTAAGAACCGCTTCAATGAGGCGGTTCTAACGTGTATATAAAATCTATTTTTTGAGCAGAAATAAGAAAAATATCACAATTTTTCATCTTAAAATAGTAGTATTTTCGGCGGTAAAGGTTACAATTTATTTGTATAGGCGTGATTTCGTAATGATCTGACGGCTGAGATTTCTGTCACTGTCTTTAAATTTTTCAAACTTTTACCTTTGGCCGTGCTAGAATGCTTCTCTAAAGATTTAAACAGGGTAACTTTTTCTTTTTCAAACTGCCCCTTTACAAGTAATGAGTGTATTGGGACTGTAAGAAGTTCATATGCACAATAATAACTGTATATAATTGTCCTAGTTTGATTATGTTTGAATTGGGCTTTAGCGTCCCCGTCAACACTATTTAGGTCATTTTGGAGACGTTGATGCCAATTTTGTGAGACTTTTACACGTCATTGAGGTGAAATGGCATCTCAAGCCCTGCCGTCCAGTGAAACCAAAAGGCTTCTATGCATTGGGCGATCTGACTCACACCGCTTTGCCTGGACAGGCTTAGTTCTTCTAAGCGGTTTACCGGTACTCGTGTGTGGTCAGATTCAGCTCTGCGTGGAAGCGCCATGCGGCAGAATCTATTTCTCCAAGCCCCGATGGGCGGGGCGAATATAACTGTCCTAAATCATCGGTTGTAACAGTTTTATAAAAGAAAAATAATATTAGCTTCAATCAAATCTCTGTATATCTAACAGACTTTAGTAATTAATTATACATGGACTGGTCTTCTCTTTGTACATCAGTCTTAGATTCTGATAGTTTTAAATGGCTAGGTAATTTAATTCTGGTGAGAGCATCCTTGATACTTTCGAACTCTCTTTGAAAATCGGCGGACCCTGTGCCCGACGGGACAGTCCTTTTAGGACTGTTGGGGCTGAATCCCGATTCAATCTCTGACCGGCCATTATCTGGCGGGATTTCCTGAACAGTTTCATTTTTACGGCGTAGCCGTTCTGGTTTTGCTTTTGTCCTACATTTTTCGTTATTCCATTGGTCAATAAAACCACATGTCCAAGGAGATGACCATTTCATTGGTCAATGATTTGCATAAATAAATCTACTCAAAAGTACGACAGTTTACTGAAGTTTTAACCTAGGAAATGTTTCGTTTTTTATGTGAGACATGAATGAAAAATATATACAGTTTCGGCTTGCTCACCGTCTTGTCCTTTGATGACCATACGTCATATGTATAATTGTGTTTCTAGTGAATTCGTGACTGCTGCGGTGAATAGCTATTTTGACCTAATTTCACCTGGTTGGAACCATTTCGCGAAAGGAAGGTTCTCTCGCGAAAGGAAAAATTTTCTGCGAAAGGAATTGTTTGTTTGATTTGAGGTTTAACGTCGCCATCAACACTGTGTAGGTCATTTTGGAGACGTTGCTTCCAAGTTTGTGGGACTTTTACCCGACATTGAGATGAAATGACACCCAAGCCCTGTTGCCCATTGAAACCAATAAAGAGATATAGCATGACAAAAACATGTAATAATCGCATTACAAATTGACAGATGTTTAATTTACAATATATGCTAAATAAAAGTTGCAGTGTATCATTTGTCTTCAGTATACTTTATGTCCTCCATTTTAACACAAAATGGACATTTTCGAATATCATTAATGTTATATAAATTCTGAAAAGGAATAAGTGTAATTTGAGTTTTAATTAGGTGCACATAAGATCAAGTTTCCGTCCGTTTGTCTGCTCGTCCGTTTGTTCGTCCGCCTATGCGTTTACGTTCACCATAGCGACAACCCGAAATGTTAACCCTAGAATTTGTGTTCAAAAACACTAAATGATAACGTTTTCTTATTTGTTGTGCATATACTTGAGATCATATGCTCTTGAAATGAGGTCATGTTTTTAACCTTGACCTTTTACATTGACCTTAGCTCAAACAGGCGGGACACCGCCCTCTGCAAAGCTATTTTTCCTCGCGTGACATCTGAATTGTTTGAATACAGTAAACCAATTCATAGCTAGACAATTGTTGCAGTCACTATTGTAGCTCATATTGCACGACCCGCAGAAAAAGCGACCGACTGAAGTCGGTTGATTTTCTAAGAGTGCCCTAAAATCACCGTGTCATTCTGTCAGTCTGTCTGTCCGTCCGTAACCCGTTTGTGAAAATTGGTGATAGTGACTTAACCGCTTGGAATATTTAACAATTTTTGGCATACTGATAGATATCAATGAGATCTAACCAATGAACTTACGAAATATTATATTCCATTTAGTATAGGCTCGCCGAGGTGAAAAAATGTGAAATTTTCGAACTGCTTCTCCTCGGAAACCTTTGGGCCGATTGAAGGAAAATTTCATATGGAGCCTCTATGGGATGGGAGAAACCAAAATTTGCTTATGGGGTCCAGGTCACATGACCCAAATGGCCGCCAAGCCATATATGGTCTGTCTGTCTGTCCGTCGGTAACCCGTTTGTGAAAATTGGTGATAGTGACTTAACCGCTTGGAATATTTAAACAATTTTTGGCATACTGATAGTATCAATGAGGTCTAACCAATGAACTTGCGAAATATTACATTCCATTTAGTATAGCCTCGCTGAGGCGAAAAATGTGAAAATTTTCGAACTGCTTCTCCTCGGAAACCGTTGGGCCGATTAAGGTCAAATTTCATATGAAGCCTCTATGGGATGGAGGAAACCAAAATTTGCTCATGGGGTCCAGGTCACATGACCAAAATGGCCGCCAAGCCATATATGGTAAAAACCCTTCAAAATAGTCTTCTCCAGAACCACTTGGCAGATTTCCACGAAACTTGATAAATAACATCTGGGACGTAGGCCCATCATAAATTGCTAAAATGGTGACCCTGGGTTGACCTTGACCTTCTTTGTGCCTAGGTCAAACTTTGACACATATGCTTTTGTATTGGAAAAGTGAGAATTCATTTTATCCTGCAAACGATTCAGAATACAGTACTAAAGTATTAGATATATTTTTGCTCCTTACGATAAGGCGCATTTATTGGGGGAACCGTTTCAAGTCCAGGTCACATGACCAAAATGGCCGCCATACCCATATATGGTAACACTCATCAAGCTGAAAGCATCCGGCGGGTCGTGCACTTCAGCTGAAGCACTGGTTTCTAAACAACCTTCCAATTAAATCTACGCCGCATATCTTTTTTAAAGATATTTCTTGTTTCAGTTTATCTGATTTTTCCACTCAAGTCTAGATATTCTGCGGTTGGCAGTCGCCTGTTCACTTGTCGCATTGTTCAAAGACATGTGAATCGTTTCTCAGGGTTGTAGGACTGTGCTTTGAAACGTCGAAGAAGACGGAGATGAAGTGGCCATGCTCGTGTATTTAGCACTGAAAATGGCGAAGACGTTGACGTTTTTAAACATGTAATTTAAATGTGTTGTAAAAAAACATGGCTAGCCGAATTACTATCGTGTGACTACAGCTGTCAGGCGCTTGGGGAAGAATTCAACGAGCAAGAACCAGCCATGGCCAATTCGAAAGCATCTGTGGTCGAACCATTGGTTTCATATGTATATCCGAATATGTAAATGACTTCGGACGGTCATTTGTATAAAAGCACAAGGGAACATCAACTTCGGGGTTTATGAAGTTTATAAAATTACAACCACCATGTTAACAAGTCCATGTTACGAACGCCCACTTTAATCCCACTTTATACAAAGAAAACTGGGATTTACATGGGTATACACTAGGTACTCGTTAGAACGTAGCCTTTAAAGCTATCCATTTAAAGATGGTCGACAACCAAGCATTCATTTTGCCGCACTTGGAAAACTCTTTATAAATTTTACAGCAAAAATACTGGTCCCCAATATGTTTTGAATTTATAAACTAATTTAACAAATTCCGACATTACCAAATGCAGAAATATCTTCAATGGTACATGCAACTTCCCCTCCTTCCAACACACACCCATCGAGGCTTGGCTGTATGGTGCTTCCCCGCCGAGCTGACACCGACCGAACGTTTAACGACTGGCAAAGCGCTTAGAAGGTTTAAAGCATGCCCATGCAAAGTGGTGCGAGTAGGAACGTCCTTTCAACCCTAGCAATTTCTTTGGTCGGTTAGGCTTGAGATGTGCTTTTCAACTCAATGTCGGGTAAAAGTCTCATAGAATCGGAAGCAACGTCTCCAAAATTTTCTAAATAGTGATGACGGGTACGTAAAACCTCAACAGAACAAACAAACAACGGTACATATTAATACTTTCTACTAAATCAATGACTCATTTTTCTAATCTGTTTACAGCCCTTATCTATTTGCAATAGTCAGACTAACCCATAAATGCCTAGCGTCCCCTTTTTGGACATTGGCAAACAGTAGGGAGCCAGATCAGCCGTCTGGGTCCCAATTGTTGGCTTAAAGTACATACATTTTTTGTAAAATTTATAACAAACAAAACATACCCGACAAATCATTAATGGAAATGGATAACTCCAAATTTTTTAGGTGGAAGTTTCCACTGTCATATATGAGTTCGGACTGGGTAGCGCTAAAATGACATTGCTTGCTACGACGATATTCATAAAATGTCGTGCAGACAATTCCATGGGATATCTCTCCATCCCTAGCTATCTCATCAACAATAGTTAGGTCATAAATCATTATTAGCGATCATTTCCTATATGATGTTTAAATTCAGCTGACCCGTGATGATATCACCGTATGCTTCAGAAATAAACGCATTACGACAACACGCCTATACAAATACATTGTTCTCTTTATCGCCGAAAAAAAATGAAATTTTTAAGATGAAAAATTGTGATATTTCTATTATTTCTGCTCATAAATATAGATTTTAGAGCAGAAATAAGAAAAATAAGGTTAACCCCTGTAAACTCCAGTTTTACTATATACAAGTGGGGTTCAAGGGGGTTAAAGTTATATAGGCGTGTTTTCCTGGTGGAAAAGCCTTCAGTGAATGAAGGTCTGTTAAGAAACAGTGGAACCATTAACCTTCGAGTGTTTGAAAATCTGAATCTGTAGGGGTATTAAAATAATCCGAAGTGTGCTGTATTTTAGGAACTACTTTGAATTTTTAGAATTTATATTCATATATGTCTTATAATGTCCGAGGTTTCTTGATAGGTTATGTACCCATCAAATTAGCAAGACTGGTCCCAGTCCTTACAACTTTTTTTTTTTTTTTTTATTTTAATCATACCCCAGAAGACACTTAACGTTGAACTAACGCTGAGTCAATGTTTTGTGACTGAAGGGGCGTCTTTCTGCAAGTCTAAATCATGTTCTTGTAGCTAGTCTAATTCTGGTGGTTCTATGAGACATATAGATGTTTTATATAAAGAAAATTAACTTCACTGAAAATTCCACTAATTTCACTGAAAATGAAAATACTGATTTTTTTATCCGACATATCAATGTTTCAGACTGTAGCCAGCATATTTTTTAGCATTTATACAGTTTTGATGTTTTGTTGTCTCTGATGGGAGCTGTGGGTTAATTGTATCGATTCCTGATCATTGCCTTCACTTTCATTTTGATGTATCTGCCGTTGAATCCATTTTTTTTTCGGATTAAATGAGTCTTAAGGGACTTCATTCGAAAACATATTATTCCACGTGTACAAGGGAAATGAGTTCAATGGCCACTGGCTATTTATTCGCTTCTCACCTTAAAATGTCACAGGCGCTTTAAGGAAACCAAAATTCTCCTCTGAAGATAATTCTTCAACAACTAGCTGTGTTTCTTCTAATATGTTAAAAAAAATGGTCCGTAGATAGCAGAAACCTTTTGTTTTATTATTTTATTAAAAGCATGGTCGGGCCTCTATTTTTTATGTGTTTTTGTTTTTGTACATGTTTTTTTTTGTTGTCTAATAAAATTGTCTTCTCGAGATTTGCACTGAATATCAGTATTCATTTTAGATGCTTAAAAAGTCAGCTTTGTATTTTGAAAGAAACTAGATGCCCAAAACTACAAAAATGTACTTAAAACGCGAAATTCTATAGGAAAATGCAAAGACGACACTGCTTAGGGTTGGAAATTGCAAATGGTAGGGTCGGTGTTTTAATTTTTGTTTTGTTTGTTTATTGATAAAAATAATAGAGTCGGAGGGTCTGAGCAAAAAAAAGCCGTGTTTCCCCTAACCCGGGTTAGCGGAAACACGGCTATTTTTAAGGCCTAAAACAAGTCTAGACCCATATGGTAAAAGGATATACGGCTAAGTTCAAAGAGTTTCTAGTTCTGATGGATCGTTTCAACTCTTACTGGTCCATTTGTGTCAACTCCCAGAGAAGGGAGAAACAAGATAGAAGAGAGAGTAGAGGAGATAAAGGTGAGGGACAGGGGAGAAAGAGGAACATGAATGGAAGAGTAGAAAAGAAATAACAACGCCGCCACCTCTGCCCGTACCTGCTGCAAGGAGAACAGGCTTTGCCCAACTGAAAGCCAATATAAGTTGGAGACCCCACTGACGCATATGCCTCACACAACCATCCCCTGCCCAGGTCTGAAAGAATGTCGTTCCATATAAATCATTTTTTCAAGATTTGTAAGACTGGCATTCGTGATTATGCCACTTTTCGGAGTTTCTCAGTTGTGATATATGTTTTATTTGACACTTGAGCAACGGGGTTCAACTTTACACTACCAATCCCTTCGAGTTTAGTCTGAGTTGATACAGTTAATTAGGCATTCTTTTCCCTATTGACCAACTTGTTGGCGTACACAGATTGGGGCAGGTAACAGTCACTTCTGTCGATTATTCCCTCCACAAATGTCCATTACCGTGAAAATGATTCTCTTATGTCTTTTGATCAGTATAACTGCATTTTCTATCCATTCTTTGAACTAGTCCATAGGAATGAATTTCATTTTTTTGTGGATTTTATCGATGTGTAAACGCCGACGAATCCCTCAGAAACTGCATGAAGCCCGAAAGACTTTTGAGTTATTCGCATGAGTTTGCATGTACAGAACATACCGATAAAATCCACAGAAATGAGAATTCGTTCCTTATAATTGCAACGTTGCCATCGCAATGTCAAAAATGGGATCAAAATTGACGTCACGTTATATTATTACCTGTCGCTGTGTGAAAAAGTTCTTAGATTCTTGCTCATAGAATTTATCGAAGTTTAAAACTTTTATTTTAACCAATCAAATCGCTCGAAATGTGTATGCAAATAACGATGAGGAATCTGAATTATAAGCTGATGTTCTCGTTTGAATGGAATGGAGGTTTTGCGTTCCCGTCAACACTATTTAGGTTATTCTAGAGACGTAGCTCTCAATTTTATGGGACTTTTACAGGTACCAGACACTGCGATGAAATGACATCTCAAGCCATACCGGCCAAACAAACCAATAGGATTTATGAGTCGGGAAGGTCCAACTCGCACCGCTTTTCCTTGGTAGGCTAAGACATTCTAAGCGGTTCACCAGTACTCGTGTGCGGTCGGTTTAAACTCTTGAGTGGAAGCAGCATGCAGCCCAATACCCCGATTGGTGGGGGTCCTAGTACGTCGGCCTTGAAAGCCAATTCTGTGCGCTAAACAGACTTCCCTTTACATTTTATTGTATACATGTAAGATATCGCGGATCATTTTTAAGTCACACGCGTTGCGATGTGATTGTTTTTTATGGTGTGATATGTGTTCTTATTTATGTCTCAAACATATGTTATTGTGTTCTAGCGAGTAAGATCAATATATGATTTGTGCATAAAATCTATTTTCTTCTATTTTAAGTGGGATTTGTTCCGCCCCCGCCCATCGGAGCTTGAAGAAATAGACGTGCTGCATGATGCTTCCACGCCCGCACACGAGTACTGGTAAAACGCTTGGAAGCTCTAAGCCTGCCAGGCAAAGCGATACTTATAAACCCTATTGGTTTCATTGGGTGACTGAGCTTGAGATGTCATTTCATCTCAATGTCGGCTAAAGTCCCACAAAATTGGAAGCAACGTCTCCAAAATGACCTATACAGTGTTGACGGTGGAGTTAAACCTCAAATCAATCAATCAATCAATCAATCAATCAATCAATCAATCAATCAAGCGGGATTTGTTGACGCCATGGAGCTACAATATAAGGATATTAAATGTATAGGCACATCGCCAGTGTTTTTCAGTGTCCTTGTAGGGTTTCTATGGAAAATTATCGTTCAAAGCAGTCTGATCGGCGTCTTTCAGGCAGCACAGCTTCTGCACAAGGCTTATGTGAAGAGCCAATACTGTAAAATTCCTATATTAAGACCACCTTTGGGACAGTTCAAAAGTGGTCTTTAAGACCACTTTTGAACCGTCCCAAAGGTGGTCCTTGGTCAGAGGACATTGTGTGCTGGAAACTCGAAGAAAGAATAACTGCACCCTTCTAAATAAGCTTTTTAAAGTAGAATTAGTCTCAATTTCAGGTGGTCTTAATAGCGGAATTTTACTGTACCTTGATCATACAGTGAGAATGCACGTACTTATCTGAATCATCTCTGGTAGCACATGTCTTTGTGTTAGCTTCATTAGGAAAATATATTGAAAATTTTACCATTAAAAATGAAAAAGTTTAGATAAAAAATTCTGATCTTTTTATATTTCTGCTCAAAAGTTAGATTAGACCTCTAACGAGTACTCACAATCTATGTTTTTGAGCAAAAGTGAGAATAATAATATATACCCATATTAACCCTCGTTTTACTATATTAAAGTGGCGTTTCAGGGGGGTCAAAATTATATAGGCGTATTATATTGATGTTTGCATGGCCAGAGTGAATCGTATTCTGCGAAAAATTGGAAAGTCCCTCAGTATTCTACGGAACCCGAGAAGGGACATGATTTTTTTTTATTTTATAAGTTGTGCGCACAAGATAATATCTTGTGCGGACAAGATATTATCTTGTGCGGACAAGATAATATCTTGTCCGCACAACATAATATCTTGTCCCCACATGATATTATCTTGTCCGGACAACATATTATCTTGTGCAGACAAGATATTATCTTGTCCGCACAAGATATTAAGTTGTGCGAACAAGATATTATCTTGTCCACACAAGATAATATCTTGTCTGCACAACATAGATCTTGTGCGCACAAGATATTATCTTGTCCGCACAAGACATTATCTTTTCCGCACAAGATAATATCTTGTCCGCACAAGATAATATCTTGTCCGCACAACTTCCCAAGATCTATGTTGTGCAAACAAGATCATATGTTGTGCGAACAAGATAATAATTTGTGCGCACAAGATTTTATGTTGCGCTAACAAGATCATATCTTGTCCGCACAAGATAATATCTTGTCCGCACAAGATAATATGTTGTCCGAACAAGATAATATCTTGTCCGCTCAAGATATTATCTTGTTCGCACAACATAATAAAAAAAAAAAAATCATGTCCCTGCCCGGGTTCCGTAGTAGACTGTTAATTCACGATGATATATTGAAATTTCCCAATCATAAATCGACTGCTATTTTTCACACTCCACCAATTGTTGATTACTTTTAGCACATTATTGCAATATATCAATTGCATACTGCCAAAAACGAACACTATATCTAGGTCGATAGCCATCTGATAACCCCATAATGCATTGTCCTCACTATACTGTTAATAAATAGAAATATGACACAAAAAGTATTAGTCATCCTCTCAATGATGGCTCTATGAACCGCATTTCATGAAAACTTGTCGTCGACTGAGTGTTTGACTTGGTACGTTTCAAACTGGCCTGTTCACCTGCACATACTAGAAGCTAGAGTCATTGTACTATCATGTACTATCCACGCAACGAATGCAAAGCTACAAACGGGTTCCACAGTAAATACATCAAGGTTGTACAAAAGCCACACTTTCTGATGCGTTAACCCATTGTATGCGGGAGACCCCTAAAATGGGTACATTGGCAAACAGTGCAGGCCTAGATCAGACGCCGCAGAATTTTCCGTTAAAAATAGAATAAAAATAAAACAAAATAGACCTAACACCGCTTTTATGGCAAACGAACTTGTCCAACATATAGCAATGGAAGAGTCCACTAGTTTACAATGGGTTATTGTACCCCCGTTGCCCACCCCCACCCCTCACACACACCATGAATACCAGGGAACGTGAGGTAATTCCCGGACTTTGACAGTTGTTCGCTGGGATGCGTCAAACCCTGAGTCAAGTCGGCATAAAACCTCGACCGTAATCGGCCACGAGTGAGAGAGAGAGAGAGAGAGAGAGCAGTTCTGTCATACAATGTAACTGCGCGCGAAAATATAGATACCGAGCCGTCTTAATATACTGACAAACCCATTCAACGACTGTTTGTCTATGGTCTTTTTTATGCATCGCCGTTGCAAGGAATCAGAGGTTCCTTGCACTACAAGACTTGAATCTCATGATAGTTAGTTGAGGATAAAAAGACAAGACTTGAAAAGGAAAATATGAGAAACTAAACTCAACAGCCTCTTCACTAGTACAGAAGAATTTCAGTGGCTTCAACTTCGATGGCTCATTCTAACTCGTTGTTTTAGCTCTTAGAAATTCTTTCGACTGCTCCAGAAAAGAAACACTTAAGAAATGATTTTTATTTTTCTGCTGTTATTGAAAGTATTAACACAATGGGTCGCGTGCAAAGTAAATGAATCCCGAATGTAAACCTTGCTAGCGACCCGCTGTCGCTCATACTTTCATGAAAAGCAGAAAAATAAGTTTATTTTTTCATTTACAGGCTTTGCCCCACTGGGCGAAAAAAATTCTTATAGGGCAAACTTTTAAAGCTGAAAAACATTTAAATGCTGTTATTCTACAATAAGCGGAACAGCGTTGATGTCACCAACGCCCGTGGAGAACCATGGTTTAGACTGACGTCACTTGACGTGACTGAAAATCACGTGACTCGATGCGTTCATGGAAGTATGAACTGCATTGTTTTCTATAGGTTTACATTAGACTTTACACTGGAATTGTAAATATAAGGAAATGAATATAATTTATTTAAGGTTCATTGAAATATGAATAACATCTGGCCTCGAGAAACATAAGTGAGCCCCGATGTTTTTCATCTTTCAATTAATAAATTACCTTTATTACTTATATTTTCATTATTTGAGCCCCGCCAAGCGAATTTGTGTCTTCGAGCATTCCGCCATGACAAATTTTAACTGCGCATGCCCAGCCATTCAGAGGGACCAGGGATATGGCTTTCTGTCTGAAGGTTCCTCTTGATTCACTGTACGTATGAGCGAGCAGCGAAGGTTCTGGCGAGACTGCGCGGATGCGCAGGCTCGCCTGAACCTTCGCTGCTCACATAGGCGAAAAGTACCAAAATCGCTTGACGGGGCCCAATTTTACCATCCATTATTTGTCGGAAGGTTGTCGGTTGCGCGCTGAAATTGAATCAAGAAAGTAACTGCACACGATTTTGCCATTAAAAGCGGATCATCGTCATTCTTTTCTAGGGGTTTTCTCTACATGCACTGAGAATATCAATACTAAGGAATTATTCAGTGAGATATTTCTTATACAATCATGTACTATAATGAAAATGTATATTCTCATTACATTCGCTCTGATGAGGCGTTTCTAATGAATACGCACAATATATCACGAAAACACACCGGCCCCGATAGCTCAGTTGGTAGAGTGTCCGCTCCGGGGAACGGGAGGTCACGGATTCGATCCCGGGCCGCGACATACCAAAGTCGTTAAGAATAGTACTAGCTGCTCCTCGCTTGGCTTTCAGATTTACGGGGTAGAGCTAGGACTGGTCGACCCAGTGTCAGGATAATGTGATTGGGTGTGTTATCATGTAATGTGTCTGGGACATGATACGTCAGTGAGGCAGCACTATAAAAGTGAGCATTGAGCTCCCTGTCGCAACCAGGCACCGTCATGATATGACAGAAAAATTGTTGAAAGCGACGTTAAACCCGAATTCACACACACACACACACACACACACACACACACACACACACACACACACACACATCACGAAAACACGCCTATATAATTTTGACCCCCTTGAACCCCACTTTTATATAGTAAAACTGAGGTTTACAGGGGTAAATCTTATTTTGTTATTTCTGCTCTAAAATATGGATTGTGGGTACTCGTTAGAACCGCCTCGATGAGGCGGTTCTAACGAGTACCGACAATGTACATCTTAGAGCAGAAATAAGAAAAATATTACAATTTTCCATCCTAAAATTTCGTTCTTTTTTCGGTGAAAAATTTCCAATGTATTTGTATAGGCGTCTTTTCGTAGTGTATCTTATAAAATATCGGAAAGATGTCCCAAACGTAAGTCACCTGACCTGGTGTTATGAGTAAGCCTCAGTGATTCGAAGTTCCCCTGACTTGAAAAACATTGTCGCAATGGTGTTTGAGCTGTTGAAGTCGACTGCATGATTTTTGCCAGCTCAAAATGAGCATTTGAAAAACATATATTGAGGTTGTTGAATACAGAACATTGCTGAATAATAATAAAAAATAACCAGCCATTCAATGGACTAGTTGAAATTGTTAGGCTTAATGTACGGAACCCTTGAAAGGACATGCAATTTATTTTAATACGCTGTGCGAACAAGATAACATCTTGTGCGCACAAGATAATATCTTGTTCGCACCACTTAATATCTTATGCGCACAAGATATAATCATAGATCTTGTGCGAACGAAATAATATGCTTGTTCGCACAACTTATTATCTTGCTCGCACAACATATTAAAAAAGAAAATGCATGTCCGAGAAATGTTCAATTTTAAATATTTACATTTCCAGTGTAAAGTCTAGTGTAAACCTATAGAAAACAATTACGTTCATATTTCAATGAACGCATCGAATCACATGATTTTTAGTGACGTTAAATGACGTCATTTTAAACCATTGTTCTCTACGGGCGTTGATGACGTCAACGCTGCTCCGCTCTTTGTAGAAAACCAGCGTGCAAATGTTTTTCAGCTTTAAAAGTTCGCCATACAAGCATTTTTTTCGCCCAGTGATGTGGGACAAATAATGTAAATATAAAAAATAAACTTAATTTTTCTGCTTTTCATGAAAGTATGAACGACAGTGGGTCGCTAGCAAAGTTTACATGAACCCCTTCGGGGTTCATTTACTTTGTACGCGACCCACTGCGTTCATACTTCCATGAACTGCAGAAAAATAAATTTCATTTCTTAATTATTTGTATTAAGCAACGTTAAACACGATCATCGTCGGTTTCCACAGGCGCTCCCAAGCAGGCACATGGCGTAATTGTGACGTCACATCTACGCCGGTGCAAAGTCATGACATTGATTTGACGTTGTCTTAGTGCCTGCTGGCTCATTAGCACACGTCACGCTTACAAAGATAAACCGCATACATTTAAACAACTGAATAAGAGGTTCACCAATTGCATTAAATGTATCTCAAAAAAGCCAAGGTCGCTGTATCTTATTTTATTTACCGATTTTTCAAGTGACAGGTCTATTTTCTAGCTGTCTAAGATCCTTGTCTTGCTGGTTTTACAGCTAATTTTACTAAGAGGTTCATAATCCGCCGAGAATAATTCTGAGATTGTTTTACATTAACCTATATATACATTGTAAATATTTCTCCAATGGTTTGGAACAGGCCCATTTACAGCTTTATGAGTGTATGGTTAATTTCATTTATTGTAAGTGTAAAATATATATCCCTTCAAGCAATCAATGGAGAACGGGGCGTGTCATCAGGGTCTACGTTGTCTAGCAATGTCCCTTATTGGATGCTAGGTAAACAACACTTCGATGGAAGTGTATTACGATCCTAACATGGCGTCTTTCATATCCTTAGAACTGGCGTTTTACAGATTTATTGTTTTCAGTTTTTTTCTTGTTTCTAGATCGCGACAGCTTCTCAGAACTGTCTCATTGAGACGGTTCTAACGAGTACCCACAATCAATGTTTTTGAGCTAAAATAAGGAAAATAATGTATACCCCTGTTTAACCCCACTTTGCTCTATTAAAAATGGGGATTTGACGGGTGGTCATTTCACGAACTTGTTAACCTGACGGAAACATTATGGCCCATAATATTTTCTGCTTAATGTATGGCCCATATCATTACGATACCAAATCCGTGAGACATGGTGCATTCTTTATATCTCCAAATGGCTATTTTTCTGCTGAAAATTTGCGCCCTTTTGCTTATTTATTACGTGGACATAGGTTGTGGGTGCTCGTTAGAACCGCCTCAATGAGGCGGTTCTAACGAGTACCGACAGTGCTCGTTAGAACCGCCTCAATGAGGCGGTTCTAACGAGTACCGACAACCTATGTCTTGGAGCAGAAATAAGAAAAATAATGTGTACCCCTTTATACACCAGTTTCTCTATGCAGAGTGGGGTTTACAGGGGTGTTCATTTCACGGACTTGTTTCGTAATGGGATTCATTAGGATAACACAACCGAGTGACATAGTGCATTCTTTCATATCTCCAAAATGGCTATTTTTCTGATGAAAATTTGTACTATTTTTCTTATTTATTACCTAAACATAGGTTGTGAGTACTCGTTAGAACCGCCTCAATGAGGCGGTTCTAACGAGTACCCACAACCTATGTCTTGGAGCGGAAATAAGAAAAATAATGTATGCCCCTATAAACCCCAGTTTTCTCTATCTAGAATGGGGTTTACAGGAGGTTCATTTCACGGACTTGTTATCGTAATGGGATTCATTAGGATAACACATCCGTGTGCCATAGTGCATTCTTTCATATCTCCAAAATGCTTAATTTTCTGACCAAAATTTATATTTTTCTTATTATCGCTCTAAGCATAGGCAGCATACATAAACATTCCAACCTGTATTAAGCAAGCACCTATTGGGTATTCAAAAAGTGCTTGCTTAAGACAGATGCTTGCTTAACACAGTTGAATTTTAATGCATTTTCTTTTGGGGGGAACTGAATGCCCGCGTGCTTAAGACAGGTTGACTGCTTAATAGAGGTGGCCACTAAGGCAGGGTTTACTGTATAGGTGTTTTTAATAACCGCTTCAATGTCTTCGGGCAGAGACAATGCCCCTGTAAACCCTAGCTTTCTTTATATGAAGTTGGGTTTAGAGCGGTGTTAATTACTTTAACCTATACTTACCTAAGCGTATGGTCTTATAGGTATTGTACAAATGACAATGGTAAACAGTTTAGTTCCAGATCAGACGCCTCCATAGCGTCCCACACGGGAACATTTGGACTACAAGTACGTGTACCACACATGTATAACAAATAAAACAATCAAGACAAACAATAAATTAGAAACGGGTCTGCTCAAATTACATGTAATTAGTTGGAAATGTATGCTTAAGTGTGGTCAACACCTTTTCCGAGAAAACCATGCCGTTTTCTATAATGCTTCTAGTTTTAAGACGACCTCAAGATTTAATTAAGAATGTGTCTATCACCCAGCAAGGTTTGTACACATTAATCTAAACTTTGCTGTTATTCATGACAAAGTTCTCCTAAAGCTTGCGCAGTGCCAGCCTCTAATAATAACTATCTGTAAACGGAATGTAGCATGCTTCCAAAGGATAATCCTTTTATAGAGCATATTTAAGGTCACTGCAGCTGGTGCTAAGGGAATGTGTAGCTGCCGTAAAAAGTCTCCCTACCCTTCATCATAGTGTTGTTGATATGTTCTTTTCCTTTAGGTTCATCATTTTGAAAATACTTGAGAGTCACTGATGAGGCCTAATTGGCCGAAACTAGCTAGTCTGGCCCAGAAAACGTACACTCTATATTTTTTCAGTTTTGTGGTGAATGTCTTGCGTCCCAAGGATAACCCTTTTATGGAACATATTTAAAAGTGCTTTGCCGACAAATACGATAATAGATCCGTGTGACATACCACATTCTTTGGTTACTTTCCTTTTCTGATTTTTTTTATATTTTTCTTATTTATACTCTAATTACAGGTTATGGCGTTGTTCTAATGAGGGTCCAAAACCAATGTCTTGGAGCTGACATAAGAAGCAAAATAATATATAATCCTGTAAACCCCAATTTTCTCTATAAGCTGGGTTATAGGCGGGGGTGGGGTGGGTGTGGGGGGGGGGGGGGGGGGGGTCATTACACGGAATTGTTGACACGATGCATAATTTAAAGCATCGATACTGTATTATTTGTAACCATTTTAAAATATTCAAAAATCAAACGCTCATTACGCAAACACACCTATACAAATACATTGCCACCTTTATCGCCGAAAAAAATGGAAGTGTTATGAGGAAAAATTGTGATATTTGTCTTATTTCTGCTCCAAATATAGATTATGGGCACTCGTTAGAACCGCCTCATCGAGGCGGTTCTAACGAGTACCCACAATCTATATTTTAGAGCAGAAATAAGAAAAATAAGGTATACCCCCGGAAACCCCAGTTTTTCTATATAAAAGTGGGGTTCGAGGGGGTCAGAATCTTATAGGCATGTTTTCGTGATGAACAGCGTTGATGGGTCGGTAAAAATTGGTCCTGGTCTTGTAAATCACTTTTCGGTACTTGCTGCACGTTATTTTCATTGCATATCATAAAATTATCTTAAAATCAAAGCACTGACACCACTGGAGGATCGACTGCCTCAAAGTGTAAAATGAAAACAATTGGTCCTAGACTTGCATCACGTGAACATGTCCGTGAAATAAAGACCCCCCCCCCCCCCCCCCCCCCCCTAAACCCCACTTTATATAGAGAAAACTGGGGTTTAGGGGGTAAACATTATTTTCCTTATTTCTGCTCCAAAACGTAGGTTGTGGGTACTCGTAAGAACCGCCTCAATGAGGCGGTTCTAACGAGTACCCAAAACCTAAACGTAGGTTGTGGGTACTCGTTAGAACCGCCTCAATGAGGCGGTTCTAACGAGTACCCAAAACCTTTGTTTGAAGTGTAAATAAGAAAAATATGTCAAATTTTCATCAGAAAAAAATACCTTTTTTTGAGGTTAGAAAAATGCACTTTATCACACGGATGTGTTATCGTAATGAAATCACTTTCACTTTCAAGAGGCAGATATTTTCATTGCTTCCTGAATATTAATCCATATATGCATTACGTCAAAAATCAGACATTGACAAACAGAACTTGCATCTGTGCCGAGGTTTCACTCCAGAAAAAAATAATAACGGAAAATGATTTTTATCATATGACGTCGCGTCTGAGAGTGTAATAACGCCATGCAATATTTTCGATAATCCACCAGTGGATTAAATATGCAAATTAGCTAGATACGTTCCGTAACGTTACATGTACGACGTCCTTAACGACGTCGCTTTTACTAACGGCGGAATATTGACATTTTTGTAAACCATCGTGAATAAAATGCGTTTTAAATGTCATATGATAAATAGAATCTTACATTCGTGCTCATGTCTTATTGACTTTATTAAACTCGTTGAGGAAAAGGGATAAAATGCTCGGCAAAGCCTCGCATTTTACCTCTTTTCCTTAACTCGTTTAATTAATTCAATAATACATGAACACTCATGTAAGATCCTCAATATAAAATCAGGCCTTGTACTGTTCAAAGCGATTAGTTGGCATTACGATAACATATTCGTGCGGTATAGAACCTTCTTTTATATCCCAAAACGATCAATTTTCTGATGAAAAATAGTGGATCTTACATGAGTGTTCATGTATTATTGAATTTATTAAACGAGTTGAGGAAAAGGGATAAAATGCGAGGCTTTGCCTCGCATTTTATCCCTTTTCCTCAACTCGTTTAACAAATTCAATAATACATGAGCACGAATGCAAGATTCTATTTATCATATGACGTTTAAAACGCATTTTATTCTCGATCGTATACAAAAATGTCAATATTTCGCCATTAGTAAACGCGACGTCGTTAAGGACGTCGTACGTATAACGTTACGTAACTAGCTAATTTGCATGTTTAATCCACTAGTGGATTATCGAAAATATTACATGGCGTTATTACACTCTCAGACGCGACGTCATGTGATAAATTGTGATATTTTGCTTATTATTGCTAAAAACATAGGTTGTGAGTGCTCGTTAGAACCGCCTCATTGAGGCAGTTCTTACACAAAACACAGGTTGAGGCGGTTCTAACGAGTATCAACAACTTATGTCTTGGAGCAGAAATAAGAAAAAATATTGTATACCCCTGTAAACTCCAGTTTTCTCTTTATGAAGTGGGGTTTAAGTGTGTGTTCAACACACGGGCTTGATAACGTGAGGGTTTATTTTCTTGTCCTTCGGGATCATTGATTCCATTGTTGAATTTTGAAAATATTTGAGGGTCACTGATGAGGCCTAATTGGCCGAAACTAGCTAGCCCAGAAAAATGTACAGTCCATATTTTCCAGTTCTGTGGTGTATTCCTTGCTTCGAAAGGATAACCCTTTCTAGAACATATTTAATATTTAAAGGAAACAATGGTGTACCTATTAGGTATCGTTTGATGGGAAGCTTTTTCAACTTAACCCTTATCTTGCTGAATATTCATTTAAGCCTCACCCATTTCTGTCTATCAACCAATCAAATTACTTGATGTAATTTATCGCTACAAATCCATAAACTGAATGCCAAACAGTGTAGATCCTGATCAGATGGCTTCTTCAGAAGCCATCTGATCAGGATCTACACTGTTTGCAATGATATGGGTCGTCGTCAACAGCAAGATAAGGGTTAGGATGGTGTCAACTCAAATCAAAGGTGCAGACGGAGGTGCTTGATGAGTTCCTCTACATGACAAAGAGTACATGTATCCATCAGAAGAGAAGACGCAAAGGAAGATGAAGCCATCGCCAGGATTGTCAAAGCTAGTGCAGCATTTAGCCGACTACGTGGCACCGTTTGGGATTGAATTAGAATCTGACGTGACATAAAACTGAAAGTCTACAGTGCTGCGGTGATGCTAGCACTGTTATACACATGCGAAACGTGGTCAGTTTACCAATGGCACACCAAAATCACACCCATACAAGATGTCTTAGAAAACTTTTAAAGATTGAGTGGCAAGATAGGATTCCAGACACATCAGTCCTGAAAAGGGCTGGGATGCAGAGTGTACATAATCTTCTGAAACTAACACAGTGAAGATGGACAGGCCATGTAACCAGGATGCCTGAGGAACTTTTGCCTAAGGAAATCCTCCATACAGAACTAGAAATGGACAAACGCTTCCATGATGTTCATAAGAAGCGACACAAGGACGCCTTCAATGTCTCCGCCAAGGACTTATAATTACCTACAGAGTCATGGGGGAATAAATTTTATCATATGACGTCGCGTCTGAGAATGTAATAACGCCATGTAATAAATTCGATAATCCACTAGTGGATTAAATATGCAAATTAGCTAGATACTTCCCGTAACGTTACATGTACGACGTCCTTAACGACGTCGAGTTTACTAACGGCGGAATATTGACATTTTTGAGAACAATCGTGAATAAAATGCGTTTTAAATGTCATATGATAAATAGAATCTTGCATTCGTGCTCATGTATTATTGAATTTATTAAACTCGTTGAGGAAAAGGGATAAAATGCTCGGCACAGCCTCGCATTTTATCCCTTTTCCTCAACTCGTTTGATAAATTCAATAATACATGAACACTCATGTAAGATCCTCTATGTACAGGAGCAAGCAAAGTGACGAGGCCTCATCAGAAGGGGCGCTAGTGAATATGAAACAAAAGGAATCAGTGAAGCCGAGCATAAACGTGATCAGCGCAAAGTCAGGGCTAAGGCATCACCAACAGGGGTTCATCCTCTGGCCTCTCTTGCTTTATCTGCAAGAGCCAATTCAGAGCTAGAAAATGTCTCACCAGCCTTCTAAGAACAGAGAAAACGGTAGCATTGTTCGCATGTGATCAAGACTGTTTATTGTCAGAATTGACCGACGAATTATTATCAAAGCACAATAAATATAGGATCATCCAATTTTAGATTTGAAAAACAGAAATGAAGGCAATGATCATGAATCGATACAATTAACCCACAGCTCCCACCATAGACACCAACGGAAAGAAACAGCTAGACCCTAATGGAAACATCACCAGCGGAAAGCCAAAAGGACAGTTACTTTCCCACAAAATGGCCAACTGGCTATCCAAAGCAAAATAATATAAGCGATACATACACTCATCACAAAGTCTCAAACAAAGAGAGATGGATGGATTCAAACAGCACTTGGAAATCTGACACACATACCACTATGATAACACGCCCGTGTGCTAAAATGTACAGATGATTTTGTTTTTATTTTTCTTATTTCTAGTCCAAACATAGGTTGTGACTATAGGGATCAACCATGGTTTTTCATGCATTAACATTTGCCGGGTCCCGAGGAAGCTGTTTGAACATGAGGCCGCCAGGCCGAATGTTCAAATATCTTCCGAGGGATCCGGCAAGTGTTAATGCAATGAAATAACCATGGATGATCGCTGTTCTTGCATAACTTACGATTCCGACAGCAAATATTGACGAAAACGTCCAAAAACTCCATATAAACTCCATATAAATTCTTTAAATGCGACCGGCGAACCAACATGGCGGCCAGTTCAGAATGTTGTTTACAATGACGTTGTTACGCAGTAACTATCTGACGTCATCATAGAACCCTAAAACGCTAGATTCAGGGCGATAACGTTACGTCGCTCAACGTAAGGTAAACAAAGCAAGGCCCGTCGTGTGATATCAAAAGCTCAAAATCCGTGTTCAAACAGCACGCGAATTTCATGATTTGAACATGGTTTTTGCTGTGTGAGCACGGCTTTCGGTCCATTTGACAATTGCTTCAAACAGCCATGCGCATAGGTATTTATGCAAGAATACCCGTTTGAAGCACCTCAATGATTACCCATAATCTATGTTTCCGCCTCAGCGAGGCGGTTATAACGGTTACCCATAATCTATGTTTCGGACAAAAATGTGGACAATAATGTTATAACCCTGTAAATCTCATTTTTTCCTGTAAAGTTGGGTTTCCATGTCTGTGTTTCTTTCCCTTTGGTGTCTCTGATGGGAGCTGTGGGTTTATTGTATCGATTCCTCATCACGTGAACAAGTCCGTGAAATAAAGACCCCCCCCCCCCCCAACCCCACTTTATATAGAGAAAACTAGGGTTAAGGGGGTAAACATTATTTTCCTTATTTCTGCTCCTAGACATAGGTTATGGGTACTCGTTAGAACCGCCTCAATGAGGCGGTTCTAACGAGTACCCAAAACCTATGTTCTGAGTATAAACAAGAAAAATATCACAAATTTTCATCAGAAAAAATACCTTTTTTGAAGTATGAAAAAATGCACTGTATCACACGGATATGTTAACGTAATGTGATCCTTGCTTCCCTTCTATTTTACACGGTACATTTCACGGGTTTGTTATTGTGATGCATTTGGGTAAAATAAAGTGTCATTGTATAGCAGCACTGATATCAATCAATCAATCAATCAATCAATCAATCAATCAATCAATCAATCCATCAATCAATCAATTAATGTATAATATGGAAATAAAATATGTTTAAACTATTATAACTGATTCATTGGCTGATTGATTGATTATTGATCGGTCGATCGACCGATCAATAATCAATCAATCAGCCGATGAATCAGTTATAATAGTTTAAACATATTTTATTTCCATATTATACATGTAGAAAATACAATATTACATGGAAAAATTGGATTAGAACGAAAGCTTGAAAGCTTATTATAACATAGTCGTTCTCTGAGCATATAACATGTATAACATGCATGACATATAATGTTGAAGGGCCGTAAGAAACTAGCCTTGTATGATCTATAGTGTTGGTGGGTCGTAAAGGCATATCATATTAACAGTTATTTTACTATCTAAACTGTTAAAGCTTAATTGTGAATCTTTCTTTCTATAAAATATTTGTTTTTGCTAACAGGCTATAAACTGATGCATTGTACTTTCTAAATTTGATTTACATGTCTTGTTTATATTGGAATGGATTCGAATCAACTGGACTGAGTTCAAATCGTCATTTGACATATGAAATATGTGATTACGCAGTAACCACCTGGTGTTTATCAGTTTCTAGAGACATGCAGGTGCAGTAAACAAAACTTACATAATTCTAAAATGTATACGGATACGCCACTCAAAAAGGGGTATTTGTATATACATATGCCTATCACCCGAGTACATATTATGGTTTATGTCAGTTATAGGAGTGTATGTTTTAATGTTATGTCAATTAAACAGGTGCAGTAAGCTTTTGAAGGAATTTAGGAAAACAATAACCTTTAAATAATTGCGTGGTAGCGTCCTGAAAATATGCAGTATGATTGACGTTTGCACAAATAATAAGGGTGTAAACGTGAATTGTAAAATGTTAGAAATGCTCAGAGAACATATAAATGGTCCAGTTTTGAACACGTTAGTTAGATCTATTTTACGATGTAGCGAGATCAAAGCTGTCTTGACAAGATCTCATTTTTTAGAAAGTATCAGATTGAAATTAATCTGATACAACTTTTGGGCTGTCGCGGAAATGAAATGAATTGAAAATTAAAACTTATAAACTTTGAAAGACTTTATTTTATTGTGTTAAAAAGCGAAGTACTAAACAAGAACACTATATGACATAGGTCTACGGTACCCCACTACGTAACAGTTGGGTATCTAATTTGGTGCTAAAGTTCCCAGGATTGAACTAAGGATAAAACACAGGACCACGAGGATGGAAAGTCAGCAACAACCGGGACAGAAGGTAGGACATTTTACTTTTTGCATTTTCTGTTCATGTGTGTCAGCTGAATGTTTACCAATGATTAAAATGTAGTCTGCCTTGTGTTAGCCATGTTAAATATGTAAAAAATATTTTAGAAAATTATTTGAGTTTATTTAATTAACTTTAAAAATGGCGGAAAGGCAAGGTCAAGCACCACCAGATATTGCTCAGGTTTTTAATAATTTAACTTTAGAACTTAATACTGTTTCAAATGCTTTCGCAGGGAATCTCAAACACAGTCTATAAGTGTGATGGGAATCCTAAAAAAAATATAGAGAGAGTGGTATTAATTTGTATATTTAATTTAGTATCTATTAAGTCCTTGTGCTTTGAAAGTAGGTTCAGAATGGCAAAGTAAACTTCTGAAGTGAAATATTTGGGTCTTCCTATAAATCTCAAATTGTCGAAACTTAAAGAAACTGGGGTAGAAACAGAAGAAAAATGTGTTGAAAATAATTCATCAGCTACCAATACGCCATCTAGTATTGTTTCGCGAGTAAATATGAAAAGTTTTAAAACTTTTGTAGAATTCACGAACGATAGGGATTCGGAAGAATTATCTTTGAGTGAATTGGCTTTCAGAATCGGTTGTAAGCAGGTTCTTCTTTCTTATGAATGTTTTCATTGCTCTTAAAGGAACTCATTTTTTATTTTTATTTACTTACAAGGCTACGATTCTGATGATGATGTGCCTATCTTATACCTACGAAATAGGCCGCGGAAGAAATTTAAGTGTTAGGATCTCCAATTATTATTACATTGTAGGTTTTCTGACCAGGTAATGATCAATGTTGGATTTTATGACTATTGTAACACTTGAGCATTTTTGTTGAGGTCAGTTTGTTCAGAACGGAGAAGGGTCATGATGTTTGACAAAGTCTTTCAGTTAAATAAAGCAAATTCTTCTGATACCGAGGCCCCGTTTTTGGATTTACATCTATCTATTGTAGATGGGTTTGTTTCGTGCAAAATTTATGATAAACGCGATGACTTTGATTTTGAGATTGTAAATTTTCCTTTTTTGGATGGTGATGTTCCTCGTGCGCCATCCTATGGCGTTTATATTTCGCAATTAATTCGATTTGCTAGAGTGTGTAGTCATGTAACTGACTTCAACACTCGTAATAAATTATTAACGGCTAAACTTCTTAATCAGGGTTATCGGTACCATAAACTACGCAAAGCCTTTTCAAAATTTTATAGACGCCATTCTGATTTAATTTCAAAATTCAATATTGGACTTAAATCTCTTCTGCAACAAGGTCTATCGGAACCCGAATTTTATGGTGACTTAGTATATAAATTCAGAAAAATATATAACCGCAATGACTTCAGCACCCAATTTCGTAAAATCATTCTTCGATATAAAAAGATTGGGTACAACATGGATATTATACGACAGACTGCATGCATGGTAGTTAACCCAATCACGGTTGGCAACTTTGCTTCCCTCTTTAATTGCACGCCGGTGGGTCAGGCCTCAGATTCTATGACGGCTCCAACGTAAAGGCTTATTGAAAATTAAAGAGATAATGTTGGTTGGTGCCTGATGCTCTGTCTCTGGTCGGGCTCATCGGAGTCTAACTGTTGGTTTTCTTTTGCTCCAGCATTTCAGTGGTTTCTTGCTGTCGAGTCCTCACCGTTGTCTCACCTCTGTGGTTCTTTGATTTCTTTGTTCACGGAGATGTTGCACTGATGAGTTAGGAGGCCTTCATGCGGACTGAACAAATTATTTGTCTAAATCGCGACGGAAGTAAGGGCGAGGATTGTGGCCACGTAAAATCGATTTAAGCCCCCCAGTGGAAATCTTCCACTGACCGTTCCAAGGCGGCTCTTCTGTGGCGATTTATTTATGTTGTTGTTTGTTGCTTGCTGTGTGTATCACTTGTGTCTTTTAATTTTGGATGGCCATATAGCCATTTTGTGGGAAAGTAACTGTCCATATGGCCTTCCTTTGTTTAGGTTTCCGTTATGGTCTGGTCGCTTAATGTTTGTATTTCTTTCCCTTTGGCGTCTTTTATGGATGGGGTAAGTTAATTGTATCAATTCCTGATCTTTGTTTTACTTCTACTTCTCAGGTCAGTGAAATAATGTAAAACTTCTAAGGTTGGTGTTTGAAGTGTTATATTGTTCGCTTAGCGACTATGATTATGATTACGAGTTGGCATTATATGTTTGGGCTACTCTTTAATGTTAAAGAGTAAGCAATATTATGAAACCATATGTTTTTGTATCACTAAATAGGAATTTGAACTTTGAGCAAAGGTAGACCTTGGTATGCCGAACTTTGTGTTTTAATGGTGTATTCCTGATAACAGGACTCATGAAGGCTGTTCCTATTTAGAGTTACTAAGATTAACATGAATTTGTTTACCGACTTTCGAGTATGGATAATGATTTGGCTTATACATTTTGGATACTCATGGTATATGAGTAGCATTCTTCAGGTGAATCCCTGGAATGTTTAAACTTTTCATTGTATATGTATAAGTTGAGGTAAATATGTCATAGACAACCCTCCTTATATGTATGACGTGAAGTAATGGTGAATTACTTCGTTGTGTGTCTCATTGGGGTACATTTTAAATAATTAGATTGCCTCATGGTTGAGATATCACTGTGTAGAAAGTGTAAATATTTCTTTTGTTTGTGAATAGTTGAATGTGTTCTACTCGTTCATTTCAGATGAACACTGTATTTTACATTTTTCTTAGGGACATTGCTCATTAGCTATTCGTTTGGTTCGTTAGTTTGTTACTGTCTGAAAATACTTATCAAATGTGTAATACCTATCATTTGCAGTTTTGTAATCCAGAGACTGCGTACTATCAAACAAACATTAATAAATTTTGTGTTATGGCATTGTTTACACAGAACAAGCATGACATTAAAACATTGTGTAAACAAGTTATTATTTTAGATCAGGTTTTGCCAACCACAAAATACTTGTTTGCAGGTGTGTGGATAATTGTGACTGATAAACCATTAATGTTTACAGTTAACTGTCAGTTAAATAAACATGAAGTCAGTGATATTGAAATTAAATCTGCATTTGACATTTTAAAGTTAAATAACACTTGCAGAGCCTATAATAAATACTTACAGCGGCCTGAATATTTTGATACACAAAGTGCCTTTGAAAGGTCAGATCCTTTACAAGCTTTGTTGTCATTGCATAATATTTCACAGTTTTTCATTTGGAACAATTCCAAAGCTGAACTTGACAAATTAAAGCCAGTTAATATTCCATCGCATTTGAGAGGCTTGAAAGAGATTCCATTGCAAAGTTTTCTACGCGAAACAAGAGCATATAAAACGGTACAGGTAGATAATAAGAAAGGTACAAACCATTGGACATATGCTTTTGTAATTGTAGCCGCGTTGTCATTTATAATAATTAGTATAGTATGTATAGTCAGATATAAAAGTTCATGTAATTTGGGCCAAATAATTGGTAAACGGCAGGCTAATATGCATGACCTTGAGAATGTGAATGTAAAATGTTCTCCTTCACATGGTGTTTGTGAAGAAGTAGAGATGTCCGCTATGCTAGATAAAAGGAACGTCGATTACAGTTCTGAAAGACAGAAACCCTTCAAGCGGACGGATGCATCACTCGCTTGGCCTGTGTCCAGGGATGTGACAACAGAATTGTCCTAAGTGGCAGTGATCTGTACATGTATATAGAGGATCCTCGTCGTTATAGTTGTTAGTTTATTAGTGAATCCAGGTCACTTGAATTAATCCTGGTTAGTTTAACAGTAAAGAGGTACTGTTATGTGGACATGTATTTGTGTACTTTGTATGACCCTTAAGGTCATGCATTGTCGAAGATTGACATTTTATTGACTTTTAAGTTGTGTTAAGTCCTTTGTGTTACCCTTAAGGTGCGCATAGGTGAAGATTTTAAATAAGAGTAGGGTTTGAACATTTAAACATAATTTCTTTACAGTCGGATGTTACAGTCATGCAGTCATATTATGTTGAACGGGAGGAGGAGCAGAAGCAACCATACCCAGTGCATATGGTGATAAATGCTCACACAAAGCCATCATCGGAGGACGACAAAGTTTTGATTCCAAAAGATAGGGTACCTATATATCCTATACCAACGCCAAAACCGCTGAGGGAAGATGTTTAAATGGACAAAAACTTTATTCTTATTAATGTGATTAATTTAATAGTGTTGTGTTATTCTTGTGTGTGTTTTTAAATTACATGTTTTCAGAGGACTCATGGACTAAAGTGTTAACTTTGGAAAAGAGACATGAACACTTTACACAGAATGACTTTATTTAGTGACATTTATTATGTGTATATGTATATACATATGTTGGATAATCCGGGTCACATTCAGAGAAACATCCTTATCATTTTAAGAAAGGGTGTTGATCTAAATGTGAATTTATATATCAAGCTTCAGGGTTCATAATCCTGGTCACATTTGTTGTATTGGTAAAAGATTATATTATTCTTTGAGTGTGACATATATTAGAAGCTTGATGTGTGTAATGCAAATACATAATTTGTTTACTAACGTGATCAACTGGACACAAATTATCTTAGATAGGATGTTTACGATTATAAATTAATTTTCTTGTGTAAGAAAATTAATTTATTATAAAAAGGGGAGGTATATAACATAGTCGTTCTCTGAGCATATAACATGTATAACATGTATGACATATAATGTTGAAGGGCCGTAAGAAACTAGCCTTGTATGATCTATAGTGTTGGCGGGTCGTAAAGGCATATCATATTAACAGTTATTTTACTATCTAAACTGTTAAAGCTTAATTGTGAATCTTTCTTTCTATAAAATATTGGTTTTTGCTAACAGGCTATAAACTGATGCATTGTACTTTCTAAACTTGATTTACATGTCTTGTTTATATTGGAATGGATTCGAATCAACTGGACTGAGTTCAAATCGTCATTTGACATATGAAATATGTGATTACGCAGTAACCACCTGGTGTTTATCAGTTTCTAGAGACATGCAGGTGCAGTAAACAAAACTTACATAATTCTAAAATGTATACGGATACGCCACTCAAAAAGGGGTATTTGTATATACATATGCCTATCACCCGAGTACATATTATGGTTTATGTCAGTTATAGGGGTGTATGTTTTAATGTTATTCACTCATTCTCAAATGAATTGGGATTTTAGCCGTTTAAAAAGTCAAATTATAAAGTTACTTAAATTCAGTCACCGATATGTTCACAATAAAGTATTAACATGTACCTATACTCAGTTAAAATTCCTTGATCAAGAAATGAAAAGTTATTTCACCCCAACAGTTAGAAATATGTCGGTATTTTGAAAAATTTTGATTGTGAGAAATGTACGATACAATCTATTTGTTCGTTATCCACTTCTTTAACACCACAAAAATCAAGAGACTGCAGCTCGCAATAACAGAAACTTACGACCGGGTTATTAAGCGGGGACAAAATTGAACATATGGTCATATATATGGTAAAGAAATGAATAACAATTTTGAATAAAATTCAGGGTTGGTTAGAGAATACAGAAAAAGAAATAGTTTTCTGAAAACATACAACTTTCGTTTTGTTTTAAGAGAAGCACATAATAGCTAGATCACTTACGGCTATTGCATTTGAACAGGTATTGAGTGGTAAATAAGGAACACAAGTAATATTACTTTAGATAAACGATCAACATAAGCAATAAGTTTATATGAATTATATGTAAAAAGTCGCGGACATTACAGTGATTTTGTTACTATAAGTCAAGTAGTCTACTATCGTGATTAACTGACAATATAGCTATTAGTGTCATTTTCATTCAATTTTTGGATCTAACTAATGTAACAGTGCATGTTCAGTCATATGCTTTTAAAGCATGGTGTCGCTATTACGTAAACAGCCTCGGTTTATACTTTTATGTATAAAAAATGCTCTCCTGACAGATAAACTGCGTTCTTAAGGCGGCCGAAACATTAAAAGACATATCTCTCACATATACACACACAACAATCGCATGGCCTTGTGTTCTCAACAATCAAGTTTGTAAAATTAATGATGCAGCTGCGAAAATTCAGTATCGAACATTACAGTGCATTCCAGAGCAATATTTTTCCATACAAAAGTCTTCAAAATGTAACCAATTTTGTCTACCAGCTTGAAGAAAGTAGCAAGCTTAGTAGAGTTTGTAAAAAAGTTCTAAGAAATTTAAACATATGCATGTTTGTAAATGGCAGCTATGATTGTCTCGGACATTACCATGCACGGTAAAGGGACATCCTATGCCACTTTACCATTTCTACATGTAAAATTGAAAAGGAATCTGATATTATATTTGTTGTATCTAGTTGACATAATCAAGAGTAAACCAGCATACCCTCAAATAAACATATTTATTTTAGGTTGGGATGTTCGATACAATTTGTAATGTTCGATACCATAATTTTAGTAACATCAACTGCACTTTCAATGTTTTTTAACATTCAAAATATGCATTTGGAAATACAAATTGGAGAGTTGAAGTGCCTTCTTAACATTGCACAATTCATATTGAAATATTCATTCTGGCAAATAATATTTGGGAAAAGATTATAAGCTGTGGCACTCAAATCCAAATAGAAAATAAGTCATAATTTTTTAATCAACATTGTTACTGTTTGCAGCTATTTGTAGAAATGTAGCAAACATGTATATCACTAAACGTGTTCATTTCACACAAATAAGGTTGCACAATTCAAAATAGTTAATTTATTTGCACTCATTATCCCTGGACGGTCAACATAGCAAACCTGTCATGTTCGATACCAAATGTAGCGGACATTTCATCGTATACATCCACTGCTTATTGCAATAGAATAATGATCTTGCTAGCGTGCAAATGTTGTTCATTAATACTGATTTTTGGTAGAACCAAATTAATTGAACAATATTAATTGTGGCAAATAATATTTGAAAAAGATAAAATGTTTCTATGCAGATATTTAAAAACAAGATATTGCTTCTGTTTTCCCTTAACTGTGGTATTGTCTGCCGACTCCCCCACCCATCAAACACCGGAAAAGGCAACCATGTCGTCTGCAGACACTTTCTACTACGACATCTGGTAATGGAAAACCGTGCCACGTGAGATCAATGTGATCAAGCTGTTAGACTAATAATTTTCGGTATTGAACATTACCGGTCTCGAACATTACAAAACACTTGAAATGAGGGAATTTCAACATCAAAATATTATTTTCGTTCTAGATGATGTATTTGTGTTAGTCACACATTGCGGGAGTTTAATTCAATCTAGCATTTTTTGTCGATACATACGTATTAAGCCTGGTATAATGATCGCGAACATTACTTGCATTTTTGCAACAAATCCATGCACATTTTTGTATGGCAAGTATTTTTAATTTCCTATTGTACAGGTAACATAAAACGACCTTATATGCTTATTGTAATATAGAATCTCCATTTGATCATGTTTCTGTGTATAGAAACTTAAACGTTGTTTTGAAATATCAAGAAGAAAAACGTCGTCTCGTACATTACAACGCTTAATTAAATTTCGGCGACAGCCATAATCGAGGAAAAATACTTAGTTAGACACCATTTGGTCCTACTAATGGTTGTTATTTCCCTACCCAGAATATGTAAATTTTATGGAAACCACCTAACCCTTTCCTGTCTAGTGGAATTGCAAATATGCAAGTGTGCAAACAAAGAGAATTCGAAAAGCGACAGTCTCGAACATTACAAACCAGGTTTTCCTGTGGCTCATTTTCCCTGAAAAGGTATTTTTCTACAGGAGGTTTATCATGATATCCTTGGAACCTGTTGTTCTGTCATATAAACGTATGCATTGGGTAAAAATGACTGCTTGATTTCAGAAAATATACGGCGACTGCAATATCCCAATTCATTTGAGAATGAGTGTATGTCAATTAAACAGGTGCAGTAAGCTTTTGAAGGAATTTAGGAAAACAATAACCTTTAAATAATTGCGTGGTAGCGTCCTGAAAATATGCAGTATGATTGACGTTTGCACAAATAATAAGGGTGTAAACGTGAATTGTAAAATGTTAGAAATGCTCAGAGAACATATAAAAGGTCCAGTTTTGAACACGTTAGTTAGATCTATTTTACGATGTAGCGAGATCAGAGCTGTCTTGACAAGATCTCATTTTTTAGAAAGTATCAGATTGAAATTAATCTGATACAACTTTTGGGCTGTCGCGGAAATGAAATGAATTGAAAATTAAAACTTAGAAACTTTGAAAGACTTTATTTTATTGTGTTAAAAAGCGAAGTACTAAACAAGAACACTATACGACATAGGTCTACGGTACCCCACTACGTAACATTATTTTGTTCTTCTCAATTAATCGAGTAAGGTACCAAACAACTGGACATCTATACAAAAGATCAAGGCCGCAGAACAATTTATAGCCTTAACATACTGGACACTTTGAGAGTTTATTAGACATCACGAAAACAGGCCTATATAATTTTGACCCCCTTGAACCCCACGTTTGTATAGCAAAACTGGGGTTTACAGGGGTAAACCTTATTTTTCTTATTTCTGCTCTAAAATATAGATTGTCGTTTCTCGTTAGAACCACCTCGATGAGGCGGTTCTAACGAGTACCCACAATCTATATTTTGAGCAGAAATAAGAAAACTATCAAAATTTTTCATCTTAAAATTTTCATTTTTTTCGTTGATAAAGGTCACAATGTATTTGTATAGGCGTGTATTCGTAATGGTATTTTGTTTCTTGCTTATTTAAGTTAAGTACAAGACCGTGTTATTTCCAAATTAAGTCGCAGTCAGGGAATATGATCAATGTCTAATTCTGAACAAGGCCAAGCAAGATTTGCAACAAAGAATCAAGTTACTGACAACACTGGTGAGTTGATTTTCTCTGATGGTAAGCTGTGAAAATGGAACTGAAAAGGAACTTAGACTGTCTCGTTTATCCCTGCTCAGACGCCGCGTTCTGTGGCATCTGATCTAGGTCTTCACTGTTTGCCAAACCCAACACATGAGTTTTTTTACCCCCAACTATAAGAATAGCCAGGCTGTACATGTAAATGCCCGTCAGCTGGATTTCATACATATCCAGGAAAGTGTCGTGGACAACGGTATCGTGAAACTAATGTGTAAACCAACTTTGGGTCGACTAACAATAAATCAACCCCGCCCCCACCAAAAAAAAAAATATATACAAAAAACAACAACAACAACAACAACAAAAAAAAAAAAAAAAAAAAAAAAAAAAACACGCCATGTCATCTGTAACCAGTCATCCGTATGCAGCGTGGTTGTGTTCTATAATCATGGCATTTCCTGACACGTAATGTCATCTGTAACCAGTCATCCGTATGCAGCGTGGTTGTGTTCTATAATCATGGCATTTCCTGACACGTAATGTCATCTGTAACCAGTCATCCGTATGCAGCGTGGTTGTGTTCTATAATCATGGCATTTCCTGACACGTAATGTCATCTGTAACCAGTCATCCATTTGCAGCGTGGTTGTGTTCTATAATCATGGCATTTCCTGACACGTAATGTCATCTGTAACCAGTCATCCGTATGCAGCGTGGTTATGGAACATTACGATTCCACATCTGTGTCCTAATATGATGTCCTTCATACATGGGCCCCGTCAAGCGATTTTGGTACTTATCGCCTATGCGAGCAGCGAAGGTTCAGGCGAGCCTGCGCATCCGCGCAGTCTCGCCAGAACCTTTGCTGCTCGCTCATACAAGCAGTGAATCAAGAGGAACCTTCAGACGGAAAGCCATATCCCTGGCCCCTCTGAATGGCTGGGCATGCGCAGTTAAAATTTGTCATGACGGAATGCTCGAAGACCCAAATTCGCTTGGCGGGGCTCACATAACTCTAGAACTAGCATTTTTCAGATGAAAGTCTTGGTATTTTTCTTTTTGTAAGCCAAACATAGCTTGTAGGTGCTCATTGGAACCGCCTACGGGTGGTTCTAACGCATTACGATAACACATCCGTATGATATAGTGCATTTTTCAAACCTTAAAAAAAGGCAATTGTTCTGATGAAAATTTGTGATATTTTTCTTATTAATACTCCAAACATAGGTTTTGGGTGCTCGTTAGAACCGCCTCATTGAGGCGGTTCTAACGAGTACCCACAACCTATATCTAGGAGCAGAAATAAGGAAAATAATGTTTACCCCCGTAAACCCCAGTTTTCTCTATATAGAGTGGGGTTTAGGGGGGTCTTTAATTCACGGACTTGTTCACGTGATGGAGTACTCTAAATTTATGATCCAAATAGTGTTGGTACCCGTTAGAACCGTCTTTTTGATGCCGTTCTAACGAGTACTCACAATCTATCATTTCCTCATTGAGGCAGTTCTAACAAGAACGCACAATCTATGGTTTTGAGCAGAAATAAGGAAACAAATGTATCTCTCTAAACCTTACTGTTCTGAAAATAAAGTGTATTTTGATTGATTATTTTCGGTTTATCGACACGTCAACCGTTGTGGACCATTTTGTGTCGTCTCCCAGAGAAAGGGAGAAAAGAGATGGAAGACATAGTAAAGGGGGTGAAATTGAGAGGAGGAGAAAGAGGTAAATGACTGGAAGTGTAGAAACAATGACAATAACATAATTTCCCCTCCATCCATTCGGACAAAGTGCCTAGTCAAACAGTATATGCCAATACAAGTATAGTTTTTACAAAAAAAAAACAAAAAAAAACGAGGTCTTCGTTTGGCACATATTAGAATTATATCCCAGAAATGTGTTTTATACAATTTACTGTCTTTGGCAATATTCTACCCAGGATTCTGCCGACTGAAGTAATATGGCTGAAATTTCAATGTTGTAAATGCTGTAATTTTGTCAACAGTACTTTTTCATCTTTATGAAGGCACATGTGCAACTTCATTATGCTTGTAACATCTTATCAAATGGAATGCTTGAAAACTTTTGGAGAAGTTAACTAGAAAACTTCCTACACTTTATCGAAGACTAATTAAGATTAACTCAAATATTTTGTAAACGGCGAAGCAAGTTTATCAGCTCATCTGAGCCGAGTGGTCCGTCGTGGTCGAGAGTGTGTAGATGTATATATTGTATTAGCCTACATACAAATTTGACAGCAAGTATGGGCTTGTAAACATGTGATAGCAATCTGTGCCAGAGCTCTACCAGTGGGACTCTTTTTTGTATGAAAGCATATACTTGTTATGGGCCGTTTTTTCCTTCTTGTGAAAGCTTATACTTGTTGTTGCATTTAAATATAAAGGTCAACCTGCATTGTGAGTAACTAATAGCTCTACTTACATCCATAATGTCTACGTCAATGGGCGTAGACAATCAGTACGCTAGATACACGTCACCTTTACCTCACCCAACCGTTTACATGGGTCCCATTTCAAATACTTTGTCAGCCTCGATAGCTCAGTGGTTAGCGCGTTCGACTTATGATCGAAAGGTTGTGAGTTCGAATCCGGCCACCGGAGGCGAGGTGTGTCCTTGGGCAAGACATTTTATGACAATGCCCCACTCGACCCAGGTGTAAATGGGTAGCAGTGGTGTAAAAGTCACTGCCTCTCCCTCTCGCGCGCGTGATAACATCTGGAATGAGTGTTCGAGACCGATTCAATAAGTTTGGAAGTTTCATCGCAATCGAACTAAATTAGTATAAACTAAGTACTAGTGATCATAATATGACGCGTCATGAGATTTTGTGCCCAAATGGGGCATTACGTCATTCCGAGAAAAACGTGAATAAATCGCGACGTCATAGTTGACGTAGCTAATTTATGACGCACCTGTTGCTAATAATTTTTTAAACAAGAGCCTTTTTATATTGTAAATTATAAAGTTTGCTCAGGATTGATAAGCAAAAATAAAAAGCCGTTTTTTGTTTTCATACTTGGAAGATATGACGAAAAGAATTTTGACCGGTAATATTGGCCGTGTTATTTTAGGTAAATAGTTATAAATCATCTCGTTTTGTAACAACGCCGAGTAGCGCAATCGGCAGAGCACCTCCCCTGCAAGAATGGGATCGTTGGTTCGAGTCCCGCCCTGATGCCTTTTTTCAGCTTTTTTTTTCTTTCTTTTTAAAAAAGGATTTTGCAGGATTGTTCCTTTAACACCATATACATGATCACCAAAAGTTCAAAGTACGAACTTTTGGATCAAAGTTTTTCTCGGATAATTGTTCGTTTCAGGTTTGTTTGTTTGTATTGGAGTTGAAAGCCAAGTCAAACCGTGACTAACTAGGTCATTTTGTGCCGGTCAGTTCACCTGTCCACACTTTTCCTGGGTAGGCTAATTTTTTTTTTTTTTTTTTGGTTTGGGTTTTACGGCCCTTTCAAGATTATTTCACTCATATCGAGCCGATCGTTAATCATAGGTGGGCGAAAACCGGAGTACCCGGAGAAAAACCACCTGACCTTCCGTTGCAGAACTTGGCGTCTCACACGTGACCCGAGCGAGGCTCGAACCCACGGCGGTGAGAGACCTAATGACTAAGAGTCAGCGCTCTTATCCATTAGGCCACGGAGGCCCGTTAGGGTAGGCTAATACGTAAGTTATTAACTAGTACAGTGCACATTCTTTCGCCAGAAACTGACAACTTCCCTTCTTGAATGAGGGCAAGGGAGAGAATGACCGTAGAAAAGATTTCATAATCAATCTTCGCGCAAGAATGTTGCTGAACCCGGTAGGTATCGAACCTGCGTTCTCCTGATCAGCTCTGATAGTCTAATTAATTTTCACTTTCGCACAGTTCGGTTTTAATAGATCCCTTGATTCAGAAGGTTTTATACAAAGGGTCCATGATGTCAATAACAGCAGATCTGGCATTACACATTAAGTCTTCCAAATCTAATTTGCCTATTTTATATCAGATAATTTGTTAACTAAATAGCACACGAGTATGCCCCTCATTTTCAGCCACTTCTATCCACGTTTAATTCCTGATCAGCATGCAATAGGCTAGCGGTATAGTGGTCATCAATCCAAGCATATTGTAAGACCATATTGTGTCAAAAATCCTGCAGGGTGTAATGACGGCGCTCCATGCTGGGCACCTCCACGCTGGGAACGTTTGCTCCACCGTGGGCACACTCTTTACCTACAGTTGCAGCTATACTTAGACTGGTTGCTCGGTTCATTAAAATTGGAGCAAATTTTCACAGGGTCTTTTCGTCCCTTGAATTCAAAGAAAACCTACAGAAGCATTAATTATTTGTCATTGCCATTTTCTTAGCTCCCGTTGTTTAGAAGTCAAATTATGACCGTACAACTTAAAGTTGTGGGTGTAGACTTTTATACTTATAGGAATGCGATTGGCACTTTAAAGCCGTTATCAGGTGTATTAATAGCTTCGCAAGGGAGATTACCATAGAATTGGAACCACAAGAAAATGCTATTTAATTTTAAATAGCCGCATTCAGCTTTTCTGTAATATCTAAATAAAATGGGATAATGTAAATTTATTTCACAAAAAAATGTTGTTTTAAACGTTTAAGGTACTTTATTTTTCGTATTTTATTATAAATACTTATCAATTTGAGACACCACCTTTACTTAAACAAACATAACGACTGATATATAAATATTGATCTATTTCCTTCGCAAACTGCTAGTTTTTTTTTCTTGTTACTGTGGAAAGCTCAACACTAAATTTAAGTCTTACATGCATTAAGGTAAACCGTTTTCAAATCACGTGAAGTTAAATTTATTTCAAGTCGGTTTTAATGTACTGGAAAATTTGCTTGAACTCTGCTTGCCATGGAGCAACAATGGTCCTATTCATGCCGTTGCTCCACCCTGGGAACGTTAGCGACGTATTGGAGCGTTTCCTTGAACTGTGCTGGACATGTAGTGACTTTCGACCTATTCTTGCTGGTGCTCAACCCTGGGCACAATATCAGTCGTATTGGTACGTTTCCTTGAACTCTGTGCTGGACTGATGGATCGACAACGGACCTATTCCTGTCGTTGCTCCACGCTGGGTACGTTGGCAGTCGTAGGGGTACTGTTGCTTAATCTGTGCTGAACATGGTGCGACAATGGACCTATTCCTGCAGCTGCTCAACCCTGTGTAAGTTAGAAGTCGTATTGGAACGTTTCTTTGAACTATGCTGGACATGTAGCGGGAATGGACCTATTCCTGCCATTGCCTCGCTCCGAGCTGGGCACACTAAATATATTTCCAGAGCGCTAGAATGCTCTCTGCTGGGAACAGGCCGGCCTCGCTCCGCGCTGGGCACACTATATATATTTCCAGAGCGCTCGCATGCTCTGTGCTGGGAACAGAACATCTATAAGACCATTGGCGGCTTTACTCCACGCTGGGCACACTATATATATGACCAGAGTGAGTGCTCGCATGCTCTGTGCTGGAAACAGAACAACTATAAGACCATTGTTGTCCTCGCTCCACGCTGGGCACACAATATATATTTCCAGAGCGCTCGCTTGGTCTGTGCTGGGAACAGAACAACTATAAGACCATTGTTGGCCTCGCTCCACACTGGGCACACAATATATATTCCCAGAGCGCTCGCTTGGTCTGTGCTGGTAACAGAACAACTATAAGACCATTGTTGGCCTCGCTCCACGCTGGGCACACTATATATATTTCCAGAGTGCTCGCATGCTCTCTGCTGGGAACTGAACAACTGTAAGACCATTGTTGTTCTCACTCCACGCTGGGCACACAATATATATTTCCAGAGCGCTCGCTTGGTCTGTGCTGGGAACAGAACAACTTTAAAAGACTATTGTTGGCCTCGCTCCACGCTGGGCACACTATATATATTTCCGGAGTGCTCGCATGCTCTCTGCTGGGAACTGAACAACTATAAGACCATTGCCGGCCTCGCTCCACGCTGGGCACACTATATTTATTTCCAGAGTGCTCGCATGCTCTTTGCTGGGAACAGAACAACTATAAGACCATTGTTGGCCTCGCTTCACGCTGGGCACACTATATATATTTCCAGAGTGCTCGCATGCTCTGTACTGGGAACAGAACAGCTATAAGACCATTGTTGACCTCTCCCAATGCAGGGCACACCATATATATTTCAAGACTGCTCGCATGATCTATGCTGGGAACACAACACTATAAGACAATTGTTGGCCTCGCTCCACACTGGGTACACTATCTATATTTCCAGAGTGCTCGCATTTTCTGTGCTGGGAACAGAACAACTATAAGACCATTGTCGACCCCGCTCCACGCTGGGCACACTACATATATTTCCAGAGTGCTGGCATGCTCTGTGCTGGAAACAGAACGACTATAAAACTATTCCCGGCCTCGCTCCACGCCGGGCACACTATATATATTTCCAGAGTGCTCGCATGCTCTGTGCTGGGAACAGTACTTCATTAGACCATTGCCGGCCTCGCTACACGCTGGGCACACTATATATATATCCAAAGTGCATGAATGATCCGTGCTTGGAGCAGAACAACTATAAGCCATTGCCGGCCTCGCTCCACGCTGGGCACAGTATATATATTTCCAGAGTGCTCGCATGCTCTGTGCTGGGAAGAGAACAAATATAAGACCATTGTTGGCCTCGCCCCGCGCTGGGCACAATATATATATTTCCGGAGCGCTCGCATGCTCTGTGCTGCTGCTCCTGTGCTGGGAACAGAACAACTATAAGACCATTGTTGGCCGCGCTCCACGCTGGACACACTATATACATCTCACGGGCGCTCGCTTGCTCTGTGATGGGAACAGAACAACTACAAGACCATTGTTTGCCTCCCTCCATGCTACGCACACTACATATGTTTCCAGAGTGCTCGCCTGCTCTGTGCTGGAAACACAACACTATAAGACAATTGTTGGCCTCGCTCCACGCTGGGCACAATATCTATATTTCCAGAGTGCTCGCATTGTCTGTGCTGGGAACAGAACAACTATAAGACCATTGCCGGCCCCACTCCACGCTGGGCACACTATATATATTTCCAGAGTGCTGGCATGCTCTGTGCTGGGAACAGAACAACTATAAAACCATTCCCGGCCTCGCTTCAAGCCGGGCATACTATATATATTTCCAGAGTGTTCACATGCTCTGTGCTGGGAACAGAACAACAATAACACCATTGCCGGCCTCGCTTCACGCTGGGCACACTATATATATTTCCAAAGTGCTCGAATGATTCGTGCTTGGAATAGAACAACTATAAACCATTGCCGGCCTCGCTCCACAATGGGCACATTATATATATTTCCAAAGTGCTCGCATGCTCTGTGCTGGGAACAGAACAAATATAAGACCATTGTTGGCCTCGCTCCACGCTGGACACACTATATATAATTCTAGAGTGCTCGCATGCTCTGTGCTGGGAACAGAACAACTATAAGACCATTGTTGGCCTCGCTCCATGCTGGACACATATATAATTCCAGAGCGCTCGCATGCATCTATAAGACCATGTTTGGCCTCACTCCACGCTGGGCACACTGTATATATTTCCAGACTGCTCGCATGCTCTGTGCTGGGAACAGAACAGCTTTAAGACCATTGTTGGCCTCTCTCCACGCTGGGCACACTATATATATTTCCAGAATGCTCGCATGCTCTGTGCTGGAAACTGAACAAATATAAGACCATTGTTGGCCTCGCTCCACGCTGGACACACTATATTTATTTCCAGAATGCTAGCATGCTCTGTGCTGGGAAAAGAAAAACTATCTGACCATTGCCGGCCTCGCT
Source organism: Lucinisca nassula (assembly GCA_963580285.1). NCBI lineage: Eukaryota > Metazoa > Mollusca > Bivalvia > Lucinida > Lucinidae > Lucinisca > Lucinisca nassula. Next base: position 76,132,962 of record OY757010.1, read on the forward strand.
CCTCGCTGGGCATACTATGCATATTTCCAGAGTGTTCGCATGCTCTGTGCTGGGAACAGAACAACTATAAGACCATTGACGGCGTCGCTCTACGCTTGGCACACTATATATATTTCCAGATTGCCCGCACACTCTGTGCTGGGAACAGAACAACTATAAGACCATTGCCGGTCTCGCTCCACGCTGGGCACCTTATATATATTTCCAGAGTGTTCGCATGCTCTGTGCTGGGAACAGAACCACTATAAAAGCATTGCCGGCCTCGCTCCACGCTGGGCACACTATATATCTTTCCAGAGTGCTCGTTTGCCCTGTGCTGGAAACAGAACAACTATTAAACCATCGCCGATCTCGCTCCCCGCTGGGCACACTATATATATTTCCAGAGTGCTCACATGCTCTGTGCTGGGAACACAACAACTATAAAACCATTGCCAGCCTCGCTCCACGCTGGGCACACTATATATATATTTCTAATGTGCTTGCATGCTCTGTGCGGGGAACAGAACAACTTAAAGACCATTGCCGGCCTCGCTCCACGCTTGGCACACTATATATATTTCCAGAGTTACCGCATCCTCTGTGCTGGGAACAGAACAACTATAAGACCATTGCCGGCCTCGCTCCACGCTGGGCACACTATATATATTTTGCAGAGTGCTCGCATGCTCTGTGATGGGAACAGAACAACTATAAGACCATTGTCGGCCTCGCTCCACGCTGGGCACACTATATATATTTCCAGAGTGCTCGCATGCTCTGAACTGGGAACAGAACAGCTATAAGACCATTGTTGACCTCCCCCTATGCTGGGCACACCATTTATATTTCCAGACTGCTCGCATGATCTGTGCTGGGAACACAACACTATAAGACAATTGTTGGATTCGCTCCACACTGGCCACACTATATATAGTTCCAGAGTGCTCGCATTGTCTGTGCTGGGAACAGAATAACTATAAGACCATTGCCGGCCCCGCTCCACGCTGGGCACACTACATATATTTCCAGAGTCCTGGCATGCTCTGTGCTGGGAACAGAACGACTATAAAACTATTCCCGGCCTCGCTCCACGCAGGGCAAACTATATATATTTCCAGAGTGCTCGCATGCTCTGTGCTGGGAACAGAACTTCATAAGACCATTGCCGGCCTCGCTCCGCGCTAGGCACACTATATATATTTCAAAAGTGTACGAATGATCCGTGCTTGGAGCAGAACAACTATAAGCCATTGCCGGCCTCGCTCCACGCTGGGCACAGTATATATATTTCCAAAGTGCTCAAATGATTCGTGCTTGGAATAGAACAACTATAAACCACTGCCGGCCTCGCTCCACGCTGGGCACATTATATATATTTGCAGAGTGCTCGCATGCTCTGTGCTGGGAACAGAACAAATATAAGACCATTGTTGGCCTCGCTCCACGCTGGACACACTATATATATTTCTAGAGTCCTCGCATGCTCTGTGCTGGGAACAGAACAACTATAAGACCATTGTTGGCCTCGCTCCATGCTGGACACATATATAATTCCAGAGCGCTCGCATGCATCTATAAGACCATGTTTGGCCTCACTCCACGCTGGGCACACTGTATATATTTCCAGACTGCTCGCATGCTCTGTGCTGGGAACAGAACAGCTTTAAGACCATTGTTGGCCTCTCTCCACGCTGGGCACACTATATATATTTCCAGAATGCTCGCATGCTCTGTGCTGGAAACTGAACAAATATAAGACCATTGTTGGCCTCGCTCCACGCTGGGCACACTATATTTATTTCCAGAATGCTAGCATGCTCTGTGCTGGGAAAAGAAAAACTATCTGACCATTGCCGGCCTCGCTCCTCACTGGGCATACTATGTATATTTCCAGAGTGTTCGCATGCTCTGTGCTGGGAACAGAACAACTATAAGACCATTGACGGCGTCGCTCTACGCTATGCACACTATATATATTTCCAGATTGCCCGCACACTCTGTGCTGGGAACAGAACAACTATAAGACCATTGCCGGTCTAGCTCCACGCTGGGCACCTTATATATATTTCCAGAGTGTTCGCATGCTCTGTGCTGGGAACAGAACCACTATAAAAGCATTGCCGGCCTCGCTCCACGCTGGGCACACTATATATCTTTCCAGAGTGCTCGTTTGCTCTGTGCTGGAAACAGAACAACTATTAAACCATCGGCGATCTCGCTCCCCGCTGGGCACACTATATATATTTCCAGAGTGCTCACATGCTCTGTGCTGGGAACACAACAACTATAAAACCATTGCCAGCCTCGCTCCACGCTGGGCACACTATATATATATTTCTAATGTGCTTGCATGCTCTGTGCGGGGAACAGAACAACTTAAAGACCATTGCCGGCCTCGCTCCACGCTTGGCACACTATATATATTTCCAGAGTTACCGCATCCTCTGTGCTGGGAACAGAACAACTATAAGACCATTGCCGGCCTCGCTCCACGCTGGGCACACTATATATATTTTGCAGAGTGCTCGCATGCTCTGTGATGGGAACAGAACAACTATAAGACCATTGTCGGCCTCGCTCCACGCTGGGCACACTATATATATTTCCAGAATGCTCGCATGCTCTGAACTGGGAACAGAACAGCTATAAGACCATTGTTGACCTCCCCCTATGCTGGGCACACCATTTATATTTCCAGACTGCTCGCATGATCTGTGCTGGGAACACAATACTATAAGACAATTGTTGGATTCGCTCCACACTGGCCACACTATATATAGTTCCAGAGTGCTCGCATTGTCTGTGCTGGGAACAGAATAACTATAAGACCATTGCCGGCCCCGCTCCACGCTGGGCACACTACATATATTTCCAGAGTCCTGGCATGCTCTGTGCTGGGAACAGAACGACTATAAAACTATTCCCGGCCTCGCTCCACGCAGGGCACACTATATATATTTCCAGAGTGCTCGCATGCTCTGTGCTGGGAACAGAACTTCATAAGACCATTGCCGGCCTCGCTCCGCGCTAGGCACACTATATATATTTCAAAAGTGTACGAATGATCCGTGCTTGGAGCAGAACAACTATAAGCCATTGCCGGCCTCGCTCCACGCTGGGCACAGTATATATATTTCCAAAGTGCTCAAATGATTCGTGCTTGGAATAGAACAACTATAAACCACTGCCGGCCTCGCTCCACGCTGGGCACATTATATATATTTGCAGAGTGCTCGCATGCTCTGTGCTGGGAACAGAACAAATATAAGACCATTGTTGGCCTCGCTCCACGCTGGACACACTATATATATTTCTAGAGTCCTCGCATGCTCTGTGCTGGGAACAGAACAACTATAAGACCATTGTTGGCCTCGCTCCACGCTGGGCACATTATATATAATTCCAGAGTACTCACATGCTCTGTGCTTGGACTGAACAACTATAAGACCATTGTTGGCCTCACTCCACGCTGGGCACAATATATATAATTCCATACTGCTCGCATGCTCTATGCTGGGAACAGAACAGCTTTAAGACCATTGTTGGCCTCTCTCCCCGCTGGGCACACTATATATATTTCCAGAATGCTCGCATGCTATGTGCTGGAAACTGAATAAATATAAGACCATTGTTGGCCTCGCTCCACGCTGGGCACACTATATTTATTTCCAGAATGCTAGCATGCTCTGTGCTGGGAAAAGAAAAACTATCTCGCCATTGCCGGCCTCGCTCCTCGCTGGGCACACTATGTGTATTTCTAGAGTGTTCGCATGCTCTGTGCTGGGAACAGAACAACTATAAGACCATTGACGGCCTCGCTCTACGCTTGGCACACTTTATATATTTCCAGAGTTCCCGCATCCTCTGTGCTGGGAACAGAACAACTATAAGACCATTGCCGGCCTCGATCCACGCTGGGCACACTATATATATTTCCAGAGTGTTCGCATGCTCTGTGCTGGTAACAGAACAACTATAAAAGCATTGCCGGCCTCGCTCCACACTGGGCACACTATATATCTTTCCAGAGTGCTCGTATGCTCTGTGCTGGAAACAGAACAACTATTAACCATCGCCGACCTCTCCCCCCGCTGGGCACACTATATATATTTCCAGAGTGCTCACATGCTCTGTGCTGGGAACACAACAACTATAAAACCATTGCCAGCCTCGCTCCACGCTGGGGACACTATATATATTTCTAGTGTGCTGGCAAGCTCTGTGCGTGGAACAGAATAACTCGCTCCACGCTTGGCACACTATATATATTTCCAGAGTGCCCGCATCCTCTGTGCTGGGAACAGAACAACTATAAGACCATTGCCGGCCTCGCTCCACGCTGGGCCACTATATATATTTTGCACAGTGCTCGCATGCTCTATGATGGGAACAGAACAACTATAAGACCATTGTCGGCCTCGCTCCACGCTGGGCACACTATATATATTTCCAGAGTGCTCGCATGCTCTGTACTGGGAACAGAACAGCTATAAGACCATTGTTGACCCCCCCCCCCCTATGCTGGGCACACCATATATATTTCCAGACTGCTCGCATGATCTGTGCTGGGAACACAACACTATAAGACAATTGTTCGATTCGCTCCACACTTGGCACACTATCTATATTTCCAGAGTGCTCGCATTGTCTGTGCTTGGAACAGAATAACTGTAAGACCTTTGCCGGCCCCGCTCCACGCTGGGCACACTACATATATTTCCAGAGTGCTGGCATGCTCTGTGCTGGGAACAGAACGACTATAAAACTATTCCCGGCCTCTCTCCACGCAGGGCACACTATATATATTTCCAGAGTGCTCGCATGCTCTGTGCTGGGAACAGAACTTCATAAGACCATTGCCGGCCTCGCTCCACGCTGGGCACACTATATATATTTCCAAAGTGTACGAATGATCCGTGCTTGGAGCAGAACAACTATAAGCCATTGCCGGGCTCGCTCCACGCAGGGTACAGTATATATATTTCCAGAGTGCTCGCATGCTCTGTGCTGGGAAGAGAACAAATATAAGACCATTGTTGGCCTCGCTCCGCGCTGCTTTATGCTGGGAACAGAACAGCTTAAAGACCATTGTTGGCCTCTCTCCACGCTGGGCACACTATATATATTTCCAGACTGCTCGCATGATCTGTGCTGGGAACACAACACTATAAGACAATTGTTGGATTCGCTCCACACTGGGCACACTATCTATATTTCCAGAGTGCTCGCATTGTCTGTGCTGGGAACAGCATAACTATAAGACCATTGCCGGCCCCGCTCCACGCTGGGCACACTACATATATTTCCAGAGTGCTGGCATGCTCTGTGCTGGGAACAGAACGACTATAAAACTATTCCCGGCCTCGCTCCACGCAGGGCACACTATATATATTTCCAGAGTGCTCGCATGCTCTGTGCTGGGAACAGAACTTCATAAGACCATTGCCGGCCTCGCTCCACGCTGGGCATACTATATATATTTCCAAAGTGTACGAATGATCCGTGCTTGGAGCAGAACAACTATAAGCCATTGCCGGGCTCGCTCCACGCAGGGTACAGTATATATATTTCCAGAGTGCTCGCATGCTCTGTGCTGGGAAGAGAACAAATATAAGACCATTGTTGGCCTCGCTCCGCGCTGGGCACAATATATATATTTCCGGAGCGCTCGCGTGCTCTGTGCTGGGAACAGAACAAATATAAGACCATTGTCGGCGTCGCTCCACGCCGGGCACACTATATATATTTCCAGAGTTATCACTTGCTCTGTGCTGGGAACAGAACAAAAATAAGACCATTGCCGGCCTCGCTTCCCGCTGGGCACACTATATATATTTCCAAAGTGCTCGAATGATTCGTGCTTGGAATAGAACAACTATAAACCATTGCCGGCCTCGCTCCACGCTGGGCACATTATATATATTTCCAGAGTGCTCGCATGCTCTGTGCTGGGAACAGAACAAATATAAGACCATTGTTGGCCTCGCTCCACGCTGGACACACTATATATATTTTTAGAGTCCTCGCATGCTCTGTGCTGGGAACAGAACAACTATAAGACCATTGTTGGCCTCGCTCCACGCTGGGCACATTATATATATTTCCAGAATGCTCGCATGCTCTATGCTGGAAACTGAATAAATATAAGACCATTGTTGGCCTCGCTCTACGCTGGGCAGACTATATTTATTTTCAGAATGCTAGCATGCTCTGTGTTGGGAAAAGAAAAACTATCTGACCATTGCCGGCCGCGCTCCTCGCTGGGCACACTATGTATATTTCTAGAGTGTTCGCATGCTGTGTGCTGGGAACAGAACAACTATAAGACCATTGACGGCCTCGCTCTACGCTTGGCACACTTTATACACTTCCAGAGTTCCCGCATCCTCTGTGCTGGGAACAGAACAACTATAAGACCATTGCCAGCCTCGCTCCACGCTGGGCACACTAAATATATTTCCAGAGTGTTCGCATGCTCTGTGCTGGGAACAGAACAACTATAAAAGCATTGCCGGCCTCGCTCCACGCTGGGCACACTATATATCTTTCCAGAGTGCTCGTATGCTCTGTGCTGGAAACATAACAACTATTAAACCATCGCCGGCCTCGCTCCCCGCTGGGCACACTAAATATATTTCCAGAGTGCTCACATGCTCTGTGCTGGGAACACAACTATAAAACCATTACCAGCCTCGCTCCACGCTGGGCACACTATATATATTTCTTGTGTGCTTGCATGCTCTGTGCGGGGAACAGAACAACTTAAAGACCATTGCCGGCCTCGCTCCAAGCTTGGCACACTATATATATTTCCAGAGTGCCCGCATCCTCTGTGCTGGGAACAGAACAACTATAAGACCACTGCCGGCCTCGCTCCACGCTGGGCACACTATAAATATTTTCAGAGTGCTCGCATGCTCTGTGATGGGAACAGAACAACTATAAGACCATTGCCGGCCCCGCTCCACGCTGGGCACACTACATATATTTCCAGAGTGCTGGCATGCTCTGTACTGGGAACAGAACGGCTATAAAACTATTCCCGGCCTCGCTCCACGCCGGGCACACTATATATATTTCCAGAGTGCTCGCATGCTCTGTGCTGGCCAGGTCGCTTGAATTGTGCTGGAGGTGGAGCGACTATTATCCCTACTCCTGCCACTGCTCCACGCTGGGCACTTTCACAATCTTAATGGCGTTGTCGCACAGAGCGTGCGACAGATCCAGTAGAATATGTACCGCTCCCAGCGTGGAGTATTGGCAGGAATAGGTATTATACGCTCCAATAATGCCGTCGCTCCATGCTGGGCACCTCCACTCTCAGAACGGCCACTCATTTGTCCAATAGAACGGTTGATTTATTGACTTCATATTCACCCACCCGTATCGAAACCATTAAACTACAGGACCTTAATAATCCTGAGCTGTTGGGCACGTTAGCAGTCGTACCAGAGTACTGTAGCGTTCGCTTGAACTGTGCTAGGTGAGGAGCAACTATAACACCTATTCCTGGCATTGCTCCACGCTGAAGTCGTACTGGATCGTTTGCTTGAAATGTGCTTGATTGTAGCGACTGTTAGACCTATTAGGCTATCCTTTCTCTACGCTGGGCAAGTTATTAGTCGTACTGAAGCAATCTCTTGAACTCTGCTCAACATAAAATGACTTAAGACCTATTTCTCCCTGTTTCTACCCTTGCTCCACGCACGGCACGTTAGCATCAAACTGGAGCGTTTGCTTTAACGGTGCTATTGATGGAGCGACTCTAAGACTCTTTTTCAGCCCTTGCTCAATGCTGGGTGTGTTAGCAATCGAAATGGAGCATTTGCGTTCACAGTTCTGGACATGGAGCGACTTTAGACCCGTGAGGGCCTGAGAGAAAAATATGAGGATTTTATATTTAAAGCTTTTACTTGTAGCAATGTTACTTATTTGAGTTGTTTCCCTTGTTTTATTGGTGGACTGAACGTGTTATTTTATGGAAATTCGTAAACGATCTGATTTATATTTGATTATCCTGCATTTGTTGGCATTATATTTGTTTGTATGCCTATTGCTCAATGTTTAGATTGACTTTGGCAGACAAATGTTACTCATAGTATTGCCAACGGATGCAAGGTTTCCATATCATGCTTATAAGATTCATTTAATATATATATATATATATATATATATATATATATATATATATATATATATATATATATATATATGTTGCGTGCAGCAGGGTTAGAAACAGCTATATTGACATTATTTATAACATGCGGCTATTCCTGCCGTTGCTTTGAGAAGTAGAAGTAAAACAAAGATCAGGAATTGCTACAATTAACTTACTCCACCCATAAAAGACACCAAAGGGAAAGAAATACAAACATTAAGCGACCAGACCATAATGGAAACCTAAACAAAGGAAGGCCATAAGAACAGTTACTTTCCCACAAAATGGCCATATGGCCATCCAAAACCAAAAGACACAAGTGATACATACAGTAAGTAACAAACAACAACATAAATAAATCGCCACAGAAGAGCCGCCTTGGAACGGTCAGTGGAAGATTTCTACTGGGGGGCTTAAATCGATTTTACGTGGCCACAATCCTCGCCCTTACTTCCGTCGCGATTTAGACAAATAATTTGTTCAGTCCGCATGAAGGCCTCCTAACTCATCAGTGCAACATCTCCGTGAACACAAAAATCAAAGAACCACAGAGGTGAGACAACGGTGAGGACTCGACAGCAAGAAACCACTGAAATGCTGGAGTAAAAGAAAACCAACAGTTAGACTCCGATGAGCCCGACCAGAGTCAGAGCATCAGGCACCAACCGACATTATCTCTCTAATTTTCAATAAGCCTTTACGTTGGAGCCGTCATAGAATCTGAGGCCTGACCCACCGGCGTGCAATTAAAGAGGGAAGCAAAGATGCCAACCGTGATTGGGTTAACTACCATGCATGCAGTCTATATTGTCATATTGTTTTTTTTTTGTAATTAGAGGTTTAACGTCCCCGTCAAAACTGTAAAGGTCATTTTGGAGACGTTGCTTCCAATTTTGTGGGACTTTTATAGTAGTCGCAGATAAGATCGAATGGGTGGAGCTATTCAGGTGTTTTCAATATGTCAAATTCGCTGAGTCCGCCGAGTGCCTTTCGCACGCTTTCTTCAAGCAATCGAAATGGTCATATACTCTGAGTACGCCACAGCTATGCTTGTGTTACAGTTGAATTCATAGAATCGGGTGACTTGGATTACCTTTTTGTTAATGGAATATTCCTAAGGCAGGTACAAACGATAGCTTCGCCTAGTCAATCTTATCTGCGAGTACAATACCCGACATTGAGATGAAATGACATCTTAAGCCAAATGTAACAAATAGGCCGCCTCGCACCGCGATTCCTGGACAGGCTTAGAGTCTCTAAGCGGTTTACCAGTACTAGTGTGCTGGCCGGATTCATCTCTGCGTGGAAGCATTAGCAGCCCATATATTTCTTCAAGCCCCTATGCGCGGGGGCCGGAGGATTCTAACTGCAATTGAGCGACAATGGGCCTATTCCTGCCGTTGCTCCACCCTGGGAATGTTAGCAGTCGCATTGGTACGTAGACTTGAACTTCACGTGTCGTGGTGCGACAATGAGCCTATTCCTGCCGTTGCTCCACCTTGGGATGGGTGTTTTTGAGTTTTACGTCCCACCAACAGCTAATGTGATACGGAGACGGGACCTCGGTTTAAAGACTCATCCGAAAGTCTGGAGAAGCCCGGGATCGATCCTGCGACCCCTGGTTTCCAAGGCGAGTAGCGTAAATACTGCACCACGGAGGCTTCTATGCTCCACCTTGGGAAAGTTAGCAGTCGTATTGGTACGTAGGCTTGAACAATACGCCCTTCCTGCCGTTGCTCAACCCTGGGAACCTGGGCAGTCGTATTGGTGCGTTCCCAGCAGGCACATGACGAAATTGTGACGTCACATTAACGTCGATGCAACGTCATGACGTTCATACAACGTCGCATGAACGTCGGTTGACGTTACACCGACGTTGATTTGACGTTGCCCTGGCGAAGTGTGCTTGCAGGGTTAGCATTAACTGTATCTGTGATGGAACGACAATGGGCCGATTTCTTGCCGTTGCTCCACCCTGGGAACGTTGGCAGTGGTATTGGAAAGTAAGCTTGAACTGTACCTATCATGGAGCGATAATGGGCCTAGTCCTGTCGTTGCTCCACGCTGGGAACGTTAGGAGTCGTATTGGTACGTTAGCTTGAATTGTTCCTGTCGTGGAGCGACAATGGGCCATTCCTGTCGTTGCTCCACCCTGGGAACGTTAGAAGCCGTATTGGTACGTTAGCTTGAGTTGTTCCGGTCGTGGAGCGACAATGGTCCTATTCCTGCCATTGCTCCACCCTGGGCTCGTTTGTGTTTTGTGTTGGAGTTTAACGGCCCAGTCAAAACGATTTAGGTCATTTTTGAGGCGGTCAGTTTACGTACCCAACCACACTTTCCTGGGCAGGCTTTTACGTAAGCGGATAACCAGTTCAGTGCACATTCTTCAGCCAGAAACTGAAAACCGCAATTTTTTTAATCAGCGGAAGGGAGAGAATGACCGTAGAAAAGATTTCATGATCGATCTCCACGAAAGAATGTTGCCGACCCCGGCAGGAATCGAACCCGCGTCCTCCTGATCACCAGTCAGACGCGCATCCGACTTAGCTACCGAGGCCGGCCTGCGATCGTTGGGAGTGGTTATTCCAACTCTACCTGTCATAGAACGACAATGGGCCTATTCCTGTTGTTACTCCACCCTGGGAACGTTGGGATTGGTTCTGGCACGTTAGCTTGAACAGCACCTGTTATCTGGGGGCGACAACGGGCCTATTCCTGTTGTTGCTCCACCCTGGGAACGTTAGCAGTTAGCTTGCACCGTACCTGGTATAGCGCGACAATGGGCCTGGTCCACGCTGCGAACGTGGTACTAAAAGTTTTGTTTAGGGTCCTTTCACTATCGTTAATGAGAATTGTGTAAAAAACTTGAGTATCCGCAGAAAAAAAAAGCAAAAAACACCTGGTGTTTCATTGCAAGACGGTTTTGATGCTGGTATATCGATTCTGTCCGTTCGCTCCACGCTGGGAACGTTCCAATGTTGCAGTGTGTAATGCCACCGGCGCTCCATGCTGGGCACTTCCACGCTCAGAACGGCCACTCCTTTGTATCCAATAGAACCGTTGGTTTATTAATTTCATATTAACCCGCCCGAATCGAGACCATTGAACTGCAGGACCTTAATAATCCTGAGCTGTTGGGCACGTTAGCAGTCGTACCAGAGTACTGTAGCGTTCGCTTAAACTGTGCTAGGCGAAGAGCAAAACCTATTCCTGTCATTGCTCCACGCTGGGCACAATACATATAGCAGTCGTACTGGATCGTTTGCTTGAAATATACTGGATGCGTAGCGACTGTTAGACCTATTAGGCCGTCCGTTCTCCACGCAAGGCAAGTAAGTAGTCGTACTGAAGCAATCTCTTGAACTATGCTCTAAGTAAGAAATATTTCTCCCTATTTCTACCCTTGCTCCACGCTGGGCAATTTAGGATCAAACTGGAGCGTTTGCTTTAACGGTACTATTGATGGAGCGACTGTAAGACCCTTTCAGCCCTTGCTCACCGCTGGGTACGTTAGCAATCGAACTGAAGCGTTGGCGTTAACATTTCTGGAGCTAGACCTGTGATGGCCGATTTTTTTTATATTGAAAGCTTTTACTTGCAGCAACGTTACTTATTTGAGTTGTTTCCCTTGTTTGTTGGTGAACTGTGGATAAATGACTGAACATGTTATTTTATGGAAATTCGTAATCGATGTGATTTATATTTGTTCAACTTGCATTTTTTTGCATTTTATTTGTTAGTATGCCTATTGCTCAATGTTTAGATTGGCTTTGGCAGACAAATGTTTCTCAGAGTATTGCAAACGGATGCAAGGTTTCCCCATCATGCTTATGAGATTCATTTAATATATATATATTAGCTGTATTAACACTTTATATAGGGTAGCCCCTATGTGCTTATAGCGCCCGGTTACCTTAAAAACCCGTTCAGTCACTCACTTTATATAACTCAATGCTCCACACTGGGAACATATTGGTGTTGAGATTTAACGTCGCCGTCAACACTGTAAAGGTCATTTGGAGACGTTGCTTCCAATTTTGTGGGACGTTTTAGAAGGCCTTCATGCGGACTGAAATAATTATTTGTCTTGATCGCGATGGAATAAGGGCGAGGATTGTGGCCATGTAAAATTGATATAAAGGTGCATTATTGAGATATCTGGAAAAAATGCTTCGAAAAATAAAATACATATAGCCGGTATTTTTCTTTAAAACAATACAAATTAATGCATTTTATGCAAAAATGCGAACAATTATGATGACAGGTAAACGAGTTTGAGAGGGATTCCCTAACTAGGTTTCGCACACTAGTTAGATCTATTTTTAGTTCGTGACAAAAATAGAATCCCCATATATGACGCTATGCGACGTTCATTTTTGGCCTTGTGTGCTTAGGCCATGCCTGAATCGGAAGAAATATGACGCTGAATACTCGCTTCACGCTGGGCACAGTATATATATTTCATGAGTGCTCGCATGCTCTGTAGAACAAATATAAGACCATTTTTGGCCTCGCTTCACGCTGGGCACACAATATATATTTCCGGAGTGCTCGCATGCTAAGTGCTGGGAAAGAACAGCTATAAGACCATTGTTGGCCTCGCTCCATGCTGGGCACACCATATATATTTCCAGAGTGTTCGCATGTTCTGTGCTGGGAACAAAACACTATTAGACAATTGTTGGCCTCGCTCCACGCTACGCACACTATCTATATTTCCAGAGTGCTCGCATCGTCTGTGCTGGGAACAGACCAACTATAAGACCATTGCCGGCCCCGCTCCACGCTGGGCACACTACATATATTTCCGAGTGCTCTCATGCTCTGTGTTGGGAACAAAACAGGTATAAGACCATTCTTGGCCTCGCTCCATGCTGGGCACTCCGTATTTATTTCCAGAGTGCTCTCATGCTCTGTGCTGGGAACAAAACAGGTATATGACCATTCTTGGCCTCGCTCCATGCTGGGCACTCCATATTTATTTCCAGAGTGCTCTCATGCTCTGTGCTGGGAACAAAACAGCCATAAGACCATTCTTGGCCTCGCTCCATGCTGGGCACCCAATATATATATATTTCCAGAGTGCTCTCATGCTTTGTGCTGGGAACAAAACAGCTATAAGACCATTCTTGGCCTCACTCCATGCTGGGCACACCATATGTATTTCCAGAGTGCTCGCATGCTCTGTGCTGGGAACAGAACAACTATAAGACCATTGTTGGCCTCGCTCCACGCTGGGCACACTATCTATATTTCCAGAGTGTTCGCATGTTCTGTGCTGGGAACAGAACACTATTAGACAATTGTTGGCCTCGCTCCACGCTACGCACACTATCTATATTTCCAGAGTGCTCGCATCGTCTGTGCTGGGAACAGACCAACTATAAGACCATTGCCGGCCCCGCTCCACGCTGGGCACACTACATATATTTCCGAGTGCTCTCATGCTCTGTGTTGGGAACAAAACAGGTATAAGACCATTCTTGGCCTCGCTCCATGCTGGGCACTCCGTATTTATTTCCAGAGTGCTCTCATGCTCTGTGCTGGGAACAAAACAGGTATATGACCATTCTTGGCCTCGCTCCATGCTGGGCACTCCATATTTATTTCCAGAGTGCTCTCATGCTCTGTGCTGGGAACAAAACAGCCATAAGACCATTCTTGGCCTCGCTCCATGCTGGGCACCCAATATATATATATTTCCAGAGTGCTCTCATGCTTTGTGCTGGGAACAAAACAGCTATAAGACCATTCTTGGCCTCACTCCATGCTGGGCACACCATATGTATTTCCAGAGTGCTCGCATGCTCTGTGCTGGGAACAGAACAACTATAAGACCATTGTTGGCCTCGCTCCACGCTGGGCACACTATCTATATTTCCAGAGTGCTCGCATTCTCTGTGCTGGGAACAGAACAACTATAAGACCATTGCCGGGCCCGCTCCACGCTGGGCACACTATATATATTTCCAGAGTGCTGCCATGCTCTGTGCTGGGAACAGAACAACTATAAAACCATTGCCGGCCTCGCTCCACACCGGGCACACTTTATATATTTTCAGAGTGCTCGCATGCTCTGTGCTGGGAACAGAACAACTATAAGACCATTGTTGGCCTTGCTCCAAGCTGGGAACACTATATATATTCCAAAGTGCTCGAATGATATGCCCTGCAGGGTGTAATGACGGCGCTCCATGCTGGGCACCTCCACGCTGGGAACGTTTGCTCCACCGTGGGCACACGTTTTTCCTACAGTTGCAGCTATACATAGACTGCTCGCTTCATTGAGCACATTTTCACAGAACGACCATTATAATTGAAAAAAAAATCTATAGAAGCATTAATTATTTTTGATTGCAAGTTTATAAGCTCCCGTTGAGTAGTAGTCAAATTATGAAGGTTCAATCTAAAGATGTAGATGTAAATTATTATATGATTGGCACTTTCAAGTTATCATTAGAAAAAGTTGATACGTGTACCTGAACAAGGGAGACAACAATAGAATCGGAACAACAAGAAAAGTTATTCAATATCAAAATAGCTATTTTCTCCGTTTCATTTTCAACAATTTATGAAAAATAAAAAACATAAACAAACAATATTCGTTCAAATGTGCTGTTTTAAATGTGATAGTTTTTTGTCTTTCCTTTTGTTTTGTTTTTCGATGAATACTTGTAAGTTTATGAGACACCAGCCTTACTGCAACATACAAATTGACAAATATATATATATATATATATATTTTTTTTTTCGATGTTCCGTTTTCAAGTCGAGTCCAGTGAAATTCATTTTAAAGGTCTTTTTATAAGTTACAGCTTCTTATAACGACTATATAGGGCCTACGTGTCAGAAACGTCTCAGCATGGGTATTCTTATACAAAGTGAGTGCTCGCATGCTCTGTGCTGGGAACAGAACAACTATAAGACCATTGTTGGCCTCACTCCACGCTGGGCACACTATCTATATTTCCAGACACCTCGCATTCTCTGTGCTTGGAACAGAACAACTATAAGACCATTGCCGGCCCCGCTCCACGCTGGGCACACTATATATATTTCCAGAGTGCTCATATGCTCTGTGCTGGGAACAGAACAACTATAAGACCATTGCCGGCCTCGCTCTACGCTGGGCACACTATATATATTTTCATTGAGCTCGCATACTCTGTGCTGGGAACAGAACAACTATAAGACCATTGCCGGCCTCGCTCCACGCTGGGTACACTATATATTTCCAGAGTGCTCGCATGATCTGTGCTGGAAACAGAACAAATATAAGACCATTGTTGGCCTCGCTCCACGCTGGGCACACTATATATATTTCCGGAGCGTTCGCATGCTCTGTGCCGGGACCAATACAGCTATAAGACCATTGTTGGTCTCGCTCCACGCTGGGCACACTATATATATTTCAAGAGCGCTCGAATGCTCTGTGCTGGGAATAGGCCGGCCTCGCTCCGCGCTGGGTACTCTATATATATTTCCAGAGCGCTCGCATGCTCTGTGCTGGGAACAGAACAACTATAAAACCATTGGCGGCTTTGGTCCATTGCCGGGCTCGCTCTATATATATAACCAGGTGCTTGCATGCTCTGTGCGGGGAACAGAGCAACTAAAAGAACATTGCCGGCCCCGCCCCATGCTGGGCACACTATATACATTTCCAGAGTGCCCGCATCCTCTGTGCTGGGAACAGAACAACTATAAGACCATTGCCGGCCTCGCTCCACGCTGGACACACTATATATATTTCCAGAGTGTTCGCATGCTCTGTGCTGGGAACAGAACAACTATAAGACCATTGTTGGCCTCGCTCAACGCTGGGCACAGTATATATATATTTCCAGAGTGCTCGCATGCTCTGTGCTGGGAACAGAACAAATATAAGACCATTGTTGGCCTCGCTCCACGCTGGGCACTTTATATATATTTCCAGAGTGCTCGCATTCTTTGTGCTGGGAACAGAACAGCTATAAGACCATTGTTGGCCTCGCTCCACGCTGGGCACACCATGTATATTTCCAGAGTGCTCGCATGCTCTGTGCTGGGAACAGAACAACTTTAAGACCATTGTTGGCCTCGCTCCACGCTGGGCACACCATGTATATTTCCAGAGTGCTCGCATGCTCTGTGCTGGGAACAGAACAACTTTAAGACCATTGTTGGCCTCGCTCCACGCTGGGCACTTTATATATATTTCCAGAGTGCTCGCATTCTTTGTGCTGGGAACAGAACAGCTATAAGACCATTGTTGGCCTCGCTCCACGCTGGGCACACCATGTATATTTCCAGAGTGCTCGCATGCTCTGTGCTGGGAAACAGAACAGCTATAAGACCATTGTTGGCCTCGCTCCACGCTGGGCACAGTATATATATATTTCTAGAGTGCTCGCTCAGAAGCCTCCGTGGTGCAGTGGTTACGCTACTCGCCTTGTAAACCAGGGATCGCAGGATCGATCCCGGGCTTCTCCAGACTTTCGGATGAGTCTTTAAACCGAGGTCCCGTCTCCGTATGACCTTAGCTGTTGGTGGGACGTAAAACTAAAACTCACTCACTCCAGAGTGCTCGCATGCTCTGTGCTGGGAACAGAACAGCTATAAGACCATTGTTGGCCTCGCTCCACGTTGTTCACAGTATATATATTTCCAGAGTGCTCGCATGCTCTGTGCTGGGAACAGAACAACTATAAGACCATTGCCGGCCGCGCTCCACGCTGGGCACACTATATATATTTCCGGAGCGCTCGCATGCTCTGTGCTGGGAACAGAACAGCTATAAGACCATTGTTGGTTTCGCTCCACGATGGGCACACTGTATATATTTCCAGAGCGCTCGAATGCTCTGTGCTGGGAACAGGCCAGCCTCGCTGGGCACCCTATATATATTTCCACAGCGCTCACATGCTCTGTGCTGGGAACAGAACAAATATAAGACCATTGGCGGCTTTGCTCCGCGCGGGGCACACTATATATATTTCCAGAGTGCTGGCATGCTCTGTGCTGGGAAGAGAACAACTATAAAACAATTGCCGGACTCGCTCCACGCTGGGAACACTATATATATTTCCAGAGTGCCTGCATGCTCTGTGCGGGGAACAGAGCAACTAAAAGACCATTGCCGGCCTCGCCCCATGCTTGACACACTATATATATATCCAAATGCCCGCATCCTCTGTGCTGGGAACAGAACAACTATAAGACCATTCTCGGCCTCGCTCCGGGATTGACACACTATATATATTTCCAGAGTGCTCGCATGCTCTGTGCTGGGAACAGAAAAGCTATAAGACCATTGTTGACGTCGCTCCACGCTGGGCACACCATGTATATTTCCAGAGTGCTCGCATGCTCTGTGCTGGGAACAGAACAACTATAAGACCATTATTGGCCTCGCTCCACGCTGGGTACACTATATATATTTACAGAGTGCTCGCATGCTCTGTGCTGGGAACAGAAAAGCTTTAAGACCATTGTTGGCCTCGCTCCACGCTGGGCACACCAAGTATATTTCCAGAGTGCTCGCATGCTCTGTGCTTGGAATAGAACAGCTATAAGACCATTGCCGGCCTTGCTCCACGCTGGGCACACTATATATTTTTCCAGAGTGCTACCATGCTCTGTGCTGGAAACAGAACAACTATATGTCCATTGCCGAACTCGCTCCACGCTGGTCCCACTATATATATTTCCAGATCGCTCGCATGCTCTGTGTTAGAACTGAACAACTATAAGACCATTGTTGACGTCGCTCCACGCTGGGCACACTATATATATTTCCAGAGTGCTCGCATGCTCTGTGCTGTGAACAGAACAACTATAAACCATTGTTGGCCTCGACCCACACTGGGCACACTATATATATTTCCAGAGTGCTCGCCTGCTCTGTGCTGGGAACAAAACTACTATAAAGCCATTGCCGGCCTCGCTCCATGCTGGGCACACTATATATATTTCCAGAGTACTCGCATGCTCTGTGCTGGGAACGGAACAAATATAATACCATTGCAGGCCTCGCTCCACGCTAGGCACACCCTTTATATTTCTAGAGTGCTCGCATGCTCTGTGCTTGGAACAGAACAACTGTAAGAACATTGCCAGCCTCGCTCCAGCCTGGGCACACTATATATATTTCCAGAGTGCTCGCATGCTCTGTGCTGGACACACAATATATATATTTCCAGAGTGCTCGCATGCTCTGTGCTTGGAAATGCTCCACGCTGGGCACACTATATATTTTTCCAGAGTGCTACCATGCTCTGTGCTTGAAACAGAACAGCTATATGTCCATTGCCGAACTCGCTCCACGCTGGGCACACTATATATATTTCCAGATTGCTCACATGCTCTGTGCTGGGCACAGAACAGCTATAAAACCATTGCCGGCCTCGCTCAACGCTGGACACACTATATATATATATTTCCAGAGTGCTCGCATGCTCTGTGCTGGGAACAGAAAAACTATTAAACCATTGCCGGCCTCGCTGGGCACACTATATATATTTCCAGAGTACTCGCATGCTCTGTGCCGGGAACGGAACATATATAAGACCATTGCCGGCCTCGCTCCATGCTAGGCACACTCTGTATATTTCTAGAGTGCTCGCATGCTCTGTGCTGGGAACAGAACAACTATAAACCATTGCCGGCCTCACTCAACGCTGGGCACACTATATATATATATATATTTCCAGAGTGCTAGCATGCTCTGAGCTGGAAACAGAACGACTATAAGACCATTTCTAGCCTCGCACTACGCTGGGCACACTTTATATATTTCCACTGTGCTCGCATGTTCTGTGATGTAATCAGGACAGCTATAAGACCATTGTTGGCCTCGCTCCACGCTGGGCACACGATATGTATATTTCCAGTGTGCACGCATGCTCTGTGCTGGGAACAGAACACTTATACGTCCATTGTTGGCCTCGCTCCACGCTGGGCACACTATATATACTGACAGAGCGCTCGCATGCCCTGTGCTGGGAAAAGAACAACTATAAGACCATTATTGGCCTCGCTCCACGCTGGGCACACTATATATATTTTCTGAGTGCTCGCTTGCTCTGTGCTGGGAACAGAACACCTATAAGACCGTTGCCGGCCTTGCATCACGCTGGGCATACTGTATATATTTTCGGAGCGCTCGTATGCTCTATGCTCGGAACAGAACAACTATAAGTCCCATTGTAGGCCTCGCTCCACGCTGGGCACGTTTTATTTTCTTCCGGAGCTCTGGCTTGCTCTGTGCTGGGCACGCTATGTTTTCTTCCGGGACGCACGCTTGCTCTCTGCTGGCACGGAGCAACTGGGTACGTTATAGCCCCTATATACTTCCGGTGCGTTCATTCTCGGGGTATAGGTCTTATATTACTTCGTGTCTAGCACAGATCAAGCAACGTAGAATGCGTAATGTTCCCAGCGTGGAGCAAGGGCAGGTTGCTCCGCATCCCTGCTCCCGTATCCAGCACAGAGCAAGCAACTGATTCAGTGTAATACATAACGAACGCAGAGTGGAGTAAGGGCAGGAATATGTCTTTAGGTTCTTCGCTCACAGCACAGAGCAAGTGACCGCTCCAATACAATATGCAACGTTCCCAGCGTGGAGCAGGGACAGAAATAGATCTTATATCCAGCGAAAGATCCAGTAGAACACGTGACGTCCCCAGCGTAGAGCAAGGCAAGAAATAGGTCTTCCTTATTGTTGATCCGTGCCCAGCACAGAGCAAGTGACCTCTTCAGTATAGAACTTAACGTGCCCGGCTTGCTTAGGGCAAGTGCAGGTATAGGCGAATGCTTCAGTATAATATACTGTATACTTAAAGTTCCCAGCATGGAGCAATGGTAGGAATGGTATAATAGTTATTCCGTGCCCAGCACAGACCAAGCGACCGCTCCTATACAATATGTAACGTTTCCAGCACGGAGCAAGGACAGGAATACGTCTCAATACGTAACGTTCCCAGCGAGGAGCAAGCGGCAGCTTCAGTAAAATATAACGTGTCCAACGTGGAGCAAGGACATAAATAGGTCTTATAGCGTGTAGCGAGGCCAGCTGTAGGTCTTACAGTTGTTGTGTTTCCTACACATTAGTACTGTCAACGTGTCCAATGTGGAGCGAGGCAAGCTGTAGGTCTCGCTTGCTGTGTTTCCGGCAGAGGAAGCGACTGCTCAGCGGGTAGTACTGTCAACGTGTCCCGCATGGAGCGAGGACAGCTGTAGGCTGAGACGGGGCACAGCGATTCTAACGCTCCTTAGAGCTACCTTCAGAATCTGAAATGCTACTGGTGTCACGTCAAATGGCATTCATACACTAGGCTTTTTTATATAAGAAACTGAAGTGATATTTTCAGGTGGCCTCTGAAAAACTATATTGACTGTTTTGTAAAAGTTAAAGCTTGAAATAGTCGGATTTCCTCCCTTGTAAAAGTCTAATTTTATTAAATTAAATTAAGTGTGGAAAATAGTTATTAGTGTTCAAATTATTCTTTGTTTTTACAGTGAGAATATTTTGAGAATATTTTCTGATGTTCTTGTGGCAATATTGATGAAATAGTGTTAACATTTTAATTTTGTTTTCCCAAGGGTTGTGAATGATATGATGTTACCTCTTTGATATAAAGTTTTAGTAATATTTTATAAATAATTTCAGTGATATACTGATAAATGATACACTTCGTAAAAATAGGTCTTGTAAAGCATTGGTTTGCACATAATATCTGCTGTTCATGCATCCGTCTTGGAAGGTCTCTAATTGTCCGTCCGTCTGTTTGTTCAGCTCGTCATTTTGGTTGGTTGTTGGGGCAATGGTAGCACTGGTAACTAGTTATTATGAATGTTTCGACAAGTTTGTTCGAATCCCGTAGGCCATACGGACGATGGGTATATTTGTTGTTAAGCCTGAGCTGGCAGACTTTCAGCCTTCTTGAAGTCTGGCCGTCTAGAACACTAATATATTTATTAAAATGTTTAACCTTTCCTTTAAAGAGCAGAAGCATTTTTTATTGTTTTTCTTTGACATAATTCTGACCCTATAGTATGTTGACACGTAGTGTTGTAAACTCTTACACGAGTGATCATTTCATATGGGATTTTATGGTTTATCACATAACGGTGTTAAATCGGGTTTTATTGCTGAAAACGTTAAAGAGAAAAATAGAGTTGTCATTGATGGCGTCGTGGGTTTACGCGTCAGTAGCCATGTGTTATTACAAGTGTGGTCGTGTGATTTTTATTACATGACGTTATCCACTGTTTAACAGCGGCGTTATGTAATAAATATATGTAGCCGGCCTGACTGAGGTGTGTCTTTATTTGCTAAATATTGTGGAGTTTTCAGGGATTTACAGGTCTCTGAAAATGTATCGAGCTATTTATCCTATTTAGTATGATTTAAGCATACATAATTTCTGTTTGAAGAAGTTTTACACATCCTTCCGATTTTGTGGTATGTGAGATAAAATGACACCTAAAGCCCCACTGCCCTATGAAACCGCGGATGTTCAAGTGTAGTGGCTCCGACTTGCAACACTTTTGCCATGCAGGCGTGGAATGTTCTAGCGGTTTATCTGTACGCCATTGACGCGGAAGCAGCATGCAGCCCAGTCTATTTCTGCTAGTCCCGATTGGCGGGGGCCCTAAGCACAGAAAAGAAACAAGAGGATCATAATGGTCCTATATCGCTCACCTGAGCTAAGAGATTTACATACTATAAACTGAAGTTTCACATGGTAGATTGCTCTAAGACTTGGTATAAATCGTTTGACCCCAGGGGTATTATCTGAACAATCTTGGTAGAGGTCCACTTTTGGAAGCTAAAAGCCAAAGATCAAAGGCCAGGGCCTTTTGGTTATTTATATCCGGGCCTTCTGGGTTCAGACAAGAAGATTTTAAAGGTTTCTCTATATAGACAAGGTGTGTTTGTGAAACACTAACATGTCCCCGGGTAGGTTCATTTTTCCTTTGAAGTAGATCACTGGACAAGGTCAAGGTCACAGGTCAAAATTTATATACGAGTTGGAAGCCCATGTCAAAAGTCACCTACATGCCAAAAATTAAGGCTCTATCTCAAACGGTTCAAAAGTTATAATAATGTAGGTCAGGGTCAAGGGCACAGGTCAAAATGTATGAGTGAGAAGGCCATTTCACAAGGAACCTACATGCCAAATATGAGGGCTCTATCTCAAACGGTTCAAAAGTTATGACCAATATTTTTTTTTAAGTGTGTGTGTTTTAGATTTACGTCCCACCAACAACTAAGGTCATACGGAAACGGGACATCGGTTTAAAGACATCCGAAAGTCTGGAGAAGCCAAGGAGGATCGATCCTGCGGTCCCTGGTTTATCAGGCGAGTAGTATAACCACAAAACCACAAAGGCTTATTTGTCTTTAAAGTAGTAAAAAGGTCATGATCAAGGTCAAACAATTTTGTAGCAGTGGGAAGCTCTTGCCACAAGAAACTTATGTGCTAATTAAGAAGGCCCTACCTCAAACGGTTCAAAAGATATGACAAATGTTAGTTTTTCTTTAATGTAGGTCAAAGGTTAAAATTTTTATATAAGTGGGAAGCCCTTTTCATAAGGAACCTGCCTGTCAAAAATGAAGGCTCTATCTCAAACAGTTCTGAAGTTATGGTCAATGTAATTTTTCTAAAGTAAGTCACAGACCAAGATCAAGGTCATAGGTCAAATTTTTTGTTTGAATTGAAAGCCCTTGTCCCAAGGAACTTATAAGCCAAATATGAAGGCTATATCTCAAACGGTTAAGAAGTTATGACAAAAGTTATTTGTTTCTTTAAAGTAGATCACAGGTCAAAGTCAAGGACACAGGTCATCACAGGTCCTGGTGTATGAATGTCATTTGACGTGTCACCAGTAACAATTCTGATTCTGATTCTGATCATTTTTTTTATGAATCGAAAGCCCTGGTCTTTAGGAACTTATAAGCCAGATATGAAGGCTATAACTCAAACGGTTCAGAAGTTATGACCAATGTTTTTTTTGTTTTGTTTTTTATAAAGTAGGTAACAGGTCAAGGTCAAGGTCATAGGTAAAACATGTTTGGTATGAGTCGGAAGCCCTTTTCCCAAGGAACTGACATGCCAAAAATGAAGGCTCTATCTCAAACCGTTCAACAGTTATGACCAATGATAAAGTTGAACAACCAACAAATAGATAAATAAATAAACAAGCAGACAGGACAAAAACAGTATGTCCTCGCTATCGCTACCGAGGACAAGGAAGGCAATGTTCAGGAATCAGTACAATTAACCCATACCTCCCATCATTCACCAACAAACAAGTGGGCCCCGAGTATTTGAACAATCTCGGTAGAAGTCCACTAGATCAAGCTACATACCAAATATCAAAGACCTGGGCCTTCTGGTTTCAGACAAGTTTTTTAAAGGTTTTCCCTTCGTATCTCTACGGAAAACATTTGGGATCCAGTGCGGGGCCATTTTTTTGCTCCGGGACTATAAATTGAATAATCTTGGTAGAGGTCCACTAGATGAAGCTACATATCAAATATCAAAGGCCTGGGCCTTCTCGTTTCGGACAAGAGGATTCTTAAAGGAGTTCCCTATATAAGTCTATGTAAAACTAGTGGGCCCAGGGCGGGGCCATTTTTGGCCACAAGGCTATAATTTGAGCAATCTTTGTAGAGGTCCACTGGAAAAAGCTACATGCCAAATATCAAAGACCTGGAATTTCTGGTTTCAGACAAGAAGATTTTAAAGGGTTTTCCCTATATGGGTCTACGTAAAACATGTGACCCCTAAGGCGGGGCCAACTGTGATCCCAGAGCGATAATATGAATAACTTTGGTAGAGGTCCATTAGCTGAAGCTTCATACAAAATATCAAAGAACTGGGACTTCTGTTTCAGACAATATTTTTAAAGGCTTCCCTATATAAGTCTTAAGACAAGAAGCTTTTTAAAGGGTTTCCCTATGTATGTCTATGTGAACCCAGTGGGCCTAACCCCAGGGTCATTTTTGGCCCCAGGGCTATTATTTGAACAATCTTGGTAGATGTCATCTAGAAGTAGCTTCATAACAAATACTGAAGACCTGGGCCTTTTGGTTTCAGACATGAAGATTTTAAACTGGTTTCCCTATGTATGTCTATGTAAACCCAGTGGGCCCCGCCAAGGGGCCATTTTTGCCTGAGGGTTATGATTTGAACAATTTTGGTAGAAGTCCACTAGAAAGAGCTTCATACCAAATATCAATCAAAGACTTGAGCCTTCTAGTTTCAGACATGAAGATTTTAAAATGTTTTCCCTATGTATGTCTATGTAAACCCACTGGGCCCTGTCCCTGGGCCATTTCGGACCCAAGGGCTTTAATTTGAACAATTTTGGTAGAGATCTACTAGATGAAGTTTCAAACCAAATATCAAAGATCTGGGCCTTCTGACCTCAGACAAGAAGATTTTCTAAAGTTTTTTTCCTATATACATCTGTGTAAACCCAGTGGGTCCCGCCACGGGGCTGTAATCGACCCCAGGGCTATGATTTGAACCATCTTGGTAGAGGTCCACTGGAAGAAGCTTTATTCCAAATATCAAACACCTGGGCTTCTGGTTTCAGACAATAAGATTTTTAAAGGCTCTTCCTATACATAAGTCTATGTAAACAGTGGGCCCCGCGCCGGGGCCATTTTGGACCCAGGGCTATACTTTGAACAATCTTGTTAGAGGTGCACTAGATGAAGCTTCATACCAAATATAGAAGAAATATTGGAGTGTGCCTTCTGCAGCTGGTTTCAGACAAGAAGATTTTTAAGGGTTTTTCCTATAAAAGTCTATAAAAACAAATTGGGCCCCGCCCCGGTGCAACTTTTGGCAAGGAATACACCACAGAACTTGAAAATATGAAGCCTATTCCTGCTATTGCTCTGCAGAGCATGCGAGCACTCTGGGAAAATATATAGTGTGCCCAGCGTGGAGCGAGGCCAACAGTGGTCTTATAGATGTTCTGTTCCCAGCACAGTGCGTGCGAGCACTCTGGAAGCATATATAGTGTGCCCGGCATGGAGAGAGGCCAACAATGGTCTTATAGTTGTTCTGTTAAGAGCACAGAGCATGCGAGCACTCTTGAAATATATATAGTGTGCCCAGCGTGGCGCGAGGCCAACACTGGTCTTATAGTTGTTCTGTTCCCAGCACAGAGCATGAAAGCACTCTGGAAATATATAAAATGTGTGTCCAGCGTGGAGCGAGGCCAACAATGGTTTTACAGTTGTTCTGTTTCCAGCAGAGAGCATGCTAGCTATCTGGACATATAAAAAGTGTGCCCAGCGTGGAGCGAGGCCAACAATGGTCTTATAGTTGTTCTGTTCCCAGCACAGAGCATGCGAGCACTCTGGAAATATATATAGTGTGCCTAGCGTGGAGCGAGGTCGGCAATGGTCTTATAGTTGTTCTGTTCCCACCACAAAGCAAGCGAGCACTCTGGAAATATATATAGTTTCTCCAGCGTGGAGCGAGGCCAACAATGGTCTTATAGTTTTTCAGTTCCCAGCACCGAGCATGCGAGCGCTCTTGAAATAAATATATTGTGCCTAGCGTGTATCGAGGCCAACAATGGTCTTATAGTTGTTCTGTTCACAGCACAGAGCATGCGAGCGCTCCGGAAATATATATAGTGTGCCCAGTGCGGAGCGAGTCCAACAAAGGTCTCATATTTGTTCTGTTCCCAGCACAGAGCATGCGAACACTCTGGAAATCTATATACTGTGCCCAGCGTGGAGCGAGGCCGGCAATGGTTTATAGTTGTTCTGTTCCATGCACGGATCATTCGAGCACTTTGGAAATATATATAGTGTGCCCAGCGTGGATCGAGGCCGGCAATGGTCTTATAGTTGTTCTGTTCCCAGCACAAGAGCAAGCGAGCACGCTGGAAATATATATAGTGTGCCCGGTTTGGTGCGAGGCCGGGAATGGTTGTAAAGTTGTTCTGTTCCCAGCACAGGCCATGCCAGCACTCTGGAAATATGTACATGTATAGTGTGCCCAGCGTGGAGCGGGGCCGGCAATGGTCTTATAGTTGGTCTGTTCCCAGTACAGGCGATGCGAGCAATCTGGAAATATAGATAGTGTGCGTAGCGTGGAGCGAGGCCAACAATTGTCTTATAGTGTTCTGTTCACTGCACAGAGCATGTGAGCACTCTGGAAATATATATGGTGTGCCCAGCATGGGGCGAGGCCAACAATGGTCTTATAGCTGCTGTGTTCCCAGCACAGAGTATGCGAGCACACCGGAAATATATACTGTGTGCCCAGCGTGAAGCGAGGCCAACAATGGTCTTATATTTGTTCTGTTCCCAGCACAGAGCATACGAGTACTCTGGAAATATATATATATACTGTGCCCAGCGTGGAGCTAGTGCGACAATGGTTTATAGTTATTCTATTCCAAGCACATAGCATTCGAGCATTTTGGATATATATATATAGTGTGCCCAGCGTTGAGCGAGGCTGATAATGGTCTTATAATTGTTTTGTTCCCAGCAGAGAGCATGCGAGCACTCTGAAAATATATATAGTGTGCCCGGCGTGGAGCGAGGCCGGCAATGGTTTTATAGTTGTTCTGTTCCCAGCAAAGAGCATGCCAGCACTCTGGAAATATATATAGTGTGCCCAGCGTGGAGCGGGGCCGGCAATGGTCTTATAGTTGTTCTGTTTGCGAGCACTCTGGAAATATAGATAATGTGCCCAGCGTGGAGCGAGGCCAACAATGGTCTTATAGTTGTTCTGTTCGCAGCACAGAGCATGCGAGCATTCTCGAAATATATGTAGTGTATCCAGCGTGGAGCTAGGCCAACAATGGTCTTATAGTTGTTCTGTTCCCAGCACAGAGCATGCGAGCGCTCTGGAAATATATATAGTGTGCCCAGCGTGGAGCGAGGCCGGCAATAGATTTTTAGTTGTTCTGTTCCCCGCACAGACATAGGCCTCGCTCCACACTGGGCACGTTCTATTTTCTTCCGGAGCTCTAGCTTGCTCTGTGCTGGGCACGCTATGTTTTCTTCCGGGACGCTGGATTGCTCTCTGCTGGCACGGTGCAACGAAGTACGCTATATAGGCCCTATATACTTCCGGTGCGCCAATTCTCGGGGTATAGGTCTTATATTTCTTCGTGTCTAGCACAGCTCCCGCTCCAGTAGAATGCGTAACATGCCCAGCGTGGAGCAAGGGCAGGTTGTTCCGTATTCAGCGCAGAGCAAGAAACACATTCAGTATAATAACGAACGCAGAGTGGAGTAAGGGCAGGAATATGTCTTAAAGTTCTCCGCTCACAGCACAGAGCAAGTGACTGCTCCAGTACAATATGCAACGTTCCCAGCGTGGAGCAGGGACAAGAATAGATCTTATATCCAGCGAAACATCCAATAGAACACGTGACGTCCCCAGCGTGGAGCAAGGCAAGAAATAGGTCTTTCTTATTGTTGATCCGTGCCCAGCACAGAGCAAGTGACCGTTTCACTATAGTACGTAACGTGCTCAGCTTGGAGCAAGTGCAGGTTTAGGTCTTAAGTTGCTCCGTGCTCCTGAATGCTTCAGTATAATATATACTGAAAGTTCCCAGCATGGAGCAAGGGCAGGAATGTATAATAGTTATTCCGTGCCCAGCACAGACCAAGCGACCGCTCCCATGCAAGCACAGCCACACTTCATCTTAATT
This sequence comes from Lucinisca nassula, assembly GCA_963580285.1. Lineage (NCBI taxonomy): Eukaryota > Metazoa > Mollusca > Bivalvia > Lucinida > Lucinidae > Lucinisca > Lucinisca nassula. The sequence continues at coordinate 76,160,785 of OY757010.1, forward strand.
TGTGTTCACTTTGAAGTAGTATTTCTAATATATAGTCGGTAGAAAAAGCTTTAACTTGTAAAAACTATACCGAGTTAAAATAGATTTTTCTTGACTTGAAAAACGGTTTGGTGTATAATCAAGACTTATTTATTGACGATATGATATGACATTGTTATGCTCACAAAACAATATATATATTCGTCACTATGTATTTTTAAGTAAGGCTGGTGCCTCATGGCCGATAAGTATTCGATTAAATACGAACAAAAAAAAACTACCACGATTAAAATAACACTCTTGAAAAAAATATTGTTTATTGTTGGAATTTATTTTTCACATTGTTGAAAGTCAAACGCAGACATTAGCTGTTTAACATGAAATAACCTTTTCTTGTGGTTCCGATTCTATTGTTGTCTCCCTTGCCAGGTTCAAGCATCAACTTTTGCTAATGATAACTTGAAAGTGACAAGATGCATGCTCTCCAATCGTAGTTCTATAAAGTATAATAGGCTACATCTACATCGTTACATTAAATCGTCATAATTTGACTTCTACTCAACGGGAGCTAATAAATTGACAATGATAAATTTATATAACTATTGCTTCAAAGTATAGCTGCAACTGCAGGAAAAGAGTGTGTCCACGGTGGAGCAAATGAGGTGCCTAGCATGGATCGCCGGCCTGTCCTTGCTCCACGCTGGGGACGTTGCATATTGTATTGGAGCAGTCGCTTCTCTGTATTGTGAGCGGAGCAGCTCTAAAACTGATTCCTCCCTTGCTCCACGCTGGGAACGTTTCGCATTCTACTGGACACTTTGACAGTACTATCTGAGCAGTCGCTTCCTCTTTGCCGGAAAAATAGCGGCTATAAGCTCTTTTTCTGAACTTGCTCCACGCTGGGAACGTTACGTGTCCTACTGGATCGGTCGCTAGCTCTTTTGCTAGGTACAGAGCAAGTATAATACCTTTTCCTGCTTATGCTCCACGCTGGGAGCGGTACATATTCTACTGGATCTGTCGCACGCCAGCACAGAGCATGCGAGCACTCTGGAAATATATATAGTGTGCCCGGCGTGGAGTGAGGCCGGGAATAGTTTTATAGTCGTTCTGTTCCCAGCACAGAGCATGCCAGCACTCTGGAAATATATGTAGTGTGCCCAGCGTGGAGCGGGGCCGGCAATGGTCTTATAGTTGTTCTGTTCCCAGCGCCGACAATGCGAGCACTCTGGAAATATAGATAGTGTACCCAGTGTGGAGCGAGGCAAACAATTGTCTTATAGTTTTTTACGTCCCAGCGTAGATCATGCGAGCAGTCTGGAAATATATATGGTGTGCCCAGCATTGGGGGAGGTCAACAATGGTCTTATAGCTGTTCTGTTCCCAGTACAGAGCATACGAGCATGCGAGCACTCTGGAAATATATATAGTGTGCCCAGCGTGGAGCGAGGCCGGCAATGGTCTTATAGTTGTTCTGTTCCCAGCACAGAGGATGCGGGCACTCTGGAAATATATATAGTGTGCCCAGCGTGGAGCGAGGCCGCAATGATCTTTAAGTTGTTCTGTTCCACGCACAGAGCATGCAAGCACACTAGAAATATATATAGTGTGCCCAGCGTGGAGCGAGGCTGGCAATGGTTTTATAGTTGTTGTGTTCCCAGCACAGAGCATGTGAGCACTCTGGAAATATATATAGTGTTCCCAGCGGGGAGCGAGGTCGGCGATGGTTTAATAGTTGTTCTGTTTCCAGCACAGAGCATACGAGCACACTGGAAAGATATATAGTGTGCCCAGCGTGGAGCGAGGCCGGCAATGCTTTTATAGTTGTTTTGTTCCCAGCACAGAGCATGCGAACACTCTGGAAATATATATAGTGTGCCCAGCGTGGAGCGAGGCCGGCAATGGTCATAAAGTTGTTCTTTTCCCAGCCCAGAGGATGCGGGCACTCTGGAAATATTTATAGTGTGCCAAGCGTAGAACGAGGCCGTCAATGGTCTTATAGTTGTTCTGTTCCAAGCAAAATGCATGCGAACACTCTGGAAATATACATAGTGTGCCCAGCGAGGAGCGAGGCCGGCAATGGTCAGATAGTTTTTCTTTTCCCAGCACAGAGCATGCTAGCATTCTGGAAATAAATATAGTGTGCCCAGCGTGGAGCGAGGCCAACAATGGTCTTATATTTTTTCAGTTTCCAGCACAGAGCATGCGAGCATTCTGGAAAATATATATAGTGTACCCAGCATGGAGAGAGGCCAACAATGGTCTTAAAGCTGTTCTGTTCCCAGCACAGAGCATGCGAGCAGTCTGGAAATATATATAGTGTACCCAGCGTGGAGTGAGGCCAACAATTGTCTTATAGTTGTTCAGTTCCAAGCACAGAGCATACGAGCGCTCTGGAATTATATATAATGTGCCCAGCGTGGAGCGAGGCCAACAATGGTCTTATAATAGTTGTTCTGTTCCCAGCAAAGAGCATGCGAGCACTCTAGAAATATATATAGTGTGTCCAGCGTGGAGCGAGGCCAACAATGGTCTTATATTTGTTCTGTTCCCAACACAGAGCATGCGAGCACTCTGGAAATATATATAATGTGCCCAGCGTGGAGCGAGGCCGGCAATGGTTTATAGTTGTTCTATTCCAAGCACGAATCATTCGAGCACTTTGGAAATATATATATAATGTGCCCAGCGTGAAGCGAGGCCGGCAATGGTCTTATTGTTGTTCTGTTCCCAGCACAGAGCATGTGAGCACTCTGGAAATATATATAGTGTGCCCGGCGTGGAGCGAAGCCGGGAATGGTTTTATAGTTGTTCTCTTCCCAGCACAGATCATGTCAGCACTCTGGAAATATAAATAGTGTGCCCAGCGTGGAGCGGGGCCGGCAATGGTCTTATAAATGTTCTGTTCCCAGCACAGACAATGCAAGCACTCTGGAAATATAGATAGTGTGCCCAGCGTGGAGCGAGTCCAACAATTGTCTTATAGTTTTGTGTTCCCAGCACAGAGCATGCGAGCACTCTGGAAACATATGTAGTGTGCCCAGCATGGAGGGAGGCCAACAATGGTCTTGTAGTTGTTATGTTCCCATCACAGAGCAAGCGAGCGCCCTGTTGATATATATAGTGTGTCCAGGCGTGGAGCGCGGCCAACAATGGTCTTATAATTGTTCTGTTCCCAGCACAGAGCATGCGAGCGCTCCGGAAATATGTATATTGTGCCCAGCGCGGAGCGAGGCCAACAATGATCTTATATTTGTTCTCTTCCCAGCACAGAGCATGCGAGCACTCTGGAAATATATATACTGTGCCCAGCGTGGAGCGAGGCCGGCAATGGCTTATAATTGTTCTGTTCCAAGCACGGATCATTCGTGCACTTTGGAAATATATATAGTGTGCCCAGCGTGGAGCGAGGCCGGCAATGGTATTATAGTTGTTCTGTTCCCAGCACAGAGCATGCGAGCACCCTGGAAATATATATACTGTGCCCAGCGTGGGGCGAGGCCGGCAATGGCTTATAATTGTTCTGTTCCAAGCACGGATCATTCGTGCACTTTGGAAATATATATTGTGTGCCCAGCGTGGAGCGAGGCCGGCAATGGTATTATAGTTGTTCTGTTCCCAGCACAGAGCATGCGAGCAATCTGGAAATATAGATAGTGTGCCCGGCGTTGAGCGAGGCCGGGAATAGTTTTATAGTCGTTCTGTTCCCCGCACAGAGCATGCCAGCAATCTGGAAATATATGTAGTGTGCCCAGCGTGGAGCGGGGCCGGCAATTGTCTTATAGTTGTTCTGTTCCCAGCACAGACAATGCGAGCACTCTGGAAATATAGACAGTGTGCCCTGTGGGGAGCGAGGCCAACAATTGTCTTAAACCTGTTCTGTTCCCAGTACAGAGCATGCGAACACTCTGGAAATATATATATTGTGCCCAGCGCGGAGCGAGGCAAACAATGATCTTATATTTGTTCTCTTCCCAGCACAGAGCATGCGAGCACTCTGGAAATATATATATTGTGCCCAGCGTGGAGCGAGGCCGGCAATGGCTTATAATTGTTCTGTTCCAAGCATGGATCATTCATGCACTTTGGAAATATATATAGTGTGCCCAGCGTGGAGCGAGGCCGGCAATGGTATTATAGTTGTTCTGTTCCCAGCACAGAGCATGCGAGCACTCAAGAAATATATATACTGTGCCCAGCGTGGAGCGAGGCCGGCAATAGCTTATAATTGTTCTGTTCCAAGCACGGATCATTCGTGCACTTTGGAAATATATATTGTGTGCCCAGCGTGGAGCGAGGCCGGCAATGGTATTATAGTTGTTCTGTTCCCAGCACAGAGCATGCGAGCACTCTGGAAATATATATATATAGTGTGCCTAGCGTGGAGCGAGGCCGGGAATAGTTTTATAGTCGTTCTGTTCCCAGCACAGAGCATGCCAGCAATCTGGAAATATATGAAGTGTGCCCAGCGTGGAGCGGGGCCGGCAATTGTCTTATAGTTGCTCTGTTCCCAGCACAGACAATGCGAGCACTCTGGAAATATAGATAGTGTGCCCTGTGTGGAGCGAGGCCAACAATGGTCTTATAGTTGTTCTGTTCCCAGCAAAGAGCATGCGAGCACTTTGGAAATATATATAGTGTGCCCAGCGTGGAGCAAGGCCGGAAATGGTCTTATAGTTGTTCTGTTCCAAGCACAGAGGAGGCGGGCACTCTGGAAATATATATAGTGTGCCCAGCGTGGAGCGAGGCCAACAATGGTCTTATAGTTGTTCTGTTCCCAGCAAAGAGCATGCGAGCACTCTGGAAATATATATAGTGTGCCCAGCGTGGAGCAAGGCCGGAAATGGTCTTATAGTTGTTCTGGTCCAAGCACAGAGGAGGCGGGCACTCTGGAAATATAGATAGTGTGCCCAGTGTGGAGCGAGGCCAACAATTGTCTTATAGCTGTTTTTGTTCCCAGTACAGAGCATGCGAGCACTCTGGAAATATATATAGTGTGCCCAGCGTGGAGCGAGGCCAACAATGGTCTTATAGTTGTTCTGTTCCCAGCAAAGAGCATGCGAGCACTCTGGAAATTTATATAGTGTGCCCAGCGTGGAGCGAGGCCGGCAATGGTCTTTACGTTGTTCTGTTCCCCGCACAGAGCATGCAAGCACACTATATATATAGTGTGCCCGGCACGGAGCGAGGCTGGCAATGGTTTTATAGTTGTTGTGTTCCCAGAACAGAGCATGTGAGCACTCTGGAAATATATATAGTATGCCCAGCGGGGAGCGAGGTCGGCGATGGTTTAATAGTTGTTCTGTTTCCAGCACAGAGCATACGAGCACTGGAAATATATATAGTGTGCCCAGCGTGGAGCGAGGCCGGCAATGCTTTTATAGTTGTTCTGTTCCAAGCACAGAGCATGCGAACACTCTGGAAATATAAATAGTGTGCCCAGCGTGGAGCGAGGCCGGCAATGGTCTTACAGTTGTTCTGTTCCCCGCACAGAGCATGCAAGCACACTAGAAATATATATAGTGTGCCCAGCGTGGAGCGAGGCTGGCAATGGTTTTATAGGTGTTGTGTTGTCAGCACAGAGCATGTTAGCACTCTGGAAAAATATATATAGTGTTCCCAGCGGGGAGCGGGGTCGGCGATGGTTTAATAGTTGTTCTGTTTCCAGCACAGAGCATACGAGCACTCTGGAAAGATATATAGTGTGCCCAGCGTGGAGCAAGGCCGGCAATGCTTATATAGTTTTTCTGTTCCCAGCACAGTGCAGGCGAACACTCTGGGAATATATATAGTGTGCCCAGCGTGGAGCGAGGCCGGCAATGGTCTTATAGTTGTTCTGTTCCCAGCACAGAGGATGCGGGCACTCTGGAAATATATACAGTGTGCCAAGCGTGGAGCGAGGCCGGCAATGGTCTTTAAGTTGTTCTGTTCCCCGCACAGAGCATGCAAGCACACTAGAAATATATATAGTGTGCCCAGCGTGGAGCGATGCTGGCAATGGTTTTATAGTTGTTGTGTTCCCAGCACAGAGCATGTGAGCACTCTGGAAATATATATAGTGTGCCCAGCGGGGAGCGGGGTCGGCGATGGTTTAATAGTTGTTCTGTTTCCAGCACAGAGCATACGAGCACTCTGGAAAGATATATAGTGTGTCCAGCGTGGAGCGAGGCCGGCAATGCTTTTATAGTTGTTCTGTTCCCAGCACAGAGCATGCGAACACTCTGGAAATATACATAGTGTGCCCAGCGAGGAGCGAGGCCGGCAATGGTCAGATAGTTTTTCTTTTCTCACCACAGAGCATGCGAGCACTCTGGAAATATATATTGTGTGCCCAGCGTCGTTTAAACCACTTTGAGAGTCTAAGCCTGTCCAGGAACCGCGGTGCGAGGAGGACCGTCCATGCTAATAAACATTGGGCGACATAACTTACAATGTCATTCCATCTCAATGTCGGGTAAAAAAAACCCCACAAAATTGGATGCAAGGTTCCAAAACGACCTTTACACTTTTGACGGGGACGTTAAACCTCAAATCACACACTAAAAACAATACGACTCGTAAAGAAACGGCAGAAATAGCCGCATGGTATATATAGTGTGTAGCTAATTCTAATCCCGCTGGACGCAAACTATATATATTAAATGAATCTTATAAGCATGCTGTGGTAACCTTGCATCCGTTTGCAATACTTTGAGTAACATTTGTCTGCCAAAGTCAATCTAAACATTGAGCAATAGGCATACAAACCAATATATGATGCAAACAAATTCAGGATAATCAAATATAAATCAGATCGTTTACGAATTTCCATAAAATAACACGTTAAGTCCACCAATAAAACAAGGGAAACAACTCAAATAAGTAACGTTGCTACAAGTAAAAGCTTTAAATATAAAAAAGCTCATATTTTGCTCTCAGACCCTCACGGGTCTAAATTCGCTCCATGTCCAGAACTGTGAACGCAAACGCTCCAGTTCGATTGCTAACACACCCAGCATTGAGCAAGGGCTGAAAAGGGTCTTATATTCGCTCCATCAATAGCACCGTTAAAGCAAACCCTCCAGTTTGATAAGGGTAGAAATAGGGAGAAATAGGTCTTACTAAAGTCATTTTATGTTGAGCAGAGTTCAAGAGATTACTTCAGTACCACTACTTACTTGCTCATCGTGGAGAAAGGACAGCCTAATAGGTCTAACAGTCGCTACAATCCAGCATATTTCAAGCAAACGACCCAGTACGACTGCTACGTGCCCAGCGTGGAGCAATGACGGGAACAAGACTTAGTGTTATAGTTGCTCCTCGCCTAGCACAGTTTAAGCGAACGCTAGAACTCTGGTACGACTGCTAACGTGCCCAACAGCTCAGGATTATTAAGGTCCTGTAGTTTAATGGTCTCGATACGGGTGGGTTAATATGAAATTAATAAATCAACCGTTCTATTGGACACAAAGGAGTGGCCGTTCTGGGCGTGGAGGTGCCCAGCATGGAGCACCGGCATTATTGGAAAGTTCCCAGCGTGGAGCGAACGGACAGAACCTGATATACATTCAAAACTGTTTTGCAATGAAAGGCCAGGTTTTTTTTTTCTGCGGATACTCAGGTTTTTCAAATTATTCTTATTAACGATAGTGAAAGGGCCTAAAAACAAAACTGTTAGTAATAAAAAGTAACAATTGCGATTCGCCCCGGTAATGTAAAACAAATTGAACCAGTCTAGTATAACTGAAACTGCAATTTTCGAGCGTCTCCACGGTGGAGCAAAACGTTCCCTGCGTGGAGGTGCCCAGGATGGAGTGCCGGCATTACACCCTACTCTAACTATTGCTTCAAAGTATAGCTGCAACTGCAGGAAAAGAGTGTGTCCACGGTGGAGCAAATGAGGTGCCTAGCATGGATCGCCGGCCTGTCCTTGCTCCACGCTGGGGACGTTGCATATTGTATTGGAGCAGTCGCTTCTCTGTATTGTGAGCGGAGCAGCTCTAAAACTGATTCCTCCCTTGCTCCACGCTGGGAACGTTTCGCATTCTACTGGACACTTTGACAGTACTATCTGAGCAGTCGCTTCCTCTTTGCCGGAAAAATAGCGGCTATAAGCTCTTTTTCTGCACTTGCTCCACGCTGGGAACGTTACGTGTCCTACTGGATCGGTCGCTAGCTCTTTTGCTAGGTACAGAGCAAGTATAATACCTTTTCCTGCTTATGCTCCACGCTGGGAGCGGTACATATTCTACTGGATCTGTCGCACGCCAGCACAGAGCATGCGAGCACTCTGGAAATATATATAGTGTGCCCGGCGTGGAGTGAGGCCGGGAATAGTTTTATAGTCGTTCTGTTCCCAGCACAGAGCATGCCAGCACTCTGGAAATATATGTAGTGTGCCCAGCGTGGAGCGGGGCCGGCAATGGTCTTATAGTTGTTCTGTTCCCAGCGCCGACAATGCGAGCACTCTGGAAATATAGATAGTGTACCCAGTGTGGAGCGAGGCAAACAATTGTCTTATAGTGTTTTACGTCCCAGCGTAGATCATGCGAGCAGTCTGGAAATATATATGGTGTGCCCAGCATTGGGGGAGGTCAACAATGGTCTTATAGCTGTTCTGTTCCCAGTACAGAGCATACGAGCATGCGAGCACTCTGGAAATATATATAGTGTGCCCAGCGTGGAGCGAGGCCGGCAATGGTCTTATAGTTGTTCTGTTCCCAGCACAGAGGATGCGGGCACTCTGGAAATATATATAGTGTGCCCAGCGTGGAGCGAGGCCGCAATGATCTTTAAGTTGTTCTGTTCCACGCACAGAGCATGCAAGCACACTAGAAATATATATAGTGTGCCCAGCGTGGAGCGAGGCTGGCAATGGTTTTATAGTTGTTGTGTTCCCAGCACAGAGCATGTGAGCACTCTGGAAATATATATAGTGTTCCCAGCGGGGAGCGAGGTCGGCGATGGTTTAATAGTTGTTCTGTTTCCAGCACAGAGCATACGAGCACACTGGAAAGATATATAGTGTGCCCAGCGTGGAGCGAGGCCGGCAATGCTTTTATAGTTGTTTTGTTCCCAGCACAGAGCATGCGAACACTCTGGAAATATATATAGTGTGCCCAGCGTGGAGCGAGGCCGGCAATGGTCATAAAGTTGTTCTTTTCCCAGCCCAGAGGATGCGGGCACTCTGGAAATATTTATAGTGTGCCAAGCGTAGAACGAGGCCGTCAATGGTCTTATAGTTGTTCTGTTCCAAGCAAAATGCATGCGAACACTCTGGAAATATACATAGTGTGCCCAGCGAGGAGCGAGGCCGGCAATGGTCAGATAGTTTTTCTTTTCCCAGCACAGAGCATGCTAGCATTCTGGAAATAAATATAGTGTGCCCAGCGTGGAGCGAGGCCAACAATGGTCTTATATTTTTTCAGTTTCCAGCACAGAGCATGCGAGCATTCTGGAAAATATATATAGTGTACCCAGCATGGAGAGAGGCCAACAATGGTCTTAAAGCTGTTCTGTTCCCAGCACAGAGCATGCGAGCAGTCTGGAAATATATATAGTGTACCCAGCGTGGAGTGAGGCCAACAATTGTCTTATAGTTGTTCAGTTCCAAGCACAGAGCATACGAGCGCTCTGGAATTATATATAATGTGCCCAGCGTGGAGCGAGGCCAACAATGGTCTTATAATAGTTGTTCTGTTCCCAGCAAAGAGCATGCGAGCACTCTAGAAATATATATAGTGTGTCCAGCGTGGAGCGAGGCCAACAATGGTCTTATATTTGTTCTGTTCCCAACACAGAGCATGCGAGCACTCTGGAAATATATATAATGTGCCCAGCGTGGAGCGAGGCCGGCAATGGTTTATAGTTGTTCTATTCCAAGCACGAATCATTCGAGCACTTTGGAAATATATATATAATGTGCCCAGCGTGAAGCGAGGCCGGCAATGGTCTTATTGTTGTTCTGTTCCCAGCACAGAGCATGTGAGCACTCTGGAAATATATATAGTGTGCCCGGCGTGGAGCGAGGCCGGGAATGGTTTTATAGTTGTTCTCTTCCCAGCACAGATCATGTCAGCACTCTGGAAATATAAATAGTGTGCCCAGCGTGGAGCGGGGCCGGCAATGGTCTTATAAATGTTCTGTTCCCAGCACAGACAATGCAAGCACTCTGGAAATATAGATAGTGTGCCCAGCGTGGAGCGAGTCCAACAATTGTCTTATAGTTTTGTGTTCCCAGCACAGAGCATGCGAGCACTCTGGAAACATATGTAGTGTGCCCAGCATGGAGGGAGGCCAACAATGGTCTTGTAGTTGTTATGTTCCCATCACAGAGCAAGCGAGCGCCCTGTTGATATATATAGTGTGTCCAGGCGTGGAGCGCGGCCAACAATGGTCTTATAATTGTTCTGTTCCCAGCACAGAGCATGCGAGCGCTCCGGAAATATGTATATTGTGCCCAGCGCGGAGCGAGGCCAACAATGATCTTATATTTGTTCTCTTCCCAGCACAGAGCATGCGAGCACTCTGGAAATATATATACTGTGCCCAGCGTGGAGCGAGGCCGGCAATGGCTTATAATTGTTCTGTTCCAAGCACGGATCATTCGTGCACTTTGGAAATATATATAGTGTGCCCAGCGTGGAGCGAGGCCGGCAATGGTATTATAGTTGTTCTGTTCCCAGCACAGAGCATGCGAGCACCCTGGAAATATATATACTGTGCCCAGCGTGGAGCGAGGCCGGCAATGGCTTATAATTGTTCTGTTCCAAGCACGGATCATTCGTGCACTTTGGAAATATATATTGTGTGCCCAGCGTGGAGCGAGGCCGGCAATGGTATTATAGTTGTTCTGTTCCCAGCACAGAGCATGCGAGCAATCTGGAAATATAGATAGTGTGCCCGGCGTTGAGCGAGGCCGGGAATAGTTTTATAGTCGTTCTGTTCCCCGCACAGAGCATGCCAGCAATCTGGAAATATATGTAGTGTGCCCAGCGTGGAGCGGGGCCGGCAATTGTCTTATAGTTGTTCTGTTCCCAGCACAGACAATGCGAGCACTCTGGAAATATAGACAGTGTGCCCTGTGGGGAGCGAGGCCAACAATTGTCTTAAACCTGTTCTGTTCCCAGTACAGAGCATGCGAACACTCTGGAAATATATATATTGTGCCCAGCGCGGAGCGAGGCAAACAATGATCTTATATTTGTTCTCTTCCCAGCACAGAGCATGCGAGCACTCTGGAAATATATATATTGTGCCCAGCGTGGAGCGAGGCCGGCAATGGCTTATAATTGTTCTGTTCCAAGCATGGATCATTCATGCACTTTGGAAATATATATAGTGTGCCCAGCGTGGAGCGAGGCCGGCAATGGTATTATAGTTGTTCTGTTCCCAGCACAGAGCATGCGAGCACTCAAGAAATATATATACTGTGCCCAGCGTGGAGCGAGGCCGGCAATGGCTTATAATTGTTCTGTTCCAAGCACGGATCATTCGTGCACTTTGGAAATATATATTGTGTGCCCAGCGTGGAGCGAGGCCGGCAATGGTATTATAGTTGTTCTGTTCCCAGCACAGAGCATGCGAGCACTCTGGAAATATATATATATAGTGTGCCTAGCGTGGAGCGAGACCGGGAATAGTTTTATAGTCGTTCTGTTCCCAGCACAGAGCATGCCAGCAATCTGGAAATATATGAAGTGTGCCCAGCGTGGAGCGGGGCCGGCAATTGTCTTATAGTTGCTCTGTTCCCAGCACAGACAATGCGAGCACTCTGGAAATATAGATAGTGTGCCCTGTGTGGAGCGAGGCCAACAATGGTCTTATAGTTGTTCTGTTCCCAGCAAAGAGCATGCGAGCACTTTGGAAATATATATAGTGTGCCCAGCGTGGAGCAAGGCCGGAAATGGTCTTATAGTTGTTCTGTTCCAAGCACAGAGGAGGCGGGCACTCTGGAAATATATATAGTGTGCCCAGCGTGGAGCGAGGCCAACAATGGTCTTATAGTTGTTCTGTTCCCAGCAAAGAGCATGCGAGCACTCTGGAAATATATATAGTGTGCCCAGCGTGGAGCAAGGCCGGAAATGGTCTTATAGTTGTTCTGTTCCAAGCACAGAGGAGGCGGGCACTCTGGAAATATAGATAGTGTGCCCAGTGTGGAGCGAGGCCAACAATTGTCTTATAGCTGTTTTTGTTCCCAGTACAGAGCATGCGAGCACTCTGGAAATATATATAGTGTGCCCAGCGTGGAGCGAGGCCAACAATGGTCTTATAGTTGTTCTGTTCCCAGCAAAGAGCATGCGAGCACTCTGGAAATTTATATAGTGTGCCCAGCGTGGAGCGAGGCCGGCAATGGTCTTTACGTTGTTCTGTTCCCCGCACAGAGCATGCAAGCACACTATATATATAGTGTGCCCGGCACGGAGCGAGGCTGGCAATGGTTTTATAGTTGTTGTGTTCCCAGCACAGAGCATGTGAGCACTCTGGAAATATATATAGTATGCCCAGCGGGGAGCGAGGTCGGCGATGGTTTAATAGTTGTTCTGTTTCCAGCACAGAGCATACGAGCACTGGAAATATATATAGTGTGCCCAGCGTGGAGCGAGGCCGGCAATGCTTTTATAGTTGTTCTGTTCCAAGCACAGAGCATGCGAACACTCTGGAAATATAAATAGTGTGCCCAGCGTGGAGCGAGGCCGGCAATGGTCTTACAGTTGTTCTGTTCCCCGCACAGAGCATGCAAGCACACTAGAAATATATATAGTGTGCCCAGCGTGGAGCGAGGCTGGCAATGGTTTTATAGGTGTTGTGTTGTCAGCACAGAGCATGTTAGCACTCTGGAAAAATATATATAGTGTTCCCAGCGGGGAGCGGGGTCGGCGATGGTTTAATAGTTGTTCTGTTTCCAGCACAGAGCATACGAGCACTCTGGAAAGATATATAGTGTGCCCAGCGTGGAGCAAGGCCGGCAATGCTTATATAGTTTTTCTGTTCCCAGCACAGTGCAGGCGAACACTCTGGGAATATATATAGTGTGCCCAGCGTGGAGCGAGGCCGGCAATGGTCTTATAGTTGTTCTGTTCCCAGCACAGAGGATGCGGGCACTCTGGAAATATATACAGTGTGCCAAGCGTGGAGCGAGGCCGGCAATGGTCTTTAAGTTGTTCTGTTCCCCGCACAGAGCATGCAAGCACACTAGAAATATATATAGTGTGCCCAGCGTGGAGCGATGCTGGCAATGGTTTTATAGTTGTTGTGTTCCCAGCACAGAGCATGTGAGCACTCTGGAAATATATATAGTGTGCCCAGCGGGGAGCGGGGTCGGCGATGGTTTAATAGTTGTTCTGTTTCCAGCACAGAGCATACGAGCACTCTGGAAAGATATATAGTGTGTCCAGCGTGGAGCGAGGCCGGCAATGCTTTTATAGTTGTTCTGTTCCCAGCACAGAGCATGCGAACACTCTGGAAATATACATAGTGTGCCCAGCGAGGAGCGAGGCCGGCAATGGTCAGATAGTTTTTCTTTTCTCACCACAGAGCATGCGAGCACTCTGGAAATATATATTGTGTGCCCAGCGTCGTTTAAACCACTTTGAGAGTCTAAGCCTGTCCAGGAACCGCGGTGCGAGGAGGACCGTCCATGCTAATAAACATTGGGCGACATAACTTACAATGTCATTCCATCTCAATGTCGGGTAAAAAAAACCCCACAAAATTGGATGCAAGGTTCCAAAACGACCTTTACACTTTTGACGGGGACGTTAAACCTCAAATCACACACTAAAAACAATACGACTCGTAAAGAAACGGCAGAAATAGCCGCATGGTATATATAGTGTGTAGCTAATTCTAATCCCGCTGGACGCAAACTATATATATTAAATGAATCTTATAAGCATGCTGTGGTAACCTTGCATCCGTTTGCAATACTTTGAGTAACATTTGTCTGCCAAAGTCAATCTAAACATTGAGCAATAGGCATACAAACCAATATATGATGCAAACAAATTCAGGATAATCAAATATAAATCAGATCGTTTACGAATTTCCATAAAATAACACGTTAAGTCCACCAATAAAACAAGGGAAACAACTCAAATAAGTAACGTTGCTACAAGTAAAAGCTTTAAATATAAAAAAGCTCATATTTTGCTCTCAGACCCTCACGGGTCTAAATTCGCTCCATGTCCAGAACTGTGAACGCAAACGCTCCAGTTCGATTGCTAACACACCCAGCATTGAGCAAGGGCTGAAAAGGGTCTTATATTCGCTCCATCAATAGCACCGTTAAAGCAAACCCTCCAGTTTGATAAGGGTAGAAATAGGGAGAAATAGGTCTTACTAAAGTCATTTTATGTTGAGCAGAGTTCAAGAGATTACTTCAGTACCACTACTTACTTGCTCATCGTGGAGAAAGGACAGCCTAATAGGTCTAACAGTCGCTACAATCCAGCATATTTCAAGCAAACGACCCAGTACGACTGCTACGTGCCCAGCGTGGAGCAATGACGGGAACAAGACTTAGTGTTATAGTTGCTCCTCGCCTAGCACAGTTTAAGCGAACGCTAGAACTCTGGTACGACTGCTAACGTGCCCAACAGCTCAGGATTATTAAGGTCCTGTAGTTTAATGGTCTCGATACGGGTGGGTTAATATGAAATTAATAAATCAACCGTTCTATTGGACACAAAGGAGTGGCCGTTCTGGGCGTGGAGGTGCCCAGCATGGAGCACCGGCATTATTGGAAAGTTCCCAGCGTGGAGCGAACGGACAGAACCTGATATACATTCAAAACTGTTTTGCAATGAAAGGCCAGGTTTTTTTTTTCTGCGGATACTCAGGTTTTTCAAATTATTCTTATTAACGATAGTGAAAGGGCCTAAAAACAAAACTGTTAGTAATAAAAAGTAACAATTGCGATTCGCCCCGGTAATGTAAAACAAATTGAACCAGTCTAGTATAACTGAAACTGCAATTTTCGAGCGTCTCCACGGTGGAGCAAAACGTTCCCTGCGTGGAGGTGCCCAGGATGGAGTGCCGGCATTACACCCTACTCTAACTATTGCTTCAAAGTATAGCTGCAACTGCAGGAAAAGAGTGTGTCCACGGTGGAGCAAATGAGGTGCCTAGCATGGATCGCCGGCCTGTCCTTGCTCCACGCTGGGGACGTTGCATATTGTATTGGAGCAGTCGCTTCTCTGTATTGTGAGCGGAGCAGCTCTAAAACTGATTCCTCCCTTGCTCCACGCTGGGAACGTTTCGCATTCTACTGGACACTTTGACAGTACTATCTGAGCAGTCGCTTCCTCTTTGCCGGAAAAATAGCGGCTATAAGCTCTTTTTCTGCACTTGCTCCACGCTGGGAACGTTACGTGTCCTACTGGATCGGTCGCTAGCTCTTTTGCTAGGTACAGAGCAAGTATAATACCTTTTCCTGCTTATGCTCCACGCTGGGAGCGGTACATATTCTACTGGATCTGTCGCACGCCAGCACAGAGCATGCGAGCACTCTGGAAATATATATAGTGTGCCCGGCGTGGAGTGAGGCCGGGAATAGTTTTATAGTCGTTCTGTTCCCAGCACAGAGCATGCCAGCACTCTGGAAATATATGTAGTGTGCCCAGCGTGGAGCGGGGCCGGCAATGGTCTTATAGTTGTTCTGTTCCCAGCGCCGACAATGCGAGCACTCTGGAAATATAGATAGTGTACCCAGTGTGGAGCGAGGCAAACAATTGTCTTATAGTTTTTTACGTCCCAGCGTAGATCATGCGAGCAGTCTGGAAATATATATGGTGTGCCCAGCATTGGGGGAGGTCAACAATGGTCTTATAGCTGTTCTGTTCCCAGTACAGAGCATACGAGCATGCGAGCACTCTGGAAATATATATAGTGTGCCCAGCGTGGAGCGAGGCCGGCAATGGTCTTATAGTTGTTCTGTTCCCAGCACAGAGGATGCGGGCACTCTGGAAATATATATAGTGTGCCCAGCGTGGAGCGAGGCCGCAATGATCTTTAAGTTGTTCTGTTCCACGCACAGAGCATGCAAGCACACTAGAAATATATATAGTGTGCCCAGCGTGGAGCGAGGCTGGCAATGGTTTTATAGTTGTTGTGTTCCCAGCACAGAGCATGTGAGCACTCTGGAAATATATATAGTGTTCCCAGCGGGGAGCGAGGTCGGCGATGGTTTAATAGTTGTTCTGTTTCCAGCACAGAGCATACGAGCACACTGGAAAGATATATAGTGTGCCCAGCGTGGAGCGAGGCCGGCAATGCTTTTATAGTTGTTTTGTTCCCAGCACAGAGCATGCGAACACTCTGGAAATATATATAGTGTGCCCAGCGTGGAGCGAGGCCGGCAATGGTCATAAAGTTGTTCTTTTCCCAGCCCAGAGGATGCGGGCACTCTGGAAATATTTATAGTGTGCCAAGCGTAGAACGAGGCCGTCAATGGTCTTATAGTTGTTCTGTTCCAAGCAAAATGCATGCGAACACTCTGGAAATATACATAGTGTGCCCAGCGAGGAGCGAGGCCGGCAATGGTCAGATAGTTTTTCTTTTCCCAGCACAGAGCATGCTAGCATTCTGGAAATAAATATAGTGTGCCCAGCGTGGAGCGAGGCCAACAATGGTCTTATATTTTTTCAGTTTCCAGCACAGAGCATGCGAGCATTCTGGAAAATATATATAGTGTACCCAGCATGGAGAGAGGCCAACAATGGTCTTAAAGCTGTTCTGTTCCCAGCACAGAGCATGCGAGCAGTCTGGAAATATATATAGTGTACCCAGCGTGGAGTGAGGCCAACAATTGTCTTATAGTTGTTCAGTTCCAAGCACAGAGCATACGAGCGCTCTGGAATTATATATAATGTGCCCAGCGTGGAGCGAGGCCAACAATGGTCTTATAATAGTTGTTCTGTTCCCAGCAAAGAGCATGCGAGCACTCTAGAAATATATATAGTGTGTCCAGCGTGGAGCGAGGCCAACAATGGTCTTATATTTGTTCTGTTCCCAACACAGAGCATGCGAGCACTCTGGAAATATATATAATGTGCCCAGCGTGGAGCGAGGCCGGCAATGGTTTATAGTTGTTCTATTCCAAGCACGAATCATTCGAGCACTTTGGAAATATATATATAATGTGCCCAGCGTGAAGCGAGGCCGGCAATGGTCTTATTGTTGTTCTGTTCCCAGCACAGAGCATGTGAGCACTCTGGAAATATATATAGTGTGCCCGGCGTGGAGCGAGGCCGGGAATGGTTTTATAGTTGTTCTCTTCCCAGCACAGATCATGTCAGCACTCTGGAAATATAAATAGTGTGCCCAGCGTGGAGCGGGGCCGGCAATGGTCTTATAAATGTTCTGTTCCCAGCACAGACAATGCAAGCACTCTGGAAATATAGATAGTGTGCCCAGCGTGGAGCGAGTCCAACAATTGTCTTATAGTTTTGTGTTCCCAGCACAGAGCATGCGAGCACTCTGGAAACATATGTAGTGTGCCCAGCATGGAGGGAGGCCAACAATGGTCTTGTAGTTGTTATGTTCCCATCACAGAGCAAGCGAGCGCCCTGTTGATATATATAGTGTGTCCAGGCGTGGAGCGCGGCCAACAATGGTCTTATAATTGTTCTGTTCCCAGCACAGAGCATGCGAGCGCTCCGGAAATATGTATATTGTGCCCAGCGCGGAGCGAGGCCAACAATGATCTTATATTTGTTCTCTTCCCAGCACAGAGCATGCGAGCACTCTGGAAATATATATACTGTGCCCAGCGTGGAGCGAGGCCGGCAATGGCTTATAATTGTTCTGTTCCAAGCACGGATCATTCGTGCACTTTGGAAATATATATAGTGTGCCCAGCGTGGAGCGAGGCCGGCAATGGTATTATAGTTGTTCTGTTCCCAGCACAGAGCATGCGAGCACCCTGGAAATATATATACTGTGCCCAGCGTGGAGCGAGGCCGGCAATGGCTTATAATTGTTCTGTTCCAAGCACGGATCATTCGTGCACTTTGGAAATATATATTGTGTGCCCAGCGTGGAGCGAGGCCGGCAATGGTATTATAGTTGTTCTGTTCCCAGCACAGAGCATGCGAGCAATCTGGAAATATAGATAGTGTGCCCGGCGTTGAGCGAGGCCGGGAATAGTTTTATAGTCGTTCTGTTCCCCGCACAGAGCATGCCAGCAATCTGGAAATATATGTAGTGTGCCCAGCGTGGAGCGGGGCCGGCAATTGTCTTATAGTTGTTCTGTTCCCAGCACAGACAATGCGAGCACTCTGGAAATATAGACAGTGTGCCCTGTGGGGAGCGAGGCCAACAATTGTCTTAAACCTGTTCTGTTCCCAGTACAGAGCATGCGAACACTCTGGAAATATATATATTGTGCCCAGCGCGGAGCGAGGCAAACAATGATCTTATATTTGTTCTCTTCCCAGCACAGAGCATGCGAGTACTCTGGAAATATATATATTGTGCCCAGCGTGGAGCGAGGCCGGCAATGGCTTATAATTGTTCTGTTCCAAGCATGGATCATTCATGCACTTTGGAAATATATATAGTGTGCCCAGCGTGGAGCGAGGCCGGCAATGGTATTATAGTTGTTCTGTTCCCAGCACAGAGCATGCGAGCACTCAAGAAATATATATACTGTGCCCAGCGTGGAGCGAGGCCGGCAATGGCTTATAATTGTTCTGTTCCAAGCACGGATCATTCGTGCACTTTGGAAATATATATTGTGTGCCCAGCGTGGAGCGAGGCCGGCAATGGTATTATAGTTGTTCTGTTCCCAGCACAGAGCATGCGAGCACTCTGGAAATATATATATATAGTGTGCCTAGCGTGGAGCGAGGCCGGGAATAGTTTTATAGTCGTTCTGTTCACAGCACAGAGCATGCCAGCAATCTGGAAATATATGAAGTGTGCCCAGCGTGGAGCGGGGCCGGCAATTGTCTTATAGTTGCTCTGTTCCCAGCACAGACAATGCGAGCACTCTGGAAATATAGATAGTGTGCCCTGTGTGGAGCGAGGCCAACAATGGTCTTATAGTTGTTCTGTTCCCAGCAAAGAGCATGCGAGCACTTTGGAAATATATATAGTGTGCCCAGCGTGGAGCAAGGCCGGAAATGGTCTTATAGTTGTTCTGTTCCAAGCACAGAGGAGGCGGGCGCTCTGGAAATATATATAGTGTGCCCAGCGTGGAGCGAGGCCAACAATGGTCTTATAGTTGTTCTGTTCCCAGCAAAGAGCATGCGAGCACTCTGGAAATATATATAGTGTGCCCAGCGTGGAGCAAGGCCGGAAATGGTCTTATAGTTGTTCTGTTCCAAGCACAGAGGAGGCGGGCACTCTGGAAATATAGATAGTGTGCCCAGTGTGGAGCGAGGCCAACAATTGTCTTATAGCTGTTTTTGTTCCCAGTACAGAGCATGCGAGCACTCTGGAAATATATATAGTGTGCCCAGCGTGGTGCGAGGCCAACAATGGTCTTATAGTTGTTCTGTTCCCAGCAAAGAGCATGCGAGCACTCTGGAAATTTATATAGTGTGCCCAGCGTGGAGCGAGGCCGGCAATGGTCTTTACGTTGTTCTGTTCCCCGCACAGAGCATGCAAGCACACTATATATATAGTGTGCCCGGCACGGAGCGAGGCTGGCAATGGTTTTATAGTTGTTGTGTTCCCAGCACAGAGCATGTGAGCACTCTGGAAATATATATAGTATGCCCAGCGGGGAGCGAGGTCGGCGATGGTTTAATAGTTGTTCTGTTTCCAGCACAGAGCATACGAGCACTGGAAATATATATAGTGTGCCCAGCGTGGAGCGAGGCCGGCAATGCTTTTATAGTTGTTCTGTTCCAAGCACAGAGCATGCGAACACTCTGGAAATATAAATAGTGTGCCCAGCGTGGAGCGAGGCCGGCAATGGTCTTACAGTTGTTCTGTTCCCCGCACAGAGCATGCAAGCACACTAGAAATATATATAGTGTGCCCAGCGTGGAGCGAGGCTGGCAATGGTTTTATAGGTGTTGTGTTGTCAGCACAGAGCATGTTAGCACTCTGGAAAAATATATATAGTGTTCCCAGCGGGGAGCGGGGTCGGCGATGGTTTAATAGTTGTTCTGTTTCCAGCACAGAGCATACGAGCACTCTGGAAAGATATATAGTGTGCCCAGCGTGGAGCAAGGCCGGCAATGCTTATATAGTTTTTCTGTTCCCAGCACAGTGCAGGCGAACACTCTGGGAATATATATAGTGTGCCCAGCGTGGAGCGAGGCCGGCAATGGTCTTATAGTTGTTCTGTTCCCAGCACAGAGGATGCGGGCACTCTGGAAATATATACAGTGTGCCAAGCGTGGAGCGAGGCCGGCAATGGTCTTTAAGTTGTTCTGTTCCCCGCACAGAGCATGCAAGCACACTAGAAATATATATAGTGTGCCCAGCGTGGAGCGATGCTGGCAATGGTTTTATAGTTGTTGTGTTCCCAGCACAGAGCATGTGAGCACTCTGGAAATATATATAGTGTGCCCAGCGGGGAGCGGGGTCGGCGATGGTTTAATAGTTGTTCTGTTTCCAGCACAGAGCATACGAGCACTCTGGAAAGATATATAGTGTGTCCAGCGTGGAGCGAGGCCGGCAATGCTTTTATAGTTGTTCTGTTCCCAGCACAGAGCATGCGAACACTCTGGAAATATACATAGTGTGCCCAGCGAGGAGCGAGGCCGGCAATGGTCAGATAGTTTTTCTTTTCTCACCACAGAGCATGCGAGCACTCTGGAAATATATATTGTGTGCCCAGCGTCGTTTAAACCACTTTGAGAGTCTAAGCCTGTCCAGGAACCGCGGTGCGAGGAGGACCGTCCATGCTAATAAACATTGGGCGACATAACTTACAATGTCATTCCATCTCAATGTCGGGTAAAAAAAACCCCACAAAATTGGATGCAAGGTTCCAAAACGACCTTTACACTTTTGACGGGGACGTTAAACCTCAAATCACACACTAAAAACAATACGACTCGTAAAGAAACGGCAGAAATAGCCGCATGGTATATATAGTGTGTAGCTAATTCTAATCTCGCTGGACGCAAACTATATATATTAAATGAATCTTATAAGCATGCTGTGGTAACCTTGCATCCGTTTGCAATACTTTGAGTAACATTTGTCTGCCAAAGTCAATCTAAACATTGAGCAATAGGCATACAAACCAATATATGATGCAAACAAATTCAGGATAATCAAATATAAATCAGATCGTTTACGAATTTCCATAAAATAACACGTTAAGTCCACCAATAAAACAAGGGAAACAACTCAAATAAGTAACGTTGCTACAAGTAAAAGCTTTAAATATAAAAAAGCTCATATTTTGCTCTCAGACCCTCACGGGTCTAAATTCGCTCCATGTCCAGAACTGTGAACGCAAACGCTCCAGTTCGATTGCTAACACACCCAGCATTGAGCAAGGGCTGAAAAGGGTCTTATATTCGCTCCATCAATAGCACCGTTAAAGCAAACCCTCCAGTTTGATAAGGGTAGAAATAGGGAGAAATAGGTCTTACTAAAGTCATTTTATGTTGAGCAGAGTTCAAGAGATTACTTCAGTACCACTACTTACTTGCTCATCGTGGAGAAAGGACAGCCTAATAGGTCTAACAGTCGCTACAATCCAGCATATTTCAAGCAAACGACCCAGTACGACTGCTACGTGCCCAGCGTGGAGCAATGACGGGAACAAGACTTAGTGTTATAGTTGCTCCTCGCCTAGCACAGTTTAAGCGAACGCTAGAACTCTGGTACGACTGCTAACGTGCCCAACAGCTCAGGATTATTAAGGTCCTGTAGTTTAATGGTCTCGATACGGGTGGGTTAATATGAAATTAATAAATCAACCGTTCTATTGGACACAAAGGAGTGGCCGTTCTGGGCGTGGAGGTGCCCAGCATGGAGCACCGGCATTATTGGAAAGTTCCCAGCGTGGAGCGAACGGACAGAACCTGATATACATTCAAAACTGTTTTGCAATGAAAGGCCAGGTTTTTTTTTTCTGCGGATACTCAGGTTTTTCAAATTATTCTTATTAACGATAGTGAAAGGGCCTAAAAACAAAACTGTTAGTAATAAAAAGTAACAATTGCGATTCGCCCCGGTAATGTAAAACAAATTGAACCAGTCTAGTATAACTGAAACTGCAATTTTCGAGCGTCTCCACGGTGGAGCAAAACGTTCCCTGCGTGGAGGTGCCCAGGATGGAGTGCCGGCATTACACCCTACTCCAAAAATCAGCACCTTCATGAATGCGGACGGATAAGTTCATGAGAGCCTTTGGTGTAATCAAACAATAAATAATGTGTTGATTTCTTAAAGGAAAGCATTTGCTCCTGAAGTGCGGAAATGTCGTGCCCTTTGGCAAGACACTTTAATAAATGTTCGGCCCCCTCCCATCGAGGCTTGAAGAAACATATGGGCTGCGAGATGCTTCCACGATTCCCACCCGCACACGAGTACTGGTAAACCGCTCAGAGGATCTGCCCAGGCAAAGCGGTGCGAGTCGGACCGTCCATGCTGATAAACCCTATTGGGCGACAGGGCTTGAGATGTCATTTCATCTCAATGTCGGGTTAAAGTCCCACAAAATTGGAAGCAATGTCTCCAAAATGACCTTAACAGTGCACATATGTTGACGGGGACGTTAAACCTCAAATCAATCAATCAATTTAATTAATGTTACTTTTGCACCTATCACTGGGAACATCGTATATATGTACACGTATATACACATGTACACGTAAATGCACCACTTTCAATTCAAGGGTTGCACAAAAAGTTACTTTGAATTCTATACTCCCATAAGTTGGATGTATTGAGAATTGTAGGTTGGTAGAATGACAACTCCAGGCTAACAGATTTTAAAATCGAGATTCAGGCCTATCGGAGTCTAACTGTTGGTTTTCTTTTGCTCCAGCATTTCAGTGGTTTCTTGCTGTCGAGTCCTCACCGTTGTCTCACCTCTGTGGTTGTTTGATTTTTGTGTTCACGGAGATGTTGCACTGATGAGTTAGGAGGCCTTCATGCGGACTGAACAAATTATTTGTCTAAATCGCGACGGAAGTAAGGGCAGGGATTGTGGCCACGTAAAATCGATTTAAGCCCCCCCCAGTGGAAATCTTCCACTGACCGTTCCAAGGCGGCTCTTCTGTGGCGATTTATTTATGTTGTTGTTTGTTACTTACTGTGTGTATCACTTGTGTCTTTTTATTTTTGGATGGCCATATGGCCATTTTGTGGGAAAGTAACTGTCCTTATGGCCTTCCTTTGTTTAGGTTTCCATTATGGTCTGGTCGCTTAATGTTTGTATTTCTTTCCCTTTGGTGTCTTTTATGGGTGGAGTAAGTTAATTGTATCAATAATTCCTGATCTTTGTTTTACTTCTACTTTACACGAATATAACATAAAGTAATACGGTACTGAGTCCGAGTCTGGCTCTGGTCACATGTGAGACACCAAACTATGCAACGGAAGGTCATTTTTTTCTCCGGGTACTTCAGTTTTCGCCCACCATTGATTAACGATCGGCTCGATGTGTGAAATAATCTTGAAAAGACCGTAAGATCACCCCACCCGCCAAATGTAAAAAGGAAGGAAAAAAAAAAAGAATGGTACTGCCTGTGTAACCATTTACCTTAAGATTTAGAAAAAAAAACGCAGCATTTAATTTACCAGTACTGAAATGTTCGGTTGTTTCAACTTAACACTGAAGTACATACACCATGCAGCCTCGTATATTTCTCCAAGCCCTGATGGGTGAGGGAAAACAACATTAGTTTATGTATATGAATCAATTCAATAACTGCAAGTCAAGTATCATTTAAAGTCATTTGAATTATCATCACTTTTAATGATTATATACGAAATAAATGTTTTGACTCTATATTAATGTGTTTGTTTCTGTTGCTGAAACTGCGAATATAGCTGCAACTGCATGTTTTGATTGGTATAAGTGTACTGGTCATGTTTGGTGATGTTAGTTTATAAGTACTTAAATTTTGTTTGCATAAAGTATTACTGTAACTGCGGGTTTGCCTGTGTCAAATAGTGCAATGTAATTTTACTCCGAAAATGAGATGACAGTTTTATTGTTCAGAGAAAAAGATAATTTAAGTTATAATTTTAAATAATGGCTGGCGGTATTCACTTTTACTAGGAATTCTCTATGATCCTGGTAGAGCCCACATAATGTATTATAGCCGTGCAACCCTCTCTCGACCTTCTGGTTTATCGTGACAAGTGGTGCCATTACAATATTCAACAACATCTTCCTGTGTGGAATGGAATAACTGACTTGATTTTATGGCAAGGTTATACCTTATTATATTTAACTGATAGGCCCATGTGTTCCACAGAAGGACATTAATCTGTCGTAATTTTGGTATAGCAAGATTGTATAATGCATGATAGAAATGGTTCTTCCAAGTATCCATAACTATGTTAGTTAAAATAACAGATACCCTTATAACCCCAAATTCTCTGTATAAAGCTTTTGTTTGTTTGTTTGTTTGTGTTATACAACCTTGTCAACACTATTTATGTCATTTTGGAAACATTTATACCAATCTTACGGGACTTTTACCCGGCATTGAGAAAATATTACATATCAAACCCCCTGCATAAACAAACTGCTAGGGTTTATTTGCAGAACAATTTCGCTATAACTGCTTTGCCTGGGCAAGCTAAGACCTTTTTAGCGTTTTATAAAATTGTGCTCATGTTACGTCAGGTAGGCACGATGTAGCCAGTTTATTTCTCCTAGCCATGATGGTAGGTGGCGGTATGTAAAGTTTGTCTTGCGAGGATGTCCATGACAAGGAGATGCTATTAGCTTTACATTTGTACAGTTTGCATATGCAATCGCAAACATACTCACATACTCACACAAGGATGAAAATGTCAACTTTACTTCATTCTGCGATTATAGATCCCAAATCATGATAATACTAGTAATATGTTGGTGGGTGGGGTAATCTGACAAAATACTTATGAATTACATGTATGCCATTATTAATGCAGATTAATGATTTATTTACAACACAAAATTTTGCTATAATTGCAATGATGTACGTACAATTTTGTCGAAAAGTAAAGGATTGTGCGTAAATTTTCTGTGTTTTTATTTTTATTAGTTTTATTAATTTTCATATGGAATTCATATTTTATTAGCCACCATGAAATCATTCATTCCACCACTATGACCTTGAATGTAGCAATGTGTGTTAAAAAGTCTGCTCCCAAAAGCCAGTTAAAGTAATTGGT
The DNA here is from genome assembly GCA_963580285.1 of Lucinisca nassula. Lineage (NCBI taxonomy): Eukaryota > Metazoa > Mollusca > Bivalvia > Lucinida > Lucinidae > Lucinisca > Lucinisca nassula. The sequence continues at coordinate 76,186,051 of OY757010.1, forward strand.
ACAGTCCAATCCTTGACTATTTAGATGTACGTAGCATTCAAACAAATTGATGTTGGTGACATACATACCTTTAATGTAAGTAGGTGGGCCACTCTATATCCACCTATTTTAAATTTGTTGCCATGGCAACAGAGTTCTTCCCAACAAATATATAACGAATGATCACTACTGGGTGAATAAATAAATGTGTGAAAGCATGATTTGCTGATATTTGTTTTCACTGAATGCTTAATGAGGCTTTGAAGTCAACAATATACATCTAAAATGACTGAAAATGCAATTTTCGCATATTCAGGGTCAGTCTTTAAAAACCTATATCTCGTATATACCGCTCAATGTTTTCATCTGAAATTTCAAATATGCACTTCAGCATTATAAAGCTATCAGAAAATGGCAAAAACTCATTTTCGGTCATGGACCCCATTTGGACCCAAAATCTCATGGCTGGTCATATTATAGCCCCCGCCCGTCGTGGCTTGAAGAAAAAGATGGGCTGCATGATGCTTCCACGCAGAGCTGAAACCTACCCGCACACGAGTACTGGTAAACTGCTTAGAGGATCTAAGCCTGCCCAGGCAATACGGTCCGAGTTATAAACCATATTGGTTTCATTGAGCGGCAGGGCTTGAGATGCCATTTCATCTCAATGTCGGGTCAAAATCCCACAAAATTGGAAGAACGTCTCCAAAAATGACCTTTACAGTGTTGACGGGGGCGTTAAACATAAAATCAAACAAACAAATCAAACAAAACTAATGATCATAATAGTTTCTATGGCCTCAAAGATAAACATGTGATCAAGGCGCAAAGTTACGGAACCCAGGAAGGGATATGAACGTTTTATTAATATGTTGTGCGAACAAGATATTAAGTTGTGCGAATAAGATATTATCTTGTGCGCAAAAGATAATATGTTGTGCGGACAAGATATTATCTTGTGCGGACAACATAATTTATGTAGTGCGGACAACATATTATCTTGTGTGCACAAGATAATATCTTGGATAATATCTTGTTTGCACAAATTAATATCTTGTGCAGACAAGATATTATCTTGTTCGCACAACATATTCTCTTGTTTGCACAACATAGATCTTTGGAAGTTGTGCAAACAAGATATTATCTTGTGCGGACAAGATATTATCTTGTTCGCACAACATATTATCTTGTGCGCACAAGATATTACCTTGTGCAGACAAGATAATATCTTGTGCGCACAAGATATTAAGTTGTGCGAACAAGATAATATCTTGTGCGCACAAGATATTTTCTTGTCGCACAAGATATTATCTTGTCCGCACAAGATATATGTTGTGCGGACAAGATAATACATGTATCTTGTTCGCACAACTTAATATCATGTGCGCACAAGATAATATGTTGTGCGAACAAGTTATAATGTTGTCCGCACAAGACAAGATAATATCCTGTCCGCACAAGATAATATGTTGTCCGAACAAGATAATATCTTGTCCGCTCAAGATATTATCTTGTTCGCACAACATAATAAAAAAGAAAATTTATGTCCCTTCCCGGGTTCCGTACAAAGTAGTAAATAAGTAAATAAATAGATAAGAAAGGAAGAAAGAAAGACATTTCTTTCAACCTGCAGACAAATATAGATAATTTACACACGGTGTAGAGCCAGATGAGACGACTCACAAAGAGTCATCTCGACAGAGCTTACACTGGTTGCTATTCCTTTGGGATTTTGATAAAAACGATTTTGTAACAATGCCCCAATTCAGAGCTGGAAGAGTTCGCCTCATACACTCGGGTCTGTAAGAGTTACTAAAGGGGCTACAAACTGATGTACGTGAAGTACAGTAGAACCTCGATGGCTCGAACACCGATGGCTCGTTTACCATGGATGTACCGAACCCATTCTTGAGCCTCTAGTGAAATCCTCTACATAAGAAATAGTGGGGAATAATTAAGGAGATTTTAGTCTTTTATCTTGCAAATGTATGCTGTATGTACTCATTAGAATCGCCTCGATGAGGCGATTCTAATGAGTACACACAACATACATTTTCATTATAGACAGCCGAAAAGATGTCTAAAAGTATCTCGTTATGCCTCCTGGCAGTAACCATCAGTGGCTCGAACTACCCCTGTCTCGAACAGATTTTCGAGGTCCCAAAGGTGTTCGAGCCACTGAAGTTTGACTGTATATGCAACAGAGTATGGAAGTACAGTACAATTCACATCACGAAAACAAGTCTATATAATTTTGACACCCTTAAACCCCACTTTTATATAGTAAAACTGGGGTTTACAGGGGTAAACCTTATTTTTCTTATTTCTGCTCTAAGACATAGGTTGTGGGTACTCGTTAGAACCGCCTCGGCGAGGCGGTTCTAACGAGTGCCCACAATCTATGTTAGGAGCAGAATTAAGCAAAATATCTCAATTTTTGTCGGAAATATTTCAGTTTTTGTAGGTAAAATTTTCAATATATTTAGATAGGCGAGTTTTCGTAATGCGCTATTAAGACCACCTGAAAAGAAGACCAAATCTGCGTGAAAGATTATTGAGAAGGTTTCAATTATTCCGTCTTTTTATTTTCTAAACACGGTGTCTCCAATTAAGAAATCACTTTCGGGACTGTTCAAAAGTGGTCTTAAGACCACTTTTGAACAGTCCCAAACGTGGTCTTATTATAGAAATTTTACTGTATTTGGTTGGAGGATTTCTGCGACCATCACACAATTTACATCGCAAATTCAACAAAATGTCAATTCTTGTGACAACTATAGCACTAGTGTTCACAGGTCAGACATAGACGACTTGAATCAGATTTAATAACAAGACTGTGTAATGAACACCCCTCAAAACCTCACTTTAAAGAGTGAAACTTGGATGTACAGGGGTACGTATTCACATTATTTTCCTTATTTCCCCCTGTTTTTGCTCAAAACATGTGGATGCTCAATAGAAGCGACCCATTGAGGAGGTTCTAACGAGCCCCCTCAATCTATTTTTGGACTAGAAATAACCCAAAAAGCTATTGTTTCTTTTTATCGTAATGATACTGCGCAGATTCGCGAGCTTGTCCGAGTCTCCTGAATGAATGTTGCCATTACAGCACCGGTAAAGTTGGTTTCTTATTTTATGTATCAGTTTTGCACAATAAAACAAACCATTCACGCTGTCTGGCTGTTTTAAATTAAAGTATTTCACTTGTTTATGTGAAATTAATTCTGAATTTCTCCAATCTGCATACAAATTGGTCTGGGATATTGTTTTATACGCTTGTACATACTGTAGCAGCAGGCTGTTATGTAAAAAATGTATGTTCTCCTGCCGCTGATTCAAGGAGGGCAATTGTCAGTTTCCGGCTACTCTAGTTAACCACTTCAGTAGTAGAAGCGTGGGTAGGTACATGTAAACTGGTCAGCTCAGCATGACCTTTTATAGTGTTGACTGGCCCCTTAAACACCAATGCAAAACAAGAAAAGCCGCAAAGACATAGTCATATCATCAAGCATTTAAATGACTTTAAAGGTATAGTGACAGAAATGAACACACAATCATAAAGTAATACATGTATGAGCCATAAAGTTAAAAAGGAATTCAAAGACAACGTGACACAAACATACATGTTAAACAATATGAGCCATAAAGCCATAAAAGGAATCTAAAGACAATGTGATAAGAATGGACACACACAAAGACATAAAGCCAGTTGACATAGAAGAAATTGTAAAAAAGGATTTTTTTGCAGCGTTTCATGACGAAAACACGCCTATGTAATTTTGACCCTATTGAGCCCCGCTTTTATATTGTAAAACTAGGGTTTACAGGGGTATATATAATTTTTCTTTTTTCTGCTCTGAAATATAGATTGTGGGTACTCGTTAAAACCGCCCCAATGAGGCGGTTCTAACGAGTACCTACAATCTATATCTTGAGCAGAAAGAAGAAAACTATCACAAATTTTCATCTTAAAATTTTCGTTTTTGGCGGAAAAAATTACAATGCATTTGTATAGGCGTGTTTTCGTAATGGATGTTTCTGGACTATTTACCAGTGCCCCATCGTATGAACCCAGTTCATGTTTTACATGTGCAGATAACCTTTTTATGACCCCCGAGAACCTTTGATTCGGGGGCATATAGTATTTGCCCTGTCTGTCTGTTTGTTTGTCTGTCTGTCCGTCACAAAAAACTTTAACCTTGATAATAACTTCAAAAGTATTTGACCTAGCCCCATGAAACTTTACACACTTATTCACCATCACCAGGGCTACATTCTGACCAAGGTCCATAACTCTGTTATCATTTTTTGCTGAATTATCGCCCCTTGAAATTTTGATAAAACTCAGAAATTGGCTCCCACGGGGGGCATTGGTCACCTATAGTGACAGCTCTTGTTTATCATTGCATCCATACGAATAGCGCTGTTATAAATAACCGCTACTTTCTGGAGTATAGTAACACTGAACTGATAACAACCGCATAACGTAAACACGCCTATATAATTTTGACCCCCTCGTACCCCACTTTTATATGGTAAAACTGGGGTTTAAAGTGGTATACCTTATTTTTCTTATTTCTGTTATTAAAATTAAGATTGTCGGTACTCGTTAGAACCGCCTCGATGAGGTGGTTCTAATGAGTACCCACAATCTATATTTGAATCAAAAATAAGAAAAATATCCAAATTTTTCATCTTAAAATTTTCATTTTTCCGGCGATAACGGTTACAATATATTTGTATAGGCGTGTTTTAGTATTGGGCCCAAAATCTGCTATCACGAAAACACGCCTATATAACTTTGACCCCCTTGAACCCCACTTTTATACAGAAAAACTGGGGTTTATAGGGGAAAACATTATTTTTCTTCTGCTCTAAAACATAGATTGTGGGTACTCGTTAGAACCTCCTCGATGAGGCGGTTTTAACGAGTACCCGCAATCTATATCATGAGCAGAAATAAGAAAAACACCGCAATTTTTCATCCTAAAAAAATCGTTTTTTTTTTCGGCGGTAAAGTTTAAACGCATGTGTATAGGCGTGTTTTCGTAATGAACAAAACGACCACTTTGCGACCGTCCTCAGTAAAATTACTGACGGGTTTGAATTCCGTAGTCCCAATATCAGTTCCGTTTCATACAGAAATACAATAATAGGTTGATCCGCATATGAATCTAAAGCTCAACGTGATTCATGGCAGCAATGACAGATTAAGCAAACTGCAGTCAAACTTCAATGGCTCGAATACCTTTGGGACCTCGAAAATCTGTTCCAGACAGGGGTAGTTCGAGCCACTGATGGTTACTGCCAGGAGGCATAACGAGATACTTTTAGACATCTTTTCGGCTGTCTACAATGAAAATGTATGCTGTGTGTACTCATTAGAATCGCCTCATCGAGGCGATTCTAATGAGTACCTACAGCATACATTTGCAAGATAAAAGACTAAAATCTCCTTAATTATCACCCTCTATTTCTTATGTAGAGGATTTCACTAGGGGCTCAAGAATGGGTTCGGCACATCCATGGTAAACGAGCCATCGGTGTTCGAGCCATCGAGGTTCTACTGTACGTGTATGCATGACTAAGAGCAGAAGATATCCACCAGTTACATCATGAAAGGCCGAAACCAATGTACGAAACTCCAAGTTGCCATGACGATACATGTAACACACCATTGTGCTTAAATGGAGTCTCTCTCATCTCTAGAGCTTGATTTGTTTTTCAGTCAAATATGCTCGATAGTTTTCTTATTTCTGCATCAAAATATATTCTGGGTCTTCGTTAGAACCCCCTCAATGAGGCGGTTCTATCGAGTACCCACAATTGATGTTTTTGAGCAAGAAGGAACATAATGAATGCCCTCTCAACCAACTTTCTCAATATAAAGTGGGATTAAAAGATGTATTCATTTCACGGACGTTTTGACATGATGTTATAGTAGTCGCAGATAAGATTGACTAGGCGGCCGCCCATCGGGGCTTGAAGAAATAGATTGGGCTACATGTTGCTTCCGACACGCATAGCTGAAACCGAACGCACATATGAGTACTTAGAAGGTCTAAGCCTGCCGAGGCAAAGTGGTGCGAGCCGGCCCGTTCATGCATATAAACTTTATTGGTTTGATTGGACAGCAGAGATTGAGATGTCATTTCAACTCAATATCGGGTAAAAGTCCCACAAAATTGGAAGCAGCGTCTCCAAAATGACCTAAATAGTGTTGACCGGGAAGTTTAACGTCAAATCAAACAAACAAAAATTGTCTAGGCGGAGCTATCGTTTGGGCCTGCCTTTACAAAAAAGGTAAACCAAGTAACACGATCGTGTGAATTGAACTGTAACACAAACAAAGCTGTGGTGTATAAGGTCATTGGTTCGCTTGCAGAAAGGATCTGAAAGGCACTCAACCGAATTATCTGGCGGACTCAGCATTGACAACATCTGAAAGCCTAGTCAATCTTATCTGCGTCTACAATATTAGGTATTCAAAATCAACCTCGTCACGAGGCAACCTGTATTCAGGCTTTGCGGCCAGGTAAGACACAATCAGTTCTGCTCTGCTGCACAGACCGGCTGGTGTCTTGAGAACTTCAATGGCTCGAACACCGATGGCTCGTTTACCATGGCTGAGTTGAATCCCTAGGGAATTCCTCTACATAAGATGTAGTGCGGGATAATCAAGGCGATTTTCGACATTTATCTTGCAAATGTATGCACTGTGTACTCATTAGAATCGCCTCATCGAGGCGATTCTAATGAGTACACATAGCATCCATTTTTATAGAACACCGAAAAGATGTCCAAAAATTATCTCCGCTATGTCTCCTGGCAGTAACCCTCAGTGGCTCTAGAACAGATTTTCATTGCCCCAAAGGTGTTTGAGCCATTGAAGTTTGACTGTATACAGAAACTGCAGATACCTTTCTATTCAAGAGCGTATGAAAGGTTGCTGATCACACTGCGCGGATGTATCTTTAATGTTCGCGAATGGCAAAAAAACAGGGTCTCTCCTGACGCACCTCAAACATGAAACAAATCACGAATTTCCATATAAAAATGCCTTATATAGTCATAAAAAAGTTTCATTTTTCTATGGTGCTATTTACCTAATGATTTTTTGGTCTCGAAAGACTACAACTGATGCGTGGGAAAAGGACCTTTAGCCCCTTTGGATGTAGGTACTTCGAATATACTTGCGCAGCCAACTTATGAACGAATGCATTACGATAACGCACCCACGCGCTATAAACTCTAAAACTAGGATTATTCATATGAAAATGTTCGATAGTTTTCTTATTTCTAGTCTAAATATAGATTGTTGGTGCTCGTTAGAACCGCCTCATTGAGGATTGTTGGTGCTCGTTAGAACCGCCCCATTGAGGCAGTTCCGACGACCACCACCAATCTATATTTGGACTAACGACCACCAACAATCTATATTTGGATTAGTACCCACAATCTATGTTTTAGCAACAATATGGAAAAAAAAAACTACCCCGTGAACCCCACTTTTCTCTATAATGGGGTTTATAGGGATGTTCATTGCACGGCCTTGTTAAGCTAATGGGATATACGCATGACTTCTTGCATGAAGTTACTTGTGACTGCGAGCAGCAAAGACTCTGGGGAGACTCTCGTCATGCGCAGACTTGCTTTGCCTTTACTGGTATCATGGAAACACGCCTATACAAATACATTGTAAAGATTTTACCACCGAAAAATGAAAATTTTCAGATGAAAATTTGGATATTTTTCTTATTTCTGTTCAAATCATAGATTGCAAATACTCGTTAGAACCGCCTCGACGAGGCGGTTCTAACGAGTACCCACAATCTATGTTTTGGAGCAGAAATAAGACAAATAGCCATCGGAAGAGATAGCAAATCCCCCGACCAAAAGCCAATATGGCCTTCAGAAGATTGTTCACCAATAGAAAGTGCACCAGAATTAAACCAGCAATATATCACAAAAGTATTCGAGTTAGGGCCATCACAAGATTATACTGTCAGGGGAGATAACTCAAAAACCAGGACGATCAGAATTGTGGTTCTTGCGCATGATATGCCTGCTTAAGCTCATGTATTTCTGTACGAAGTACCATCAATATGTCTCAAAGGGTATTGGAGAGATGGAGATCACAAGCTGGTCATACTGTTATATTGCAAGGGTAGATAACTCAAATAGCACAGCACCAACAGTTGTGGTTCTTGCACATGACACCCCTTCTTTACCTTGTACACAATTGTGCCAAGTTCTTTCAACATATCACAAAGAGTTATGGCCATCACAAGGTTATATTGTCAGGGGAGATAACTAAAATACAAGAGCACCCAGAGTTGTAATTCTTGAGCATGACACACCTGCTTATCCTCATGTACATCTGCATCAAGTACCAACAATATGTCTCAAAGGGTATTGGAGGTACGGTGATCATAAGGTGGTCATACTGTTATATTGGAAGGGGAGATAACACAAATACCATAGCACCCAGAGTTGTGGTTCTCAGGCACGACGTGCCGTCTCGACCTTGTATACAGTTGTGCCAAGCACCATCCATATATCTCAAAGGGTATTGGAGTTATGGCCATCACAAGGTTATACTGTCGGGGGAGATAAAAAAAAAACAGGGCACCCAGAGTCGTGGTTCTTGCACGTGACACACCTTCTTCACCTCATGTACAACTGTACCAAGTACCATCAATATATCTCAAAGAGTATTGGAGATGTTGCCATCACAAGGTAGTGATTCTATTTTATTGGAATGGGAGATAACTCAAAATCCATGGCACCCAGAGTTTTGGTTCCTGTGCATGACTTACCGTCTCGGCCTTGTGAACAACTGTGCCAGGAACCATCAATATATCTTAAAGGGTATTGGAGTTATGGCCATCACAAGGTAGTCACTCAATTCTATTGGAAGGGGAGATAACTCAAAAATATGGCAACCAGAGTTGTGGTTCTTGTGCATGACACGCTGTCTCAGCATTGCGAACAACTGTGCTAGGTACCATCAATATATCTCAAAAGGTAATGGAGTTATGGCCATCACAAAGTAGTCATTCTATTTTATTAAAAGGGGAGATAACTCAAGAAAAATGCCATCCAGAGTTCTGGTTCTTGCGCATGACACGCCGTCTCAGCATTGTGAACAACTGTGCCAGGTACCATCAATATATCTCAAAAGGTATTGGAGTTATGGCCGTCACAAAGTAGCCATTCTATTTTATTAAAAAGGGGCGATAACTCAAGAAAAATGCCATCCAGAGTTCTGGTTCTTGCGCATGACGCGCTGTCTCAGCATTGTGAACAACTGTGCCAGGTACCATCAATATATCTCAAAAGGTATTGGAGTTTTGGCCACCAAAAAGTAGTCATTCTATTTTATTAGAAGGGGAGATAACTCAAGAAAAATGCCATCCAGAGTTCTGGTTATTGCGCATGACACGCCGTCTCTGCCTTGTGAACAATTGTGCCAAGAACCATCAATGAATCTCAAAGGGTATTGGAGTTATGACCATCACAAGGTTGCGTCTAAAGACGGACGGACGGGCGGACGGCAGACGGACAGACGGACGGACGGGCGCCAGGCTGATCGCTATATTCACCGAATCTATTCGGTAGGGGGATAAAAATAGTGTATACCCCCGCAACCACAGTTTTACCATATAAAAGTGGGGTTTAAGGGGGTCAAATTTACGTATCTGACAAGCCGTGGGACTACTGCGGCGGCGGTCTATGACTAGCTAATCAGAGCTGAAAATATAATCGATTATCACTCCTGCCATTGTGATCGATAATCGATCTCTGAAAAAAAATCGTCATAAGTGTATCTTTCTGGCTTACTGCCTGAGCTTGACTCTTAGAATATAATACTATACCGTATATATTCGGGCAGACATTTGTTTTGTTTTGTTTGATTTGAGGTTTAACGTCCCCGTCAACACTGTATAGGTCATTTTGGAGACGTTGCTTCCAATTTTGTGGGACTTTTACACGACACTGAGATGAAATGACATCTCAAGCCCTGTCGCCAAATGAAACCAATAGGGTTTATAAGCATGGACGGTCCGACTCGCACCGCTTTGCCTGGGCAGGCTTAGATCCTCTACGCGGTTTACCAGTACGCGTGTGCAGTCGCATTTCAGCTCTGCGTGGAAGCATCATGCAGCCTATCTATTTCTTCAAGCCCCGATTTGCGGGGGCAATCGGTCAGACATGCCTAAGCAAACAGTGAAGACCCAGACGGGACGCCACATATCGTTATTTTAGTCACAATATTGGGTAGTTAGTAAACATTGTTGAGTATGGTAAAGAGCTGAGGGGTAAATACGGTTAATCGATTATCATAATAATCGTGTTCTTTCTATAGTTTTGATTTCTTCAGATCTACGAGTTAGTGTACATGTACATGTTCGGCCCCCGCCAATCTCCTAACTCACCTATACAGTGTTGACGGGGACGTTAAACCTCAAATCAAACAAACAAACAAATTCTTTCTAAAGTTTTGATGACTTCTTCAGATCTAGGTAGTGCAAAAGTTTTCCTGGAGTCTTAAAATGCACAACATTCCAGGGGATGGGTCGGCTGCAACTGCCTGACTATTGCCCAAATCTTTCAAAGCTGACATTCAGAATATTCTAGCGAAATTTTATTGTGGAATTTATTTGTTTTTAATGTTAGCATTTGACACAATCACATCAAATTCTTGCCATTTTGTATCGGTAAAGCAATCAAATAATCTATGGGGAAATTACATAGCAACGTTTATATCTTTTTGTAAATTAATGACTTTTGGAAATCCTTTTTTCATTGAGAATGCAGAATGTTATGTAAATCAGAACTTCGGGAACAAGAATTCCGCGCGCAATACTGCTTCAAATACTTAAACAAATGCATGTAATATCAATTCGCACACTTGCCAATCCCACCGGCCCCCGCCCATCGGGGCTTGAAGAAACAGATGGGCTGCATGATGCTTTCACGCACAGCTGAACTAGACCGCACATGGGTACTGGTACACCGCTTAAAGGATCTAAGCCTGTCCTGGCAAAGCGGTGCGAGTCTTATAAACCCTATTGGTTTCATTGGGCGGCAGTGTTTGAGATATCATGTCATCCCAATGTCGGGTAAAAGTCCCACACATTTGGAAGCAACTTCTCCAAAATGACCTATACAGTGCTCACGGAGACCATAAACCTCTAATCAATCAATTGTTTTTGTTTGATTTGAGGTTTAACAACCCCGTCAACACTATTAAGGTCATTTTGGAGACGTTGCTTCCAATTTTGTGGGACTTTTACCCGACATTGAGATGAAATGACATCTCAATCCCTGCCGCCCAATGAAACCAATAGGGTTTATAAGCATGGACGGGCCGACTCGAAGCAATTTTCCTGGGCAGGCTTAGACGTTCTGAGGGGATTACCAGTACTCATATGCGGTCGATATCAGCTCTGGGTGGAAGCATCGTGCAGCCCAATCTATTTCCTCAAGCCCCGATGGGCAGGGGCGGTCAAATCAATCAATCAATCAATCGTAAATCCCACGATTTCTGGCTTTTGTTTGTTTGATTTGAGGTTTAACGTCTCCGTCAATACTGTGTAGGTCATTTTGGAGACGTTGCGTCCAGTTTTGTGGGAATTTTAACCGACATTGAGATGAAATGACATCTCAAGCTCTGTCGCCCAATGAAACCAAAAAAAGGTTTATAAGCATGGACGGTCCGACTCGCACCGCGTTTTTGCCTAGGCAGGCTTAGATCATCTAAACGGTTTACCAGTACTCTTGTGCGGTCGGTTTCAGCTCTGCGTGAAAGCAACATGCAGCCCATCAATTTCTTCAAGCCCCGGCGGGCGGGGGCGAGCAAGTGTCATTAAGGAAGCTCTTATTAGTTCTTGATAATGGACTTGAACATTAGAGTGAACGCCTGGACTGTCGCAATTATTCACAAAGTCAGTGAACCGTGAAATGTAGGTCAGGGTCAAATGTGGATGCTTACATTATAGTCACCATCCCCAGATGCAAGTGTGTACCAACTATCATAAATGAAGATCTTATAGCTCTTGGGTCATCGACTTGAACATTAGGCTGAACACTAGGACGGTCGCAATAATTTACAAAGTCATAAAATGTAGGGCAAGGTTATTCATTGTTACTTGCATTGACGTTTCAGTCCTTTGATGCCAGCTTGTTCCAAGTACGAGGGCAAGTCAATAAGTAACCAGCATATCCCATTTCCAATTGACCGAGACAAGACTTATTTCAATACGTTCTAGGCATGAGGGCAAAGTTGCACCCTTATCGTGTCATTCACTCATAAGATATTCAACGTCAAACATGGCTAGCGATGCAAAAGAAAGCTTTCCGTCAAAAGTTGGGAACCGTGCTGTAATTCGGTACTTGTATTTGAAAGTGAAATCACGTCCACTGCGAGTTGACCTATGCTTAAGGGTCTTCTGCACCATCATATGCACATGCTAAATTCTGGGTTGGGGAATTCAAACGCGGTAGTACGTCTTTAAAACACGAAACCAGGTATTGACGCCGATGAAGAAATGTGTAACAAAGTAAAGGTTCTGGTGTACTCTGATAGGCAAATTAAGGTGGAAGAAATAGCGAATGCATTACACATTTCACATGGTAGTGTTTCAATAATTTTACATGATCGCTTTGGTACGTGCAAGCAATTAACCCGTTGGGTCCCAAACTCCCTTAGTGACCAGCAAATGGCAACCAGAGCATCAGCATGCAGCGCATTGGGCAAGCGTTTTAGGTCAAAGGAAAATGATTTTCTTTCACGTCTGGTGACTGTAGATGAGACCGGGGCCCATTATAATTAGCCAGAGAATAAAACTCAAAGTTGGCAATGGCTAGGGCCGGGGTCTCTAAGGCCAAAGAAGTTCAAAACGCAACCCTGTGCTGGCAAGGTGACGGCAACTGTATTTCGGGACACACAAGACGTTATTATATTGGACTTCTAGCAAAGAACAGTACAATAACAGGTGCAAATTTGCTCGACCAAATGAAAACTGCGATCCGTGAAAAACATCGAGGTAAACTCTCCAAAGGGATTCGGCTCCAAAAGGACACTGCAAGAGTCTACCCTTGCAAAAATTGCAATGGATGCTGTTGAGCGGAATGGGTACAAGCTAATACCGTTACCCCCCTATTCTCCGGACTTAGCTTCTAGTGACTATTTTCTATTCCCAAACTTGAAAAAGGGTCCGTAGACGTCATTTCCGGTCCAACGAAGTCGTGGCGGTAGTTGACGTGTGGGTCGGAGACAAGGCCCCTTGGCTTCAGTTCTGGGCTGATGGCACTGGAACAGCGTTGGTCCAAGTGTATCCTTCTAGAGGGCAATTACATCGAAAAAGGAGAGATCGATCTCACCCAGAAATAAGTAAGGCTGTTTTATTGACTCGCCCTCGTATCATTAATGAAGCTCTTACAGTTCTTGAAGAATGTACTCACCATTAGGATGAACGCTGGTGTTGACACAACAGATCACAAAGTCAGTGAGCCATGAAATGAAGGTCAATGTCAAATATGGTTACGCGCATTATAGTTGCCATCCCCATATGCATGTTTGCACCAAGTATCATCAATGAAGCTCTTATAGCTCTTGTGAACTTAACTTGAATATTAGGGTGAACGCTAAGTTTGACGCATTATGTTTACAAAGTCAGTGAGACAAGGTCAGATATGAAGGCTTGCATTATAAATGCCATCCCTAGATCCAAGTTTGTACCAAGTATCAATAATATCTTGAAAAATGGACGTGAACATTTGGGTTAACGCTATGGTGGTCGCAAATGATGACGGACGAACGGATGGAGAATCGGACTCATATAGCAGGCGAGACAAAATCATGTTTAAAAGTCTTCCCTTCACCCAGTTCCCTCTAGTAAGAGGCCACCTTGGGACAGTTCCAAAGGTAATCTGAATATGGGAATAGTTCTGTATATTCTTTGGTGGTGGGGCGATTACTTTAAAGAAACAACTAACGGAGAGCATTCTTTTCCCTTCAGATGAAAAGAAAATGGACATATAGGTCCATTTGGCCGCTGCATAAAATCTTATATATTATTGTGTTGGTTATTTGATATGTATGGGTTTGCACATGTCATTATAATACTATGTTACTTTACTTACTGACTGAATTACTTACTTACTCACTTACTTACTTACTATTTTCTTGCAAGTGTTACTGGCCTAAGAGTGCATCAACGCCTCTTGATATTGTTACAACAAAACTCCAATATGGTCTGGATAGTAGAGTAATATTGGAGAAAAATAATCTCTATAACAACAATGTTATTGGATTACAGAAATGCTCATCCATTAATAACATTAATAGGTACCGAAAATGTCCATACCATTGAAACATTTTCATCAGTTTATCAAGCCTCCGCAAATGTTATTTACCTGAACCAATAACGATGGATTTCGACCAGCTCTTCATACAGATGAAAAAGTCTCAAAGGGTTCGGAGAAGGAGCTGGAAGAAACCGAGCACATTTTCCCAGATCTTTGTCTCATTTACGGTAGCTGTTGAAATTGATGTTCACCCATTCACCGTTCGCTTACTGAAGTCAACAGCTCCATCCCTGAATATGGACACGCCCACTTCTGGTAAACAAATGTTGTTGTAAAAATAATTAACACGATAGCAAACAGTGTAGATCCAGATCAGACGGCTCGAACGAGCCGTCTGATCTGGATCTACACTGTTTGCATAGAAATTTGTTCCGATCCACATGGTTAAATGGGTAAAACATAATTCTTATATAGGGAACGACTATTCTCCCCCCATTATGATTGATCTTTATTTGTGCTCCACTTTATCAGATTATTTTGATGATGGAAAGGAAATATATTAATGTATGACACTGGTTCATGTTATCTTCATCATTTTACAAGCTTGTGCTATTGTAGTGATAGAGGTCAACGACACAAAGAACGCTGTCGGTCAATTGCGTCGTCTCCAAGAGAAAAGGGGAAGCGATGATGGCAGAGAGAGAGAGAGAGAGAGAGAGAGAGAGAGAGAGAGAGAGAGATGAAAATGAAAGTGGAGAAGCAGAAGAAATAATAATAAAAACCATTTCCCCGCTGGGGCAAGGACAACAGACATTGCACAACTGTAAGTCAGAATCACTTAGTCACCTTTGCCTCATCTAACAACCCCATTGCCAGATTGTGCATAATATTCTTGTTCTGTTCTCATAGTCTCCCCCAGGTTTAAACTAGGAGTGCCAGATAATTTGACTGCATTCCCTGAAAATATCATTTTTTGTAATACTAAAAAGTCGACTTTGTTTTATCTTTCGGGGACATCTTTTTTATTTGTGATTTATGATCAATACATCCAGCAAGAGAGTTGTGCAGGAGAAGCTCCGCCAACTTCTCGTTAAGGATTCAGCCTCCAGAATGGTATACTTTTTGCTCTAATCAGATGGACTTTTGAGAATTATTTAATTTTTCGATAGAAAACTAAGTCCAATTCTGTCGCTCGAACTATCGAAATGTAAACAAATCACTGGCCTAGTTGAAATGATATGTATATATGGATAATTCCTTAGAGGCCAACGAAACGTCCAACTGAAGGGACATTGTACAAAGCATTGGAGTGTAGCCCGTCAAAATACGTGATTTAAGGCAGCACACCCTTGGTAAGGACAATACAGAGCCTACGTCCTTGATCTATATTTTTCAAATATTAAAACTACTAAACCATTAATTGCGACTTTCTGTTTCAATCTCGAATGTGCACACTTTAAACCTTCAGGATATTTGAATGCCCCTCATAATTTTCCACTGAACAAACGTCAAATCAACAAACCACACCTTCAAAGCGGGACTTGTGAAAACAGAAAATTTAGCACAAAGATGAAATCGCAGCAATCTCCAACAGATTACAGCTTTAATTACAGCTTTTCTTAGATAATTTAGGGAAATGAAACCTTTTTGAGAAGTTGGCATAGCTGGTCCTTTGCAGCTTTCTCGCTGGATGTGTTTATCAAATATTAAAGAAAAAAATAAGTTATTCCGAAAAACGCGGCAAAAGAGATAAACATTCGACTTTACATGTATGTTCATTATTCCTTTTACTTTTGCTCTACAACACATGCTGTTAGAATGCAATAGCACCGCATCAGTGAGGCATTCCAACGATCGCGAACCATATTTTCAGCAGAGTTAAAAAGTAGGATTTAAAGTTCTTTTTTTTCGATTGATACACAACTTCTCCAAGGTTTTTCAGCCAGAATTAATTTGGAAGGCGATATCCTATTATGGCTGATGACCGCAGGAACGTATTCAGATTTTTGAAGTTACCCCCAGGCAGGCGGTTGGGTCTGGCACTGCCGGAGGGTCAAAAATCCATTTTGTACAAAGATAGTATTGTTGCATATCAAACGGAAGGTAATGAAGCGTAAAATAGAGTGGTTAAAACTTTAGCCTCAGGGGCATGTCTGGGATCACAAGTGGTCAAAAAATAAGAATTATTGTCACACAACTCCACCTAGGCTTTCTGAGCTAAATCTTGGAACTATTACATGTAATAGCCTTAAAGATGAGAACTGGAGGAACATATTCGGAATTGTTATGTGACTACTTACTGTAGCGGGACCAGTGCGTTTATAGTTTAAACATATTTTTTTCATAGACATACACACATGTACATTCAATCTATAACCACATAGAAATATATTCGTTCGTGGAAGGATTTGAACGGAAGCTTAAAACTAGAAGTGAAGGCAATGATCAGGAATCGATACAATTTACCCACAGCTCCCATCAGTGACCCCGAAGGGAAAGAAGCACAAACATTAAACAACTAGGCCCTAATTTTTTTTTTTTTTTTTTTGGTTTGGGTTTTACGGCCCTTTCAAGATTATTTCACTCATATCGAGCCGATCGTTAATCATAGGTGGGCGAAAACCGGAGTACCCGGAGAAAAACCACCTGACCTTCCGTTGCAGAACTTGGCGTCTCACACGTGACCCGAGCGAGGCTCGAACCCACGGCGGTGAGAGACCTAATGACTAAGAGACAGCGCTCTTATCCATTCGGCCACGGAGGCCCGTCTAACTAGGCCCTAATGGAAACATCAATAGCGGAACCCCAAAAGGACAGTAACTTTCCCACAACATGGTCAATTGGCTAACCAAAACAAAATAATGTAAGCGATACACATACTCAAAGACAAACGATAACAAAAATAAACCGCGACGGATGATTATTAAGTTCACTTCCTGAAGCGTGCTGTTATTACATATCGTAGTAGGAAAAATGCAACAAATAACTTGTAAGTACATGTAAGTACTTTGACGTCTAAAGTAAGAGTTCAGCATGACATTTTTATGTTTCGAAAAAAATGAAGATAAGCGATATCGGGCAAGGAACGGAAGGACACCTAACTATCCCCAAACCGGCGGTTCTAAAGAGCACCAACAATCTATGGTGAAAGCAGACATTAGAAAGATGTTATCATTTTACCTTACATATCTGACACGATCTTGGACGTCATTATTTCACACGGACAAGTTTTCCTAATGAGAGACAATTTATTATACAACACGTGGTGATTATTTATCTAATGTGCAAACCTTTTAGTATTTTTTAATAAATTTTGAACTGTAGTAAATATATATGTGTTGTCTTCCAGACTAAAGGTCCGCGCCGAATAAGAGAATTCGATCGGTTATACCAGGGCGTTTGAGCCACAGGGTTAAAAATTAAATTTGAACAAACATCAATCATGTTGCGTAATTATTTAATTAAAGGTAATGAAGAGTAGAATGTAGCGGTGAAACCAAAATGTCCTGGGGCATTTCTTGGGATCACCAGAGGTCAAAAAGTAGAACTATACGTCTTTTTTTTTTAAATTCCTAGGCCTTGAAACTGTCACAGGTTATAGCCGTAAGAATGAGGACAGGAGGACCGTAATAATTTTGATGTGACTCTTCCCCTGGAGGTAGGGCCTGACACGGCCCAAGGGGTCAAAATCCATTATGTACATAGTCTTGCTGCATGTCAAATCAAAAGTTACCGTATTGAAGTTTAGAATACAGTGTTGCGAAGAATTGCCCCATGGCAATGTCAGACGGTCACAAGAGGTCAAAAAGACACGATTTTCGAAGTGCGGGAATACACGATTCCGCGCCATCGACTTGCTCTAGCTCAGAGTTACGGTTTTTGCGTTCTGCACATCATATGGGCCCAGTCAAGCGATTTTGGTACTTATCGCCTATGCGAGCAGCGAAGGTTCAGGCGAGCCTGCGGATCCGCACAGTCTCGCCAGAACCTTCGCTGCTCGCTCATACAAGCAGTGAATCAAGAGGAACTTTCAGACAGAAAGCCATATCCCTGGCCCCTCTGAATGGCTGGGCATGCGCAGTTATAATTTGTCATGACGGAATGCTCGAAGACACACATTCGCTTGGCGGGGCTCATATCATGGTGATATACATTTTCATAAAGTTTCAAGAAAATAATATCACCCAGTTTTCAAGTTACAGCGCAGACAAAAATATAAAACAGAAATCATTATGTTAAATGTTCAAAGGCCATTCAGCCCCCCGCCACT
Organism: Lucinisca nassula; assembly: GCA_963580285.1. Taxonomy (NCBI): domain Eukaryota; kingdom Metazoa; phylum Mollusca; class Bivalvia; order Lucinida; family Lucinidae; genus Lucinisca; species Lucinisca nassula. Next base: position 76,204,616 of record OY757010.1, read on the forward strand.
CGGGGCTTGAGGAAATAGATGAGCTGCATGATGCTTCCACGCAGAGCTGAAACTGACCGCAGACGAGTACGGGTTAACCACTTGTAGGATCTAAGCCAGCCCAGACAAAGCGGTGCGAATCGGACCGTCCATGCTTGGTATCTTGGGCGACAGGGCTTGAGAAGTCATTTCATCTCACTGCAGGGTATCATCTCAATGCAGGGTAAAAGTCCCACAAACCTGGAAGCAACGTCTCCAAAATGACCTATACAGTTTTGATGTGGACGTTAAACCTCAAATCAAACAAACAAACAAACAAATCAAAAGGCCATAACTCCAAAAGTAGGCTGACCAGATTTACGGTTCTTGTGTTCTGCACATTGTCTTATAATGATTTACATTTGTTTGAAGTTCCATTAAAGTATATGAAATGGTTTCCAACCTACAGGGTTGACACGCGTACATGGAAGAAATAGCTATTTGCAATATTAACTAAGTTCAAAGGGCCTCAATTCCTTAAGTAGGTTGACCAATGTAACGGACCTTGTGTTCTGCAGGTCGTCTTGTAGAACTTTGCATTTGTGTGAAGTTTCGTGAAAATATTTGGAACGATTTAAGAGTTATGAAGCGGATACCAGTGCACGGTAGACTGAGTTATAGTCAATGTTCAAAGGGCAATGACTCCAAAAGTAAGCAACCAGGTTATGGTTCCTGTGTTCTGCACGTTATCGTATGGTATTTTACATAGGAGAAAACATCCGTAAAAATATCTCAGACGTGTTTCAACTCACAGAGTGAGTGAGTGTTTGAGTTTTACACCAACAGCTAAGGTCATAAGGGGACGGGACCTCGGTTTAAAGACTCATCTGAAAGTCTGGAGAAGCCCATGATCGATCCTGCGATCCCTGGTTTACAAGGTGAGTAGCGTAACCACTACACCACGGAGGCTTTTTCCAACTCACAGAACAGACATCATTATATTGTTATGTATGGTTCATATGGTTCACATGTTGCAATAAATATATTTTTTTTGGTTTTGCAGATCGATATGAGTTTTGTCTTTGAGTTATTGGGAGAGGTCATTTTAAAACTTACAGATTTCGAAGAAAGTAACCAGAAAACAGCGCCTTGTTAGCCAAAAGTAGCTTTGATGTATCCGTGACGGAATCAGCCGTTACGTCAGGTCAATGCGACATTTAAAAGTAGAGTCATAACAAATGAAGAACTTAAATTTAATATTTTATTTTAAATGAAAAAAAAAAAAAAACAACACAAAAAAAAAAACAAAAAACAGTTGGGTCTATATTTTACGGAACCCGGGAAGGGACATGGTTTTTTATTTTTATTATGTTGTGCGAACAAGATAATATCTAGAGCGGACAAGATATTATCTTGTTCGGACAACATATTATCTTGTGCGGACAAGATATTATCTTGTGCGGACAAGATATGATCTTGTTCGCACAACATAATATCTTGTGCGCACAAGATATTATCTTGTTCGCACAACATATTATCTTGTTTGCACAACATAGATCTTGGGAAGTTGTGCGGACAAGATATTATCTTGTGCAGACAAGATATTGTGCGGACAAGATAATATCTTGTGCGGACAAGATAATATCTTGTGCGCACAAGATCTATGTTGTGCAGACAAGATATTATCTTGTGCGGACAAGATAATATCTTGTTCGCACAACTTAATATCTTGTGCGGACAAGATAATATCTTGTCTGCACAAGATAATATGTTGTCCGCACAAGATAATATCTTGTGCGGACAAGATATTATGTTGTGCGGACAAGATATTATCTTGTCCGCACAAGATAATATCTTGTCCGCACAAGATAATATGTTGTCCGCACAAGATAATATCTTGTCCGCACAAAATATTATCTTGTGTGCACAACTTATAAAATAAAAAAAAATCATACTTCCCGGGTTCCGTAATATTTAGTCGAGTTTCAAAGGATGTTTGATCATCTGATGATATGGCAAAATTTACCAAGAAAATGTAGAACCAGTCCCATGTTTGTAGTATAAAGTACAGACAGAAAATCACATTTCCTTGTCACGTGTGTGGTCATAAAAAGTCCAGACAATCGAACTGCCAGACTAATATAAAACTGTGACAATGCAAGCGGAATACGTCAGATATTAATACAGAAACTGCTCGATATCAGGAATTGCTTTTATGTACTTCATTTCACACACAACATGAATTCGCGAAAAATGGTTTCATGTTTCGAATTGATTCGGAAGTTAAGGGGAATGGATCCTGCCTCAAGGGAGGTAACGCTTTGAAAAAGTCTATGTCCTCCCTGCCCCCTGATCAATAAAGGTTGGTCCTTAAAGGACATAAGTACATTTAATTTTTGTTTCAAACGACCAAAGCGATCTATTAAAAGTAGTGTAAATGAATCAATTAGAAACAAACACTTTCCTTTAAGAGTAGACCTCGTTTTAAGAAACGCTCAGTCGTAGGAATGGTCAAGAAGTCACGAAAATATTCATCACGAAAACACACCTATATAATTTTGACCCCTTGAACCCCACTTTTATGTAGTAAAACTGGGTTTCCGGGGTTGGCGGTTCTACCGAGTGCCCACAATCTATATTTTGAGCAGAAATAAGAAAGATATCACAATTTTTCTTCTGAAAATTTTCATTTATACGGCGATAAAAGTGGCAATGTATTTGTATAGGCATGTTTGCGTAATGTCTACGTTAAAATGGCGGAAGGCATATCAGGTATATCCATTCTGCTTAATCCTAATTCTGCTGAATAAATTAACTTAGCCACACCCATTTCTGACTATCAGCCAATCAAACTATTTCATGTAATGTGTTCGTTTAATTTTTACAAACGGCATGACAAACAGTGTAAATACTGATCAGTTGGCTTCTTCAGTGGGCTTCTTCAGATGCTATCTGATCCTGATCTACAGTGTTTTGACAAAACCTAGATCTGTATCAACAGTTTTTTGAAGAAGCTATCTGATGGGGATCTACACTCTTTGCAGAGATAGGGATTGTCGTGTTCAGCGGGATAAGGGTTAGGTGGAACAGAACTTGCCGTATCGAGTGAATTCATCAGATGACTCTTTAAGCAGAATTTCATGCCATATATCGAAGATACAATGCTATTAACTCCTAGTTGGTTTCGGGACTTGTAAACTGATATTTCATTTACCGTAGTGTTTCCTGCGTAGCCGTTACTTTATAGTCTAACACCAGGAAAGGCGTGTTTAGGTAAACTGAATGGCTCGGTATTGGCTCAGTTGTATGGTCCGGTGAAGGACATTCGAGCGGGTTGACAGGACGTTCGAGCGAAAATAAATGGACAATCGAGCGGCAAAAATGTGGACACTCGAGAGCGAAATGAAAAATAGGACATTAGAGCGGATAACCTGTTTACCTGTGCCCCTTCCGTTAGCCAGATCAAAGATTGCTCGGTTCAAGAACGTGTCAACTTTAACCTGTTGCCCCCTACTCAACACAGGGAGGTGGAAGTAGGACTTGAGCATTTGTTGTTTTAGCACTAAAATCATAAAACACTGGAGTCTGTTTTTTTTTTGTTTTATGGCCCTTTCAAGATTATTTCACTCATATCGAGCCGATCGTTACTCAGAGGTGGGCAGAAACCGGAGTACCCGGAGAAAAACCACCTGACCATCCGTTGCAGAACTTGGCGTCTCACATATGACCCGAGCTGGAGTCTGTTAAAAGCACTATTTAAAGTCTGTTCAAAACACTGAAGTCTGTTCAAACAATCTGTATATACCAGCGTGGTAGACATCTGCTCGGTACCCAAAGTCATTTAGATACCGGTACGGGCTCTGTATCTGTAGCCTAGGGTTCTGACATATTCCTTTCTTGTGATTTTCCCATCTGCATATTTCTGATACAGTTCACAGATATAGGTTTTGCATAGGTGAACATTATTTACCTGTACAATTTACCTGTAATCTGATGAATTATTTTCCGCTCGTTAGTCCACTTAAAAACCGTTCGATTGTCCACTATGACATTTTGATTTTTCCAATCGACTGACATTGCCCTTGTGGTCTGGACCGTTTAACCCCAAAATAAAACTTTCAAACAGGTATTGGTAAGAACGAAAAGCTGTAGAGTGCTATTCTAAACTCTGTGCCATTTGGCGCATGATTACTCACTCATATTTATCAAGTTATTGAAATAATGTTATCAGTTCAATATTAATAAATATACACGAGTGAAGGCTGGCTTTGGCAAGGAAGGACAAGCACAATTACGAAAATCAAGAACCAAGGGTTCTTGGCCAGACTAGCAAGTTTTGGCAAATAAAGCCTTACCAGTGGCCCCAGTATTAACTCTCATGACCTGGATATGGCTCATTGATCCCACAGGAAACAGAAGTATAAACTGCACCATTTTCAAGTGCAGTAAAATTGCATTGGCATAGAAGGAGAAGTCTGAGATTTAGATAGCTAACAACCCTGGGACCAGTTGTTCAAAACTAACGATGTCGTTAGTTAACGTATCGTTAAAACTTTGATCATTAAGTATGGCAAATATGCTGAAATTTTTGCTGAAAAAATGAGCTCTCACATTTTTTCAGCAAAAATACCTAAATTTACGATATTGTATTTGCTAGAAGAGTTAACAATATGACTATTAACGAGCTCGTTAAGCTAACGATGCTTTGAACAACTGGCCCCTGGTGGTTTTATATCTGACTGTCACAAGAGTGTCGTTATTTGCAATATCTAATGTGTTAGTTGGGCCTAGAAAAAAATTGTTTGTTTAGGGTAACATCTTAAAAAATGCTAGGTAGGGTAGGGTCAATTTACTTTTTTTAATTCTGTCTGAGCATGTAAAGGAGCTGTAAGAGCCTATGATGATGCCTATTTATGTAAATCATGTAAATCTCAGCTGAAATACTGTTGAAAAACTACCGAAAATTCTGGTACTGTGGTGATATGCAAGGTGTTTTTTTTTTCTGACAAAAGGGTGAAAATAAAATTAGGATCACAGCAAATTTCTAGGTAGGGTCGGGTTACCCTAAACCTTTTAGGCCTTGACTTGATGTCGATGGCATGAGTATTAAAACTATTAATATGTATGAACGTGTGTGTGTGTGTACTTGTGCGCATACGCGTGCCCTAATGTAACATCACGAAAACAAGCCAATATATTGTTGACCCCCCACTTAAACCCCACTTTTATATAGAAAAACCGGGGGTAAGAAGGGTGCCCAAAACATAGATTAAGTGTACTCGTTAGCACTTCTTGTAATGCGTCATTTTGTAATTACCCAGTCCAATGCCTTCACCGAGAACATTTTTCGAATTGTACAGACTGAAAAGCGAAGAATATGTTTAGTTTTTGTTTGTTTGAATAGAGATTTTACGTCCCTGTCAACACTATTTAGGTAATTTTGGAGACATTACTTCCAATTTTGTGACATTGAGATGAAATGATATCTTGACCATTGCCACCAAAACAAACCATAAGTGTTTATATGTAGGGACGGTCAAACATTTATTACTTTCCCTGGACAGGCTTAGGCCCTCTAGGCAGTTTACCAGTACTCATGCACGGTCGGTTTCAGCTCTGCGTGGAAGCATCATGCTGCCCAACCTATTTCTGAAAGCCCCGACGGGCGGGGCCTTCGTAATTTGCACCAAAAAGAAATTGTATTTCTGTTGGAATTCAACATAAAAAGTGACTGAATTTTCATTCCCAGAGTTATTTATGAGAAAACAGTTTTTTTACCACCGAGGCCTGATATACGACCCGTTAATGGAAAAGTTCTGAAATGTCTGAATCAGATCACACCGACATGAAGGGAACAGGGCAGTTGCGAAGACTGAGCAAATGTTAGTCAGCTACCGTATTTACCTTTGAAAATAAGTTAAACGATTTTACTTATACATGTATATCTTTCTATCTCGTAATGCTTATACACATTGAAATACCATTTAATAGAAGTCTCTTAATGTTCAGTTCATTAGACGAATGCGTTTGTCCTGCTAATAAATTAAAAATGCCGGTAGCTGTTAGCATTTAAAAATTTATTGGCATGACGATTTTCATGCTCATCTCAGCTGAGGAAGAAAATATAACATCAGGGCCTGATTGGTTGGCCCTCAACAACGTATCACGAAAACACGCCTATATGAGCCCCGCCAAGCGAATTTGGGTCTATGAGCATTCCGTCATGACAAATTTTAACTGCGCATGCCCAGCCATTCAGAGGGACCAGGGATATGGCTTTCTGTCTGAAGGTTCCTCTTGATTCACTGCTTGTATGAGCGAGCAGCGTAGGTTCTGGCGAGACTGCGCGGATGCGCAGGCTCGCCTGAACCTTCGCTGCTCGCATAGGCGATAAGTACCAAAATCGCTTGACGGGGCCCATATCATTTTGATCCCATTGAACTCCACTTTTATGTAGTAAAACTGGGGTTTACAGGGGTAAACCTTATTTTTCCTATTTCTGCTCTAAAATATAGATTGTGGGTACACGTTAGAACCGCGTCGATGAGGCGGTTTTTGAGCAGAAATAAGAAAAATATCACAATTTTTCATCTGACTATTTTCTTTTTTACAATTTTACAAAGTTTACCATGCATTTGTATAAGTAAGCTTTCGTAATGAACTGAAGTAGCAGATCCAACGGTATGTATTCAAGCACATTTGTATAACACATTCGTGTGACGTAGTGAATTCTCCAAAAACGGCGATTCTTTTGATGAATTTTTCATATCTGGTATACTCTAAACATAGGTTGTGGGTGCCTTTTAGAACCGCCTCATTAAAGAACCGCATAATTCTGACGAATATCAAGAACCTTGTCCTGGAGTAAAAATATAAACAAGAGGGCCATAGTGGCCATGGATTATTACTGTAGAATCGGAACAAAACTGTGACCTCTAGTGTGTTTGACCTACTGACCTACTTTTTGACTCCACATGACCCATATTCGAACTTGACCGAAATATTGTCAAGGTGATTATTCTGAGCAATTGCGAAAATGATCGGACCAATACTGTGGTCTCTAGTGTGTTCACAAGGTTTTCCAATTATTTTACCTACTGACCTACTTTTTGACCCGACGTGACTCATATTCGAACCTGACCGATATATTGTCAAGACGATAATTCTGAGCAAGTGTGATGATGATCGGTCCAAAACTGTGGCCTCTAGTGTGTTCACAAGGCATGTCTATGATTTGACCTTCTTACCTACTTTTTGACCGACATGACCCATATTCGAACTTGACCGAGATATTGTCAAGACGATAATTCTGAGCAAGTTTGATGATAATCGGTCCAAAACTATGGCATCTAGTGTGTTCACAAGGCATTTCTATGATTTGACCTTCTGACCTACTTTTTGACCGACATGACCCATATTCGAACTTGACCGAATATTGTCAACGTGATCATTCTGAGCAATTGCAAAAATGATCGGACCAATGCTGTGGCCTCTAGTGTGTTCACAAGGTTTGTCTATTATTTCACCTTCTGACCTACTTTTTGACCCGACATGACTCATATTCGAATCTGACCGAGATATTGTTAAGACGATAATTCTGAGCAAGTTTGATGATGATCGGTCCAAAACTATGGCCTCTAGTGTGTTCACAAGGCATTTCTATGATTTGACCTTCTGACCTACTTTTTGACCGACATGACCCATATTCGAACTTGACCGAGATATTGTCATGATGATCATTCTGAGCAAATTTGATGATGATTTGATCAAAACTTTGGCCTCTAGTATGTTCACAACGTTTTTCTATGACTTAACCTACTGACCTACTTTTTACCCGACATGACCCATATTCCAACTTGACCGAGATACTGTCAAGATGATCATTCTGAGCAAGTTTGATGATGATCGAACCAAAACTATGGCCTCTTGTGTGCTCACAAGGTTTTTCTACGGTTTGACCTACTGACCTACTTTTTGATCCGACATGACCCATACTCGAACCTGACTGAGATATTGTCATGATGATCATTATGACCAAGTTTGATGATGATTGGCCTAAAACTGTGGCCTCTAGTGTTCACAAGAAAAGTTGACGCACAGACGATGCACGACGCACGACGGACGACGAACGAAGACGCCGGACATCTCACAGTCACAAAAGCTCACCCAGACCTTCGGTCAGGTGAGCTAAAAATAGTGTATACCACAAGTAAACCACACTTTTCTATATGCAAAGTGGGATTTAAAAGGGCGTTCATTACTCGGATTTGTTAACATGATGTACATCCAGCTGTTGCTCTTTTAGCGTATGTGTGAGCTTTCCAACTGTTTAGTTAAATGCCTGAATTCAATTTAATAGATTACGAAACGAAATTCTCAAGAGAGTTTAGCAAACCAATTTCAGCACAATTTCAACAAGAGAGTTGTTTCAAGTCTAAATGAAGCAAAAATTACACAAAAGGTATTAGAGCAGAATGCAACATTCATCAGAATAGGCCTTTCATGTCTTGAATCAAGGTACAGTGTATGAATCAAGGTAAAATTGCATCCAGAAATATAACCAAGTTTATATCCGGATCAAACAGATCCGAATGATAGTGCTTTCATACAAGGACCAGCTTTGTCCCCATAAGAAACTTGATGCAGATAAACTAAATCCGGATTAAGAAAGACCTTGTGTGATCCGGATCAACATAATCGGATCAAGGCCTTGATTGGAAAGCAATCTACATGTAACTATCTTACTCAATGTGCGTCAAGTCTTAAAGTCGAATTGCTGATGCATATTCAGTGTTCCGGCCACCGCTCATCGGGACTTGAAGAAATATATAGGCTGCATGATGCTTCCACGCAGAGCTGAAACCGACCGCACACGAGTACTGGTAAACCGCTTAGGGGATCTAAGCTTGCCCAAGCAAAGCGGTGCGGGTCGTCTATCGGTTTCAATTGATTGAGTTTTGAGCCATAAAAGGAAGAATTATCCTCGTGGGTGTGTTTCATTATGTGCTTTTGTCTGCAGCATATAAATATACTAACTGTTACTTAAATCCAGTCATGTGACATAATGCGTTCCTTCTTAGCCCCGCAACGGATATGTTCCTTATAATCTCTTTCTTTCTTCCAATTTCGCTTTAACCCCAGGAGGGGACACAGACGGCGTATGTTATATACAGGATGAAAGCCTGTACAAAAACCATGTAATTACGGTAGGGATCCTTAACCTGCACATGGGGGACTCTCCCTTCACAGGGGATCTCCACTAACGTTCCGATCCGAAGGACGGTCCATTTTATGACATTCATCCCTGCAAATGATGCCAATGAAGCGTGTTCGGACACCGAAATTTTATCACCGCTTTCGGGGATCGAACCGGGGGCCCCTGGCATCAGAGGCAAGTGCAGTAACCACTGATTTATCACGCTTCATTATTTCTGCTACAACAAGTGATTGGGTGCTCGTTAGAACCGCCCCCTTGAGGCACTTCTAACACACAATCTCTGTGTTTGAACAAATGTAAGGAAAATAATGTATAAACGTGTAAACCTAACTTTCTTTGATATAAAGTGGGGTTTACAAGGGTATTTTATACACGAACTTATAACGTGATGAGAAGGAAAACAACAACATAAACGAAAAAAAAAAACAAAAAAAAAACAAGAGGACCATATCGCTCACCTGAGTCTATTCATCACCTTGTATTTGATCCCACATGACCCATATTCAAACATATTCAAGATTTCATAAAGGCAAACATTCTTGGCAAGTTTCATGAAGCTTGAACCAAAAATGCAGTCTCAAGTATGATTTGACAAAATTTTGTTTGTTTGATTTGAGGTTTATACTATTTATGTCATTTTGGAGACCTTGCTTCCAATTTTGTAGGACTTTTCCCCGACATTGAGATGAAAGGTCTGCCCCTTCATGTCTGACAACATTTATATTTCTGCAGCCTGAAGGTTGATTTCAATCATTTCAGATCAGACGTCGCAGAACGTGGCATCTGATCTGGGTCTGCACTGTTTGCTAACAGCATTTTCTGTCAAATAAAATACCCCTCCTGTCCAAGGTATTATTAAAAGAGGACAATTCTGAGCAAATTTGATGATGACTAAAACTGTGGCTTCTAGAGTGTTAACAAGGTTTATCTATGGTTTGAACTTCTTTTGACCTCACATGACCCATATTTGGATTTCACCTAGATATTGTAGAGATGAGCATTTTGAGCAAGTTTGATGATGACATGACCAAAAGTTTGGCCTCAGTGTTAACAAGGTTTTTCTATCATTTGACCTACTAACCTACTTTTTAACCAGAAACATATTCGAACTTGACTGAGATATTGTCAGGATGATCATTTTGAGCAAGTTTGAGGATGATTGGACCAAAACTGTGGCCTCTAGAGTGTTAACAAGGTTTTTCTATGATTTGACAAACTGACCTATTTTTTGGCCGACATGACCCATAATCGAACTTGGCCGAGATATTGTCAGGATGATCATTCTGAGCAAGTTTGAGGATGATTGGACCAAAACTGTGGCCTCTAGAGTGTTAACAAGGTTTTTCTATGATTTGACAAACTGACCTATTTTTTGGCCGACATGACCCTTAATCGATCTTGACCGAAATATTGTCAGGATGATCATTCTCAGCACATTTGAGGATGATTGGAGCAAAACTGTGGCCTCTGGAGTGCTAACAAGGTTTTTTCTGTGGTTTGACCTACTGACCTACTTTTGGACCCGAAATGACCCATATTCGAACTTGACCGAGATATTGTCAGGATGATCATTCTAAGCAAGTTTGAGGATGACTGGACCAAAACTGTGGCCTCTATAGTGTTAACAAGGTTTTTCTATGATATGACCTACTGGCCTTCATTTTGACCCGACATGACCCATATTCGAACTTGACCAAGATATTACCAGGATGATCATTCTGAGCAAGTCTGAGGATGATTGGACCAACACTGTGGCCTCTAGAGTGCTAACAAGGGTTTTCTGTGGTTTGACCTACTGACCTACGTTTTGACCCGACATGACCCATATTCAAACTTGACCAAGATATTATCAAGATGATCATCCTGAGCAAGTTTGAGGATGATTGGACCAAAATTGTGGTCTCTAGAGTGTTAACAAGGTTTCCTTTGATTTGACCTGGTGATTTACTTTTTGATCCGACATGACCCATATTCAATTTTAACCGACATATTGTCATGATGATCATTCTGACCAAGTTTGATGATGATTGGATCAAACCTGTGGCCTCTAGAGTGTTAACAAGAAAAGTTTACGCACGCACGACGAACGACGCACGACGTACGACGAACGACGACGCCGGACATCTCAAGGTCACAATAGCTCACCCTGACCTTCGGTCAGTTGAGCTAACAAAAAAAACAAAGTACATGTACAGTCAAACGTAAGTGACTTGAACAGTTTTGGGGCCGTTTCATCGGGGAATGAACACTCCTCTAAATACCACTTTATATAGAGAAAACTGTGGTTTACAGGAGTATGCATTAGTTTGGTTGTTTTGATTCAAAGACATAGACTGTGGGTACTCGTTATAACCGCCTCATTGAGGCGGTTCTAACGAGCACTCACAACTTATGTTTGTAGATATAATAAATTTTCATTAGAAAAGTAACCATTATGGACGTATGCAAGAATGCATCCTGTTACAGGGGGTGTGTTATCATAATGAAATTTTAGGGCGTGTTTTTCATAGCGCCAGGTCGTAATGCTTTACGTATCTTCATTCAGAATGATTAACGTTTCTTCATAATGTTCTGTAATATAAGTAAGAATGATTTACGTATCTTCATAAAGTTCTATAAGATAAGTAAGAATGAATTACGTATCTTCAAAATGTTCTATGATATAAGTAAGAATGGATTACTTATTTTCATAATGCTCTATAACACAAGTCAGAATGATTTACGTATCTTCATAATGTTCTATAATATAAGCCAGAATTACTTACCTATCTTCATAGTGTTCCATAAGTCCATCGGGACTTAAAGAAATATTTGGGCTGCATGATGCTTCCACGCAGAGCTGAAACTGACCGCACACGAGTACTGGTAAAATTGAAGTGGAGGCAATGACCAGGAATCGATACAATCAACCCACAGCTCCCATCAGAGACACCAAAGAGAAAGAAACACAAACATGAAACAACAGACCCTAATGGAAACATCAATAGCGGAAAGCCAAAAGGACAGTTACTTTCCCACAAAATGGCCAATAGGCTATCCAAAATATAATGAAAGCGACACAAACACCCAAAGACAAACCATAACAAATATAAACCGCGACAGAACCGCCTTGGAACGGTCAGCGGAAACGAATTCCGCTGGGGGGCTTAAATCGATTTTACGGGGCCACAATTCTCGCCCTTATTTGTCGCGATTTAGACAAATAATTTGTTAAGTCCGCATGAAGGAAACCGCTTAGAGGTTCTCTGCTAGCCCAGGCAAAGCGGCGCGAGTAGGACAGTCCATGCTTATAAACCTCATTGGTTTCATTGGGCGACAGGGCTTGAAATGTCATTCCATCTCAATGTCGGGTAAAAGTCCCACAAAATTGGAAGCAACGTCGTCTCCAAAATGACGTATACAGTGTTGACGGGGACGTAAAACACCATATCAAACAAAACAAATAATGGTCCATAATATAAGTCAGAATGATCTACGTATACCTTCATGGTGTTCTATAATAATAAGGTAGGCTGAGTGCACCCGTTAGGATGATTTCTGCGAGGTGATTCAAATGACACAACACTAGGAAAATATCGCTCTAAATAATCTCTAAATTCTTGTGACCTGGAACTATTTTCCAGGGACTCCAGAACGCCTTTGAACCATGACAAACGAGTCACTAGTGATCGAGACACTGATACAGTACATACAATGTACGAGGACTGATTGATATGTTGTGACCCTAATAATGAAGGATTTGAATTTTGTCGGACATATTGTATTATTTTTCAAAATTATCCCTTCAGTATCTATACTTTTTTGCCAGCGGTGTTTTAGGGCCTAAATGCCACTTTTATAGAACTCCTTTTCTTGGCTGTTCAGAAAGTCGTCCACTGCATATATGGCGTCAACATCCGACTGAAAGTGGGTGCCTGAAATAGCCGTTTTCAGTTTTGGAAATACAGGAAAGTCTGATGGAGCGAGATCAGGTAAATAAGGCGGCTGCTCAATCAATTTAAAACCACAATCGTGAATGGCAGCCATAACAATGACAGACATGTGAACATGAGCATTGTCCTAATAGAAACAACACACATTTAGTGAGCTGTCCGCGGCGATTAAGTTTAATATTTTCCCCTAACCGCGTCAGAAGTGAAACATAGTATGTGGCATTTATTGTTTGTCCCTTTTGGAGATAATCTATCAGCAGAATACCATCTGCATCCCAGAGAAACGATACCATACCTTCCCAGCTGATGGAGCAGCCTTTGTGTTCCTTGGCGATGGTGAGTCAGGATGCTTCCATTGCTTCGATTGTTGTTTGACGTCTGATGGACCCATGTTTCATCCATACTGACAAATCTCTGAAGAAAATTTGCAGGATCTTCCTAAAAACTTAAGATTAGCACGCGATAATGTGCGCCCGGTGTGCTTCTGATCAACTGCCAGAAATCCTGGTACCCATAGGCTCGAAAACTTTCTCATTGCAAGATCCTCTGTCAGAATGGAATGTACTCTTTCATGTGAAATGTCAACTCTCCTGGCTCTATATCTCTCTGTGACTCGTCTGTCAGTCATAACAACATCATGGATTTTATTGGCCATTTCTGGGGTTGGAACACTGACAGGCCTTCCTGGATGGGGGTCATTCACAATAAGTTCTGAAGTTAGATCCTTTGGAAGCAATGAATACCAAATAAACGAAAATAGCAGCAGGGCCATCTTTTCATTGTTAACATTTCAATTACTTCGCGTTCCGGGATTTGAGATGAGCTCATCCACGCAAGGCTCTGTCTACCGCCCTTATATTCCGCCACCCATATTTTCATTGCAGCATAAGAAAGGGCATCTTTCCCTAGTGTTGCTATCATATCATTATGAATATCCTTAGGTCTCAAACCTTTTCTATACAAATATTGGATCACTGCTCTTGCACCGATTGTGTTCTTTTTGCAAAAGCTGCTTGTCTTGTTTACTTTAGAGTGCTACCTCGTCGATATAAACTAACCAAAGACCAAATGAGACTAGTTCTTGAGTACACGGCCCTATATAGTCAGAGTATAGCAGGACTTAAAAAGAACACCCCTGCGTACCTCCTTCAATACGAGGCTCACAGCATATCAATGAGACATCGTTATAATTACCATAACTTCTAAATTATTGGAAAAAAGGCTACCCCTATAGTCTTAGGACTCACTAGGCTACCCCTATAGTCTTAGGACTCACTCGGACGATAGTTTCTGCAAAGAATATATGCTTGTAAGCAAAACGAGAACTTATTATTATCTTAGACTAGCTATTCCTCAATTCGTCTAAGCTTTTTCGTCAGCTTTCATGTGAACTTTTGCAGAACAGAGAACTCGGGTTAGTATATATATAAATGTACATTTTTCTGTTCTGAACACGTTATTGTTTACAAAGGGTTTTTACTTTTTTTCAAAGGGGTTTTCGATACGTACATAAGTTAAAAGATTGCTTGAGTTCTATATGAACGACCAATTTACTAATCCAAATCAACTTAGATTTCTGAAACAATACACACTCGATAACATGGTATATTATATGCACTGCTCAGTAGAATTGACACTGAAGTCGTTTTCATGTATCTGCTGTAACAAACGTATTTATCTGTAGCCATGTGCCAAATGCTACATAACATTTAATCGTGGAATAATTTTCTACCGTAAGATGCTACTAAAACCCATGAACATTTTGAGTGTTAAATCTATGCTGATCATTCGTGTTTATATTCAATAACATGAAAAGAAATTTCTAATTAAAACGATGTTTTCCAGTTGTCAATCAAGCAACAGGGCCATCTTTTCATTGATGTCATTTCAATTACTTCGCGTTCCGGGATTTGAGATGAGCTCATCCACGCAAGATTGACGTAAATTCACCAACTTGTGCAAGTGAAAGATTCACTCAAACACTCCAACATTGGCATTTAATTGGATCCAAACACAAGACAATTTGCCACCTTTCCTTTGAGGTGGAAACAATCAGAATAAGCTGCTGTGTGCAAAATCTATTAGTCCTGTGATATTTCTTATTTCTTAAACGCTATCAACTGAAGATAACCTAACTGGTTGGGTTTTATCCAGCTGACACATTTCTTTATTTAAACAACACAGTTAGTATCTATACTACACCTGTGTTGTCGTAACATACATAACGATAACTCACCCGTGCGACATAGTACATTTTTTATCATCTTCTAAATGGGTACTTTTCTGATAAAAATCCTTGATATTTTTTCTTATAAATGCTCTAAACATAGGTTGAGGGTGCTCGTTAGAGTGAGGCGGTTCTCACGAGTGCCCACAACCTATGTCTTGGAGTAAAAATAAGAAAAATAATGTTTACCCCCGTAAACTCCAGTTTTCTCTATACAAAGTGGTGTGTGAGGGGGTGTTCATTTCACGGACTTGTTCACGTGATGACAAAGCAACAAAAATAATCAAACTCTGATCAAAAGAACACTTAGCAGAGACTAAGCTTTGAAATTTATGAATTAAGGTCAGGTTTAGGATTCAAAAGGAAAAGAACAATCAAATTTGGCAAAATTGCAGATGAGGCATGAATGGAACATCCCTAATTGCCTTGAAAATAAAGACACATTAGAAACTATTTTTCTACCAATAGTATTCTGGCAATGCGCCTTTCGGGGATAGGGTTGCTGAATAGAGTCTGCTGAGAGAAATAATTCAGATGACTGTGATATAATATATAGAGGATCTTACATGAGTGTTCATGTATTAATATTTACATTTCCAGTGTAAAGTCGTAAGTAAAGCCATAGAAAACAATGTAGTTCATACTTCCACGAACGCATCGAGTCACATGATTTTCAACGACGCCAGTTGAAGTCAGTCTAACCGATGGTTCTCTTCGAGCGTTGTTGACGTCAGCGCTGTTCCGCGCTTTGTAAAAAAAAAAAAAAAAAAAAAACAGTGTGTAAATGTTTTTCAGCTTTAAAATTTTGCCCTATAAACATTTTTTCGCCCAGTGATGAGAGGCAAAGAATGTAAATATAAAAAATAAACTCATTTTTTCCGCTTTTCATGAAAATATGAACCGCAGCGGGTCGCTAGCAAAGTTCACACGAATCCCTTCGGGGTTCATTTACTTTGCATGCGACCCACTCCGTTCATACCTTCATGAACAGCAGAACAATAAAATTGATTTCTTAATTGAATTTATTAAACGAGTTGAGGAAAAAGGATTTAATATGAGCCTACCCCTTTTCTTCAACGTGTGTGATAAATTCAATAATTTATTGAATTTATTAAACGAGTTGAGGAAAAGGGATAAAATGGTAGGCTTTTCCTCAACGAGTTAAATAAATTCAATAATACACGAGCATGGATCCAAGATTCTTTTTTATCATATGAGATTGAAAATGCATTCTAAAAAAATGTCAATAGTCCGTCATTAGTAAACGCGACGACGTTAACCGTACATGTAACGTTACGGGCGTATCTAACTAATTTGCACATTTAATCCACTAGTGGATTATCGAATTTATTACACGACAATATTACACTCTCAGACGAGACGTCGTATGATAAATAAAATGAAATATAGGCCATGTTTTGCCATAAAACAAGCTGAATGCTTCTCTGGTCAATTGATCTTTTTTGAAGCAACACTGTCTTTTTACTTATCAAATATACGCCGCGAGTTTATCGACCACAACACTCGCGATTAGGTCTAATGCTTTACGAGTTTAAACAGACAATGTCTATGCCCCATTGTGAAAGATTACATCAATTGTCTGACATCTTTTTAATGTAGTGACCTAATTTTTATTCCCTGAAACACCTCATTTGAATATTTTGTGTTTTTTTGTAGCGCGAGTCTGGGCCGAACTGGGTCAATGTTTTCGCTACCCCATCACGAAAAAACGCCTTTATAAGTTTGACCCCCCCCCCCTGAACCCACTTTTATTAAGTAAAACTGGGGTTTACAGGGGTAAACCTTATTTTTTTCTTATTTTTGCTTTAAAATATAGATTTTGGGTACTCGTTAGAACCCGGTTCAAACGAGTACCCACAATCTATATTTTGAGCAGACATAAGGAAAATATCACAATTTTTCAGCCTAAAATTTTCCTTTTTTTCGGCGGTTAAGTTTACAATGTATTTGTATAGGCGTGTTTTCGTAATGCATTCAAATTAACTTTTAGGTCATCAGATTGAAGATTTAAAACTATATAAAGCCATTTTAGCCGTTCTGCTTTATGAAGAAAGAAGTGACGGCAATGATCAGACAGCGATAACAATACCTTACTTCTTTCCTGGAAGACACCAAAGGGGAAAAAACTGAGAAATCTAAATAAAATGCGTATTGTAATTCATTGTGCAATTTTGCAGGGGTCTAAAGGATCATTGTGTTCATTTCTATTTTAGCCGGGGCACAGTATTTCCTGCAATTGACATATGCGCCCAGCGAAGACTCCCATCAGCCTGTGCTTTCGCGCAGTCTGATCAGAGTCTTCGGTGTGCGCTCTAAGTATAGCTAAGGGCCAAATGCTCCTTCATGCAGAAAGAGAAGTCACTGGTCAGACTATATGGATGCGCAGGCTGATCTGATTCTTCGCCGGGCGCACATGTAAATTGTAGGGTATGCTGTGCCCCGGCTCAATCAATAAAAAGAACAGCAAAGGCAAAACGATACAAATTACATAATACACACTTACCTCTTGTTGTATGAAATCAATCCACTTTTTGATATCACTATCGTCCATGTATCGTTCTATGGCTCTTCTGAGAATGTTCTCTGGTGTAGATCTCAAGAATTTCTCTCTCACCTCTGGCACAGTATACATAACGAAAATAGTAATGGCAATGATCACCTCTATCACCACTATAATTCCAAGAACAATGAAGAACTGTAAGAAAAAATAATACCCGTCACCAAAACTCGTCCGTAAAATGCATATGTTTGTAAACCCAAATTAATCATTACGAAAACATGCCTATACAAATACAGTGTTACCTTTAACGCCGAAAAAAAAAAAAAAAGTCAAGATAAAAATAGTGATATTTTTCTTATTTCTGCTGAAAATATAGATTGTCGGTACTCGTTAGAACCGCGAGGCGGTTCTAACGAGAACCCACACTGTATATTTTAGAGCAGAAATAACAAAATAAGGTTTACTCCTATAAACCCCATTTTTTACTTTATAAAAGTGGGGTTCGAGGGAATCGAAATTATATAGGCATGTTTTCGTGATGTACAATTTCAAGGATAAACATCATTTTCCTTAATTTTGCAGAAAACAAAGATAAAGAATACTCATTAGAATCAAACCATCCAGTTATCACGCTCACAAGTCCACGTAATGATCAAACCTGTAAACCCCACTTTGTATAGAGAAAATTGGGATTTACAGGGATATACAATATTTGTCTAATTTTTATTGAACACATTGGTTGTGGGTACTAGTTAGAACCACCTCAATGAGGCGGTTCTAACGAACAACAGCAAACCTTTGGTGCGAATTTAAATAAGAAAATATAACACAAAGCTTAGAAAATGGCCGTTTTGGAGAAATGAAAAAAATGCACTTTGCTATACCATCACGAAAAATGTCTATATAATTTGACCCCCTTAAACCCCACTTTTATATAGTTACATGCAAACTGGGGTTTCGATGCTGAAAGGAAATTCGACGTTTTTCACACAGACTGTTACAGTGCACCAGAGCATGCTTGGAACATACTGCTTTCTTGCAATTCAGTAGGGCCTTTAGTTTCCACTCAAAATATTTAATAAATTTTGTCCTTAAGTTAACTCAAACTATAGATTGCAGGGTTCGTTAAAACGCATTGACGTGGTTCTAACAAGACAATTTAACGTAAAACTTATACACTGCACAGATGTGTTAACGGCTGCGATGCTAACATTCTCACATCACTTCTTTTTTCAATTGTCTGATATTGATATAACTCACCACTTTCAAAAGCAACAAATTTTCTCTCAAGGCACCGACGCATCCGAGAAAGGCCACTACAAAGGTAATCCCTCCCACTATACAAGTCATGATAGATGGATCAAGGAAAAAGTCAGAACCATCTGACACTATTTGTCCTTTGTCGGTTAGCACCCATAGGCCTAGACCAATCGCTATTGCTGCCACAACCTAAAATACGAAAGTATTAAAGGTAAAAAATATGATAATAATAATAATACCAAAAAGTTCAGTAATATCAAGTGAACATGTTACAACACGTGTGATCTACAGAGACATTTTTCTAAGTTGATGACCATCAAACAACTGTGTCAAATCAAACAGGGATCAAAGTTCCAGCAATTCACCGGCGAACGGCCTTCAATGATTATTAACCATCACAAAAACATGCCTATATAAAATTGACCCCTTAAACCCCACTTTTATATAGTAAAACTGTATATAGTCTCTGATTGGAGCTGTGGGTTAATTGTATCGATTTCTGATCATTGCCTTCACTTCTATTTTGCATATCAGGGCTGTTTTTTTGTGCCGTGTGGTGGCTGTAAAAGGTCTTCCCGTACATGCATTTAATGCTCTTATTTTTCCAATCCAAAGGGATTGCATTTACAATTGCTTTTCGCCATTCCTTAATTTGATATCCTTTAGATAGTCTCTGATGGGAGCTGTGGGTTAATTATCTCGATTCCTGATCATTGCTTTCACTTTTATTTTGCAGTGGTATTCATTATAATTCTTATTTCTGTTCAAAAATAGATTGTTGGTACTCGTTAGAACCACCTCGCCGTTCTAAAGAGTATCAATAATCTATGTTTTGAGCAGGAAAAAGAAAAACACCACAATTTTCCATCCGAACATTTTCATTTTTTTGGTGGTAAAGTTTGCAATGTATTTGTATAGGCGAGCTCTCGTTATGTGTTTAGTTTGATAACCGACGTTTCCTGACGATGCAGTGTTTGAGGGCCAAGCGGAATAATCTGTTCTAAAGGTAAACCACAGCATCTATAAGGGCGGGGGTTGTGGCCATGTAAAATCGATTTAAGCTCCTTCATCCACTGCCCCGTCGCTCCATCCAGTAAACTGTTTAACTGATCGTTCCAGGGCGGTTTTTATTATTTTATCATATAACATCGCGTCTGAGAGTGTAATAACGCCATGTAATAAATTCTGCAATCTGCTAGTGGATTTAATATGTAAATTAGTTAGATACGCCCGTAACGTTACGTATACGATGTATTAACGACGTTGCGTTTACTAATGAAGGAATATTGCCATTTTTGTAATACAACCTTGAGGAAATACGCTATAAATGGCATATGATAAATAGAATCTTGCATGCGTGTTCATGTATTACTAAATGTATTAAACTCGTTGAGGAAAAGGGATAAAATGCTCGACGAAGCCTAGCATTTTATCCTTTTTCCTCACTTCTTTCAATAAATACAATAATACATGAACCCTCATGTAAGATCCTCTATGTCATTGTTTTTCTTTGGTTGTATGAACTGGTTATATCTTTCATTTTGGGAGAAGCCTCCGTGGTGTAATTGGTACGCTACTCGCCATGTAAACCAGGGATCGCAGGATCGATCCCGGGCTTCTCCTGACTTTCGGATGAGTCTTTAAACCGAGGTCCCGTCTCCGTATGACCTTAGCTGTTGGCGGGATGTATAACTCAAACACTCACTCACTCACTTTTATTTTGGAAGGCCGTTTGGTCACTGTTTCAAGATAAACTGTTTTTAATCCTTCCTACCCGTAGGGTTTTAATTGCGGTGCTGGGCATTACGAAAACACGCCTATACAAATACATTGTAACCTTTATCGCAGAAAAAATGAAAATTTTAAGATGAAAAATGTTGATATTTTTCTTATTTCTGCTCAAAATATAGATTGTGGGTACTCGTTAGAACAGCCTCATCGAGGCAGTTCTAAGGAGTACCCACAATCTATATTTTAGAGCAGAAATAAGAAAGGTTCACCCCTGCAAACCCCAGTTTTACTTTATAAAAGTGGGGTTCGAGGGGGTAAAATTTATATAGGCGTGTTTTCGTGATGGGATTTGTGTTTGTGCTTCTTCCTCTTTATAAAACCTGAAATGAAGGCAATGATCATGAATGGATACCCCCACCTCTCACCCAAGACAGCAAAGGGAATGGGAAAAAAAAAAACAACAAAAACAAAAAACAAACAAACAAATAAACAAACATAAAACAATTTCACCATATTGAGAGCCAAAAGGTGTAGTAAATTTTGCCACAAAATGACCAAACGGCTATCCAAAATAAAAATAGATATTAGCAATACATACACGCAAAGATGAGCTTTAACAATTATAAACCACAACAGAAGAACCGCTTTGGAACGGTCAGTAATTTTTTTACTTGGTGTGTGTGTGTGGGGGGGGGGGTTGGGGTATGGTCTTAAATCGATTTTACCTAGCCACAATCATCGCCCTGGGTTCCGTCTTGGTTTAGACAAATAATTTAGTGGTTTAGACACAGAATTTGTTCAGTACGCATGAAGGATTCCTAACTCATCAGTGCAACATCTCCGAGAGCATACAATAAAACGGAAACAGATATGAAACAACGGTAAGGACTCGAAAATATGATCCAACCGAAATGCTGAAGCAACAGAAAACTAACAGTTGGATCCTGGTGGGTCCGATCGGAGAAAGACCATCAGGCACCAACCGACCTGCCGGCGTTCAATTAAAGGGGAAGCAAAGTTATCAGCGGTAATTGGTTAACTCCCATGCATAACATTTATTTTGTACCCAATCTTTCTATATCGAAGAATGATTTTACGAAATTTGGTACTGGAATCAGTTCAAGAATATATTTTCTGAATTTGTGTACTACGAAGTCACCATAAAATTCAGGTGCCGATAAGCCCTGTTGCAAAAGAGATTTAAGTCCAACAGTGAATTTTGAAACTAAATTGAAATGACGTCTGTAAAACGTAGAAATTATAACCCTGATTAAGAAGTTCAGCAATTAATAATTATTACGAGTGTTGTAGTCAGTTACATGACTAGACACTCAGGCTAACCGAATAAATTACGATATATTAACATCGCAGGATGCCGAAGGAGAAACATCACCAGCCAAGAAAGGAAAATTTACAATCTCAAAATAAAAATTTTGGCGTTTATCATAATTTTGCATGAATCAAAGCCATGTAAAATAGATAAATGTAAATCCAAAAACGGGGCTTTAGTATCAAAAGAATTTGTTTTATTGAATTGAAGTTTTGAAGGGTAAATTTGACCGATCAAACCATCGAAGCAGGTATTGTCAATATTTTATAAATCATCCAGCTATCTAGACGACGAGCTGAAACCTTCAACAGATAGCGACGTCATGAAGTCTCTTTCATAACAGAACAAGAACAAACCAGCAACAAGGGCCGTGGTGGACAATTCGTACTCATCGGAATTCCCACTATTTGTCTAAATAACTAAGCACCAAATCTTTGTAAATTTTGTTAAGCAGAGAGCTTCACACACTTTCTGACATGACCATACTCTGTATTTTTATGCTCTTCGGAAGTGAAAAAAGCATTTCTAACATTACACGCAATATAACGGAATCTTCTTTGATGTAAGATGTAAAGTAGTTGCATGGTTTGTTGATCAGTGCATTCACTTCTGTTTTTTTTAAAATTGTCTGAAAACCTAGGTGCAAAGGGCTTTATTTGCATTCTGGTAAAACCGATCTTGACCTTTCTGAATGGTTATAATTATTGATCCATGTTTAATTATGGATCTCGTTTAAATACGGATCCATGCGGCAAGCCAATTTCAATTCTATCTCAGCAGTAGACGTTCATGTGTTTTCTATAGCGATTCCATAGACAGCCATGGTAGTGTTTCGAAGGGACGGCTGTTGCCGTTTTGTCCCACCCGTTACGGACAATGGTCATATGCTTAACGCCCCTGACACATCGGTTGACTATACCATAAAATAGAACACTATCATGATAACAAGTCCATGAAATGAACACCCGTCTTAACCCCATTTGAGCCCCGCCAAGCGAATTTGTGTCTTCGAGCATTCCTCCATGACACATTTTAACTGCGCATGCCCAGCCATTCAGAGGGGCCAGGGATATGGCTTTCTGTCTGAAGGTTCCTCTTGATTCACTGCTTGTATGAGCGAGCAGCGAAGGTTCTGGCGAGACTGCGCGGATGCGCAGGCTCGCCTGAACCTTCGCTGCTCGCATAGGCGATAAGTACCAAAATCGCTTGACGGGGCCCATTTTATATAGAGAAAACTGGGGTTTACAGGGGTATACAATATTTTGGTATTTTTTCTCCTAGACTTAATTTGTGGGTGCTCTTTAGAACCGCCTCGCCGAGGCAGTTCTAAAGAGCAACCGCTATCTATGTTTGGAGTACAAATAAGAAAGATGCCACACATTTTCATCTGGAGAGTAGCCAATTTGGAGATATGAAGAAATGCACTATGTCGAACAGGTGTGTTATCGTGATGGTTTTCTATACGCAACAGGCATATACTCATGAATTCTCTCAGGTGATTTCCTTTTGAAATTTAAACGAGTTGGTAACGGAATTGCACCCAAGGTCTTCACGTTAGCCATGAAAGCGTTGATGTCACATAGGCATGCTATCATAATGCATTTACTTTGAGTGTTGACGGTGATCGGTTGAGAACAAAACAAGGCGGGAAACTTCTGTAGTTAGTAACTCTTGGTCGATTGATAGACAATCGTGTGTGCAACTAATAAAAACACTCAACTACAGTGCAACGGCAAAAAAATAAGCATCAGTTGGTAGTGTTAATATTAAATATTAAAGTCAAATAAATAAATTTGACTCCATATTGTGATACCTAGGCGGATAAAATGTAAAGCTGAAAACATTGTACAGCCATCATATATGAATATTTAAAAAAACAAACAAAAACATCTATTGTTGCAGGACCAACACCTTAGGGAAGCATCAGATTTCTTTTGACTGCGATGTTTTGTAGAACAGCAACCCGTTTTGAAGGCTTATTTATGATGGTCTCTAGTTTCCAACATTTATTTAACAGCTTTAGACAGTAAAAATCTATTCTAAAAACGATCAAGTTATAGAAAAACGGTCTTTTGTGAACAATGACGTCCAACATGGTGTCAGATATGATAAATGTAGGTAAAAATGATAACATCTTAGTTCTGCATGCAACATAGATTGTTGGTACTCGTTAGAACCGTCAGCAATAATAAGGCAAATAATGTTTACGCCTGATAATCCTAGTGTCCTCTATATAAAGTGGGGTTTAAGGTGTGCTCATTTCGCGGAGTTGTTCACGTGATCATATCTGTTATTTTGGATAGCCGCTTGACCATTTTTGTTGGGTGGGGGGGGGGGGAGAAATTTTCCTTTCGGCTCTCTTGTTGTAATGTTTTGAGTAGAGTAATTTATGTTTGTGCTTCATTTCCTTTGGTGTCTTGGATTAAAGGTGTAATGTAATATAATGTTTTTAACCAAGTAATTTCGTATTGTTCCATTTGCAGGTCCGAGATCTTTTGCATTGGCCCGAGGCCGAAGTCTAAAACGGCAGACCAAGGACTTGTAACAGAGCCAATTCGAAATTGCTTTGTTATTGAGAGTTTTATTACTTAACTTCAATAAAGTGTCGTACTGGCCCTGTTTTTCTGTATTTGCCGTCCTTTTCTCGTATTGTCCATCTTTGTCCGTACTGGTAGAAGCCTCCGTGGTGCAGTGGTTACGCTACTCGCCTTGTAAACCAGGGATCGCAGGATCCATCCCGGGCTTCTCCAGACTTTCGGGTGAGTCTTTAAACCGAGGTCCCGTCTCCGTATGACCCTAGCTGTTGGTGGGACGTAAAACTAAAACTCACTCACTCACTTGTCCGTACTGGCCCTGTTTGTCATCTGTATAATAATTTGGGCTATATAATCGCTATACTATTGTGGTTGATGGATAATTGTATAGATTCTGGATCATTGCCTTCACTTATTTTAGGTCACATGTCACGTAGTGACGAGGTGAGCGTTTGGGACCACTTTTTATCCGTCGTGCGTCCGTTCGTCCGTCCGTGCGTGCGTAAACATTTTCTTCAAACGACATCTACTACTAAAACACTGATCGGATTTTTACCAAACTTCACAGGAATGATCCTTAGGTAGTCCCCGTTCAAAGTTGTTCAAATGGTTCTGGTCTGTTGCACACCTAGGTCACAGGAGCCAAAAGTAGATTTTTTTACTGAAAACTTACAAAATCCTCTTCTCTGAACCCGCATGGCCAAGGTCTTTTATATTTGGTATGAAGCTTCATCCAGTGGACCTCTACCACGATTGTTCAAATTATAGCCCTGGGGCCAAAAATGCCCCCCCCGCCCTGGGGCCCTTTGGTCTTACACAGATTTATATAGGGAAAATCTTAAAAAATATTCTTCTCTGTAACCGCAAGGCCCAGGCCATTGATATTTGGTGTAAAGCATCGTCTAGTGGACCTCTATCAAGATTTTTCAAATTATAGACATGGGACCAAAAATGTCCCCGCCCTGGGGCCGTTTGGTTTTACATAGACTTACATAGGGAAAATCTTTAAAAATCTTCTTCTCTGAAACCACAAGGCTCAGGCCTTTGATATTTGGTGTGAAGCTTCATCTAATGGACCTCTATCAAGATGTTCAAACTATAGCCTTGGGGTCAAAAATGCCCCCGCCCCGGGACCCTTAGGTTTTACACAGACTTATATTTGGAAAATCGTTAAAAATCTTCTTCTCTGAAACCAGAAGGCTCAGGTCTTTCATATTTTGTATGAAACTTTGTCTTGTGCACCTCTATCATGATAGTTCAAATTATAGTTCAGGGGCCAAAAATGCCCCTGCCCCACTGGTTTTACATAAGCTTATATAGGGAAATCTTCAAAACTCTTCTTGTCGGAAACCAGAACGCTCAGATGTTTGATATTTGGAATTAAGCTTCGTCTTGTGGACCTCTATCAAGATTGTTCAAATTTTAGCCCAGGGGACCAAAAATGCCCGCGGTAAAAAATGTCCCACCCCCGCCCCGCGGCCTTTTGGTTTAAGATAGACTAACATAGGGAAAATATTAAAAAATATTTGGACGTTTTGATTTTACATACTTATAATGGGACAATCTTTAAAAATCTTCTTGTCTGAAACCAGAAGGCTCAGGTGTCTGATATTTGGTAATGAGCCTTTTCTTGTGAACCTTTATGAAGATTGTTCAAAGTATAGCCCTGGGGCCAAAAATGACCCCGCCGCGGTGTCCCTTGGTTCTACATAGACTTTTATAGGGAAAACCTTTAAAAATTTTCTTCTCTGAAACCAGAAGGCTCAGGTGTTTGAAATTTAGTATGAGTGTGTGTGTGTGTGTGTGAATTCGGGTTTAACGTCGCTTTCAACAATTTTTCAGTCATATCACGACGGTGTCTGGTTGCGACAGGGAGCTCAGTGCTCACGTTTATAGTGCTGCCTCACTGAAGTATCATGTCCCAGACACATTACATGATACCACACCCAGTCACATTATCCTGACACTGGATCGACCAGTCCTAGCTCTACCCCGTAAATCTGAGTGCCAAACGAGGAGCAGCTAGTACCATTTTTAACGACTTTGGTATGTCGCGGCCCGGGGTCGAACCCCAGACCTCCCGTTCCCCGGAGCGGACACTCTACCAACTGAGCTATCGGGGCCGGTAAAATTTAGTATGAAGCTTCGTGTTGTGGACCAATATACAGGTTGTTCAAAATAAATAGCCCTAGGGCTACAAATGCAAGGGCCCTTTGGTTTCACATTGACTTGCATAGGAAAAATCTTAAAAAAATCTTCTCCTCTAAAACAACATGGCCCAGGTCTTTGATATTTGGTGTGTAGCTTCATCTAGTGGACCTCTACCAAGATTGTTCAAATTATAGCCCTTGCATCAAAAGGGTCCTTTGGTTTTACTTTGACTTATTTTGGGTCCCATGTCTATAATTTGAACAATATAGGAAAAACCTTAAAAAATCTTCTTCTCTGAAACCGCAAGGCCCAGGTCTTTGATAGTTGGTGTGAAGCTTCATCTAGTGGACCTCTATCAAGATTGTTCAAATTGTAGCCCTGGGGCCAAAAATGCCCCCGCCCTTGGGCCCTTTGCTTTTACATAGACTTATATAGGGAATAGCTATAAAAATCTTCTCCTCTGAAACAGCTAGGCCCATGTCTTTGATATTTGGTGTGAAGCTTCATCTAGGGGACCTCTATAAAAATAATTCAAATAATAGCCCTAGGGTAAAAAATGTCCCACCCCCGCCCCGCGGCCTTTTTGTTTAAGATAGACTTACATAAGGAAAATATTTAAAAATCTTCTCATCGGAAACCAGATAGCTCAGGTCTTTGATATATGATACGAAACTTTGTCTAGTGGACCTCTATCAAGATTGATCAAATTATAGCCCTGGGGCCAAAAATTGTTACACTATGGATCAGGTGACCTATCCAGGGTCATCATGGCTCTCTTGTTTGTTAAAGACGTAACATTACGATACCCAACCGTGTGACCCCACAATGCCTACTTTTCCAATAACATTTGTGATATTTTTCTTATTTAAACTCAAAACATATGTTATGGGTGCTCGTCAGAACCGCCTCATTGATCCGGTTCTCACGAGTACCCACAACGTATGTGTTGGAGCAGAAATAAGAAAAAAATGCTTATCTGTTTTGTCTGTTTATATAGTGGGATCTAAAGACGTGTTCATTTCATGGACTTGTAAACATGATGCACGATCTTGCAAATTACCCATCTGCTTATGATGAGTCTAACTAAAACCAGTACTTCTACTTTTTGTTGGTCATTACGCAAACACGCCTATACAAACACATTGCCACCTTTATCGCCAAAAAAATGAAAAATTTTATGATGAAAAATTGTGATATTTTTCTTTTTTCTGCTCAAAAATAGATTGTGGGCACTCGTTAGAACCGCCTCATCGAGGCGGTTCTAACGAGTACCCACATTCTATATTTTAGAGCAGAAATAAGAAAAATAAGGTTTACCCCCGGAAACCCCAGTTTTACTATATAAAAGTGGGGTTCAAGGGGGTCAAAATTATATAGGCGTATTTTCGTGATGTAATATGATTTTTGTTTCCTAAGGCAATCTTCATAGCTCACCGGGGCTGGAAGAAATAGATGGGCTGCATGATGCTTCCACGCGGCACTGAAACCGACCCACACACGAGTACTGGAAACCCACTTAGAGCATCTAAGCATACCCAGGCAAAGCGGTGCGAGTCGGCCCATTCATGCTTATAAACTCTATTGGTTTCATTGGGCGACAGGGCTTGAGATGTCATTTCATCTCAATGTCGGGTAAAAGTCACACACAATTGGTAGCAACTTCTCCAAAGTGACCTTTACAGTGTTGACGGGGATGTTAAACTTCAAATCAAACAAAAAACATAGCTATGTTATGTCATTACGAAAACACGCGTATTCAAATATATTGAGAAAATTTTACCACCAAAAAATGATTTCTTTTTCAGATAAAAAATCCTGATGTTTTTAATATTTGTGCTCAAAACGTAGATTGTGGATACTTGCTAGATCCGCCCCGACGATTTTGTTCTATCGAGTACCCATAATGTATGTATTTGAGCAGAAATAAAGAAATTAAAGTATACAACTGTAAACTACAGTTTTACTTTATGAAATGGGATTTAAGGGAGTCAAAATTATATAGGAGTGTTTTCGTGATTAATAAGATTTATCATACGACGCCGTGTCTGTGAGTGTAATAACTCAATGTAATATTTTCGATAATCCACTAGTGGATTAAATATGCAAAATAGCTAGATACGTCCCGTAACGTTACATGCACGACGTCCTTAACGACGTCGCGTTTACTAATAGCGGAATATTGATATTTTTGTAAACAATCGTGAATAAAATGCGTTTTAAATGTCATATGATAAACAGAATCTTGCCTTCATGCTCATGTATTATTGAATTTATTAAACTCGTTGCGGAAAAGGGATAAAATGCTTGGCAAAGCCTCGCATTTGATCCCTTTTCCTCAACGAGTTTAATAAATTCAATAATACATGAACACTCATTTAAGATCCTCTATATAACAAGCTTGTGGCTTACCCATGAACAGAAGTTAAACACAAATAAAGAGTACTTGATCACCAGCGCAATTATTCGTTTTGCAACCTCTTGTTTATGTTCATCGTGAATTGTGAATCGACGTTTAAGTTTTTGTTCAAGAGATTCTTTTCGGTCTCTTGAACGTCTAGAATGGCTATTTTTGCTATTCCACCTATTTAATTGACAATCCGCATCACCCCTTCCAAAGGCAGTCTCACAATATGTATTATCTAATGGATTTGTCTCATGCAATAAGTCGGTGGAAGCTGTCGCTTCTTGATATGTTATGCTATCCGATTCGTGAACAGTTTCCAACAGACAGTCCTCAAGTTCCTTTTCTGAATCTGTTTCAGTTTTCTTGAGCATCGAATTACTGCTGGTTTCACTCACACATTCTGCATCCTCTAGAGAATGACATTTTTCAAATTTATTGCTCGTTTCTATATTAAGAACAGGGTGTGGAAAAGAAAGGTTGCACTGATCGACGTTTTCAGTCGTGTTCCTTTTTCCAAATGGTCCAGTATGATTACCATTTGTCGAACTATCGGAATTTCCATCAGACGATTCTCCTGTCTCTTCGACTATAACGTCCAATGAATGTGGCATTGTCTCTTTGAAGTCATTGTGTATTGTAATTGTTTCATTGTTAACAGTGCTTTTACAACTGTCAGTTTGTACAAAGTTTTCAGCAGCAACTGTTTTGTTTTCAATTTGTGGTTTTACCGACACATCCTGTGTATGCTGGTTTCCGTGATTGTGGGTGTCAATAGTAAGAATCGTTTCATCATTAACACAGTTTACCACAGAAGGTTTTAATGAGGTTAGGGAATCTGGAATATTTTGATCGATTACTGATTCTTCAGGGTTAGGAGGATCTTGAGTTTGATCACGCATAATCAGGTCATTTTCTGATGCGTTTGTCAAACATTTATCTGAACCAACCCCTTCACCTGGGACACAATTCGGCTCTAATTTTATTATATCATTTTTATACACTTTCTTTGGATTTAAACATTGATCCGAACAATTTGGAGGATGGTAAATCTCATTCATGACAGAAACTTCATTGGCTGGGCAATGTGATGTCATTGTTCCTGCATGAATATTCAATATTGAGTTCTGACTTGAAGTGTTCGTCTCATTGTCGGTATTTATTAACGACACTGAAAGGAGAAAAAAGTGTAAATGATGACAATAATAATACAATAAGACACCAATAATAACTAGAGGCCCAAGTGGGCCAGAATCGCCAACCTGAGTGAGGCTTATCATATATGAGCCAGCGCACGACAAAACCTACAATAAGACATGTGCGTCCAGGGAAGAATCAGATCAGCCTGCGCGTCCATATAGTCTAACCAGAGACTTCTCTTGCTGCATGGAGGAACATTGGGTCCTTAGCTATCCTTAGAGCGCACAACGAAGACTCTGATCAGACTGCGCGGATGCGCAGGCAGATCTGAGTCTTCGTTGGGCGCACATGTCTTATTGTAGGTTTTGTCATGCGCTGACTCATATTACATTATGCCGTGGTGGCCATTTTATGTATTAGATCACATTAAATTTAGCAATCTTATTAAGTTCCCGGACAGCTTAGTCTGATTTAGGATTCATGTTGATGTAGAGTGGAGGTGTATAGATTCGCAGGCAAGGGCTATCGATTGCACCTGTATTTGGCAGGTTCTGTTATCAAAAAAGTACAACAAGTTAACCAATCACGTGAATACAAGTGTCACAAGTTACACAAACAAAGCCATGGTGTATGTGGCCGCTTGCAAAAAAATAAATACGCCACAATACCGAATTTTCATGTGGACTCAGTGAGTTTGACATATGCTGACAACACCTGAGCTGCCCCTCGCTGTAAGTCTTATATACTACCCACAACATATGTCTAGGGACAGAAATCAGAAAAAAAGGAATACTGTAAACCCATGTTAACCCCAGTATTTTCTCTATATAAAGTGTGTTAACAGGGGTGTTCATATCGTATTTAGAAAGGTATTATATCAATCTAGCACACAAGAAAGACTGAGCAGATTGCGCGGTTAACGAAGGTTTTGGGGTTTTCAGTAAAACGTGATTTAAATCAGTCATCACGAAAACACGCCTATATAATTTTACCCCCTTAAACCCCACTTTTATATAGTAAAACTGGGGTTCACAGGGGTAACCCATATTTTTCTTATTTCTGTTCTAAAATATAGAGTGTGGGTACTCGTTGGAACCGCCTCGATGAGGCGGTTCTAACGAGTACCCACAATCTATATTTTGAGCAGACATAAGAAAAATATCACATTTTTGTCATCTTAAAATCTTCGTTTTTCGGTGGTAAAATTGGTAATGCATTTGTATAGGCGTGTTTTCGTAATGATATTACATGTGAGCCCCGCCAAGCGAATTTGTGTCTTCGAGCATTCCGTCATGACAAATTTTATCTGCGCATCCCCAGCCATTCAGAAGGGCCAGGGATACGGCGTTCTGTCTGAAGATTCCTCTAGATTCACTGCTTGTATGAGCGAGCAGCGAAGGTTCTGGCGAGACTGCGCGGATGCGCAGGCTCGCCTGAACCTTCGCTGCTCGCATAGGCGATAAGTACCAAAATCGCTTGACGGGGCCCATGTAATATGGTAGCATCCAAGATACATGTACTCAGTCACGGGGAGTATTAAGCTCGGGTTGCATCAGGTTAACAAGCCCACGAAATCATTTCGAAAACACGCCTATAAAAATACATTGAAAATTTTACCACCAAAAATGAAAATTTTCAGATAAAAAAATGTGGTAATTTTCTTATTTCTGCTCAAAACACAGATTGTGGATACTCGTTAGAACCGCCTCGGTGAGGCGGTTCTAACGAGTACCCACAATCAATTTTTGAGCAGGAATAAGAAAAATAATGTATACCCCTGTAAACCCCATGGGGTTCAAGGGGGTCAAAATTATATAAGCATGTTTTCGTAATGCGGAACACTCCCGTAAACCCAATTTTGTATAGAGAAAACACGGATTCACTAGAATATACATATATATTTTTATTTTTGTTCCGAGACATATGTTGTGGGTGATTAAATGAGGCGGTATTGAGGCGGTTATAACGAGCATCCATTCTTTTTGTGTGTGTGTGAAAATAAGAAAACATTTAACAAATTTTCTTCGGAAAATGCTTATTCTGGCGATATGTCAGACGCCAATTTACTGTTTTACCCATTATATGCCAGTGGA
Organism: Lucinisca nassula; assembly: GCA_963580285.1. Classification (NCBI taxonomy): domain Eukaryota; kingdom Metazoa; phylum Mollusca; class Bivalvia; order Lucinida; family Lucinidae; genus Lucinisca; species Lucinisca nassula. The sequence continues at coordinate 76,237,111 of OY757010.1, forward strand.
CTCTTTCATTGTTATATACTAGGGACAAAAAATAAGGGAACCCCAAAAATTCAAATAGAAAGAAGCGAAACTTCAATGTCACATGGAAGGTTTATATGCAAAGGGGATCAGTATCTGGTCCATGCACCATGAGCATTGATGCATGCACGACACCATCTGGGCATGCTAGTGATTGTGCGACGGACTATCTCCCTTGGTATCCGTCGCCAGTCTTCTTGCAATGCTCGGTCAAGCTGTTGCAGAGAATTACAACGCTGCGGTCTGTTGCGCACGCGGCGACCCAAGATGCGCTCAATCGGCGATATATCGGGGGATTTTGCTGGCCACGGCAGTGTCCCTATACCTTGTTGTCTCAGAAATTCGACGGCAACACGGGCTCGATGTGGGCGTGCGTTGACGTCTTGGAACTCGAAGTTCCCACCAATGCACCGGGCGAATGGGACAACCACTGGGCGTAAAATTTGGTCTAGTCAAGTTACCTTGAACGGTCATGGTAACTTGACTGGCCAGCGTTACATAGACCAAATTTCAAGACGACAACGCACGCCCACATCGAGCCCGTGTTGCCGTCGAATTTCTGAGACAACAAGGTGTAAGGACACTGCCGTGGCCAGCCAAATCCCCCGATATATCGCCGATTGAGCACATTTGGGATGTCTTAGGTCGCTGCGTGCGCAACAGATCGCAGCGTTGTAACTTTCTGCAACAGCTTGGCCGAGCATTGCAAGAAGAATGGCGACGGATACCAAGAGAGATAATCCGTCGCACAATCACTAGCATGCCCAGAAGGTGTCGTGCATGCATCAATGCCTGTGGTGCCTGGACCAGATACTGATCCCCTTTGCATATAAACCTTCCCTGTGACATTAAAGTTTCGCTTCTTTTTATTTGAATTTTTGTGCCTAATATATATGTTGGACATATGTCATATATATGGTGTGTTAGACCGATTTGTTCGTTTTTATTCTATTTTTGAAGGACACTTCTGTTAGCAAACAGTGCAGCCCCTGATCAGATGCCGCGTTCTACGGCGTCTATTCTGGGAGTGCACTGTTTGCCAAGGTACCCCTTTAGGGGTTTCCCGCATACAACGGGTTTAGCACACGGATCTGTTTCCGCAATGGGAAAATGAAATTTGTGGGAGATTCCGTTACCCGGACGGGAGACCGGGAGATGGACTTCACAAAATTAATGCTGACTGTTTTCACAGTCAAAATACAAGTATGCTTAAGGTTAGATAAATGTGTACGTAAAGGTATAGTTTTATTAAACATATACATATTTAGTAGTAAATTTAATATGGTCCACAACAGTAACATTTAAATATTAACACAATTGTAATAACGCATTTAAAATTTATTTTCCTTTATGAAAATTAGTGTATTAATGGCTCGTTTCATACATGTAATATTTCTTACCTTTTTCCACTGAATTATGTTGTTCTCCCGGATGTAAAGTACTATCTCTAAGAACCAAATTGTGCTCCATTTTCAGATGAACTTATTCTTCATTTATCGGTTCCATTGCGTTGAACGAGTTGTCACAGACTTTTTATCACAGGCATGGGAATCGTCATTTTTGCTAAAATAGACACAATTCAGAATCATTGATAAAAAGAACCATGATAATTCAAATACATCACGCTAACGATTCTGTGTTGCCATTACGAAAACACGCCTATAACATTACTAATCATTACGGTTACACACCCGTGCGGCATAGTGCATTTTTTCACATCTCCAAAATGGCTACTTTTCTGATGAAAATCCATGAGATTTTTGTTATTTATACCGCAAACATAGGTTGTGGGTGCTCGTTAGAACCGCCTCATCATGGCGGTTCTAACGAGTACCTATAACCTATGTTTTTGAGCAGAAATAAGAAAAATAATATATACCCCCGTAAACCCCAGTTTTCCCTTTAAAAAGTGGGGTTGAAGGGGGTGTTCATTTCACGGACTTGTTCGCGTGATGTACAGTCGAAAAAAACTAAAATTTTATGATGAAAAATTGTGAAATTTTCCTTATGTCTGCTCAAAACATATATTGTGGGTACTCGTTATAACAGACTGATCGAGGCGGTTATAACGAGTACCCACAATCTATATTTTAGAGCAGAAATAAGAAAAATAAGGTTTACCTCTGTAAACCCCAGTTTTACTTTATAAAAGTGTGGTTCATTGGGGTCAAAATTATATAGGCGTGTTTTCGTGAAGGGAAACCCTTGGAAACAACCACTTTGTATTACTAAATGTGGGGTTGACATGCGTATCCACTGTTTTCGTTGTCACTCAAAGTACAGATTGGCGGGACTCGTTTGAACTGATTCGATACAGCGATTCAAACGAGTACTTGTATTGAAAAATATCTCCAATTTTCATCAGAAAAAGGCATTCCTGAGGCATGTAAAAGGTTGATTAAATAAATAAAATATAAAGATAAACAATACAATAAAATGTGCCACACGGGTGTGATAACCTAATGAATCTCTACTGCCCATCACAAAAACACGCTTATATAACTCTGACCCCTTGAGCCCCATTTGTATATATTAAAACTAGGGTTTACAGGGATACATTTTAGTTTGATTATTTCTGCTCTAAAATATAGTTTGTGGTACTCGTCAGAACCGCCTCGATGAGGCGGTTCTAACGTGAACCCACAATCTATATTTTGAGCAAAAATAAGAAAAATATTATAATTTTTCATGAATTGTTTTCATTTTTTCGGCGATAAACATTGCTATATATTTGAATAGGCGTGTTTTCGTAATGGTTCTTCAGCCTTAGACATGACTGGTCGAGGCAAATAAAACATTAGCTATTTACAGTTACCCTGGTTTCAGCACTTTATATCGATATTGTCTAGCGACTAATGCATATCTACGAGTACATGGCATATATGATAAGCCCAAATAAGAACAGCTAAATACAAGCCATAGTAAACAATATTCAAATATATTGAACATTTGTCGCCAAACATTTTATTGTGATAAAGAGTGCGTGATTACCTTCGCCAACCGTATTTTTGACTAAGCCTCTAGTTTGCACACTTAGTTTTAGATTGGCGTCTGTTCGTTCCAGGCAAATTTTAGGGTCAGTCCAAATGTACCAACGAAACTGAATTCTATTTCTAATGTCCAGGTGACCGTCATGTGAACAAGTCCGTGAGATGAACACCCCCTTAACCCAACTTTATATAGAGAGAAATGGGGTTTACTGGGGTAAACATTATTTTTCTTATTTCTGCTCCAAGACATAGGTTGTGGGTACTCGTTAGAACCGCCTCAATGAGGCGGTTCTAACGAGCACCCACAACCTATGTTTTCAGTAAAATGAAGAAAAATATAATAGATTTTCATCAGAAAAGTAGCCATTTTGGAGATGTGAAAAATGCACTATGTCTCACGGGTATGTTATCGTAATGCTGTCCCTGACCAATTTTTGTATCTGGAAAGTTTCATGTTTGGTGACAAATGTCTCTAGACATGGGGAATACCTGGTGAGTGTCTTTTGATATCAAGTTTATCAGGCAGATTTCGAGAACGTTTGTAGAATCGCGAGGCTTGCCGAGCGATTCTACATGCGTTCTCGAAGCCGAGCCTGATAAACTTGATATCAAATGACACGAATCCGACATTTCTATTTATCAGTTTTCCCTCTTTGTACCCTCTTTAATTAGCAATTTACTATCAGTTATCGATGGTCCTCGGTGCGTCCGAACATTTCGCAGGTCGAGATATTTTGTATCAGTTGACCATATTTTTTTCCTTTCATCAGTTTATTTCAAGTAATATTGCACGACCCGCAGAACAAGCGACCGACTGAAGTCGGTTGATTTCTAAGAGTGCCCTAAAATCACCGTGTCATTCTGTCATTCTGTCAGTCAGTCTGTCTGTCCGTCCGTAACCCGTTTGTGAAAATTGGTGATAGTGACTTTACCGCTTGGAATATTTTAATAATTTTTGGCATACTGATAGATATCAATGAGATCTAACCAATGAACTTGCCAAATATTACATTCCATTTAGCATAGCCTCGCCGAGGCGAAAATGTGAAAATTTTCGAACTGCTTCTTCTCGGAAACCGTTGGGCCGATTGAAGTCAAATTTCATACGGAGCCTCTATGGGATGGGGGAAACCAAAATTTGCTCATGGGGTCCAGGTCACATAACCAAAATGGCCGCCAAGCCATATATGGTCTGTCTGTCTGTCTGTCTGTCTGTCTGTCTGTCCGTAACCCGTTTGTGAAAATTGATGATAGTGACTTAACCACTTGGAATATTTAAACAATTTTTGGTATACTGATAGATATCAATGAAATCTAACCAATGAACTTGCGAAATATTACATTCAATTTAGTATAGCCTCGCCGAGGCGAAAAATTTGAAAATTTTCGAACTGCTTCTCCTCGGAAACCGTTGGGCCGATTGAAGTCAAATTTCATATGGAGCCTCTGTGGGATAGGGGAAACCAAAATTTGCTCATGGGGTCCAGGTCACATGACCAAAATGGCCGCCAAGCCATATATGGTAAAAACCCTTCAAAAATAGTCTTCTCCAGAACCACTGGGCAGATTTCCACGAAACTTGATAAATAGCATCTGGGACGTAGGCCCATCATAAATTGCTAAAACGGTGACCGTGGGTTTACCTTGACCTTCTTTGTGCCTAGGTCAAACTTTGACACATATGCTTTTGTTGGAATATTTAAACAATTTTCGGCATACTGATAGATATCAATGAAATCTAACCATTGAACTTGCGAAATATTACATTCCATTTACTATAGCCTCGCCGAGGCGAAAAATGTGAAAATTTTCGAACTGCTTCTCCTCGGATACCGTTGGGCCGATTGAAGTCAAATTTCATACAGAGCCTCTATGGGATGGGGGAAACCAAAATTTGATCATGGGGTCAAGGTCACATGACCAAAATGGCCGCCAAGCCATATATGGTAAAAACCCTTCAAAAATAGTCTTCTCCAGAACCACTGGGCAGATTTCCACGAAACTTGATAAATAGCATCTGGGACGTAGGCCCATCATAAATTGCTAAAATGGTGACCCTTGTTTGACCTTGACCTTCTTTGTGCCTAGGTCAAACTTTGACACATATGATTTTGTATTGGAAAAGTGAGAATGCATTTTATCCTGCAACTGATTCAGAATTCAGTTCTAAAGTATAAGATATATTTTTGCTCCTTACGATAAGGCGCATTTATTGGGGGAACCGTTTTAGGTCCAGGTCACATGACCAAAATGGCCACCATACCCAAATATGGTAACACGCATAAAGCTAAAAGCATCCGGCGGGTCGTGCACTTCAGCTGAAGCACTGGTTTCCATTTTGTCCAGAAATAATAACATTTTTGGCATTTTAATCTAGTAGCCCGGTTCATTTATAAAAGTGCAATGTCACGGTGACCTGATAAAGCTCACTTGTCCTGAGATAGCTTATCTTTATCAGGTCATTGTGCTGCAATGGAATTAAAATAGAGGGTAACTGATAAAATATCGATATAAAGTCCTGAAACCAGGGTAACTGTAAGTTCTCAAGCCCTGCCGCCCAATGAAACCAAAAGGCTTATAGGCATTGGACAGTGTCAATCACACCACTTTGTCTGGGCAGGCTAGGTCCTAAGCAGTTTATACGCTGACTGATGGCAAGATGTGCAATTTTCCTTTAGCTCTGTGAAACAATTTAACATGCCATTGTATCATTTGATAACACCACAAGGTGGCTATCTTCATAATGATAACACACCCGTGTGAGGTGTGGAAGGTTGTGCACTCGTACATTATTTTTCTGAAGAAAATTTCTGATTTTTTTCTTATTATATACTCAAAACAAAGGTTGAGGGCGCTCGTTAGAACCGTCTCATTCAGGTGGCTCTAACGAGCACCTATACCCTATGCGTTGAAGCATAAATAAGAAAAAAAATAAGGTATACCAATGTAAACCAAAATTTTCTCTATATAAAGTAATGTTTAATTACCCTGTTATAAAGCTCTTGGAATGAATGCAGCTTGTCCTATGTTTGTTAATATATTCAGCTTTCAGACACTTTCTAATTGGGGAGATTTGTGTAGTATTAGGTTTAGTCTGTGGGTTTAGGCTATTTTCATATATGATATATATGTTATGTTAAATCGCACATTAGTATTTGTAAATTGTATTATCATCTCAATGCCGGGTAAAAGTCCAAAGAAATTGGGAGCAACGTCTCCAAAATGACCTACACAGTGCTGAGGGCGACGTTCGACCTCAAATAATAATAATAATAAAACAACAACAACAAAGAAACGACCCTTTCACTTATTTCGATTATAGAGGTGGGCAAAAATCGGAGTAGTCGAAGAAAAACCACATGACCTTCCGTTGCTGAACTTGGCGTTTCAAATGTGACCCCAGTCAGTCTCGAACCCACACCGGTGAGATACCTTAAGTTTTTATTTTAACTGATGAATACATGTCCCATGTTTTCGATGAGAATAGATTTTCTTTCAATTCTACATGGATAGACCTCCTCATAACATTATATACCCAGCATCACGCAAACACACCTATATAATTTTGACCCCCCATCGAACCCCACTTTTATATGGTAAAACTGGGGTTTACAGGGGTAAACCTTATTTTTCTTATTTCTACTCTAAAATATAGAGTGTGGGTACTCGTTAGAACCGCCTCGATGCGGTTCTAACGAGTACCCACACTCTATATTTTGAGCAGAAATAAGAAAAAAATCACAATTTTTCATCTTAAATTTTCCTTTTTTTCAGCGATAAAGGTTACACTGTATTGGTATAGGCGTGTTTTTGTAATGAGGTTCTACTGAGTAATGAACTTTAACTTGAGACACATGGGTCACTACGCCCACCAGAGTTCTAATTGGAGAAACCATCACTGTCCAGTGCCAGCCATGTTTTTTTTAATCTTTTGTGAGTAAGTTATGTGCATGTTAGGCATTTTGTTGGTGACTAAGGTCAAACTGGTGCTTTATTATTTAATTGCCGTCCAATCAACTCAGCAGATTCAGAAATGAAGAACTTAAACAAAAAAACTGCTGAATCTGAGGGATGCGGGTCCAAGGTCTGTAAATGATCTTGACATTTAATTTGTAAAAAAAAATCATTTAGATGAATTTGTTGCTGTCATCAGCTACAACAGCTTCGCTTTATCCACATTGCTTAGTACTGGTTCTACCCAGGAAAAGAGGGCCACATGGAAGATTAGTACTAGTTTACTAAATGTGTTACCCTCTATAAATAAGGTCGATTATTATTATTATTATTATTATTATTATTATTGAAAAAAAACCACTGCTCGGTCGTTTGTCCATTCAACTGCTTAAGTGACCAAATCTTACCGTGGCATAAGGTAGATCAAAGTCAACCAAGGGTCACCATTTGAAGAAGGTCGGCAAAGTCCGCAGGTTGCTAATGCTACCTATCACGTTTTAAGGTACACGTATTTGGCATTCCGATTACTGAAAAGACGTTTGCAAAAGGCTTTTACCATGTGACTCCAATCCAATAAACAAACTTTCATTGCCCCAACCCATAAAGGCTCCAAATGTAGTTGGTTTGGTTTCAGTCAGCATAGTCGTTTATGTGGAGAAAAAGACAAACATGTTGAATCTGAGTCATCTAGCACAAATGCCAATACATTACGATAACACATCCGTGCGACATAGTGCATTTTTCATATCTCCAAAATGACTATTTTTCTGATGAAAATCCGTGATATTTCTCTTACAAATACTGCAAACATAGGTTGTGGGTGCTCGTTAGAACCGCCTCAATGAGGCGGTTCTAACGAGTACCCACAACCTATGTCTTGGAGCAGACATACGAAAAATAGTATATACCCCCGTAAACCCCAGTTTTCTCTATACAAAGCGGGATGTAAGGGGGTGTTCATTTCACGGACTTGTTCACGTGATGAAATGACCTACAAAGAATCAGAAAAATCCACTATTTTCCATCTATCCATACAAATACCTATTAGTAAGTGACTAAATTTGACCTTGACGTAGAATAGGTCAGGGCCAACCAAAAATCATTATTTGAAAGAAGGGTCCAAGTCTATAATGCTTCAAGAACATCGACCGTTTGGTTCCTGAGAAGAAGATTTTCAAATGGTATTTTACACATATGGGCATGGATATCAGTTGGTCCCACTAATAAGCTCTCATTACCCTATCCCACAGAGACTCCCGCTGTAACTTGGTTTCAGTCAGCCCAGCAAGTTTAGTAGAAAAGAAGATAAAAAACAAACAAACTGAATTTGAGCCGTCCAAGACAAAAGTCAGAAACTGACATTGACCATTAGAATTATTAATCCTCCATTCAGCTGTTTGCAAATATTCCCACAATAGAATCAGAAAAATCCACTGTTTTGTCTTTTTCCCATTACAAAGGTAAAACGAACGAATATGACCTTAACGTAAAACATGTTATCATTTGAACATACTTGGTGGGACCCGAGTCCCCAGTACTTCATACCAAGTTGCAAGGCCATTGGTCATTTAGGTTTCTGAGAAAAATATTTTATGAGTACCATATATGGGCATGGCGACCATTTTGGTCATCAGACCACGTCCTTACGAACAAAGGTTTGTTTCTCCGTTCCATTGAAGCTCCATTTGTAATTTGGCTTAAGTTGGCTTAATAACTTCAGAGGAAATGCCATTTGAAAATGTTGACGACGCAGACGCGGACGACAGCCACTGTACCCCGGGGTCTCCGGCTCTGGTGAGCTTTTAAACTTGTTTTAAATACAAACTTTACACTCATAACATTCAAGAATATTCACACATTCCAGTGTGTCTTGCAGAAATGACTGAAAATATACAGTCGAACTTCAATGGCTCGAACACCTTTGGGACCTCGAAAATCTGTTCGAGTCAGGGAAAGTTCGAGCCACTGAGGGAGATTGCCAGGAGGTATACGATATACTTTTGGATATTTTTTCTGTGTTTTATAATGAAAATGTATGCTGTGTCGATGAGGCTATTCTAATGAGTACACACAGCATACATTTGCAAGATAAAAGACGAAAATCTTCTAAATTATCCCCCACTATTTCGTATGTCGAGGATTTCCCTAGGGGCTCAAGAACGGATTCGACTCACCCATGGTAAACGAGCCATCGGTGCTCGAGCCATCGAAGTATTCACAAATTCCAGTGTGTCTTGCAGAGAGTGTGTGTGTGTGTGTGTGTGTGTGTGTGTGTGTGTGTGTGTGTGTGTGTGTGTAATTCGGGTTTAACGTCGCTTTCAACAATTTTTCAGTCATATCACGACGGTGTCTGGTTGCGACAGGGAGCTCAATTCTCACTTTTATAGTGCTGCCTCACTGAAGTATCATGTCCCAGACACATTACATAATACTTCACCCAGTCACATTATCCTGACACTGGGTCGACCAGTCCTAGCTCTACCCCGTAAATCTGAGTGCCAGGCGAGGAGCAGCTAGTATCATTTTTAACGACTTTGGTCTGTCGCGGCCCGGGATCGAACTCGTGACCTCCCGTTCCCCGGCGCGGACACTCTACCAACTGAGCTATCGGGGCCGGTTCGCCTATACAAATAAATTGTAACTTTGGTCGTCGAAAAAATGAAATTTTTATGATGAAAAATTGTGATATTTTTCTTATTTCTGCTCAAAATATAGATTGTGGGTACTCGTTAGAACCGCCTCATCGAGGCGGTTCTAACGAGTACCCACAATCTATATTTTAGAGCAGTAATAAGAAAAATTAGGTATACCCCGGAAACTGGGGTTCAAGGGGGTAAAAATTATATAGGCGTGTTTTCGTGATGACCTGCATTAAAATTCCTTTAACTTTCCGACCGTTTGAAGTGTTGTATATAAAGAGAACCATAACGAAAGCATGCCTATTCAAATATATTGAGAATGAGAATTTTACCATAAAACAACAACAACAACAACAAAAACCGAAAAATTTCGGATAAAAATATTTGATTTTTCACATTTCTTCTTAAAAAAGATTGTGGATACTCGGTAGAACGCCTGGTCGAGGCGATTCTGACGAACACCCACAATCTATGTTTTTGAGCCAAAATAAGAACATATAATGTATACCCCTGTAAACCCACGAATTTACTATACAGAAGTTCGGTTTAAGGGGTAACACGATTCCCCGAAATCACCGAAATCACCACCGAAATCACCGAAATCACCACAGAATTAACCGAAATCACCACTGAAACCACCGAAATCACCACAGAAATAACCGAAATCACCACTGAAAAAAAACAGAAATCAACAATGAAAACAGAAAAAAACTCATTAAAATGCTTTTGTTATGACCAAATTTCATGAATTTATATAGTTTAAGGTAATTTCCTTTCATTGGAAAGCGGTAAATGGGAATTATTAAGTATTTATGAATCTGAAGAAGGGATTAGGGGAGTAGTGAGAGAAAAAGTATATATCTGAATGAAAACACGCAAATTCAAAAACTTTTTATAGCAATACTATAAGAATATTTTCAGATATATATATGTATTTTACACTTCTGCTAATTATAAAGATTGTGGGAACAGGTTACCATCGACTCCGTGGCTGACTGGCATTCCTTCAGTTAAAATCGGATCCCAACACAAACTCGGCTCAGTCTGTGCATTATTTTATTTTCAAAGCCTCTTTTGCATTATGAGGGAACGTCGATGTAGTGAAATAAAAATTGCCACTTTTGGTTATTCCTGCTCCGAACATAGATTGTTTGAACTTATGAGAATCGCCTCTATTATGAAAACACGCCTATACAAATAAATTTAACCACCAAAATATGATGATTTTAAGGTGCAAAAATTGTTATAGTTTTAATATTTCTGCAAAAAACATAGATTGTGAGCACTCGATAGAGCCGCCTCGTTACCGAACGCCAAAAAGCTGTGCTGGTGCTTCGAACTTAGATTGTGGCGGGGGTTCTAATGAGTGCCCACAATCTATTATTCGGTCTATTCAGCTTTCCAGTATTGTTAATTGACCACGAGTTAGATGATTGCCTAATCCAGTTAATCGGTCGCGATATGTAATTAAATGACAGTCTGATATCAGCCGATAAATTCAATTATCCTCAATTAACTTGATGTTAGTAAAGTGTCAATAATGATGTTAATTACAATCAGTGCCTAACTTTGATATCAAGTTGGCTACTTAAAAAATACAGAAACAAATATAGATAATTAAACAATGATACAAACACATTAACTAAAAGTTATGGTCTGATAAATGTTCATCATGATAACTGTAAGGGACACTTCTGAGGTAATAACAATACACACACCAACAAAATGCTTCTGTGCTGAAAATGGACATTCTTTATTGAATTCAACCTGGCACATTATATGCTCACCTTAGAATGAAAAAAGACTAATATTAAGTAATAAACAGTTTATATGCCCCTAGAATAGTGCATTAATGACAGGTGATTTCACAAGATTTCGGAAGAAATCCCGAGCGTACAATTTTAAGTGTTTTTGGCTGAAAAGGTACCCAAAAGTCATCATTGACAATAAAAATAATGTTTGTAAGCCAAATACACTATACATGTCAATATAGTAATTCCACAATGGTGATTTCTGTTATTTCAGTGGTGATTTCGGTTATTTCTGTGGTGATTTCGGTGATTTCGGGGTGATTTCGGTGATTTCGGGGAGTCGTGATACCGCGGTTTAAGGGGGTTATGGGATTGTTTACGTCATGTATATATTGTTCGAAATCTTATTTTGTTAAATCAAGAAAATAATGAATACAAAGAGCCGGCGCACAACAAAACTTACAAGAAAACATGTTCGACTAGCGATGACGCAGATCTGAGTTATAGCTGTTCGCAGGAGCCCATAATGGGCTTTTGTTTAAATGTACCCCATCACGCTAAGAAAACACCTGTAAACACTTTTTAACCAATCTGGTACCGGAACCCCCAAAAGGGGTAATTGGCAAACAGTGCAGACCCAGATCAGACGCCGCAGAACGCGGCGTCTGATCAGGGCCTACACTGTTTGCGAAAAGTTAAACCATTTTACAAATAAATTTTGAAGAAATCACAACCTGACATCCCTAAAGTTTGGAATGGACTCCTGCTATATATAAACACGAAAATTCCATTTGGTACAAAAAGGGTTAATTATAGAAAAAAATGGGTTAACATGGGTTATGTACAACACGATACACCTTATTTTGCTCAAAAACTAAAGTGTGGGTACACATTACAACCACCTCAATAAGATGGCCATAATTTATATTTCGTCTATAAATAAGAAAACATTACACCGTTTTCATCTGAAAATTGCTATTTTTAGAAGATAAGATAGCACACGGTTGTTTTGTCGTACATTACGAAACACACCTATACAAATACATTGTAAACTTTACCGCCGGAAAAATGACCATTTTCAGATGACAAATTGTGAATTTTTTCTTATTTCTGCTCAAAATATAGATTTTGGGTACGGTTGGGTACTCGTTAGAACCGTCTTAGTGGGGTTCAAGGGGTGGGGGTCAAAATTATATAGGCGTGTTATCGTGATGCCTAAGAAAGAGCGATAGCTCTGGCCAGACAGGATTGAAACATTGTACACAAGCTGATCTGAGTTGTCGCTTGTAGCACATGTCTGATGTAGGTCTTTGTTGAGTGTGTGTGTGTGTGTGTGTGTGAATTCGGGTTTAACGTCGCTTTCAACAATTTTTCAGTTATATCACGACGGTGTCTGGTTGCGACAGGGAGCTCAATGCTCACTTTTATAGAGCTGCCTCACTGAAGTATCATGTCCCAGACACATTACATGATACCACACCCAGTTACATTATCCTGACACTGGGTCGACCAGTCCTAGCTCTGCCCCGTAAATCTGAGTGCCAAGCGAGGAGCAGCTAGTACCATTCTTAACGACTTTGGTATGTCGCGGCCCGGGATCGAACCCGTGACCTCCCGTTCCCCGGAGCGGACACTCTACCAACTGAGCTATCGGGGCCGGTGGGTCTTTGTTGAGCTCTGGTTCAAATGTCATCACTTCGAAAACACGCCCAATGTCATCACTTCGAAAACACGCCTATTCAAATACAGTTCTGTTATTAAGACCACCTGAAATTAAGACAAGATTTGCTTTAAAAAACTTATTTAGAAGGGATCAGTTATTCTTTCTTCGTGTTTTCTGCACACAATATCCTCTGGTCAGGGACCACCTTTCGGACTGTTCAAAAGTGGTCTTCTGAACCGTCCCAAAGGTAGTCTTAATATAGGAATTTTACTGTATATTGAAATTTAAAAAAAAAAAACCCCACCAAATAGCAATTTTCAGATGAAAAAATCAGATATTTTTTCATATTTCTGCTCGTTAGAACATATATTGTGAATACCCGCTAGCGAGTAACCCCAATCTATGTTTTTTGAGCAGAAATAAGAAAACAAATAAGGTATACCAATGTAAACCTCAGCTTTATTGTATAAACGTGGGGTTAAAGGTGATCAAAATTATATAACTTATATAAGCTTGTTGTCGTGATTTTGTGATGAACACACTGAAACATACGAATCTTCCAACTGTTTTAACGATTATTTCACTTCCTGTATCACTTTCTACGAGTATATCACTTCCTTCTTTATTCGGGAAAACTTCGTTGGTGCTAACATTCCTTCCCAGCCTGAATCACAATACGATCTAATAAAGAAGCTAGCGCACGATAAAATCAACAATCAGACATTTTCGTCCACCGATAAACAACACAGTACATCACGAAAACACGCCTATATAAGTCAGACCCCTTTGAACCCCAATTTTATAAAGTAAAACTGGGGTTTACAGGGGTAAACCTTATTTTCCTTATTTCTGCTCTAAAATATAGATTGTGGGTACTCGTTAGAACCGCCTCGATGAGGCGGTTCTAAATAGTACCCAAAATCTATATTTTGAGCAGAAATGAGAAAAATATCACAATTTTTCATCTTAAAATTCTCGAATTTTCGGCGGTAAAATTTATAATGTTTTTGTATAGGCGTGTTTTCGTAATGATGGCAAGTGTTTGCTTAACTCTCTTTGGAGGTTCAGAAACTGTACGATCCTCATGCGATCAGCGAAGACTCTGAGCAGACTGCGATTCGCAGTCTGCTCAGAGTTTTCGCTGATCATATAAGCCTTATTGAAGCTTTAATCGCACGCACGCAACTTCATATACCAGTTATCCGTAAATGGTCACGTTAAACACACTGGAAATGTTTCTCCCATGAAAAGTCATTTCCGATAATCTATCAGCGGCACTAGCATTATGCTGCCCAGGCCGAGAAGTAAATTTGATTGATAATACAAATTCTACCAGACACTGCGTCAGCTATGGGAAAAGGTTTGGCTTTTGACAAATGACCAAAGCCTGGCCTGAGCCTTCGCTAGTCACCCGAAAAGTTGAGTAGAAACAAAGACTTGGTATCCATCAATAAAGATGTATGCTCATGTATATAGCTGACTGGATGGAAGCAAATTTTGATCTTTTGTTTACCGTACTGGCTAGATATTTTCACATGCTGGGGTTCCAGATAAACACATTGTCTCCGTGACAAGCTCTTATCACACAAATCCGGTCTGGAAATAACTTTTATTGTGGCATGGTTCCATTTGGTAATACAACTATATGTGAAACTGCGACATAAAGCGTTTTAGCGGTTACAGTGCCTGCAAGAAGCTTCCGTGGTGTATTTGTTCCGCTACTCGCCTTGTAAACAAGGGTCGCAGGGTCGATCCCGGGCTTCTCCAGACTTTCGGGTGAGTCTTTAAATCGAGGTCCCGCTCCGTATGACCTTAGCTGTTGGTGGTACGTAAAACTCAAACACTCACTCACTCACTACATTGCCTGCACTGAACTAACAGCCGGGTAAGAGATGGTTACTGACAGACATGCTTTTCAAAACAGGTAAAGCGGGTCTAAATCTCAGTTTTGCAGGAAATTCAGCAGACAACGTCAACTTGGGAGATATGAAACAAAGCATCGTGTCTGATGGCTGTGTTATCTCTATGTAACAGTATTTTAGTCTAGCCATCGTATCAACAATGACTATGTTGCGAGAGTAGTTTTCCTAGGCACACTGTTTGTCTAAAATCGGAGAATTGTTGCCTGTATGACTTCGATTAGGCAACAGAAAATGCTCAAAATATGGCGAGCCCGACTGAATAGACATTTCGCTTTATTGCTTATCATATGGGCCCCCTCAAGCGATTTTGGTACTTATCGCCTATGCGAGCAGCGAAGGTTCAGGCGAGCCTGCGCATCCGCGCAGTCTCGCCAGAACCTTCGCTACTCACTCATACAAGCAGTGAATCAAGAGGAACCTTCAGACAGAAAGCCATATCCCTGGCCGCTCTCAATGGCTGGGCATGCGCAGTTAAAATGTGTCATGACGGAATGCTCGAAGACACAAATTCGCTTGGCGGGGCTCATATAGTGTCTTCTTTTCTGCAATCCCTTAACAAGTCACTTCGTTAATTGATATGTCTAACTTTTGCAATCTCTTTGAAAAGTTAACCTTGTTAAGTCAACATCAGTACACGTATGATTTAAATGTCTATTATAAATCTACGTTTATATATTTTAGGTTTAAAGCACATGGAAGGAGGTATCACTTTCATTTAAGAAATAAATTTTATTTTTCTGCTATTCATGAAAGTATGAACGCAGTGGGTCGCATGCAAAGTGAATGAAAGGGTTAATGTAAACATTGCTAGGGACCCGCTGTCTTTCATACTTTCATGAAAAAGCAGAAATAAAGTTTATTTTGTTATATTTACTTTCTTTGCCCCTCATTATTGGTCAAAAAATGCTTATAGGGGCAAACTTTTAAAGCTTAAAACATTAACGCGCTGTTTTTCTATAAATAGCGGAACAGCGTTGACGTGAGAAACACTGTTTTAACTGACCTCAATTGCCACTGAAAATCATGTGACTCAATACGCTCATGGAAGTATGAACTACATTAGTTTTCTATAGGTTTACATAAGACTTTACACTGGAAATGTAAACATACAACTATCACTAAACTTACTTCATTACGAAAACTATAGGCATATACAAATACAATGTAAATTTTACCGCCAAAACAACGACAATTTTTAGATGAAAACAAAATGCAATATTTTTCTTATTTGATGAAGCGGTTCTAACAAGTACCCACAATCTATATTTTATAGCAGAAATAAGCTCTTTTGTCTTATTTCTGCTCAAAATATAGATTGTGCGTACTCGTTAGAACAAGTACCCATAATCTATATTTTAGAGCAGAAATAAAAAAAAAATAAGGCCTACCCCTGCAAACCCCAGTATTACTATATAAAGTGGGGTTCAACGGGGTCAGAATTATATAGGCGAGTTTTCATGACGGCTTCCTAATTTTGGGAATTAATACTCTCGCCAAAAAATTATTAAGTATAAAGGTTTGTGAAAACCAGATTACTCTGAGAAATAGTGCTTCACCTTCCAAACACAGAACGTGTGAGTAGAACAATACCTCACAGTATCAAAGAAGTTGGGCCTAAGAGGCAGCAGTTTAACTCTTTCACCCGTGTGTTTCTTATGTGGATTATTCCAGCTTTGAATACACTCTGGGTACAGGTACACAGCTGAGAAAGACTAAACCCGCCCAGGCAAAGTGGTGCGAGTTGGACCGTCCAGTGCATATAAGCTTTATTCGTTTCATTTAGTGGCAGGGCTTGAGATGTCATTTCATCTCGATGTCGGGTAAAAGTCCCCCAAACTTGGAAGCAACGTCTCCAAATATGACATAAATAGTGTTGGCGGGGACGTTAAACCTCAATTAAAATAAACAAACAAACATGTCCACTCTGGAAAATTTGGAGTTCAGCCAAAATCATTGCTAGTACCCACCACGAAAACACGTCTATATGATTTAACCCCCTTGAACCCCACTTTAATATAGTAAAACTGGGGTTTACAAGGTAAACCTCATTTTCTTATTTCTGCTCTAAAATATAGATTGTGGGTACTCGTTAGAACCGCTTCGAGTACCCACAATCTATATTTGGAGCAGAAATGAGAAAAGTTTTCATCTTGAATTTTATTTTTTTAGCGATAAAGTTTACAGTGTATTTGTATAGGCGTGTTTACGTAATGCGCAAACAGTCAAGATCAAGAGATGAGACGGCTCTTTATCTCAGCTAACCTGAAGAGCCGTCTCAACTGGATCTACACTGTTTACATAGGTAATTGTACATGTACCGGTCTACTTGCAGGGTTGAAAAAATGAAAGAAACTAGACAGCAAGGTCCATAAAATGCTGTGATTTCGCGAACATGCCGAAAACAATTATTTCGGTGGGTCGAACGTCGAATGGAAAAAGGATATTTAAAACGGATATATTCCAACCATATTAACAGAAACATTCCAACAAAAGGGGTTAGAGCATCGAGGAAGCAAAGCAACGGGGTTTTAAGTACTAGTTGTGCTTTTTGACAGTTTTAGAAAATAACAAGGTCAGTGGGTAAGAAAATATTTTTTATTTTTATTTTTTTTCGGGATGGCCATAAAACCTTCAGGTCCTGCACAAAACATCACATCACGTGAACAAGTCCGTGAAATGAACACCCCCCTAAACCCCACTTTATATAGAGAAAACTGGGGTTTAAGGGGGTAAACATTATTTTTCTTATTTTTACTCCAAGACATAGGTTGTGGGTACTCGTTAGAACCGCCTCAATGAGGCGCTTCTAACGAGCACCCACAACCTATGTTTTGAGCATTTGTAAGAAAAATATCATGAATTTTCATCAGAAAAGTAGCCATTTTGGAGATGTGAAAAAATGCACTATGCCATACGGGCGTGTTATCGTAATGAGGGTTGGTGAGGTTAGCGGAAATACAGCTATTCTTTCAGGCGGAAGTTCTTTGTTAGCAAACGAGCATGATTCATTCATAAGTGAAAAAATCTCATGTGTCGACTTAATGGGGCCTTTTGGTTTTTGACCATGACAAATTGTAGAAAGAAAATTCTATATTGCCAAACTATTACGAATGCGAAAATTATGTGGAAGAAATCCTGCGAATTACACGATTCAGACAACTTTTCTGTTAAAAAGATATTTGTAAAATGCTTCAATTTTTCTTTCTATGTGTTTTCTACTACTAATGTCCCTTTTTAAGGCACCACCTCTGAGACTGTTCAAAAGTGGTTTTAAAGACCAATTTTTAATAGTTCAAAAGGTGGAAAACCTTAGGGGCTGTCCAAAAATGGTCTAAAAGACCATTTTTAAATAGTCCCAAAGGTGGTCTCAATATATGATTCTTTCCATGTCAAACGTGACTCTTAGTTTCTCGGTAGTGAACACGCGTATGTAATTCAGGGGTAAACCTTATTTTTAGCAGAAACAAGAAAAATATCACAGTTTTTCATATGAGATATTTCATTTTTCGGCGGTAAAATTTACAATGTATTTGAATAGGTGTGTTTTCGTGATGAAATTGCTGCACCCAGACGATATCTGAAAAATTAAATATTCTTCATTTTCTCTGTTTATGATGCATCGATTAAATGACAACGTCAAATACTGTCCAAACAAATCTTCATCTAAATTGCAATGTTGCCCAGCAAACGTTTAATAATAAGTTTACACACTTCTTGTTCATTAAGATAATACACCCATGTGCTAAAATGGCATCTTTCTTTTCTCCAGAGCTTCCTTTTCTCTTATTCCCAGTCCAAATATGGATTGTAAGTGCGCGTTAGAGGTGGTTGTACTGAGCGAGGCGGTTCTATCACGGTTCTAACAATCTACGGTTTTGAGAAAAAATAAGGCAAATAATTACAATGTAAACTTCAATTTTTCCTATAAAAAATGGTGTTTATAGGGGTGTTCATTACACGGACTTGTGAACCTGATATTAAACGGATGGGTACACTTTACAGGAATGCAAAATTCGAACATACTTTGTAACACTTATTAGTCTACTCTTATAGAAAAGTCGTTCCTAATAGTGCTCTTACACTAAGGCGAATGCACTTGCGAAAGAGCCTTTGAATGCCATTCTTCACCAATTCGTAATGATCGTAAGTGAAGCGCAAATATTGTTGAGTTCGTAGGCATTCGCTGACGTTTTTGGGGTGTTACGAATATTAGAAACATGCTCCTAATATTCGCAAGAAAAGCGTATTCTCATTGTTTTCGCTAAATATTCATAAGCAATCGGAAGCCATTCTTATTCATGGCAAGGCATTTGCAAGAAACATGCTCTTAATATTCTCAAGAAAGTTTTCGCAAAATATTCATTAACAATCGGAAGCCATTCTTATTGATCGTAAGACATTTGCAAGAATTCGCAGAGGTTTTTCCTTACGAATACCTTGCAAAATGTTATCGAACCGTTATGAATACTTGCAAATCCATTGCGAATAAAGCGAATGGAATAAGAGTGTTTTGTAGTTTTATGAGAATAAATTGCGAATGTATGCGAACGGTTTGCAAACGATTGCGAGTACTTGCAAATGCTTCAGAATGGCTCTTAACTAGAGGCTACACTCAGCATACTCTCCGTCCTTACATTGATTCTGAAATTAATCATAAACGCCATTTCTTCAAAATATCCTTCATTAATAAGGGTATGGATTTTATAGATTTGCCCAGTATCTTCCGTGAGAGATCGGTGCTTTCTTCCATTCCTGCTTATTTTCAAAATACTGAAACACCTATAATTTGCTATAAATATAACAAAGTAGAAGTAAAACAAAGATCAGGAATTGATACAATTAACTTACTCCATCCATAAAAGACACCAAAGGGAAAGAAATACAAACATTAAGCGACCAGACCATAATGTTAGATCTATCATTTTTAATTTCAATAAACTTGTTTCAGATCTTGATATTGATACTAATACTCCTGATTCATGTGATTGTAAAAACTCAAAGTATTGCTATCCTGCTGCTGGTCATGTAATTACTGGCAATTTGAAAATTATTCCTGATTCTAGGATAAGGAATATAATTTCTATAGGACCGAAATATCGGTTTCCTTCTAAAATTGATTTCAGTAAATGTAGAGATGAAATCGCTGCTTCCTTGAATGAATTCGGTAAGTGATGGTGTAAGCGAGAGTATGTTGAGCATAAAGCCCTTAAGGACTGGTAACTTAGCATTTTAAAACTAGTGAATAAACGCATTTCTTTCTATTCTCAAAATACTAACTTATTACCTCCTAAGCCCAAGACGTCTTTACGTCATCTTAAACTAGGTATTCAAGAATTTCATAAGAAGTTTGTTTTGGCCCCTGCAGACAAGGCCGCTAACAACGTCGTCGTTGTGTGACGGCTCCACTATGTTAACACGCTTAAGCAGGAGCTTGGTGGTACTAAGGCCTATGAACTTCAGCCTTTAGCTGAAGAGAGAGCTATAGTAGATAAACATGTTTGTCTTTCAGCCACCAAGTTTGCTGTGTGTGTTAACGAAGGCCAAGACAAGCTTCCTACGCTATACTGGTTACCGAAACTTCATAAAAAACCTTACAAAGCACGGTTTATTGCAAATTCTAGCTCTTGCACTACCACTGAACTTTCTAAATTATTAACTTCCTGTCTTACTGCTATTAAAACGCATGTAATTAAATATTGTGATAAAGTCTTTGAAAGATCAGGAAGAAATCTGTTTTGGTCTATAAAAAATTCGAATGAGGTTTTAAATAAATTGAAATCTAGACATTTTCGTGCTTCTAGTCTGTCTACCTACGATTTTTCCACTCTTTACACTACACTTCCTCATAATCTTATAAAAGAAAAAAGCTTAATGATTTAATTGAATGGGCTTTTCACAGAGAAGATTCTCTCTATCTGGCATGTAATGTCAGAAATGCATTTTTCACTTCTAAAGAGCATAAGAATTATACACTTTGGTCATGTCAGAAAGTGTGTGATGCCCTCACCTTTCTACTTGACAATATTTATATTAGATTCGGTACTAAGTTATTTAGACAAATTGTGGGTATTCCGATGGGTACTAATTGCGCACCTCTTGTGGCTGATCTGTTCTTGTATTGTTATGAAAGAGACTTCATTTTGTCGCTTTCCATTGATAACCAATCTGAAATTATTGAAGCTTTTAGCTCTACTTATAGATATTTAGATGATTTATTAAATTTTGATAATACCTATTTTGATGGTTTGATCAGTCAGATTTACCCCCTAGGACTTCAGTTAAATAAAGCAAATTCTTCTGATACCGAGGCCCCGTTTTTGGATTTACATCTATCTATTGTAGATGGATTTGTTTCGTGCAAAATTTATGATAAACGCGATGACTTTGATTTTGAGATTGCAAATTTTCCTTTTTTGGATGGTGATGTTCCTCGTGCGCTATCCTATGGCGTTTATATTTCGCAATTAATTCGATTTGCTAGAGTGTGTAGTCATGTAACTGACTTCAACACTCGTAATAAATTATTAGCGGCTAAACTCCTTAATCAGGGTTATCGGTACCATAAACTACGCAAAGCCTTTTCAAAATTTTATAGACGCCATTCTGATTTAATTTCAAAATTCAATATTGGACTTAAATCTCTTCTGCAACAAGGCCTATCGGAACCCGAATTTTATGGTGACTTAGCATATAAATTCAGAAAAATATATAACCGCAATGACTTCAGCACCCAATTTCGTAAAATCATTCTTCGATATAAAAAGATTGGGTACAACATGGATATTATACGACAGACTGCATGCATGGTAGTTAACCCAATCACGGTTGGCAACTTTGCTTCCCTCTTTAATTGCACGCCGGTGGGTCAGGCCTCAGATTCTATGACGGCTCCAACGTAAAGGCTTATTGAAAATTAGAGAGATAATGTCGGTTGGTGCCTGATGCTCTGTCTCTGGTCGGGCTCATCGGAGTCTAACTGTTGGTTTTCTTTTGCTCCAGCATTTCAGTGGTTTCTTGCTGTCGAGTCCTCACCGTTGTCTCACCTCTGTGGTTCTTTGATTTTTGTGTTCACGGAGATGTTGCACTGATGAGTTAGGAGGCCTTCATGCGGACTGAACAAATTATTTGTCTAAATCGCGACGGAAGTAAGGGCGAGGATTGTGGCCACGTAAAATCGATTTAAGCCCCCCAGTGGAAATCTTCCACTGACCGTTCCAAGGCGGCTCTTCTGTGGCGATTTATTTATGTTGTTGTTTGTTACTTACTGTGTGTATCATTTGTGTCTTTTGGTTTTGGATGGCCATATGGCCATTTTGTGGGAAAGTAACTGTCCTTATGGCCTTCCTTTGTTTAGGTTTCTATTATGGTCTGGTCGCTTTATGTTTGTATTTCTTTCCCTTTGGTGTCTTTTATGGGTTGAGTAAGTTAATTGTATCAATTCCTGATCTTTGTTTTACTTCTACTTTACAAATATTAAGATTGTCTTACAAATGAGTTGCTTGTCCTAGCAATTAAAATGCGAATATGACTCATTCGCAAAAGGCGGGGTCACCACAACGGTATAACAGACGTCATTGCCCTTGTCCGATATACATTTCTAGTTTGACAATGGCCGATGCTATGACGAGGCAACTGACTACACTAGCCGTGCTGTTATGACACATAATGCAGTTGTCGCTCTGCAACGACAACAACAGCGGCAACAACAGCGGCAGCTCCTGCGCAGACTGAGACGCAGACGAAGACGGCAAAGGTCATGCTGGATCCCGACGAATAACTGCTAAAGGACAATATTGACAAGCACTCGCAGGGTAATCGTTTTATTCATAAGACATTCGTAAGCATTGGCAAGATTTGCAACAGCGTTTTTGTACATTCGGAAAGGATTCGTAAGAACTCTGAAAAATTGTCGAGACTGATTCGTAAGATTCATAAGAAATTCTTAAGGATTAGTAATGATTCATAACATTTTCGCAAACATTCATAAGGTCCCACTTTTTCTTTGTTTTCGTCTGACCAATCATATCAAATTCGGCAATTTGCCGCGAATTTCAAATTTCTCATTTTTTTTCATATTCTTTTATATTAGTAAGAATATTCGCCATAGTGTAAGAGCAGCATTATACTACTATTCCACACAGACCACGAATCAAACTAATCGCCACGAATTGATAAATGTTAGGGAATGTGTGGCGGCCGTAAAAAGTCTCCCTGCCCTACATCAAAATATAGTTTATATTTTCTTGTCCTTTGGGAGCATTGATTCCATATTGGAATTTTGAAAATATCTGAGGGTCACTGATGAGGCCTAAATGGCCGAAACTAGCTAGTCTGACCCATAAAACACATACACTCCATATTTTCCAGTTCTGTGGTGTATTCCTTGCTTCCAAAGGATAACCTTTTCTAGAACATATTCGAAGCTGAATGGAATCAGTTTGCGATATACTTAACTAAATCGTATATACTAGTAGTCAGCTTTTGCAATTCTTGAGCAATCGGGAATTCGTAACAAAAGTTATGAGCTGTCAAAATGTTGGCCACGAACTCCTGATTCCAAAAACCGTAGTTAATTCGAAACGAATTCGTAGTGCATTGTTAGGCATCAGGGATTCGTGAATGTGTGGTCAGGCCACGAATCGGCTACGAATCTATCACGAATCTCACGAACACATGTCGAAGCGAGTAAGAAATCACGAGAGAAAACCACACGGATTGTCAAGAATAGTCACGAATTCATTTTTATTCGTAGGGGATTCGTACATGCATCGGCGTATTTTAACTGATTCGTAACTGATTCATGGCAATCGTGCAGTATTTCCCAAAAGAATCTTGTAAACCGTAGTGAATTATTAACAATATTCGTGCGATTCCACCCGAATCCAGTCGAATCCCATGAATATTCGTTATACTATCGTACCTGCACAGAGCGTCACGAATTGGACCAGAATACAGTCGAACTTCAGTGGCTCGAACACCATTGGGACCTCGAAAATCTGTTCGAGACAGGGGTAGTTCGAGCCATTGAGGGAGACTGCTAGGAGGTATGCAATATACTTTTGGATATCTTTTCGGTGTTTTATAATGAAAATGTATGTTGTGTGTACTCATTAGAATCGCCTCATGGAGGCGATTCTAATGAGTACACACAGCATATATTTGCAAGATAAAAGACGAAAATATTCTAAATTATTCCCCACTATTGCCTATGAAGAGGATTTCCCTTGGGACTCAAGAACGGGTTCGACTCAGTCATGGTAAACGAGCCATTGGTGTTCGAGCCATCGAAGTTCTACTGTATTTATAAAATTCGACGACACCTAAAATCCATCAGTTTGCGGCGATTCGTGGGACTCGTGGTGTGCATGGAATAGTAGCATTAAAGGGTATGCCGTTTTCAGTGCGACTGTGTTTAGAGAAAAATAAGCAGGAAGATACATATAGTTTCTTTACTGTAAGCGTAACGGACATATGCATTCTTCACAAACCTCGATGTTGAGAAAAATGTCTTAATCGACTTTGGAGCAGCTAAGCCTTATCGAAGACTATGACTTTCAGTCAACTTGACACAGAAAACATCAATCGGAATATCTTAAATTAAAAAAAGATGCATTCTGAGCCCGTTTTAGACAGGGAAACGAGGCAGGTACAGTAACATACAGTTGTTTTCTTATCAAGCGAATTCTGTACTTGGTGTCACTGGGTCAGTTTGTATGCGGTGAAACATGTACACACAGTAAACTTGAATGAATCGAACGCTGATGGCTCAATTGCCATGGTAAATTCTGGTCCTGGAGTTCTCCTAAAAACTTCAGATAGCGATACATTCAGGATTATTTTAGGAGGTTATTTTATTTTTATCTTGAAAAATTATGCTGTGTATACCCATAAATATCGCCCAAATGGGGCGATTCTTATGAGTACACACACAATTCCTCTAATGTATTGAAAATTGCAAGTCATCTCCTTTATGCCTGATCTGTTGCTATGATTAACTGTTAGTGATTGCAACCTCCCCTATCTCGAACAAATTTTCATGGGTATGGCGGTGCTCTCCCATCAATTGTCATTTCCTTACATTGACGCAAGAATTTGCCATACATGTGTATAAAAATAAGCTGCTGAATATTCTGTCTGGTAACTGTATCTTAGCTATATATATAGATAGACAAGTTATGATGTATTAATTCCATAATCTATCACGAAAACAGACCCGATTCCGATTCCATTGTACCCTACTTTTATATAATTAAACTGGTGTTTTCTGGAACCTTATTTTTTGGCTTATTTCTGCTGTAATATATATGGTGAGTACTTGTTAGGACCGTCAGGATGAGGTGGTTCTAACGTGAACCCACAATCTATATCTTAAACAGACATAAGAAAAATATCACATCATCTTATTTGTTTTTATTTTCGGCGGTAAAATTTACAATGTATTTGTATAGGCGTGTTTTGACCGCGTCGAGCGAAAAGGAGTCCTCGAGCATGTGCGTCCAACAAAAACAAAGGTCTTACTGTACGCCTGTGCAGTCTGATCAGAGTCTTCGCTGTTCGTTATATTGATGCAACTTGAACTAAACCCTGTATGCATGCAACATATGTTTGTTTGTATTGGAGTTTAACGGCCCAGTCAACATTATTAGGGCCCCGCACTGAAAGTGTGGGTGCCCTTTAGTAATCACTCTGTCCGTCCGTCTGTCTGTCTGTCCGTCTGTCCGTCCACAAATTTTCCTACTCCTCTGATAGCGCTGCCGGGGCCCTAGTCAGTTTCACTGACAGCTCTAGTTTAGGTCAATTTTGAGCCGGTCGGTTTACCTTTCCTCACTTTTCCTGGGCAGGCTTATACGTAAGCGGTGAACCAATACAGTGCACATTCTTTCACCAGAAACTGACGGCTGCCCTTCTTCAATCAGCGGAAGGGAGAGAATGACCGTAGAAAAGATTTCATGATCAATCTCCACGAAAGAATGTTGCCGGCCCCGGCAGGTATCGAACCCGCGTCCTCCTGATCACCAGTCGGACGCGCATCCGACTGAGCTACATGTACCGAGGCCGGCGCATACACCTTTTATCAACGTGGAATCAACATTGAAACGACGTTTTCATCTTTGTTTCAGCGTTTAGTCAAAGTTGAGTGTCTTTTAGGATGGTTGTAGAATATCACAGTAGATACACAGGCTTACTTGCCTCTTGCTGAGCGTCCGCTTTCTTTAATCGCGACCCATACGTAAGCATGAACAGCAATTAATATTTTGCTTGACACGGACTTGTATTCTGTCTTTTACGTAACAGCATGTTACACGGTACCATAGTCAATAAACCGCATTGTTTGTGTCTAAGGGATAATTTGTAATATGTGCCTTGGGGTTTCAATGGGAAAGGAATTCTAGAACTTCAGCATAGATGTGGTTTGCCTGCCTTGGTCTTGTTAAAAGTTGATCCAAATCCCACAGGCCATAACAGTCATATCCATAGTTTTTCAACGAGTTAAATGAACCCAACGAAACTAAAATTTGGGCATTTCCAGTTAGAACGTCTTTTTTTAATTCTTCGACAAAATCTGTTTGGAAATGGAACGTTTTTATTAATTACTTAACGCTTAAAGCTGGCAAAGATAATACCATTACCAGGATTGTGCATGCTTTAACCCAACATTAATTGGCGCGAATAAATATCTAGGAAAGTTTTCAACCCCGCCATAAATACAATGTAAACAACCATTTGACCTTGGAAAAGATCTCAGGGTCACCAAATTCTAAATGCCTGTTTAAACAAGGAAACAGTTTTATTTGTTTTGTATTAAGGTTATTATAGGGCTTTTTGGAGACGTCGCTTCCAATTTTGTGGGATTTTTACCCACAATCGAGGTGAAATCACAACTAAAGCCCTTCCGCCCAAACAAAACGTTACAATTTATATGCAGGGATGGTCCGACTCGATCTATTTATCCTGGGCTCGATTCTAAAGATCTTCTAAGCGGTTAACCAGTACTTGTGCTGGGTCGATTTCAGCTCTGCAAGGAAGTACCATCAATCCAAAGTAGAAGTAAAACAAAGATCAGGAATCGATACAATTAACTAACTCCAACCATCAAAGACACCAAAGACATGAAGCGACCAGACCATAATGGAAACCTAAACAAAGGAAGGCCATAAAGACAATTACTTTCCCACAAAATGGCCAAATGCCCATCCAAAATAAAAAGACACACGTGATACACACAGTAAGTAACAAACAACAACATAAATAAACAACCACAGAAGAACCGCCTTGGAACGGTCAGTGGAAAGAATTCCACTGGGGGGCTTAAATAGATTTTACATGGCCATAATCCTCGCCCTTACCTCTGTCGCAGTATACACTAATTTTGTTTAGTCCGCATGAAGGCTTCCTAAAGCATCATTGTAATATCTCCGCGAACATACAAATAAAAAATCTACAGAGATGAAACAAGGTGGAGATCTCGACAGCATACAACAACAGTATTGCTGGAGCAAAAGAAAACCAACAGTTAGACTCCGAGGGGCCCGACCAAAGACGAAGCATCAGGCGCCAACCAACATAAAGAATACTAAAATAAAATTCCATTTATGTTTTACACTGGACCCGTCATATAATCTTAGGCCCGACCCACAAGTGTGCAATCAAAGAGGGAAGCAAAGTTGCCAACCGTGATTTGGTTAACCACCATGCATGCAGTCTGTTTTATAACATTTATGTTGTACCCAATCTTTATATATCGACCAACGATTTTACGAACAAATCTTTTCATCCAAGCCCAGATAATCGACAACCCACTTTTATAGTGACGTGGCTAGAGAGTTTGTTTATCACGCCGCCGATCCGGGTTCACGAAATATATGCGTGCCAAAAATGGCATGGAGTTTCCACATATAAAGACTTTTTTCTTTTAGCCTTGTAAGGGTGGGCTTCGTCTTGTAATCTGGGCTTTCGCTGGAATTTTGATAAAACATTTTGCAGGTTTGATGTTCGGAATTGAGTGGCACTAAACCTTATTTTTCTTAATTCTGCTCTAAAATATAGATTGTGGGTACCCTAGAACCGCCTCGATGAGGCGGTTCTAATGCCTGGCCACAATTTATATTTTGAGCAGAAATAAGAAAAATATCAAAAATTTTCATCTTAAAAGTTTGCATTTTACGGCGGTAAAATTTACAATGTGTTTGTATAGGCATGGTTTCGTAATGAAGTCTGTTTATAGCAGTTAGAAATCTGCAAGGCTCTGTTTTATTAGGCAACACTGTAAATTGAAAATATCGACAGCTGCTATCAAATAACTAGAGTTAATTAATCGTTAGCGTTTCACTTGTTAAATTAATTATCCCAGCGTTGGTCCCAGATGTGTCTTTTGTCCTATTTGTTGGCACTTACGTACTTCTTATCCTATGTGTTGTCCGTTATGGGAATTATATACTCAGATTCAATGAAAACGCACCACTTTTAGAATTTCGATTTCTCTAGAATAAGGTAAAAATGACCGACTTTTCAACTGATAAATATGGTATTGTAAAGTTGCCACCGAAGCATGAGTTTGTTTGACACGGATACTGTGTAATTTCATGATGTGCAAAAATTACAAAATTTTCGTAATCACGTTATTTTTTTATTTTTTTTTTTTTTTTGCACTTTCTTTAATGTAATTATAAGGTCCGGATTTTTTACATTAAAACAGAAGCAAAACAATTCATAAGAACAAGCCAATGGGACGTCTAAGTAATGTAGATTGTCACCGTGCCCTCCGTATGGTTGAAGGTGATCTTTCATACCGTTGCAGAACGTATGGGTTGTTCGCACACTACGATTGCTCGATTAGTTGAAAGGCACAACGCTACGGGGTTTGTGTTACTACACATCAGCAGGATGGGTGCATTGTTTTGAGTCATTTACACGACCGATTCAGGACGTCTGTGTAAACTGCTCAGGAGACTATGTACGGCGGCGTCTCCAGGAACGCGGCATTTCTAGCCAAAATACGTATAGAGGGAAAGTTTTGACGGCGGAACGTCGAATCAGTCGCTTTATTTGGTGTCGAAAGCGTATCTGGTGGACACAACAGCGTTAGCGTGGTGTACTGTTCACGGACGAGTCCCGATTTAGTGTTGAAATATTTGATTGGCGGCGTAAAGTTTTACGTCTACGTGGGGAGCGATTTCAAGACTGTTGTGTTAAACAGGTGTAACGTTGGGGTGGTGGTAACGTAATCGTGTGGGGAGGAAGCTCATGGCGCATGTCGGTACATCGATGAAATCTTTGAGCCTGAGTTGGTACCGTTTTTACGCAAAAATGGTGACGTTATGCATGTGCTCATTCTGCGAGGCTAACCATAGTCGTTTTCAATCAAAATGGTGTGCAAGTTTTTCCTTGGCCTGCGTTTTCGCCGGGTTTAAACCCGATTGAGCACCTTTGGGACACAAAATGTGTGTACAGCCGACGTCATCCGTAAATCAACCGTCAGCAGTTTGCCATGGTGCTACAGGAAGAATGGGACATCATCACACAAGATCAGATACAGCGTTTAATTCGAAGCAAGCAACACTTGATGCTTATGGTGGACATACCCGGTATAAGGATATGTGATTTTAATTTTTCGGGAGTGTTGACATATTCGTTCTGCGTATTTATGCATCCAACGAAATGCTGTAAATCTGGAGCGAGTCTGTGGATAAGTTAGTGATAATTCATTAGATGTGATCAAATGCTAAAAATATTGTGATTCCATTAAAATTTGAGGTATATTACTAGTGGTGCGTTTTCATTGAATCTGAATATAGTAGTATAGGTTAGGGGGATTCTAGAACAAAATGTACTTTTACAGCCGACATTTGCCAAATCTAGGCTCCCACCATGGTTTCTGGGCCGCCGGCTGGACTACAAGGAGTTCTCGTTTGGGTGGCATGGCGGTTTACAGGCACAGCGATTGTGTTCCATACTTCCCCGAACTCTGGTTGGGAAATCCCACCTTTGCAAATGCCAAACACTTCCGAGCCATGCCAGACAATACGTAAAGAGCAAAACAAGCGCTTTCCCACATTTGCAGAGCAGACAGCACTCGCAGAGCAACTTCTCGGGATTTCCCAACCAGAGAGATGAGGAAGTATGGGACAAAGTCGTTGTGTCGGGAAAAAACATGCCTCCCAAACGAGAACTGTCGCAGGGGCAGATCCAGAAAATCCTGGCCCTCCGGGGCCAGCTGTCGGCAGCAATACAAAACAAAGCGCTTTGACATCGGGTCCACGAGACTCTACAACTTTCGCACGACGAGTCTGGCGCCGTGCTGCCTGCTGCCTCTCCTCCGCCGGCACAAAACCTGTTGCCCTGCGGAGACGTTGCTTTCGTTGGCTCTGCTAAAGACCTACAACAAGTTCTGTGCTTGACTGTCGAAGACTTCTACAAAAGGCTATAGGGACTCGAGTTCCAAGCAGAGCAATCTACGAGACTGCTTGTGGAGGTGCTGGTCCAGCTGGCCGACAACACCCAAGACGCCTCTCTCGACATGCTGCAGTTGGTCGACAACGAGCTGTAGGAGGTCGCCAACACCGATGTGCTGGAGAAGGCCCGACAGAAGCAGACAGAAACCAGGATGGACCTCCAGTAATGTTGTGAAGCGATAGGGCAGATGGTGGAAATGCCCCAAAAATGGGCATACATTTTCCTCGCTGAGACATTCGTCTGGAAAGTCGTCGAGGCAACCTTGAAGCGAAGCACACCGGTTTCCATCGGGCACGGCATGGAAAAAACAAGGGCACACTGCCGCGCCTTCACTGCCACCAGAAGAAAACATAAAATCCGGAGACCCCTCCTACATGGAGTAGAAAGGCATATCGGCGCATGGGCCAAAGTAGCTTGCTCGAATCTAGATTGAGGTAGACGAAGTGCGAGACGAAATAAAATGTTGGTGGTTGGTGCTCTATGTGCCTTCCTACTTCTTGTTTTTCTGATTCTTTTTCTCCGTCTTAGAGGTAGCCTGCCGCTGCACTGCGCCTTTTCTGCTCATGTGTTTCGGCTTGGGCATGTTTTGCGTCGGCCTGTCTTTTTCCGGATACCTGTGTGACGAGGCAAACATTTTTATGTTGTGGAAAAAACATACAGCATGGAGATAGTCCGCCGGAAAGGATGTGTACCACGCTTTCCGTTCGTGTTGTTCCGGGAACACGAAATAAAATACAAAAGTGGGCCCCGGACTATATGGGATTCCCGCTAAGTTTATGGAATGCGAAGCCGACAAGATAATGTTGTTGGGGTCAACGGAGCCTTGGTATTCTGCCTTTCCGGTGGGCTTGTGCCTCATGCTGGTTGGTACACGACGGAATAGGCTTCGGTGCAAAAACCCCCAAAAAGATTCTGTTTGTTGTTGTTCGACAACAAGCATGGGGGATCTTTTTCTGTATGTACTCATCTACAATAGGCATAGCAGATCGCCACAAAACATTTTTTCCTCTTTGCGGGGGCGGTTCGTATTTCTCCAAGTCTGCAAAGTATAGGACAACCTTTTTGTTCTAGTCATTCGAATGCTGCGGCCTCCTTCTCTAGGAAATGCCCATATACCGGCATTTCTTCATCTGTCGTGGACTCTCGGTTTTTGTCTTCGGGTACCAAGAAGAGGACGATGCGTTGGCTGCCCCGAAATGCAGCACTGGCAAAGCGGCGACAATAGTATTCGCCGGCTGTTAGCTCGGAAGTCTTTTTGGTGTTCTTGGCTGGTGGGATGGGTGCTCGCTGTAGAGTGTTCCCCTCCATCTATTGGTATTATTGTTCGATTGTCTGGTGTTCTCTGGCAGCACCTGTCAACTCTTGCAGAGCTACCAGACGTTCGGGATCATGGGCAACATTGACACGGATGGGGTTCCAAGCTATCTCTAGACCTTTTGTATTTTGGAATGCCTGGGAAAGTGCTATCTCGATTTCCAGGCCCTCGAATCTACCCACCCCGACTGAAGCGAGCCAGAATGTAGTATTTTTGTATTTGTCGGTAGTAGACGAACTTGTGTCGAAGCAAGTCAAGGATCCTGGCGAGTCCTTCTGTTGCCAAAACACACCACAATGCCTCTTCTAGGTCAACCCTTGGCCGTTGACCGAACCTAAAAGTGTGCCGTTTGCCTGTATCATAAGACGGACCAGCTGCGATTGCCATTGTTGGGCGGCCGGCTGGACTGCAAAGAGTTGTTCCGATGGAGAGACTTGTGCGAAGGTTTCTGACACCTCTTCGTTGGCAGTGTCGGCAGAAATGTCTCGACCTTGTCAGGCATAGAGGGATACTTATATTCGGGTGCATCCATGAGCCTGGACATCTGGGTTTAGGAATGTGTCTCGGAGGTGCTAGCTGAGGCAATCCACGTCCTCGGCTAGATGTCCTGCAATCTGCCCTCGGACCTGTTCGGCTTCGAAGTTGGAAACCAACTTGTTGTATAGCTTCTTACGTGTGGTGTATCTGGCTGCGCTTGTGCGTACCCAAGTATACACGTGTTGTCAGACACTACCGGTATTGGCCAAGATTTTGGGTGCACCCCTCCTCCGCATGTCTCCGGCGAGGTCCACCTGCTCCCGGAATCCTTCGTTCGTAGAAAGACAGTCCTCGAAGGCCTTTCGGTCTAGGGTGCAGAAAAATCTCGTGTATAGTCTATGTAGTACAAAACATAGCCTTGAGCCAGTAGTTGCCGCGCGACTGCTGGACGGGCTGCCTGTTGTTAGGCCATGGGAACAGCTACTTGCGCCAAAAATAGTCCAGCCGGTTCGATTCCTGGTTGTTGCTCCCTCCACGGTTTTGTGTTTTCTTGTCGGCGTCGTACTCTATGTGGCAAAAAGTCTCTTGGATGGCCCCGACCCTATCTCCGCGGATGGCTAGTGTATGGAGAATGTTGGTCTGCATGTACTTCCTATCCCGTCCTATGGAGTTCTGTACAGCCGAAGAGATCCGGGCAACGATCCTCTTTGCGGCAATATTCTTCCCGGATGTACAATAGAGGCGGCCCTTGTAGACGACACATTTCCCCGACGTAGGTATCCGAAGACATACATCGTCGAGGAACACAGGGAGACCTTCCAAGGGCTGCAGGTGGGTACGGCTGTGGTGGTTGAACAGGTAGTCGGCCCGGGAGATGTCGGTGAGAAGGTTTCATCTCGAACGAATTTTCTAGGAGGTGGGTTGCCGGAGTCTTTTTCGGTCCGTAGGCCCTGGATTGGAATGTCGCTTCTACAACTGTCTTTCTCCAAATGGAAAATTCTGCCTCTAAGGGCACATTGGTTTTGTTGTATGCGGTTGTCTTTATTGGGGTTGAGGTCTTTGCCAATATGTTTCCGGAGTTGGCTGTTGTCCTGTTGTTTCTTCCAGGGGATTCCCCTTCTTGGATGTTGTCATTTGGCGGACCCCTTGTTTGTAGATGATGGATGTTGTGGGTCCCCTTCTTAGGTGCTGTCCTTTGCAGATGCAAGCTGTCTTCTTGTGGACCCCCTTCTTGGTTGTGCCAGAGCCCCCATACGGTTGTGGATCCCCTTCTTGGTGCGTCTATGGTTGTGCGTCCCATTCTTTGCTGTGCCTCTGGTTGTGGGTCCCCTTCTTGGGATATCTGTGGTTGTGGGCCCTTCCTTCTTGGACAGTTTTAGGCCTTCTTTTTGGTGTTTTGGTTGTCGAAATTGTGGTTGTCCCGACCAAAAAGGCACTCTAGTAAAGCCACTAGGGTAAGGTTTTCCCACTTCCCGCCGATACAAGAAACCATCCTGGGACATTTAGCAAATGCCAGTTGTCAAAGTACATTTTCCTCGAACCCTGCTCGACCCTACTGCTACTCCGTCAGGCGACCCAGAAACAATGGTGGGGCCCGCCGGCTGTAAAAAGTACATTTTGTTTTAGAATACCCTTACCTATACTACTATTATATCTTTAATCCATGATACAACCGCAAAAATAAAGAAAAATAAATAAAAATGAAAATAAGAATCATGATTCAAGAAAGTCAACAGTATGAATGAAATCACTTTTCAATGATAGTTTTCAACACATAATTTCTTGTCAGGGCTAAAAAATTCTAGGAAAGATAAAATGCAAGAAAACCAAAGTCACATTAATGAGTTTCTTTACCAAAGTGAAATCTCTTCCCGGAATCTATCTAATCCATCAGAGTGCATTATTATTAAATTTCTATGATTGACAGCCCCCGCCCATCGGGGCTTGAAGAAACTGATGGGCTGCATGATGCTTCCATGCAGAGCTGAAACCGACTGCACACGGGTACTGGTAATCTGCTTAGAGGGTTTAAGCCTGCCCAGGCAAAGCGGTGCGAGTCGGACCGTCCATGCTTATAAACCCTATTGGTTTCATTGGGCGACAGGGCTTGAGATGTCATTTCATCTAAGTATTGGGAGCAACGTCTCCAAAATGATCTATACGGTGTTGACGGGGACATTAAATCTCAAATCAAACAAAACAAATTTCTTTGATTGACCTCGTGTTAGTTTGTATTAAAATAATAGATAATAATATTTATATTTGCAAAGCAGGGAATGTAATCTGTATTTTTAGAATCTCAGTATGAACCGAAATCCTATTGGTTGCAATATGCCTTTTGGTTTGAAAGAACCCATGAATTTTACAGCAATTTCCCCTGCGGCGGTATGTGGAAAGGTGAGCGTCGCCCGTTGAAGGTCGGTAGTCTCCTACATACCTACTTTCACGTACTAAGATTTTCACCACTCCGCTAAACCATAATACGCCAATATCCGCACATTCTATAGCGCGTTTATACATGTCGACATTATTTCACACGCGGAAAGTACACCCAAGCGGACCAAAGTCTTTGCTACGCTAAAACACGAAGTCGAATTTAGAAGTGAGCTGTTTCTATCCACATTACGTGCCTTTTCTGGGTGCGCCTTTGTACCAATTAAGCGCCGTGTATTCCACAGCCCTTGTCGTATATCGACATACCTGGTGTTTAGAAACCACTTAAATCTGAACCACTGTACTTATTGCTTTTCACAAATAAATCCGTGGAACATGCAACTTGTTGTTATCACTTATTTAAAAGCAAATGCAGCAATTGCTTGTCAGACAGATCGAAGTTATTAAATCGGAATCAGCAAGAGATTGATAACGTCAGTTTTTCAACAGCTGGTACACCGGGAACATTGGTTTTACAGCCAACGCAAAGCGAAAAGGGGAGTTTAGAATTCAAGTGATATTTTTCATGGCGATTTTAAATTCATCGCAAGTAATTAATTTTTCAGCTATTAAAAATGCATATCGAGTGTTTCTACATCTATTAAGGTCTCCATAATTGTTTTCATGCATGACCTTTGTGACCTTTCGTGTGGGCACCTGAAGGTTGTTGTGAAGACACACATGGTTTGAGAACATTTTTGACGCTTTGGTTTATAAGTGTATGTGTTTATGTGAAAATTTAATGTGACGAGTTAAGCTTTTTCATAAGTTGTTGAAGAAGTTATTGATGGAAGGAGATATTGGTCCTTGTTGGAATAGATTTACCCTAAAATGTGCCTCACTGAATCTGTGCTGATGACTGCCGAGTCGAATAAATTTATTCGCAATACATGGAAAGAATTGATTGTTTGGTGAAATTTGACATGTCATCTATGAATATTAGTCGTTTTAAACAACTTGAACGCAAACAGATGATAAATAACGTTTGAAATCAGGGAATTCCGAAATGCCATTGTTACTTTGTTTATAACCTCCCATTGTCCTCTTTGAAATATTTGTATCCTCTCCCTTGGCAAGAAAATTTCATTTCACTTATTTTATATAGTCAATATTTGGTTTATCAAAATGATACATATTGCATATTTTACAATAACAACACCAAGAAAAACACGTTTCATTATCGAAATGCATGCACAAGAGAACTCATATTAATGACATTTTTGTCAATTAATGTATATTAAGATTATCAGCTGGAACTGGTGAATGAATCAGACAGGCGTAGGTTCAGAAAAAAAACCATGACAACGTTATTTTTCACATTATATAAACATTTATTAATATAATGTATTTTATACTGCATGTGTTTCAAAACATACAACTGCGTTCGTATTTCTTGCAAATGATACCGCCCATTATAACATTTTATAGATCTACATGTTATATTTTTCTTGTTATATTTGTCCGCGCATGACTCTCGGTAGAAGACTGAAGTTTCCATTAAACAGGTTGTTAGTTTGAGTTCTATTTTACATCCCCGTCAGCACTATTTATGTCATTTTGGAGTCGTTGCTTCCAATTCTGTGCGACTTTTATCCGACATTTGAATGGAATGACATCTCAAGCCCTACTGCCAAAAGATACTGCTAGGGTTTATAACCAGGGTGCGACACATCAGTTTGCCGGATAGGTTTATACCTTCTAAGCGGTTAACCAGTACTATTCTCGATCAGTTTCAGCTTTGCGCGTAAGCATCGTGCAACCCAATCTATACCTTCAAGCTTCGAAGGGCGGGGGCGTTAAACCAATTTTGCATGCACATTCGAGCTATCAGGGTTCAGAGGAGACCTCCCGTTTTCTTTTATCACATCTGAGCATGAATTGCTGAAAATTAGCTATTGTGATCACTTTGTGTCCGTCGTCCGTCCCTTTCTCCGTTAACAATTTCTTCAAATGACATCTCTTAAAGCGCGAGAAGGTCAATTTCAAAATAATTTTACGCAAATATTCCTTGGATGACCCTCTACCCGAATAGCTAAAATGGTGACGCACCGCTGAACAAAATGGCCACCGAAGCTTATAATAGAAAAAAGGACAGAAAAAGTTTAAACGACATCTCCTCTAAGGCTTATGACCCTATTTCATAATAATTTTACAGAAATATTCCTTAGGTGACCTTCTCGTAAAAAAAGTTAAATTGGTTTCGCTCCACCCAACAAAATTGTCGCCAGAGCTTAAAACTACACATCTCCTCCTAGCCATGTTTCGTGGATGACCCTCTACCAAATTTGTTAAAATGGTTCCACTGCGCAGAATAGAATGGCCGACAGAGCTAAAATTGAAAAATAATCTCCTCCTAGGCCAATAGCCAGATTAAAAAAAAAAACATTCACCAAAATGTTCCTTGGTTGACACTCTACCAAAATTGCTAACATGGTTACACTCATCTGAACAAAATAACCATCAGAGCTGAAATAGAAAATATAAAAAAAAACCTTTGAAACGATATCTCCTGGGCCAATGACCCGATATCAAAATAATTTCATACAAATATGTTCCTTGGTTGACCCTCTACCAAAATTGCTAACATGGTAACGCTCATCTGAACAAAATGCCACCCGAACGAAAATAGAAAAACCTTTTGAACGGCATCTCCTGGGTCAATGGCCCGATTTCAAAATAATTTCACATAAATGTTTCGGATGACCCTGTGCCAAAACTGTTAAAATGGTTCCACTCCGCTGACCAACATGGCCACCACAGCTAAAACTAGAAAAGCGTTTCAACGACATCTCCTAGGCTAATGGCCCAACTTCAAAATAATTTTACACACACATTTCTTGTATAACCCTCTACCAAAACTGCTAAAATGGTTCTGCTCTGCTGAACAAAATCGTCACCAGTGCTAAAAATAGAAGAAAAAAAAAACCGTTAAAATCTTTATACAGCTCCTCCTGGGCAAATGGCTCGAATTCAAAATCATTTCATACATTTGTTTCTTGAATGACCTTTTACAAAAATTGTTAAAATGGTCCCACTCTGCTGAGAATATGGCCACCAGGGCTAAAACTGGCAAAATGTTTACGACATCTAAAATTGAAACTTACGTCAGTTTGGGTTTCATCAAGGATACACAATTCATTAAGAATCATAATATCTTTCTAAACATTGTATTACTGAGCATTTCCATCCTGCCGGTCGTTCCAAATCGTTTTTAATGTTAATCAAAAATAGAAACGACCAGGAACTGATATAATCCGATTCCAAGTTCTTACCTCAATATCAATAGGGAAGTCAAAACATGGAGTGACGACAGTAAATAAATAAGTGAAGTGCAGTTTCTAAAATTGAAACATCAATATCACTAGGGAAAGAAGTCGAAACATGGAGTGATAACAGTTAGTAAATAAGCGAAGCGTAGGTTTTAAAGCCGAGAAAACAACTCTTTACGAAAGATGTTGCAACCCAGTTACCTTACTGAACTGAACAATTTGGGCACACAAAAGCCTTACTCGACCGTATCCTTTGTTACTCATCATCTAATTACCGTATCAACACTAGTGCTTTGACTTTTACCCATTCGTGCTTTTTATCTTCTCATATACTCACATATCCTACTTATCTTTTTTAAATAGAAGTGAAGGCAATTATCAAGAATCGATAGGGTTACCTTACAGCGTCCAACCAAGACGATAAAAAATGAAGCAAAACATAAGGAAATGTTTCTGTAATTAAACAGCCAAAAGGGCAGCTTCTTTCCCTAAACAATTGGACAAAGGGCTGTTTTTAATAATAGATGTTTGATTTGAGGTTTAACGTCCCCGTCAACACTGTAAAGGTCATTTTCGAGACGTTGCTTTCAATTCTGCGACTTTTACCCGACATTTAGATGAAATGACATCTCAAGTCCTGTCGCCAATGAAACCTATAAGATTTATGCGCATGGATGGTCCGACTTGCTTTGCCTTGCCTTGGCAGGCTTAGATCATCTAAACGGTTTATCAGTGTGCGGCTGGTTTCAGCTCTGCATGGAAGCGCCCGATGGGCGGGGGTCGTAATAAAAGATGTTACCAGTCCGCAAAAGTAAAGAAAAACAATGGCAATAATAAATCACAACAGAAGCAACGCCCTGGAACGGTCAGCAAAATTTTAACTTGGAGGTAGTGGGGATGGGTACATGGCTTTAATAGATTTTTAAACGGCCTGTGTTCTGACAAATATTTTTTTCTTTCGCGTAAAGCTTTGTAATTCATCGGTGCTTGGTACACGCTGGAGAACATAAAACGCACACAGATTCAGAGATAACAAAGGGGATGACAGCCAACGAAAACCAACAAAGAAATTGAAATGGGCTACCATGTCCTATCAAACACGATATTTTCTCTAATCTCTAATCTTAGAATCGGAACATTTTATGATGACTTAGTATACTAATTCAGAAAAATATATGTTTGCAATTATTTCAGTACCCCCAGAAAAAACTTTGGCCATATGATGGGGAAGTATTTGTTCTTTGGGCTTTCTGCCTATGGCGTTTTCATTATTAATTGGGCCCAGTCAAGCGATTTTGGTACTTATCGCCTATGCGAGCAGCGAAGGTTCAGGCGAGCCTGCGCACTCGCGCAGTCTCGCCAGAACCTTCGCTGCTCGCTCATAAAAGCAGTGAATCAAGAGGAACCTTCAGACAGAAAGCCACATCCCTGGTCCCTTTGAATGGCTGGGCATGCGCAGTTAAAATTTGTCATGACGGAATGCTCGAAGACACAAATTCGCTTGGCGGGGCTCAATTAATATTTGTGCTTCTTGCCTTTCAATGTCTTGGATTGGGGGTGCGAGGTGATTGTATCGATTCATTGCCTTCACTTCTATTTTACTCTATCCTAGCATTCCCTACGCACTCCCGTTCTGATTAATGCATTGTCTATTTCGGCTATTGACCCGTCTGTTTCCTGCACAGCGATTATTTGTTCTTTTGTACCATTTTGTACCCTGTTCCTACTATTTGTAACCATTTTTCCCTTATAAATACTTCTTTTACCATACCATACCATACGAAGCTGACCTGACATATCCTGCCCATCTCTATCTCACCAGATTCGTTCTGCCTTACCCCAAACCCTTACTGTATTTATATTTTTGGGACCTTCACTGATACAGTGGTGACGAAATGTTATTATGAATTCCATTATATGTGCCACCAGTAACAATTCTAATTATGACCCATCATACCCCAATGCCCCGATATAGTCTGCCAGTATCCTCCCCTCGTTCGCTCTGTTAACGAGAATCAAGGTTAGGCCACTAGTAGTTTTATTACCAGCAGAGTTGCTAGGAAGGCTTTGCAAACCGGCGGGTCTGGACTCAGATTCTATGAAGACTGCAGCATAAGTGCTTATTTAAATCTTAGGTATTGTCGGTTGGTACTTGATGCTCTGTCTCTGATCGGGCCCACAGGTATCTAAATGTTGGTTTTCTTTTGCTGCAGCATTTCACTTATTTCATGCTGTTGAGTCCTCATCGTCGTTTCATCCCTGTAGTCGTTGCATATTTTATGTTCTCGGAGATGTAGTACAGATGAGTTTGAAAAGCAGAAGTAAAACAAAGATCGGGAATCGATACAATTAACTTACCCAACCCATCAAAGACACCAAAGGTAAAGAAACACAAACATGAAGCGACAAGACCATAATGGAAACCTAAACAAAGGATTGCCATAAGGAAAGTAACTTTCCCACAAAATTGCCAAATGGCCATCCAAAATAAAAAAGACACAAACGATACACACAGTAAGTAGTAGCAAACAACAACATAAATAAACCGCCACAGAAGAACCGCCTTGGAACGGTCAGTGGAAAGAATTCCACTGGGGGGGGGGGGGGCTTAAATCGATTTTACATGGCCATAATCCTCGCCCTTACCTCTGTCACGGTATACACTAATTTTGATTAGTCCGCATGAAGGCTTCCTAACTTATCAGTGTAACATCTCCGAGAACATACAAATTAAAAAACTACAGAGATGAAACAAGGTTGAGGACTCGACAGCATACAACAACAGAATTGCTGAAGCAA
Source organism: Lucinisca nassula (assembly GCA_963580285.1). Taxonomy (NCBI): domain Eukaryota; kingdom Metazoa; phylum Mollusca; class Bivalvia; order Lucinida; family Lucinidae; genus Lucinisca; species Lucinisca nassula. Next base: position 76,277,794 of record OY757010.1, read on the forward strand.
AAGAAAACCAACAGTTAGACTCCGAGGGGCCCGACCAAAGACGGAGCATCAGGCGCCAACCAACATAAAGAATACTAAAATAAAATAAAATTTCATTTATGTTTTTACGCTATAACCGTCATATAATCTTACGCCCGACCCACCGGTGTGAAACCAAAGAGGGAAGCAAAGTTGCCAAGCGTGATTGGGTTAACCACCATGCATGCAGTCTGTTTTATAATATTGATGTTGTATCCAATCTTTTTATATCGACGAACGATTTTACGAAATTGGGTACTAAAGTCATTCATTACAGGCATGTATTTTTCTAAATTTATATACTAAGTCACCATAGAATTCGGGTTCCGATAGGCCTTGTAGCAGAAGTGTTTTAAGTCAAACATTGAATTTTAAAACCAAATCAGAATGACGTCTATAAAACTTAGAAAAGGCTTTACGTAAGCCTCCATGCGGACTGAACAAATTGCCAGTCTAAACCACGACAAAAGAAAGGGCGGTGATTGTGGCCACGTTAAATCGATTTAAGCCCCAACAGTGAAATACATGTACATTTTACTGGCTGTTGCAATTCGGTTCTTCTGTCGTGCTTTATTATTGTTAAAGTTCGTTTTTGTCTGTATGTATTGCTTATACGTATTTTTTTATTTTGGATAGCTTTTCGGTCGTTTTGTGAGAAAATAACTATTTTTTACTTTCCGCCGGTGATTTATCATTACAGTTTATTTATTTTATGTTCGTGTTTCTTTCTTTTGCTGACTACTCTGATGGGGAGGTGTGGGGGTAATTGTATCAATTCTTGATCATTGCTTTATATTCTATGTTTTCTTTGACCTGATCTGGATTGGTCATTGTCGGTGCAAAGGCACTTAAAAATTGCATGCCTTTTACCAGACAAGGGAAGTCTCAGTGTCATCAGGCGGTCATTTACGCCTTTTGGAAGTCCTGAGAGCTTACTTACAAGGTGTAAAATAATGAAGATAGAATTAAATAATAAATAATAATAATAATAAAACAATAATAATAATTATAATAATAAAAATCGACCTTATTTATAAACGGTAACACATTTATTACTAGTAATAATCTTTTATGTGGCCCTTTTTTCCTGGCCAGGAACCAGTACTTAGCAATATGGTTAAAGTTTCTTGCTCAAGGAAACAACACCTAGCGCCTGCGGGGATCGAACCGGTTACATCTCGATATCAAATCCGATGCTTTAACACTGCACCACGGCGCTCCATGTGTGATTTGATGGCCAAACCTACTTCTACTTCTCGCGGCTCTTCTTTCTTGCGTCCATTCCAGAAGAAAGTGTAGATAGCACTAACCTCTTTAACAGAAGTTCCTCTGCAAAGCGAGTCTCACTCAGAGCTGCAATCTCGACTGTACCGATGAAGTTCTTTACCAACTAAAAATGATCTTCTTTAGTAACTTTAACTGGGAGAGGTAGAGGCTTTAAGGTGTGGTTTAAAAGGGTATTTATTTCACTTGTTTGGTGCCATTAATCCCATAAAATTACAACAATAACAGCAACAACAACAAATGATGTTTAATTAAAATGTGCACGAGTATAAAACAGAAAGCTTTATACACTTGTATACTGGACAGGAATCCCTGGACAGTGTGTATCAAGATAAAACACGAAATACCGGGTCCCAATATGGTAGTCAACTAACGATGTCTTTAGTTAGCATATCGTTAAAATGTTGATCATTTAATATGAACAATATGCTAATATTTGATGTGAGTAGCTTTTGCAAATGCAAAAACTATCCACATTTTTCCAGCAAAACACCAGAGAATTAGATATTTTAATTGCTAGAACAGTAGACATTTGACCGTTAACGAGCTTGTTAAGCTTATGGTACTTTGAACAACTTGGAACTATCGGTTAAAAGCTAGGAAACATACTTGAAAATATACTTGAGGCCATTAGAAACGCAAGTTTCACTTTGGGGTCGTTTTTCGGGGAGAAAGAAGGGTTAAGATTGGGCGAGGATTGTGGCCACGTAAAATCGCTTTGAGCCCCCAGTGGAATTCGTTTCCGCTGACCGTTCCAAGCGGTTCTCTGTCGCGGTTTATTTTTGTTACAGTTTGTCTTTGTGTGTTTGTGTCGCTTATATTGTTTTAATTTGGATAGCATATTGGCCATTTTGTTGGAAAGTAACTGTCCTTTTGGCTTTCCGCTGTTAATGTTTCCATTGGGGTCTGTTGTTTCATGTTTGTGTTTCTTTCCCTTTGGTGTCTCTGATGGGAGCTGTGGGTTAAGTGTATCGATTCCTGATCATTGCCTCCACTTGTATTTTTTAAAACAAAAAATGAACAACTCACATTGGAACAGTTCATCTCCCAATATATTCATGGCAACAAAATGCAGAAACTCGATTTCATTACGATGTGACATTCAGTTCAATAACCATAGCTTCTGAAATGCCTCGTATCAAATTCAACAATAAGAAAAACACTGATGACTGCTGCAGTTTCTGATTCCATAATGGCATAAACGTTTCTGTTCACCTTCAGTATAAGAGCCTCCGTGGTGCAGTGGTTACGCTACTCGCCTTGTAAACCAGGGATCGCAGGATCGATCCCGGGCTTCTCCAGACTTTCGGATGAGTCTTTAAACCGAGGTCCCGTCTCCGTATGACCTTAGCTGTTGGTGGGACGTTAAACTAAAACTCACTCACTCACTCACCTTCAGTAACGTACGCTCGTATATGCCCACCACTGGCTCTCAAAACTTCGTCACATCTTCGCCTCATCGACCTACCAAGACGTCGAATATACACCAGCGGGAAACGTCGCCACTCCCTAGGTAGAACAATCTGAAGGTCCCTTGCATTGTTCAAATGAAGCTTCCTGATTCGTTTCTTTAGATAGTGCCAGCAATGTTCGATTAGGTTTAAATCACATGAAAGCGCAGGCCAATGAGTCAGCACATTGCCGTTATTTTGACGTACGTACTGCGTGGTCACACGTGCCACATATGGCTTTGCGTTATCATGTCGGAGCAACATGCCTGGCTGGCGTATAAAGGGTACTGCAACTGAGCGTAAAACTTCAACATCCCTCTGTGCCGTCATACTTCGCCTGCCAACGTGAAGTCCACCTCTTCCAACGCCATGGTTTAAAAACACAATAACAGTTTTACCGTCGTAGTATTCCACCCCACACCATCGTTGACGCCATACCCAATCTGTCCACTTCCTTCACATACTCATCATTGAAACATTCACCGCCACGCCGATAAACCTGCTGCCTCTTGTCACTTGAATCAACCAATATTTTGCACTCGTCAGAGAATAGCACGTTATCCCAACGTCTGAACTGCCAAAGTCGATGTGCAGATGCCCAGCGTCGAAGAAGTCTACGATGACTTGGAGTCAAACTAGCAACTTAATAAGGACGTCTGCACTTTATACCGACAACTTTCAACCGTCGCCTTGCAGCATTAGCGCTAATACGAACACGAGAACGATCTCTCGTATTCCGTGCTGTGACAGTAGCGGCTTGAAAACGGTAAATGTAAATGTTCACGGCGTATGTAGCGGTCTTGCCTAGCAATCGTTACCCGCGGTTTTCCCGGACGTTCTCTATCAGATACAAACCCAGCGGATTCATATCGCTGATGAAGATCGCCGGTAGTCGATTCATGAACACCAAAGTCGGTGGCGATGTCGTGATATCTCCGGCCTGCTTCAATATTCCCGGTTGCACGCAGGAGTGCCTCTTGGCTCAATTGCATTTCTCGAACGTCTCGAATATGACTCTAAAGTAATATCAAATGCAGTGTTTGAGTTAGCCTAGCCACTAGGCGTTAAAACGAATAATATGGAATTAAAATCATCTTTTGCACTAAAATGAAAAGTGTATAAAAGTTTAACTAGTCTAGTCTCTCTGGCTTAATTTTGATAAGCTAAGACTTGAGACTCTACATGATAGACTTGCCATTACTAAGAAGGTGAAAAATTTTAATACAATAAAAATACCAAAAATGATCAGACTTTCATTATCAGACTAATAGCTAGTCTATGTTTGCGAGTACTATTACAACAAAACAGTGAAAGAATACGTGTGCATAGCTACAAGACAAACCCGTGGACAATATATGCATGCTATTCTCAAACCTTATCATTATCTGTGTACATGAAAAAATAAAACATGTCAATTGTATATGATGTTCTTTCGCAAGTACTACAACCCTTCGTGATTATAATGATCCCAGATGATCAAGAAGCTTTGAAAAAAAGTATATAGAACTTGCGTTTCTAATGGCCTCAAGTATATTACACATATAAGCGACATAACTCTCTCATCATATTTATAAACGTCAAGATTGAATTATACGCCATGGTATTATTTCCTAGAAAACATTTGTTTTGTTAAGTAGAAGTAAAACAAAGATCATGAATCGATACAATTATATTACTCCACCCATCAAAGACACCAAAGGGAAAGAAACAGAAACATGAAGCGACAAGACCATAATGGAAACCTTAACAAAGGAAGGCCATAAGGACAGTTACTTTCCCGCAAAATGGCTAAATGGCCATCCAAAATAGAACGACACAAGTGATACACACAGTAAGTAACAAACAACACAAAATAAACCGCAACAGAAGAACCGCCTTAGAACGGTCAGTGGAAAGAATTCCACTGGGGGGCTTAAATCGATTTTACATGGCCATAATCCTCGCCCTTACCTCTGTCGCGGTATACACTAATTTCGTTTAGTCCTCATGACGGCTTCCTAACTCATCAGTGTAATATCACCGAGAACATACAAATAAAAGAAAACTACAGATATGAAACAAGGTTGAGGACTATTACAGGGTCACTGATGAGGCTTTATTAGCCGAAACTACGTAGTATGGCCCATCTTCTTTCTTATGAATGTTTCCATTGCTCTTAAAGGAACTCACTTTTGATTTTTATTCGACAGCATACAACTAAAGAATTGCTAAGTTTGGGATACATAACAAGAAAAACTAATCCGATTTATTTTAAATGTAATACAGCAGACATAAGTATGAGGTACATTTACACCAAGCGAAGTTTTCGAGGATTTTACGTGCAGCCATCGTCAAAGAGAATAATAACCGTTCACAATCAGAAAATTCCAATTCAATTTAAGGGGATGATCAGGAATCAATACACATATTTTACATCCTCAATCAAATACATCAAAGGGAAAGAAGCACATACAAAATTAAAAAAGTAGTAGACCTAGTTAACAAAAATTCTAATGATGGTCATAAATTACACTTTGATTAAAGCCTCGTTCAGCACTATTTCATTCGAAAGCAATATATATTACCAATAAATAAAAGTGCTTTCCCACACAATATGACTTTCAACAGCGCTATAGACTGTTTCCAAGTAAACTGCGTGTTATGCTCAAAAAGCTCTCTTACAAAGTCGAAATATGTATAAAGGTTGAAATGGTTTGCAAAGTCTAAAGATAAAATAGATTATATAAGGATAAACGAAATAAAATCCGCAGGACTTTTTCTCCGCCTCTTCTATAGCCTTGACTAATAACTCAAAATGGATCGAAATAGATGTGAATGCAATGATCAGGAATCGATTAACCCTCATCTACAATCATAGACACCAATGGGAAAGAAACACAAACATGAAATAACTAGACCCTAATGGAAACATCAATAGCGAAAATCCCAAAGGAAAGTTACTGTCTCACAAAATGGCAAATGGCTATCCAAAACAAAAGATATAAGCGAAACAAATATTCAAAGACGAACTATAGCAAACATAAACACCGACAGAAGAACCGCCGTGAAAAGTATGTCACTGGGGGGCTCAAATCGATTTTACGAGGCCGCAGTCCTCACCACTACTTCAATCGCGATTAAGACAAATAATTTGTTCAGTCCGCATGAAGGCCTCCTAACTCATCAGTGAAACACCTCAGAGAACACAAAAATGAAACGGATACAGAGATGGGGCAATGGTGAGGACTCAACAGAAATAATTGAAACGCTGGTGCAAAAGAAGACCAATAGTTAGACTCCGAAGGGCCCGACAAGAGACAGAGCATCAGGTACCAACCGATATTACATAAGTTAAATTTTAATTCTCAGAAAGCCTTGGGGCTGGAACCGTCATAGAATATGAGGCCTGACCCGCCGGCGTGCAATTAGAGAGGGAAGCAAATGAATGATTTTGCGATATATATTTTTCTGAATTTACAAACAATGTGACCATTAGAGGTCGGGTTCCTATAGAGCTTTTTGCAGAAGAGATTTTATTTCAACATTGAATTTTGAAACTAAATCGGAATGACGTCTATAAAAATTATAAAAGGCTTGCGTAGTTTGTTATGCCGATAACCCTGGTTAAGAAGTTTAGCAGTTATTAATCTATAACATGTGTTGAAATCAGTTACATGACTAGACACTCTGGCAAATCGAACTAATTGCGAAATATAAACGCCTTAGGAAACCGCACGAGGAAGATCACCATCCAAGAAAGGAAACTTTACAATCTCAAAATCAAAATCATCGCGTTTATCATAAATTTTGCAGGAATCAAACCCATCTACAATAGATGGATGTAAATCAAAAAGGGGCCTCGGTGTCAGAAGAATTTGCTTTATTTATCTGAAGTTCGGTGGGGATGTAAATTTGACTGATCAAACCATTGAATTAAGTGTTCCAATTATCTAGAAGACGAGTTGAAGGCTCCAGAAATTTAAAGACACAAGTGATACACACAGTAATTAACAAACAACAACATAAATAAATCGCCACAGAAGAACCGCCTTGGAACGGTCAGTGGAAAGATTTCCACTGGGGGGCTTAAATCGATTTTACGTGGCCACAATCCTCGCCCTTACTTCCGTCGCGATTAAGACAAATACTTTGTTCAGTCCGCATGAATGCCTCCTAACTCATCAGTGCAACATCTCCGTGAACACAAATAATCAAAGAACCACAGAGGTGAGACAACGGTGAGGACTCGACAGCAAGAAACCACTGAAATGCTGGAGCAAAACAAAGCCAACAGTTAGACTCCGATGGGCCCGACCAGAGACAGAGCATCAGGCACCAACCAACATTACCTTGAATTAGATCTCTCTAATTCTCAATAAGCCTTTACGTTGGAACCGTCATAGAATCTGAGGCCTGACCCACCGGCGTGCAGTTGAAGAGGGAATCAAAGTTGCCAACCGTGATTTGGTTAACTACCATGCATGCAGTCTGTCGTATAACATCCATGTTGTACCCAATCTTTTTATACCGAAGAATGAATTTACGAAATTGGGTGCTGAAGTCATTGCGGTTATATGTTTTTCTGAATTTGTATATAAACTATATAAACGCCATAGGATGGCGCACGAGGAACATCACCATCCAAAAAAGGAAAATTTACAATCTCAAAATCAAAGTCTTCGCGTTTATCATAAATTTTGCGTGAAACAAACCCATCTACAATAGATAGATGTAAATCCAAAAAACGGGGCCTCGGTATCAGAAAAATTTGCATTATTTAACTGAAGTTCTGGGGGTAAATCTGACTTGCCAAACCATCGAAATAGGTATTATCAATATTTAATTATCATCTAAATATCTAGAAGTGGAGCTAAAAGCTTCAATAATTTCAGATTGGTTATCAATGGAAAGTGACAACATGAAGTCTCTTTCATAACAATACAAGAACAGATCAGCCAAAAGAGGTGCGCAATTCGTTCCCATCGGAATGCCCACAATTTGTCTAAATAACTTAGCACCGAATCTAATATAAATATTGTCAAGTATAAAGGTGAGGGCATCACACACTTTCAGACATGACCAAAGTGTATAATTTTTATGCTCTTTATAAATGAAAAATGTATTTCTGACATTACATGCAAGATAGAGAGAATCCTCTCTGTGAAAAGCCCATTCAATTAAATCATTAAGCTTTTCTTTTATAAGATTTTGAGGAAGTGTAGTGAAAAGAGTGGAAAAATCGTAAGTAGACAGACTTGAAGCACGAAAATGTCTCGGTTTCAATTTATATAAAACCTTATTCGAATTTTTCATAGACCAAAACAGATTTCTTCCTGATCTTTCAAAGACTTTATCTAGGCCTTCTGTATCACATACAACAAACTTGGTGGCTGTTTGACAAATTTGTTCACCGCTTACGTATAAGCCTGGCCAGGACAAGTGCGAATAGGTAAACTGACCGGCTAAAAAATGACTTAAAGTAGTGTTAACTGGTCCGTTAAATTCCAAAACAAACAAACAAACCGAATTTATTCAAGGCAGCAGCCTTCTCTAATCTTATTGAAATCGATATTTCGGTCCTTCAGAAATTATATTTCGTACCCAAGAATCAGAGATATGTTTTAAATGACCTCAAAATATATGACCAGCCGCAGGATAGCAATACACTGGGTTTTTAAATTTCAGATATCAGGAGTGTTAGTACATGTATCAATATCAAGATCTTAAACAAGCTTATTAAAATTAAAAATGATAGATCTAACAGGTTTGTTGTATCTGCAGCAAATTATGGGTCAGTATTTTGAAAAACGTAGGAATGGATGAACTGTCTCGGAATTTACTAGGCAAATTCATAAAATCCATACCTTTATTTATGAGAGATATTTTGATGTAATGGCGAAAAACATGTTGAGTATAAACTCTATTTAAAAGAGCAGCATCTTAAGCCTAGTAATATTTCTTTTTAACGTGCGAAATTTACGTTTATCGTTGCCAATTTGTTTCTGGTGCCGTGAGATCGTGTTTACGTTTTCGACATACCAGAAGCGAGAATATATCAAACTCTGGCATTTTAGAAATATTACATGATAAACAATGTTGTCATTGAAGCCCAATGGAAAAGGTGTCTATAATAATTTAATCCTGTTTATTTCAGTTTCATGTCGTTTAATAATTTTGTAGCTGTAGAATTTATATCATAGTATTTTTTCCACTTTTTGTTAAGAAATATCATTTACAGAATGACATGTACGTTTTGAAATGACGGTACAGGAAAGTGTCAGTCTTTCAAGTCCCCCCCCCCGCCCCACGACAAGGGGAATTCGTTTCACTGACCATTCCAAAGCGGTTCTTCTGTCGCAGTTTGTTTTTGTTATGGTTTGTCTTTGAGTGTGTGTATCGTTTATATTTTTGTTTTGGATAGCCAATTGGCCATTTTGTGGGAAAGTTACTGTCCTTTTGGCTTTCCGCTATTTGTGTTTCAAATAGGGTCTAGTTATTTCATGTTTGTGTTTATGTCCCTTTGGTGTCTCTGATGGGAGCTGTGGGTTAATTATATCGATTCCTGATCATTGCCTTCACTTCTATTTTACAGGACTCCCAACTATTATAGATGAAGAAACGGTAGACGCAGTGCATAAATGCGATCAACACTTGCGCCTCTTAGCAATGCACTCTAAAATACTAGGATATATTCAAGTCCTTATTAACGAATTGGTATTTTTTGAAGGGTGGGAGATTTGATAACAGACAGTCTAACTCTTAGATTATTTTTAAACATATAAGTATTGCATGCTCCACTGAAATTAACGGAAGCGACAGAAACCAAATATTTAGGTCTGACCAATACCGACGGTAACATAGTTCTAAACTTATTAATTGAATGGGGTTCCGTACAGAAGATGCAGAATGTAACCAAAGAGGTCATATTGTGGGTTTAAACTAATTTGTGATACGCATGTGTGTGTAATGTTGTGATACCGTCAAAAGCAGAGCGCCAGTAAGTTAAACAGCATACGAAAGAACTGAAGGTATATCCTTCAAAGGAAGGTATAACGGAAAGCCACTAAAGAGCGTTGTCTGCAAACAGTCCACAGATATCAAACAAACAATTGTTATACAACCTGGTACGAACATCGGTCTGATAAAACAGAAGGGAAGGCAATGATCAGGAATCGATACAATTAACCCACAGCTCCCATCAGAGGCAAAACAAAAAAATAATAATAAAAAATAAAATAAAAATAAATAAAAAATAAATAAATACGACTCCCACTCGATCTATAATTTTAAGTGCATTCTGTGAAAGCTTTCCTTCTTTTGGTATTTAATTACTGTTTAAGTGTCTCCCGTTCTTGGTCTAAAATAAATCATCAGTTATTAATCAAGTGAGATAAGTTTTCAGAGACCTGAAACTCTGTCAAATCATATGCAGCGACTGATTAAGAAACGATATTTCTATGTGACACCAAATATCCACCTTGACAAATATTCACATATAAGAAATTCTATTTGATTTGAGGTTCAACGTCCCTCTCAACAATATAAAAATTTCTATAAAGGGTTATCCTTTGGAAGCAAGCAATACACCACAGAAGTAAAAAATATGGAGTGTACATGTTTTCTGGGCCAGACTAGCTAGTTTCGGCAAATTAGGTCTCATCAATGACCCTCAGATATTTAGAGACGCTGCATTCAATTTTATGGGACTTTTACCCGACACTTCGATGAAATGACATCTCAAGACCTGCCACCCAATGAAACAAATAGAGTTTATATGCATGGACTCGCATCACTTTGTCTGGGCAGGCTTAGAACTTCTTAGCGGTTTTACCAGTATTTGTGAGCGGTGGGTTTCATCTCTACGTGGCAGCACCATGCAACCATGTCTATTTCTGAAAGTCCCGATGGACGTGGGCCCAGCGAAAAGTGGCACCATTCTATCTTGAAATTCATACGTTGTTGCTATAAAGGATATTTCTCGTAAAATAGAAGTGAAGGCAATGATCAGTTTCAAAACGAGGTCTATTTCTTGACACAATGACAGATTATCAGACAATTTTTGCATCGTTTTTCCTTTTAAAGGTTTTCCCCATAATTAAAGCCAAAGAATAATTGAATACATTTCAAGAATCCTGAAACTGTCGTAAAGCCATAAGGATATCTTGCATGGCAGAAACAGCCTTGCCAAAATCTCCACAGCAAACTAGACATCTGAAGAACATTTTGTATCTGTGTTTTGTTTTGTTTGTTTGATTTGAGGTTTAACGTCCCCGTCAACACTGTAAAGGTCATTTTGGAGACGTTGCTTCCAATTTTGTGGGACTTTTATCCGACATTGAGATGAAATCACATCGCAAGCCCTGTCGCCCAATGAAACCAATAGGGTTTATTAGCATGGACGGTCCGCCTCGCACTGCGGTTCCTGGACAGGCTTAGATCCTCTAAGCGGTTTACCAGTACTAGTGGGGGCCAGATTCAGCTCTACGTGGAAGCATCATGCAGCCCATATATTTCTTCAAGCCCCTATGGGCGGGGGCCGTTTGTATCTGTGTATGATCAGTCTACAGAAATTTTTAAACAGACTACGTTATATTGCGAAAAAATTTGGTCCCGCCTATACGTATACTGGAAAAGTAAATTTGTTAACGAGGGTTAAGATTTTTATTCAAAAGTGTTACCACTTTAACATTCTTCCGTTAAATAACACCCGCAACAATAAAGTAAACTTTCCTGATAAAGATTGAATGGCTTTCAAATTAGCTGTTTCTTTAAGTAACCTGTTTTGAAATAAACCACTGATTTCTTTCTGTATTTTCTTTTTTTTTTTTTTTTTTTTCATTTTTTTTTCAATAGTCATTTTTTTGCGTTGGAAAGACGTTGGGAAGATTAATCTATCTTTATTTTGCTTCTCCAATGCCGATTTTTTTTTCAACAATAGATTGAATTGTATTATATGCAAACTGAACGCACTCCAGTGATTCAATCTACTCCTATTTTGAACAAATCTTAATGGTTCATAAAGTTTTCAAGTTCGACTTTATACAGTAAAATAAATATATATATCACAAAATGCTTCACCTCTTACAAAGATAAGTACAGGGTTTTGAGACTGGATTGAGTGTGCAGTTGGTATCGTTATCCTCATCATAAGACCTTGCTACCGATGTGCATGTAAATATGACCCCAACTTCGATGAAGTTGGAGGGGCATATTGCTTCTGCTTCGCTCGTCTGTTCGTCCGTCCGCGACGCTTTTGATGCAAAGCATAACTTAAGAACCGTGTATGCTAGGGTTTTGAAATTTCATAGATGGATTCCTCATGGAAAATTAGGGGACGCATATTTTTTTTCTCATCCGGATTATGCCCCTTTCAAGTGTTATTGCCCTTTGATGTTTTTTTTTTATAAAATCTTGTCAGCAAAATATCTCAAACATTATAAGAGCTAGTGCCTGGAAAGTCGGTGAATAGGTCGGTGGTGATGAGTAGAAGACCTGATTAACTTTTGAGTAAAGTCCGAAGAATACGTAATGAGTTATGGCCCTTTGTCACTTTGGGTATTTTTACATTGTACCTCTTTATGCTTTGCGATGCATAGCATAACTTTAGAACTGTGTATGTTAGGGTTTTGGAATTACATATAACGATTCCTCATGGAAAATTACGGGATGCGTATTTTTCTCATCCGGATTGTGCCCCATTCAAGAGTTATTGTCCTTTGAATGTTTTTTTTTTTTTTTTTGATAAAATCTTGTCAGTAAAATATCTAAAAAAACTATAAGAGCTAGAGCCTTGAAAGGTGGTGAATAGATTGGTGGTGATGCGAAGATGAACTGATTAACTTTTGTCTATCTATCTATCTATCTATCTATCTATCTATCTATCTATCTATCTATCTATCTATCTATCTATCTATCTATCTATCTATCTATCTATCTATCTTCTGATACTGCGTCGGTCACATTTGACCATTACCGCAGGTGTATATTACATACACTCCAGGCTTTGCAGGATGAAAGCCTACACAGTGATCATGTAATTACGGTAGGGATCTTTAACCTGAATAAATTCAGAAACATACTTAATGAGTTATGGCCCTTTGTCACTTTGGGTATTTTTATACTGCATCTCTGTATGCTTTGTGATGTATAGCATAACTTTAGGACCAGGTACACTAGGGTTTTGAAATTTCATATTTGGATTCCTCATGCAAAATTAAGGAACGCAGATTTGTTTCGGCACTTGCATGTATGCAGACATACGCATGTATGCACTCATCATAAATGTACACATGCATACATGCACACATGCTTGCATGCACACTCACAATCATGCATACATGCACATACACAAATGCATGCACACATGTTTGTATGCATACATGCGTGCATGCACTCATGCATGCATGCACACACATACACTCATGCATGCATGCACACACATATGCATCATGCATGCACATACAGTCATGCAGGCATGCATGCATATATGCACACATGCATGCATGCACATGCACACATACATGCATGTACACATGCATGCACAAACATGCTTGCATGCACTAATGCATGCATGCTCATACACATAATTGCATGAACATGCATGTGCATGCACACATGCATGCACTCATGCTTGCATGCACACACACTTATGCATCAATATAAACACTCACACAAGCAGGCATGCAAGCAAACATGCATGCACATATACTCTCATGCGTGCATAAACACCGATGCATGGTCGCATACACACACTCATGCAGGCACACATACATGCATGCATGCACTCTAACATTAATGCATACATGAACTCTAACATTCATGCATGCATACATGCACACTCGCACATATGCGTTCACACATACACTCATGCGTGCACACACACCGATGCATGTATGCATGCGCGCTCACTCACACTCATGCAGGCACACATGAATGCATGCATGCACTTTAACAGTCATGCATACATGAACTCTAACATTCATGCATGCATACATGCACACTCGCACATATCCGTGCACATATACACTCATGCGTGCACACACAACGATGCATGTATGCATGCGCGCATACACACACTCATGCAGGCACACATGCATGCATGCATGCACTCCAACATTCATGCATACATGCACTCTAAAATTCATGCCTGCATACATGCACACTCATGCATGCATGTACACACACTAATGCATAAAGGCATACACTCAAGCATGCATGCAGGCACACATGCATGCACACATACACTCGTGCAGGCATGCATGCACTTATTCATACATGCATGCACTCATACATTGATGCATGCATACATGAACACATACATGCATGCACACGCAAACACATACATGCATGTATATACACATGCACACACATGCATTTATGCATTCATGCACTCATGCATGCATGCATATTCACATACTTGCTTGCACATGCACGTGCATGCACAAATGCACGCATGCACAAATACACACACTCACACATGCTTGCAAGCAAGCACACATGCATGCACACATACATACGTGTATGCACATATGCATGCATGCATGCTTACATACACGCACGCACGCACACACACACACACACACACACACACACACACACATATATATATATAATATATATATATATATATATATATATATATATATATATATATATATATATATATATATATATATGTCAGGCACACATGCAGGCACACACACTTGCATGCACTCATGTATGCATACACACATACATGCATGCACATATATGCATGTGCATGCTCTCATGCATGCATGCACACACACTTATACATAAATGTAATCACTCACACATGCATGCATGCAAGCACACATGCATGTACACATACACTCATGCACACATGCATGCGTGCATCCAACTCACATACATACATGCACATGCATGCACTATTCATGCATTCATGCACACACATGCATAAATGCACCAATCACGCATTCATGCATGTAAGTACACGTACATATGCATGCACTCACACATTCATGCGTGGACACGCACACATACATGTATTTGTTATGGAACTTGGAAAATTGCGAATTAAGGGGCAAGCATATGTTTGGGGGCATTGTGTTTTACAAACACCATTTCTAGTTTATTTTTAAGTTAAACATAAAATTTGTTGGTTCTTTTTAAGTTTTAACTTCAGCAGCCACATTCCGAGTGTCGCGGGCTGACGTGCAGCGTCCTGTCTATTAATTGTCGTTAATGCTCCTGTTTTACACGTAACTGACAAGCGCTATCAGTATGCAAATAGTTGTAGATGGTCGTGTTAAGGGGAATGGGAACACCTGGCAGATTTTCTACCATTTTTCAAAGGGAGACAACTTTCGGGACTTCCTTTTCTAAAAGCCCTGTCTTAGTGAAAAAGGTGTTTAGTCCTTTAAGAGTTAACCCCTATTGACATGGGAGACAAAAATACTTTGACCAGGAGTTGCAGAGCTGAAACCGACCACACACGAGTACTGGCAAACCGCTTAGAGGATCTAAGCCTGCCCTGGAAAAGTGGGGCGAATCGGATCGTTCATGCTTATAAACCCTATTGGATATATTGGGCGGCATGATTGAGATGTCATTTCATCTCAATGTCGGGTAAAAGTCCCACCAAATTGCAAGCAACGCCTCCAAAATGACTTATGCAGTGTTGACGGGGACGTTAAACCTCAAATCAAACAAACGAAATCACATTTAAAATTAATCGGGTGAGTTTTCTTGTTATGTATCACAAACTTAACAAGGTAGATTGTTTTCTAGGAAATAATACCATGGCGTATAATTCATTCTTGACGTTTATAAATATGATGAGAGAGTTATGTCGCTTATGTGTGTAATAGGTTCCAGTATGTTTTCTAGCTTTTAACAAATAGGTCCAAGTTGTTCAAAGTATCATAAGATTAACAAGCTCGTTAAAGGCCTTAATGTCTACTGGCAATTAAATAGAGGATCTTACATGAGTGCTCATGTATTATTGAATTTACGAGTTGAGGAAAAGGGATAAAATGCGAGGCTTTGAACGAATGCAAGATTCTATTTATCATATGACATTAAAAGCGTATTTTATTCACGATTGTTTACAAAAATGTCAACATTCCGCCGTTAGTAAACGCGACGTCATTAAGGACGTCGTACATGTAACGTTACGGGACGTATCTAGCTAATTTGCATATTTAATCCACTAGTGGATTATCGAAAATAATACATGACGTTATTACACTCTCAGACGCGACGTCATATGATAAAAGATCTAATTCTCTGCTGTTTTGCTGGAAAAATGTGGACACTCACTCACAAAAAATATTAGCATATTGTTCATATTAATTGGCCTGCTTTTAAACGATAGCTAACTAAAGACATCGCTAGGTTTCAACAATATTGAGTTTTATGTTCTCGGAGAAGATGCACGGTTGACAACGTTTGATACGTTTGCTCCCCTCTTTAATTGCATGCCGACAAGTCGGTCCTCAGACTCTATGGCGTCTCCAGCCTAAGACTTAAACTTTTTCAAGTAATGTCGGTTGGTGCTTGATGCTCTAACTTTGGTCGGATCAAACGGCGTCCAACTGTAGGTTTTCATTTGCTCCAACATTTCAGTCTTTTTCATACTGTCGAGTCCTCACTGTTGTTTCATCTCTGTGTTCGTTTTAGTTGTATGTTCTCGGAGAAGATCCACAATTGACAACTTTGCTTTCCTCTCTGCCCGCCGTTGGGCCAGGCCTCAAATGCTATAACGGTTCCAGAGTAAAGCCTTACTGAGAAAAGGCTTACTTTGGCTGTAGAGAGGACTTTAGTTGATGATCACATTTGCCGTTCAGAAACCAAGTTTGCTGTATCTGTTACAGAAGGCCAAGAGCTTCCTACGTTATATTGGTTGCCTAAACTTCATAAAAGACCATACAAAGCACGGTTTAATGCAAATTCAAGCTCTTGTACCACTACTGAACTTTCCACATCATTAACTTCATGTTTTACTGCCATAAAAACATGTGATTAAATATTGCCACAAAGTCTTTGAAAGATCTGGGAGAAATATGTTTTGGTCTATAATATTTTAATGAAGTTTTAAATAAATTGAAATCCAGACGTTTTTGTGCTTCAAGTCTGTGTACATATAATGTTTGCACTACGCTTCCTCACAATCTTATAAAAGAAAAACTTAATGATTTAATTGAATGGACATTTCTTAGGGATTTAGACAAGCTGTGGGTATTCCGATGGGTACAAATTGCATATCCCTTGTGGCTGGTCTGATCTTGTTTTGTAATGAAAGAGACTTCATGATGTCCCTTTCTGTTGAAAACCAATCTGAAATCATTGCAGCCTTTAGCTCGACTTCTAGATATTTAGCTGATTTATTAAATATTGAAATTACCTATTTCGATGGTTTGATCAGTCAAATTTACCCTCACCCCCGCAGAACTTCAGTTAAATAAAGCAATTTGTTTCTGATACCGAGGCCCCGTTTTTGGATTTACATCTATCTATTGTAGATGGGTTTGTTTCTAGCAAAATTTATGACTAACGAGATGATTTTGATTTTCAGATTGTAATTGTTTCTTTCTTGGATGGTGATGGTCCTCGTGCGGTATCCTATGGCGTTTATATTTCGATATTCCAGAGTGTCATGCAATGTAACCGACTTCAACACTCGTTTTAAATTGTTAACTGCTAAACTTCTTAATCAGGAGTATCGGTATCATACACTACATTGTATGCAAAGCGTTTTCAAAATTCTATAGACGTAATTCCGTTTTAATTTCAAAATTCGATTTTGGACTTAAATCTCTTCTTTAACAAGGTCTATCGGAACCCGAATTTTATGGTGACTTAGTATATAAATTCAGAAAAATATACAAATGCAATGACTTCAGCACCCAATTTCGTAAAATCAGTCTTCGATATAAAAAGATAAGGTACAACATAAATGTTATACGTCAGACTACATGCATGGTAGTTAACCAAATGACGGTTGACAGCTTTGCCTCTCTCTTTAATTGCACGCCGGTGGGCCAGGCCTCAGATTCTATGAGGGTTCCAGCGTAAAGGCTTATTGAGAATTAGAGAGTATCTAATTTTATGTAATGTTAGTTGGTGCCTGATGCTCTGCCTCTTGTCGAGCCCATCGGTGTCTAACTGTTGATCTTCTTTTGCTCCAGCATTTCAGTGGTTTCTTGCTGTCGAGTCCTCACCGTTGTTTCATCTCTGTGGTCGTTTGATTTTTGTGTTCACGGAGATGTTGCACTGATGAATTAGGAGGCCTTCATACGGACTGAACTAATTATTTAATCTAAAATCGCGACGGAAATAAGACGAGGATTGTGGCCACCTAAAATCGATTTAAGCCCCCAGTGGAATTCGTTACACTGACCATTCCACGGCGGTTCTTCTGTCGTGGTTTATTTTTGTCATGGTGTGTCTATGTGTGTGTATCGCTTATATTATTTTGTTTTGGATAGCCAATTGGTCCTTTTGGCTTTCCATTTGGGTGTAGTTGTTTCATGTTTGTGCTTTTTTCCCTTTGGTGTCCCTGGTGGGAGCTGTGGGTTAATTGTATCGATTTCTGATCATTGCATTCACTTCTATTAGAGAGAGAGTTTAATTTTATGTAATGTCGGTTGCTTCCTGATGATCTTTCTCTGGAAGTGCCCATCGGAGTCTGTCTGCCGGCTTTTCATTTGCTCCAGTGGTTTCTTGCCGTCGAGTCCTCACCTTTGTTACATCTCTGTGGTTGTTTGAATTTTCTGAAGCACCGATGAGTTAGGAGGTCTTCGTGCGGACTGAACAAATTGCTTGTCTAAATCGCGACGGAAGTAAGGTCGAGGATTGCAGCCGCGTAAATTCGATTTAAGCCGCACCCCCCCCCCTACACACACACACTTAACACACACACACACCGTGGAATTCATTCCACTGACCGTTCTAAGGCGGTTCTTCTGTCGTGGCTTATTTTGTTATGGTTTGTCTTTGAGTATGTGTATCACTTATATTTTCTGGTTTTGGATAGCCAATTACCCATTCTGAGGGAAAGTACTCGTAACTGTCTAGTTATTTCATGTTTGTGTTTCTTTCTCTTTGGTGTCTCTGGGTTAATTGTATCGATTCCTGATCATTGCCTTCACTTCTATTTTAGAGATCCTTCACTTGGACTGAACAGCTCATTTGTCTAAAGCACGACAGAACCAAGGGCGAGGATTTTGGCCACGTACAAACGATTTAAGCCCCCTCCCCCCAGTGAAATACTCCTGTCGTGGTTTATTTTTGTTATAGTTCGTCTTTGCATATATGTATTGCTTATATATTTTCATTTCATTACGGAAACACGCCTATATAATTTTGACCCCCCTTGAACCCCACTTTTATATAGTAAAACTGGGGTTTCCGGGGGTATACCTTATTTTTCTTATTTCTGCTCTAAAATATAGATTGTGGGTACTCGTTAGAACCGCCTTGATGATGCGGTTCTAACGAGTGCCCACAATCTATATTTAGAGCAGAAATAAGAAAAATATCACAATTGTTCATCATAAAATTTGTATTTTTTTCGGCGATAAAGCTGGCAATGTATTTGTATAGGCGTGTTTGCGTGATGTTCGATAGCCGTTTGCCCATTTTGTGGGAAAGTAACTGTCATTTGTGTAGCAAAGCATGAGCAGCATAAGGTCCAAAATCTTAAGAAACTAGGGCAACTTGCACCTACAATTAATCAATTGATTAGAAATGTAAGTTAATACTTTGTTTACTTCCAAGTCACGTTTCTAATAATTTCACTAATTTATTTTATCAAAAACTAATTAAGTTGTTTACTTTTAAGTTACATTTACAAATTAAAAAGAGATTAAATAATTATTTTGTTTATACTAAAGTCATGTTCTATGAAATTACTTGATTAACATCAAACAGGAATTGATGAAAGGGTGTGTTTTAATTTCACAGTAATTAACTTTTAATACATTTTGGGTGTGTTTTAATTAACTCATTTACATAGTGGGTTATTCGGTTAAGTGGGTGACCAACCTTGTGAGTCATGGAACACTATATAAGCAGGTTGCTCTAGGTTCAAGTGGGTAGTTCTTTAGTACTTCTTTGATAGATGTTTAGAAGTTTTGTCGAAAACAATAAAATATACAAACATTAAACTACTCCAGACTTTGGAAAACGTTTTGTCTTTCCTTTTATATTATACCCCTTAGTGTTATACTGAGGAGGGAGTATAAACTTTTGGTGCCGTGACCAGGATATTAATTAAAACAAATTAGTAAAGACGTCAAAAATAAAAAAAATAAAAAGTCAAAAATAAAAATGGGACGTTATAAAATCGAACGGGTTGATACGTTGGAACATCGAAGTATTGAAGTGGAATAAAAGAAGACAAGGGGACAATCAAATTTGTTTAACAGCCAGAAAACTATACTGGGACTAATACCAATCAAATACACTATACGATGACACGAGTTTTCGACCAGGAACTGAACCTTGTTACTGATGACACTAACAGTCTTTCAGTGGAGCAGGACAAGCTATTTTAAACATTGTTTGGTGGCGTTTATAATAGTTTCACCAGCTGGGACAGTCTAGCACCATCCACATTTTCTAGGATAGTCTAACACCAGTATCTTCTTGGACATTTGTACATCATTAATCTTCTGGGATATATTTGCATCATTTACCTTCTGGGACAGTCGGATAAGCAACAATCTGTAAACAACGAGGTGGAAAAGACAACTTCTTCGAGATTGTGCATCCAGATTGACTTTACCAGTGTTATTAACATTTATGTGTTCTGAATAACCAAAAGTGGACTTTTAAAACGCAGGGTAAGTGAATTTTGTATTCTTCTTTCTGAATCACTAAAATGGCTGATCAGGATATTGGGGCAGTATTTAATAATTTAGCCACTCAAATGGCTAATGTTTCATCTGCAGTTGGGGCACAGGGGATTGCTCAGGTTGTAACACCTTTCAATGGTGACTCCAAAGAATTTAAAGCATGGATAAAATCAATTGAAAAATATGCTATTTTAACTGGGGTAGGTGCTGACCGCATTAAAATGATAGCTTATCAATCAAGTCGAGGGGCTGTAAGTGATTTTATTCAGAGATATTTGCATGACCATCCAGCAAATAATTGGGATCAATTGAAAGCAGAGTTAAGTGGTAGATTTGCTGAAATTACTGACCCTCAACATGCCTTTACACTCTTGCGTAAAGTTAGGCAGAAACCTGATGAGAATGTGCAGCTTTATGCTGAAAGGCTCTTAGCTCTTGCAGAAGAGGCCTTGTTGATCCAACACGATTTGTTGAAATGGAAAATTTCATAAAAATGTATTTACAACTTGACCTGATAACTGAAGAACTAAAACAGGTAACTCAAAGAGCACTTTGGACACTGCAGCATCTAAAATTAAAATTGAACATGCTGTCAAGTGAAAGGCTTTCACCTTGGGTAATTGCTCCTGCAATGCTGAGGAAAATTCTTCTTGAAATAGAAAACAAGTTGCCACGGTCATTAAGGTTGCCAGATAATCCAAATAAAACCTTATGGAAATATTACAAGTATTTGACTTGCAGTACAATAGTTAGGGATAAACAGATACTCATTGTAGTGTCAATTCCATTATTGGACTTGAGCAGTACATATGAAGTTTTTAATGTTCATAACTTACCGCTTCCTTTTATGAACAAAACAAAGGGGGTAATCCAATCGACAGAGATGACTGCACAGCTTGAAATAGAAGCTAATTCTATTGCTTTTAATGTGGAAAGAACAAAGTACATTTTACTTGATAAGTTTGAGACTCACCACTGCTCTAATCCTTGGCTAAACTATTGTCAAATTCAGAGTCCAATATACCCTGTTAGTCTAAATAGACTATGTGTGGTCTCACTATTTTTGAAACATGATACTAACATAAAACAATACTGTAGAACTAAAGTTCATTTCAGGTCACATCTCCCTGTCGCGGAATTTATTGGTCATGGGAAATGGGCTGTAGCCACAAGCAAACTTCTTAAATTCTCCATCGTATGTCAAAATACTAGCAAAAGTATGTCAAAAATACAAATAGAACCTCCTCTTGGTATTATATATTTGAATACATTCTGTTTAGCCGCAAATAGGCATCTCTCACTAACTTCACCTTTCGATGGAAGGAGTCAATACTATATACATGATAAATTTCTTGACCTGATTGGATCATATGTTAATGTTTCTGGATTGCATCTATGGGAGCCATTTCATAACTCTCTTTCAAATATTACAAAGATTAACATCCCTAAGGAACTTGAGGAAATAAAATACATGCCTATGAATAGGCTTATTCAAAGGCTGCAATCAGTAAATATGGTTCCAACTGAGAGCAAAGGGTGGTCAACTTGGGTCTATCTATTTATTGGAGTCATCAGTGTTATAATCTTTGGAATAATAATAGTTATTTATCATAAATATTCTGATCAAATCAAAACGTACTGGTTAGCCATTGGAGGTGGTAACGAAGGGAAGAACACGAAACGATCTTCACCCAGTTCCTGTGAGTTGGCGGTGGAAGAATCCACAAGTATGAATAGTATTAATCGGAAGGTTTATCCGACGCCAAAGAAAAAAGAAGAACATACAACTACAGAAGAAAGAACACATACAATAGACATTTTAAGTATAAAATAGGAAAAAAACGTGAATAATAAAGACTAGAAACTGTTGTTTTTATTGTATATAGAGTTTGTCACTATAAGTGTGTATTTTTGTGTTTGTTTATTGGTGTTATGTAAATTTATTCATGTTCCTAGATTAGTTTGATTACACTGATTGAGTTTAAATTAAATCAATTAAAATTAGCATAAAACCAGGCAATTTAGAATAATTACTTAATTTAATTTAATGATAATTTGGGACATTAATACAATATAAGAGAATACTTATAAAAAAAAGCTTAGCAGTTTCAAAAAGCATTTTGACTAGTAGTGTAATATTATTAAAGAAAGAAAAAAAAAAAAAAAAAAAAAACATGGAGGAAATTATATGCAGTGAAATAAGGAAAAATATTGTAGAAGTGTCAAATAGATCTAGTGACAGAGAACATAGATGTCCAACAGGGAAATTTTGCATAATCGCGTTAATAAGACATTTTGATAGAGCCTATAGGGATTTATTCGATAAAACAAGACAGCCAAACTTAGAGCCTTTATTTTTCGGACTATTGTATTGTTATTTCAGAAACCAGGGAATGTCCCATGAAAATTCGTTAAAAGAATCTAATGTTGCAGAGCTAAATAATAAAATGGGAAAAATTGGGACATATTTAAGGACATTCCAGAAACTTTGGAATGAATTTATTGAGGGGGCGAAAAAACTGTCATTAGGAAAGTCAGCCAGTAATCCAATAATTATAGAGGACAGCGATGACAGTGACTATAATGAGTCCGATATGGAGGATACCACTGGCGGGGTTAGAATTTAAGTTGAATGATAATTGTTATTAAAGGTAAATATTACTCTATTATTTCCTCCATGGTAGCATGTGTAGTATCATGTGTAGTTATGTAATTTTGTGCCATATGCTGCTGCTGTTCATTGTATTTTACATTTAGGTTTTGCTAGAATCTTTTAGAATTTTAGCTTATAGTTAAAATTCTTAAGGATGGAAGCAGTGTAGCAAAGCATGAGCAGCATAAGGTCCAAAATCTTAAGAAACTAGGGCAACTTGCACCTACAATTAATCAATTGATTAGAAATGTAAGTTAATACTTTGTTTACTTCCAAGTCACGTTTCTAATAATTTCACTAATTTATTTTATCAAAAACTAATTAAGTTGTTTACTTTTAAGTTACATTTACAAATTAAAAAGAGATTAAATAATTATTTTGTTTATACTAAAGTCATGTTCTATGAAATTACTTGATTAACATCAAACAGGAATTGATGAAAGGGTGTGTTTTAATTTCACAGTAATTGATTTTTAATAGTTTTTGGGTGGGTTTTAATTTCACAGTAATTAACTTTTAATACATTTTGGGTGTGTTTTAATTAACTCATTTACATAGTGGGTTATTCGGTTAAGTGGGTGACCAACCTTGTGAGTCATGGAACACTATATAAGCAGGTTGCTCTAGGTTCAAGTGGGTAGTTCTTTAGTACTTCTTTGATAGATGTTTAGAAGTTTTGTCGAAAACAATAAAATATACAAACATTAAACTACTCCAGACTTTGGAAAACGTTTTGTCTTTCCTTTTATATTATACCCCTTAATGTTATATTTGTGCTTTCCACTTGTGATGTTTTCATTAGGCTTAATTATTTCTTGTTTGTGTTTCTTTCCTTTGGTGTCTCTGATGGGGGTGTTGGGTAATTGTATCGATTCCTGATCATTGCTTTCACTTATATTTCAAAGAATTTATATTGGAGGGTCACTGATAAAGCCTAACTGACCGAAACTACTAGCCTGGCCCAGAAAATGTGTACTCGCAATAGTTTTTAGTCCTTTGATGTATTTTTTTCTTCCGAAGAATAAACCTTTATGAAGCACATACAGCTTGCGCAAAGGGACTGTTGGATCACCGTAAAAGTATCCCTGCCTTTTGTTCATGGTGTAAATTATATTTTCAAGACGTTTGGGATAACTGATTCCTTTGCGGAACTTTTTGAAAATATTTGAGGTTGACTGATGTCAAAGGGATTATTTGGTCTTAAGTAGGTAATTTGGCCCAGAAAACTTATACACCCAACATTTGTCAGTTGTCTGGCGCATTTATAAATCTATTACACATTGTAATTGTAATTAGAACATATAAACCATATTCGACCTATATAAGATCACTATGTCGAAGCCTAATCAGGCTCAACCCTCATTTACCAGATGCACAGACTTTCCCCTGTAACTGACAACTGCCCTTTTTAATCAGTTGAAACTGGGCATTATTTCAGTTGCAATTATGTGGCAATAAACAGCCTGTAGATCTACTACACTAATCAGTATTTTCAAAGTGGCATATTTTACCAGTTCCAAAACAATGTATCAATAAAATGTTTTTCTCGTGTTCCTCTGTTTCCTATCCCCACTTAGAACACCTGCATAGAAAATTGCGGAATGAAACACCCTGGAGCAAAGCGTTCTTGGTTTAGAGACCAGTTTGGGGCGAAACAATTCTGGCGCGAAACGCCCTGTTACCGCGATAGACACGGGTTATATCCTCGTCGTGGCGGGTATTCGTTCACAACGTCATCGATGTTTTTCATTCATGAATCTTGTACACGGATGATATCTGTGTAAAATATATATACTCGGTCTAGTCTATACCAACTTCCGGGTAAATTCCAGTGGCTATCCGGCAGTCATTCAGCTAAAGATTGCTGTAAACATGCGAATCGGACGTTTAGCTACAATATGCAAAGAAGGGGTTTTGCCCATACTGTTCTGCTTAAGAGTTGTCTTGCAATATGTGCCTAGAACGGTTTTGCAAGGAATTTGGCATTGCGCAAGCGCAGATGATCATTTTGTGTTTGAGATGAAAGGTCATCTCCTTTGAACATCAAAACTCACTTTTCGTTTACAATATCTCGTGATCTTGCACTACAATCAAGGTATTGTGAAATTTTCATATTACCTCCCTTTCAATTAAAAATATAGCAATTTTCAAACTGTTGTTATTTCTATACCTGTCATTCGATTTTTGCATTTTCTTTAAAAAGCGCTCTGTTGTCACCATTGCTGTTAACCATGATGGAAAATAATGTAGCAAATTCGTGTAGCACGTAGCACTACCAATTTAGATTTTGTACGGAGTATTAGTTGAAATAGCATTTTGCACACACCTACAAAGAATCGGAGGCCTATACGTGATCGTCTTAACAAATGGAACTAACGTCCCAATTCTTTTGTGAATAGACACACAGGGTATCTCATAAATGGTTACATGTATGAAATTTTAGAAATCCTGTGCTAAGTGATTTTTTTTTGGTGTGAAACCTTGGCTTTTGTAATGATTTTTTTTCTGCGAAATTGTCACAGTGACCCCGTAGCGTTTAAAACAATGGTCCAGGCTAGCGAGGTTATATAAACAAAAA
Source organism: Lucinisca nassula (assembly GCA_963580285.1). NCBI lineage: Eukaryota > Metazoa > Mollusca > Bivalvia > Lucinida > Lucinidae > Lucinisca > Lucinisca nassula. The sequence continues at coordinate 76,303,594 of OY757010.1, forward strand.
CAATTTTGGCGTTTGCATGGAAAAATGAATCCGCTGACCAAAACAAAACAAATTTTGTGTATTTTTTCATATGTAGTAACTATAATAACAGAAGCAATTATTTTATGTATATGAGCTTTTTTGGCTGATATATTTTCTGAAAATTGAAATAAATAATTATTGATAAAACATACAAGTTGTAATATTTAATTTCATCGGCAGTTTCATTTTTAGATGGGTGGAACTTTTGAAACTGTTTTGAATATGGACCAGTATTGTCTCAAGGATGTGATTTGGCGGTGATTTTGCCTTTCAAAACCCAACGAGACCTGACTGCATTTTAAACTTTGAACACGACCATGTTTTAGGTAAGGTTTGTTTTGGAGTTTAACGGTCCAGACAACACTATTGTAAATCATTTTGAGCCGGTCAATTTACCTATCCACACTTTTCATGGGCAAGCTTATACGTAAGCTGTTAACCAGTATAGTGCCCATTCTTTCGCCAGAAACTGACAACTGCCCTTCTTGAATCAGCGGGAGAGAATGACCGTAGAAAAGATTTCATGATCAATCTCCACGAAAGAATGTGCATACTTCGGCAGGTATCGAAACCGCGTCCTCCTGATCACCAGTCAGACGCGCATCCGACTAAGCTAGCGAGGCCGGCCTATTTATGGTGAGACGCCTCCAGTTGGTATTTTTACATTGGTCGATAGTTACAATTCTTCGTGTTAACAATTAGACGTCTAGTCGTGACAGACTTGAATTCGTGCAAACACCATATTATTAAAATTCTGCGACAACAGGTGCCCCGAAACTTGCCTTATCAAAAATGAAATTGTCTCGTCAGGTTTAACCCATTGAGTACCAGAAACCCCTAAACGGGTACCTGGCAAACAGTGCAGGCCCAGATCAGACGCCGCAGAACGCGGGGTCTGATAAGGGTCTACACTGTTTGCAAAAGGTTAAGCCATTTTCCAAAACATTTTGAAGAAACCACAACCTGACACCCCTAAATTTTGAAATGGACTCCTGCTATATATAAGGAGGAAGATTCCATTCGGTACATGTACAAAAAGGGTTAAACGTCTAACTCGCAAAGGTCATTGATCTACCAAAAACCGTATTGAACGCTACATACAGGTGTATATGGGTAAAATAATAGGAATCACCACGACCACTGAGGTATAGACGTTTATCTATCGGAAACAGATAAAACAGATCCATTTACTTATGTTCAAAATCCTCCAGCAAGATATAAACTTTCCCGTTTTAATGAAACTAGGAAGTTCTCACTTGCCAACAGGATGAAATTTACAAATATGTGGCAGTTGATTTTAGTCTGTTCGCTTTGACAGCTACAAATGGGCCAAATCATGAGGAAACCTGGTATAACCATTTGCTAACTACAAAGGTGCAGAAAAGCCTGTACATCAGCGACGACTGAGTATACATGTAGTATTGTTTATCAACAACAATAAAAACGTTAATTTTAGAAAGAATGGAAAGAACTGAAGGGATGCAATTCCTACAAAATGCAGTCGAACTCCTATCATGATTCCAACATATATGGGACCATGAAAACTTGTTCTTTGGCCCCGGACCATCGGGGCTTGAAGAAATAGATTGGACTGCATGATGCTTACAACCATACCGAACTTTTTCCTTCATAGGCGGCGATCGGAATAAATCGTGAATTTCCGTCAAAACCTATCTGGGCGAGATATTCGAGTTATCTCCCTGTACACCACTGGGATCCAGGTACAGAATAGCCAATATTTTTTCTCTAGTCGCTGACCTCAGACCTCAGGGAATCAGTAATCATATATCTGCAGATATGACACTTTGATCTACCTGTAGTTATTCAAAGGAGCTCTAGTGCTCAAATTAAGGCTATCTAAATGTGAAAAAGAACTTCTTGAACCATGCCTTTTCATTTCGAGCCATCTAGTATGAACGAACATATTTAACATATTGAAGAGCTACATTATGTAGAATTGCTTAATAAAAAAAAAGTAAATAATAATAATAATAATAATAATAATAATAATAATCAATATTATTATTAGTAGAAGTAGTAGTAGTAGTAGTAGTAGTGTTTGTTTTTTTATTATTATTATTTTTTTTTTTTTTGACATGTAGAATATTGGGTCTATATCTCTTGTCAGTCTCTTGTCCAGTGATTTTAAATAAGGATTAAGGTCAAATATGATACGTGAAAACTCTTGACTCCGATCTTTTTATGCATTTATTTTATCTATTTATTTAAATAAATAACCCATGAAAAATATTGTTAGCCAATCACGAACACACGCATATAAGACTCGATCAAGATGAACTCAGATTTTGTTTGTTTGTTTGATTTGAGGTTTAACGTCCCCGTCAACACGGTAAAGGTCATTTTGGAGACGTTGCTTACAATTTTGTGGGACTTTTACCCGACATTGAGATGAATTGAAATCTCAAGCCCTGTCGCCAAATGAAACCAATAGGGTTTATTAGCATCCGCCTCGCACCGCGGTTCCTGGACATGCAGGCTTAGATCCTCTAAGCGGTTTACCAGTACTATTGTGCGGGCCGGATTCAGCTCTGCGTGGAAGCATCATGCAGCCCATATATTTTTTCAAGCCCCTATGGGCGGGACCCCAGATGAACTCAGATGAGAAAGTTCTTACATTAAAACCAATTTTGTTCCATGACGAAAACACGCCTATACATATACATTGTAAATTTTACCACCAAAAATGAAAATTTTCAGATGAAAAAAAAAATGATATTTTTCTTATTTCTGCTCAAGACATAGATTGTGGATACTCGTTAGAACCGCCTCGGCGAGGCGGTTCTAACGAGTACCCACAATCTATGTTTTTTAGAAGAAATAAGAAAAATAATGTATACCCCTGCAAACCCAAGTTTTACTATATGAAAGTGGGGTTATAGGGGGTCAAATTTTCGTGATGGTCTGCCGAAGTCATAATTGACACCTTAAGAGTTAACGTTACACCGATATACAGTATATTGTATAAGATATTTCCTGAATAATTAAAAGGACGCCATAAAAAGTAATTTATAGGTAAACACATTTTGGAAAAATGTTGTCTTCCCAAGTCATGATTGACACCTTAAGAGTTAACACTACACCGATATACAGTATATTGTATAAGACATTCCCTGAATAATTGAAAGGACGTCATAAAAGTTACATAATGTGTAAACACAGATAAGCCTTTTTATTTATTTATGTATTTATTTATTATAAAGGGCATTTCACTCATATTTGAATCGGCTGTAATGTTTGTTCTAAACAATTTTAACACAATTTCGAAAAATGTTTTTTGTCGAGCTATGGTTGACACTTTAAGAATTCAAGAAAGATCTAAAAGTGCCTTAAAAGTCGGTCACAGAAGGTGATTACAGATACGGCTTATTTATTTATTTATTTATTTATTTATTAAAATGAGGCATGCAATTAATATGTGAATGGGCTGCAATAGTTGTATGATCACATCACAAAAACACCCCATATTACCCACTTTTATGTAGTAAAATATGGATCATTATTTTTCTTATTTCTGCTAAAACATGTATTGTTGTTTGTCGTAAAAACCGCCTCGCTGAGGTGGAACTAACGATTCCATCAATTTATGTTTCCAGAAGATATACGAGAAAAGCATTTTTTTTTTATCTGAATACTTTCATTTTTTGGTGGTAAAATTTTCAAATTTTTTTAATAGACGTGTTTTCGAAATTAATCAACTCAAAACCTGGAAAATGTCATCTGCACTAGTTATGATTTACACTTTAAGAGTTAATAAAACTGTACATAAATCAAGACACCACAAAAATTGTCTATCAAATCAATCATAAAAAGTGAACAATGATGAGACTGTTACTTTATTTATTTATTTATTTATTTATTTATTTATTTATTTATTTATTTATTTATTTAATTTAATTAATCAAATTGTTATCTTCAATATTATGATTGGCACTTTAAGGGTTACACATGATTGACACTTTAAAGAGTAACACATAGTGGGGGACGACGGACACGCGCCAACTCATTGTTAAATTAAAGCACGTTTGTTAACTTCGTCATCACGATAACACACCTATATAATTCTGACCCACGTATACCCCAATATTATATTGTACAACTGGGGTTTATAGGGGTATACATTATTTATTTGACTGCTACTCTAAAACCTCAAATCAGCTGCAGTGAAGATAAATAAGTTTTATGCAGTAAAACTGGGGTTTACAGTAGTATACATTATTTTGTCTTATTTTTGATCAAAACAAAGATTGTGGATACTCGTTAGAACTGCCTCACCGAGGCGGCTCTAACGAGTTTCTATAATCTATTTTTGGAACAGAAGTATGAAAAATAGCAGAATTTTCTATCTTAACATTTTCATTTTTTTTGTGGTAAAATTTGTCAGTATAGGCGTGATTTCGTAATGTGAATTTAGACAATTCCATTTATTGACGGTGGTTAAGTCAAAGTCATCAACCGAATGGCAAACAGTGTAGATCTGGAGAAAAGACGGCTCATCCTGAGCAGTCGCACCATGGCTACACTGTTTGCAAAGTAACTGTGCGGACAGACAGAGTTGAAACTCATTAACAGAAATTAACAGAATAGCAAACAGTGTTGTGTTCTGCACAAAACATAGATTGTTGGTGCTCGTTTGAACCCCCTCGATGAGGCGAATGTGCACTGTATTGGTTAACCGCTTACGTATAAGCTTGCTCAGGAAAAGTGTGGACAGGTAAACTGACCGGCTCAAAACTGACCTAAATAGTGTTGATTGGGCCGTTAAACTCCAATACAAACAAACAAACAAAATCAATCACTGGCTTCCGACTGCCAATTAACTTTTCATGGTGGTTTTAATCGCCATTTCACAGTTAATGATTTCGACAATTTTTGTCCTTTTTGACATATTTGCCGCCCATACATAATGAATGAAAACATAAATGTAACAAAACTGAGACAAAATAAAATAAAGAAATCCGAGAAATATAACCACTGTATCAAGTACATTATCCGCATATTGTTTATTACTAGTAATTACAAAATTAATACAAAAAAAGCTTTACAGGTTTGATACGATTTCTGGTACATATAATGTGGACTTAGCGATTTTCGCACCATGATCTGCAATACTGGAAAACAGCTTATAAACGATTTTTAAGCTCTCGGGGAAGCAATTTATCATTTTTCAGTAGAACAAAACTTTATATCATCGTAAACATTGAACAACAGTCTAACAGTATATAACAGTGACTTAATTCCAAACAAATCATTTCTATTTAATATTGGCAACCAAACATGGAAATCTGAACGTTTTTTTAAAAAATACATTGTCGTCTATGGAGCATATAGGCATGACATTAAATTGCAGATGGAAGCAATAAGAATTAATTATTCATCACTTTGAAATGCACCAAATAAAAACTGAATAATTTTCTTACATGAGGATAACAGTGACTTTTTTTTAGTGTTAAGGATAAATAAGATACGAGGAGTTAAGATTTTTTTCCTTCATAATTTTAATATAAAAAACCTTCAAAATATACAGGTAACGTTTACTGCCGATTTCCTACGGAAATCGATATTCAACTCGGTAATTTCCGGCGAATGAAGGAAAAAGTTCAACATGTTGGGTGTATATTGACTTTTCGTGGAGAAATTGAAAAGAAAGGCTGTCCCTTTCAACCCTGGAATATGGTACAGATACTTAGTATAGGTCCTGTGATATAATTCTAGGTGCCATATATTCAGCAGAATGGACGAGCCCAACTTCAGTGATGGAAGAGTGCACTCCAGAAACCCAAGGCAGTGAATAAATCAAAGCACTGACAACACTCATGCCGATTGTCTCTAAACGCAGGCTGATCATGAACGGGGACTTGGACTGATTCGTTTTAACTTAAGATGTTAGTAACTAATGCAAAAAGTGTAGAACAAGATCAGCACCGTGTTCTGTGGCGTTTGATCTGAGTTTACATTGTTTGCCAGATTCAACATTTGATTCATGTGCAGATTTTACAGATAACACTTACATGTACCCAACACTGACAAACGACGTGTCTATGTTTGGGTTGGTTGTTTGGCATTCGACCCGAAGTTGCTAATAAGAAAAGCGCTTCAGTGCTAATGTCTACGTGACTATCACTGACTTGTCAGAATAACTTTTTGTCTTATAGAAAATAGCCGCAGTGAGATCGGGGTATTCCATAAGACGGAAGAGGGTTAGGAGGCCTTCATGCGGACTGAAGAGTAAGGAGGCCTTCATGCGGACTGAACATATTATTTGTCTAAATCGCGACGGAAGTAAGGGCGAGGATTGTGGCCACGCAAAATCGATTTAAGCCCCCCAGTGGAAAACTTTCCACTGACCGTTCCAAGGCGGTTCTTCTGTCGCGGTTTTATTTATGTTGTTGGTTGTTACTTACTGTGTGTATCACTTGTGTCTTTTTATTTTGGATGGCCATATGGCCACTTTGTGGGAAAGTAACTGTCCTTATGGCCTTCCTTTGTTTAGGTTTCCATTATGGTCTGGTCGCTTAATGTTTGTGTTTTTTTCCCTTTTGTGTCTTTGATGGGTGGAGTAAGTTGATTGTATCGATTCCTGATCTTTGTTTTACTTCTACTTATCGTGGAATCATAGGGTTAGCTCGGCAAACAGTGTAGACCAAGATCAGACGCTGCCGAACGCGTCTTCTTACCAAAAGCTTCACTATTTGTTTGGAATTTCAGAGTTAAACGAAACAGTTTAAATCTCAACCAGGCCTATTACTCCAACCTACACCCCACACTCTCAGTGCTTTGATTCTGAAACCAAACGATTACACTTAGGCACCATGCCCTTAAGCTAAAAAGGTTAAATCAGTAAACCGTGACGTCTGGTTTCCAGTCCGGCCACGTCGATCCTGTATACCACCCTCACACCAGTACGGATAGAAACCACATGTTCAGGATCAAACTTTTGATATGTAATGTAAGGTCGTGCCTAGAAAAGAAGAAACTGAAATTTGTTCTCAAAAAAGCATTTAGTGAGAGCGTATTGCAACATTTTTCATTAAAGGATTGTAAGCGTGCCCCTGGACAGTAAAGCGGATGACGTTGATTTTGATTTTGGGTGCCACAAGTGTGTGATCTATCGTCTATTGGAGCGACATCTTACTATAAACAGAAGACGCTAGTGGACGTCGACGTAGCGGAAGACCGACGTCCGTACGTCCAGATCGATTCGACCGTCAGACGCATATTCGAAACAGATTTCCGCCGGCAGCTGCTGCACTGTACCTGTAGATAAACAAGGGGTCTCAACTACCGACTAATCAGCACTGACACTGATCGTCGCCCTTATGCGATGCACGTTTGAGAGCTAGACGTCCCTGTCGTGACCAAAGTTAATGCGTCGACACCGTACGGAACACTTACGCTAGTGCATGAAATACGTTAATTAGCGTCTAAGCGACTGACATATGCGTTTCAGTGACAAATCGCACTTCAGCGTGAATCCCGCCGGTTGTCGTTTCCGGGTGTTTCGACGTATAGGTGTAAGGTATGCCGAGGCGACGCGTGCGTAACAGAGCATGACATACCGGGTGAAATAAGCGTAATTGTGTGGCCAGCAATTGCGTGTAGTTAGCGAACGCAGCTTAGTGTCATTTAGAACATTCAAGATTATAGTTGAGACGTGAACTGAACAGCGAGACGTTAAATCAATCAAGTGCTTCAGCCTCACATGGTTCAATTAATTTGTTTACGCTCAGAATCTGGGATATCTTATCCAGCAGCATTACGAGCGGGCTCATAGTGCTGTTCTTACTCAAAAATGTCTTCAAGCCAATGTAATTCATGTACTGGACTAGTCAGCCTTTCTCCTCCGATCTCTTTCCCATAGAGCATATTTGGGTAGAGGTGTCCACAACCGACCAGACCAAAACTGTTACAGATGGACAGTATCATTGTTAAAACTTGAATTTTAATGTTTGGTTTTGAAAACGTAAATAGTTTCTTTCAAAAATGGCGAATGGCGTTTCATAATACCACCGGTTCATAGACATCTGCAAACATATCACATATTGGAATTTGCAGACCTACCTTTCTAAATTTTAATCTCTTTTTAGAAAGGTTTTCTGTAAGTTTTCACCCTGTTATGATTTTCTCATAGAATCTGTCATTTCAGTGCCTTTGGCGGTTTGATTATGATTGATTTCACTTCAGATCTTAAATTAAATTTATGTTGTGTGTACTCAATAGAATCCCCGACGAAGCGATTCTAATGAGTATACACAATATACCTTGAAATAAATGTATGTTTTGTGTACTCATTAGATTCGCATGGACGAGGCGACAATTTTGTGGAACATTTACCCTACATTGAGATAAATGTTTTGTTTTTCGGTGAATAACTGAGTAATCCAAATCACGACTACTTGCCGTTAAGTGTAAATGACTTGATATGCCCCATTGTCAAACCATAACAGCTCTTTTTCAGCTCTAACAGTCAATTTCCATGAAAAAATTGGGCGTTCGTCACTTGCACGGTGTCCTTGTTGATAGCCTATGAAAAGTCAATCTAATAATCAACCGGTGTATCTGTATATCTGAACCAGAACATTTTATACAGTTCATGTCCCCTACCCCCTTCCCACACTAGTTTTATTGCAAAATATTACTTAATACTTAATTTAAATTATTAAAAGGAACTAGATACTTGTATGTATGTATGTATGTATGTATGTATGTATGTATGTATGTATGTATGTATGTATGTATGTATGTTACCATAAAAGTTCTAAAAAAGGAAAGTAAACCCGATTTTCTGCAGAAATCCTCATAATGCTTCACATTCGTGTGAAGTTTACGGAAATATCTCAAAAGAGTTTTTTGTTTACAGAGTGGATACAAGTATATTACAGAAACCGTTACTATCAATGTTCAAAGAGCCGGCTTAGTCAGACGTATGGTTCTTGTGTTCTTCATGTCATCATTTTTGCAAGGCTCCAAGAAAAAAATCTCTGAAACGTTTTTTTTTTTTTTTTTTTCTAAGTTATAGAAATACTGCAAACATAGTTCGTGGGTGCTCGTTAAAACCGCCGCATTTGGGCGGTTCTCAAGGGTACCCACAACCTATGTCTTGGAGTAAAAATAAGAAAAATAATGTATACCCCCGTAAACACCCGCTTTCTCTATATAAAGTGGAGTATGGAGGGGTCTTCATTTCACGGACTCGTTCACGTGATGATGTGTTTGACTAGGTTCACTATTTACAATTTTCAAAGGCGGGACAGACCCCGCCCATTGGGGCTTGAAGAAATAGATGGGCTGCATGATGCTTCCACGCAGAGCTGAAACCGACCACACACAAGTACTGGTAGACTTGCCCAAGTCTGTTAATTAGGTGTCCATTGTAAAAATAATTGTTTTTACAAAAATAAAAAATAAATACATTGTAAATGAAATAGCAATACCGTCTTTTATGAAAATTGTGAAATTAACAGACTTGTAAATATTAAAAGAACTCATTCACCTTTCCTGTATATGGGTGAGAAGTTTATTGAGATAACTTTTCACTGACAGGCTCCAGAGCTTGTTACCATGATTTATTTACATTTAGTGGGGGAAAACCACATGAAGGCAAAGGGTTTTAAAAAAAAGAAGTTTCAATTTTAATCTTTTATTCTTAAACCATTACGATAACATGCCTATGCTATATTAGAAGGCTCCAACAATGACGTTAATAAGATTTTTTCTTATTTCTGCTCAAAACATAGATTGTGGGAACTCGTTACAACCGATTCAATGCGTGTTTGAGTTTTACGTCTCACCAACAGCTAAGGTCATACGGAGACGGGACCTCGGTTTAAAGACTCATCCAAAAGTCTGGAGAAGCCCGGGATCGATCCTGCGACCCCCGGTACCGATTCAATGAGGCAGTTCTAATGAGTACCCACAATCTATGTGTAACCGCCTCAATGAGGCGATTCTAATGGACATACGACACTAGTATTCACAATTACCATGATCATCCCCTTAACATGTCCATACAATGAAAACCCTTGTTAACCCCACTTTATATAGAGTAAAGCAGGGTTTACCAAATTACCAGGCTAGTCATTTTGTAATTTCTGCTCTAAAACATAGATTTTGGGTAGGCCTCGTATCGTTTTTCTTTATTTCTGCTTCAAACATAGGTTGTGGTTGCTTGTGAGAGGCGGTTCTAAAGAGTACCCACAATCTATACCACTGAGCAGAAATAAGAACATTATGTAACCCCTTGTAAACGCCACTTTTCTCAATGGTTTCTCCTGTTAAGATAATGTTGAAAAGATTCTGCAATTACACATCTTCTTAACTAAGTAATTATGCCAGGATAATGATATTATGCTGCCTGCTTGCCTTTTTTCTATAAAAACCAGTGCAAAAACAATAAGAGTCCAACCTGTGTTAAGCAAGCACCTCAGGAATGATCAAAATGTGCTTGCTTAAGACAGGTGCTTGCTTAATACAGTCGGATATTAATGCATTCGCCTTTTTCGGGATTTGAATGATTGCTTGCTTGCTTAATTGAGGTGGCCACTATCACCGGGTTGACTGTATAATGATACCTCAATGGCTCGAACACCAATAGCTCGTTTTCTATGACTGTTTTCGAACTCGCTCTTGAGTCTCTTCACACATACATGTATCCATATGACAAATATTTAGGGATAGTTATTGGTATTTGGCGTATTTTATCTGGAAAAATCATATTGTGTGTACTCACGAGTTGATTCTAATGAGCACACACAAAATATATTAATGAAATAAAGGACTTAAAGTAATGCCGAAATTATCCTCAGTAAATTCAACCCTCGATGGCAGGAACTACCACTGTCTCGAACAAGTTTTAGGTCCCAACACAAAGGAAGCAACATCCCCAAAATGACCTATACAGTGTTGTCAGGGGCATTAAACCACAAATCAAACAAAACAAAACAAAAATCTCCAAAATACTAGAATTTTCGTCTCTTTCACTGACAGACGCAGGTGGGTGTTATTTATTAAGTAAACATTGACTGCAGAGGCTAATGCTCTTATCAACAAGTGGGAGAAAGTGTTTCATGCCAGCTTTGTGCTGGTCGGAACTTTTGCAGAGTATACAAGTCCCTACATTCACAGATGAAGACTAAACAGAGACTTTTACATATTTTTTGTTTAAAGGGGCTTTCATTTAAAAATAAAAAATGTAAATGTAGGGACTTGGGCAAGTCTAAAGTACTGGTAAAACGCTGAGAGGATCTAAGCCTGCTCAGGCAAAGCAGTGCGAGTCCATGCTTATAAACCATAATTGTTTCATTGTGCGACAGGGCTTGAGATGTTATTACATCTCAAAGTCGGGTAAAAGTCCCATAAAATTGGAAGCAACGTCTCCAAAATGACCTATACAGTGTTGACGGGGACGTTAAACCGCCAATCAAACAAAACAAATCAAAGGCGGAGACTCCAGAAGTAGGTAATTCAGAGTTATGGTTCCAGTGTTCTGCATATCTTATCATGCTGAGATACATTTTGCATAAATTTTCAAAGATATATCTCAAACAATTTTCAAGTTACGTGCAGAGCAGACACATATATATTACAGAAATCTTTGTTTCAATGTTCAAAGAGCCATAACTCCAAAAGCAGATTAGCCAGAGTTACGGTTCTTATGTTCTGGACCTCAACTCATAAGGCTTTACATTTGTGTTAAGATTCGTCAAAATATCTTAAACGGTTTCCAACTTACATGGCGGACACAAGTAAACCATTGGTGACTATTTTCAATATGTATTTTCTTCAAATGCCATCACTCTAGAGGTAGATTAACGAGAGTTACTGTCCTTGTGTTCTGCACCTTGTCTAATGGTGCTTTACATTTGTGAGAAACATGAAAATATGTTGAACGGTTTTCGACTTACAAAGCGGACACTAGTAGAAAGTAGAAATGGCTATGTGCAATGTTCAAAGGGTGTTAACTCAAAATGTAGACAAACCGGAGTTATGGTTCAGATGTTCTGCAAGTTGTCTTATAGAAGCCCGGCAATCGAGAACATCGCGGTACTTACTGAAAAAATAAAAATAAAAAATGTGCAACAGTCACCTTTGAACAATTGTTTGATAGTTTTGAAGTTCATTTATTCTTCCTCAATCTTATGTATCATGAAGTCCTTTGAAATTCAATACTTAGCGTAAGTTCTGGTTCAACCGGTAGCCATATTGGAAAATGTCTGTCAAGGGAGAGTATCCTAACATCGCGGTAAACAGTTGAGGCTCCATAAGGGGAAAATAAATTATTTTTTTTTACACATATGGCTGAACACTTAATATTGGCTTATGACTGTTTAAGTTTGACCAAGGTAGATCGGCATAAATAGAAACCATGAACATATAAACAGAAACTTAACATATTTACAGGATATTTGTTTCAGTGCTTTGACATTTATCGTTTAGAGAAGCCTTATGGGCACCTTAAAATGCAACAAAGACTCACAACCCTGACTTCAGAACAATACATGAGATGTGTACAAGGAGAGCAAAAGTTACATTTGGCCCATTTAGCAATAAGGATACTAGAACACCCGCGAAAAGCCTTTGCCTTCCACAGCCCACATTTACAACAGTTCTCTCTAGCACCAACTGAAAAATCAGTCATAATTGTCCTCATAGGTAAAATGAAGTTAGCCATGGTTAGTATTTAATCTAGATGTACTGGGCATGGGTTTAAGTTCACTTTAGCTGTAACTGAAGCAACTGTGGGTGACTTTATGGGCATGCTATGTCCTGACAGTCTGTTCCTTTTAATACAGTCTTCATGGTGGTGGGGCTTAGCATCAACAGGCTTAAAAATTAATTAAGTACATACAGTCAACCAATCTTTTCATTACAAGATCCAAAAAAATAATAACATGCAGTTTTCATATACACAAAAGTACCAGAAACTGTTACAAACAGGCCGAAAGTAGCCTCGCATAAAAGTTAATTAATTGCCAGTTAGTAATTTTCCCCTTTGGAGCCTTATTTTGTTTGCAAAGTTTGATGGTGGTGCGTGCGCACCCTGGCGTCACCACGTGATCGAAACAAGCGGCCATTTTTAAAGGGCTAAGCAGACGATCACCTGTCAAAGTCGGGTTCAGCATCGGATAATTTTCTCAGCTTCTAGGGAATGAAAAGTAACATGAGGGGTATGCAGACATTCTAAAATGTAAGTTTCATAAATGAAGAGTAAAAATATTAATAAAACTTAGAAAATAACTACAAAAGACCAAGCAGCATATGCCACTGGGGGTTGGGGAGGGCTTAAAAATCTTTCACCGGCCGAATCTTCGCCCAAGGTTATGGTGTTGTTCTTTGTTGTTCTCTGCAATATACATTACATATAAGTTTTGCATAATGAGTTCCTAACTCGATCAATGCATCATCACAGAGACAACTCAGATTCAAACACTGAGATGAAGCATAGATGAGGCCTGCTAGCAGATCCCCTTTACACTGTTGGGCAGAGCTAAAGAAAATCATTAGTGAAATCACGATGGGCCCAGAGACAGATATGGCATCAGGTCTCAGCCCTCTTTCAACAACAAATTATGCCGAAACCGTCATTGAGTCTAATGCCTGAGCCGCCACCATGCAATCATAGAGTCCAGCATAGTTATCTACTGTGATTCCCATAAGTCCGGTCTGTCACATGATTTCCAAACAGTACCCAACCTTTTTGTAACGAATTTTAGTCCGAAAAATTATGTTTGCCTAAAATTTTCTTAAATTCATAGAGCAAATCTCCATAAATTACAGGTTGCGACACCCCTTGTTACAGAAGTGTCTTCAAGCTGACATTACATATTTGGATCAATTTATACTGTCTATGGAAAATAGAAGTGAAGGCAATGATCAGGAATCGATACACTTAATCCACAGCTCCCATCAGAGACACCAAAATGAAAGAAGCACAAACATGAAACAACTAGACCCCAGTGGGAACATCATCTTCGAAAACGCTTTGCGAAGTTTGTGATTTTAAGAGATTATCGGTCAAGAACAAGTTACGATTGTTGAAATCGTTAACATTAGTAGAAGCTCTAGCGAAACGAATAAGTTGAGAAATGTACACTCAGAAGGGCGTCTGGGAACATCACAGTCTAGAAACGGGAAATTAACAATATCAAAATCAAAATCATCCCGTGTATCATTAATGTTTGACGAAATAATTCCATTATCTATTGATAAATTCAATTCCAGAAACGGCGCCTCGGTATCGGAAGAGTTAGCCTTGTTTAACTGAAGTTCGGCAGGATATATGTCCTTAACCATATGATCAAAGTGATGGTTATCAATATTCAATAAATCGCCAAGATACCTAGAGGTAGAATTGAACGTCACCCGGACTTTCACGTGATAAAGACATCATAAAGTCTCTCTCATAGCAAAATAAACACAAATCAGCAACAAGGGGGCACAATTAGTTCCCATGGGAATTACAACAATCTGCCTATATATTTTGGATCCAAATCTAATGAAAATATTATCCAAAAGATAAAGAAGAGCATCACAAAGTCTCTGACAGGACCATAAGTACCCCAAAAGTAGCAAAATGGAATTACGGTCCATATGTTCTGCACGTCGTTTAATATATCTGTGTAGTTTCGTGAAAATATCTCACATGGTATCAGACTTATTGAGCGGATACGAAATTATGAGGCGCTGACGGACGGACGGAAGTACGGGCGGAAGAACGAACAATTAGATTTAAAACCCCGCCACTTACCATTACAGAAATACTGAACCAGCTCCAGTGGCCCACCTTTCGCGAACGGAGAGCACAAGTAAGGATCATAATGACATTACGAACACACGCCTATTCAAATATATTGACACTTTTACCAACAAAAATCAAAGCGCCAAAGGCACTCAAATGACAGATTCTATGAGAAAATCATAACACTGTGAAAACTTACAGAAAACCTTTCTAAAAAGAGCTTAAAATTTGGAAAGGTAGTTCTTCAAATTCCAATATATTATATGTTTGCAGATGTCTATAGACCGGTGGTATTATGAAACGCCATTCGATGTTTCAAACTTTTGAAAGAAACTATTTACGTTTTCAAAACCAAACATTAAAATTCAAGTAACAGTTTTTGTCTGGTCGGTTGTGGACACCTCTATCCAGAGATACTCTATGGGAAAGAGATCGGAGGAGAAAGACTGGCTAGTCCAGTACATAAATTTCATAGCCTTGAAGACATTTTTGAGTAAGAACAGCACTATGAGCCCGCTCGTAATCCTGCTGGATAAGATATCCCGGATTCTGAGCGTAAACAAATAAATGGAACCATGTGAGGCCGAAGCACTTGATTGATGTAACGTCTCGCTGTTCAGTTCACGGCTCAACTATGATCTTGAATGTTCTTAATGACACTAAGCTGCGTTCGCTAACTACACGCAAAAGCTTGCCACACAATTACGCTTATTTCACCCCATTTGTCATGCTCTGTTACGCACGCGTTGCCTCGGCATACCTTACACCTATACGTCGAAACACCCGGAAACGACAACCGGCGTGATTCACGCTGAAGTGCGATTTGTTACTGAAACGCATATGTCAGTCGCTTAGACGCCAATTTACGTAGTTCATGCACTAGCGTACGTGTTCCGTACGGTGTTGACGCGTTAACTTTGGTCACGACATGGACGTCTAGCTCTCAAACGTGCATCGTATAATGGCGACGATAAGTGTCAGTGCTTATTAGTCGGTAGTTGAGACCCCTTGTTTATCTACAGGTACAGTGTAGCAGCTGCCGGCGGAATTCTGTTTCGAATATGCGTCTGACGGTATAATCGATCTTGACGTACGGACGTCAGTCTTCCGCTACGTCGACGTCCACTAGCGTCTTCTGTATATAGTAAGATGTCGCTCCAATAGATGATAGATCACACACTTGTGGCAAAGAAAATCAGAGTCAACGTCATCCGCTTTACTGTCCAGGGGCACGCTTACGATCCTTTAATGAAAAATGTTGCAATACACGCTCTCACTAAATGCTTTTTGAGAACAAATTTCAGTTTCTTCTTTTCTAGGCACGACCTTACATTACACATCAAAAGTTTGATCCTGAACATGCATGTGGTTTCTATCCGTACTGGTGTGAGCGTGGTGCACAGGACTGACGTGGCCGGACTGGTAACCAGACGTCACGGTTGATTGATTTAACCTTTTTAGCTTAATGGCATGGTGCCTAAGTGTGTTTGGTTTCAAAATCAAAGCACTGAGAGTGTGGGGTGTAGGTTGGAGCAATAAGCCTGGGCTGAGATTTAAACTGACTCATTTAACTCTGAAATTCCAAACAAATAGTGAAGATTTTGATAAGAAGACACGTTCGGCAGCGTCTAATCTTGGTCTACACTGTTTGCCGAGCTCACCCTATTATTCCAGGGTAACTCTCTTCCGTCTTATGGAATACCCCGATCTCACTGCGGCTATTTTCTACAAGACAAAAAGTTATTCTGACAAGTCAGTGATAGTCACGTAGACATTAGCACTGAAGCGCTTTTTCTTATTAGCAACTTCGGGTCGAATGCCACACAATCAACTGATTCTGATCAACCCAAACATAGCAGCGTCGTTTGTCAGTGCTGGGTACATGTAAGTGTTATCTGTAAAATCTGCACATGAATCAAATGTTGGATCTGGCAAACAATGGAAACTGAGTTCAAAAGCCACACAACACGGTGCTGATCTTGTTCTACAATTTTTGCATTAGTTACTAACATCTTAAGATTAAACAAATCAGTCCAAGTCCCCGTTCATGACCAGCCTGCATTTAGAGACAATCGGCATGAGTGTTGTCAGTGCTTTGATGTATTCACTGCCTTGGGTTTCTGGAGTGCACTCTTCCATCACTGAAGTTGTGCTCGTCAATTCTGCTGAATATATGGCACCTAAAATCATATCACAGGACCTATACTAAGCATCTGTACCATATTCTAGGGTTGAAAGGGACAGCATTTTTTTTCAATTTCTCCACGCAAAGGCAATATACACCTAAGTTGTAACTGAGCTAATCTTGACCTCGAAAGTCAGAAAGAAAATCCATTAATATTCTTGTCTACAGCTGACCTGGTCCAACAGCAGGCTGATCTTTAAGGATTAGATATTGACAACACTGATAGAAAACAGTGTAAAACCTGAACAGACTGCTGAGCAGACGCCGCATTGATCTGGGTATACCCGTCGCATGATGCAGCTGATTCATATGAAATGCTGAATCGTCAAGTCGTCTGCTTCAAAAGTTTGTATTTCGCTTACAGGATAACTAATACGCTTGTACAATTTGGATTACTGCGCCAAACCGGACTACATTTTGTGCGGACTCATATTTCTATGGCGGTCAAAGCCGGAAGAAAAAGCCTGAATTACTTTAAACGTGCAGCACAGCAAGAATAGACAGATGGAATCTGTCATTAATCAAAGCGCCAAAGGCAATGAAATGACAAATTCTATGAGAAAATCATAACACTATGAAAACTTACGGAAAACCTTTCCAAAAAGAGCTTAAAAATTAGAAAGGTAGTTCTGCAAATTCCAATATATGATATGTTTACAGATGTCTATAGACCGGTGGTATTATGAAACGCCATTCGATGTTTCAAATTTTTGAAAGAAACTATTTACGTTTTCAAAACCAAACATAAAAATTCAAGTTTTAACAATGCTACTGTCCATAAGTAACAGTTTTTGTCTGGTCGGTTATGGACACCTCTACCCAAAGATACTCTATGGGAAAGAGATCGGAGGAGAAAGGCTGGCTAGTCCACTACTTGAATTCCATTGGCTTGAAGACATTTTTGAGTAAGAACAGCACTATGAGCCCGCTCGTAATCCTGCTGGATAAGATATCCCGGATTCTGAGCGTAAACAAATTAATGGAACCATGTGAGGCAGAAGCACCTGATTGATGTTACGTCTCGCTGTTCAATCCACGTCTTAGTTATGATCTTGAATGTTCTTAACGACACTAAGCTGCGTTCGCTAACAACACGCAAAAGCTCGCCACACAATTACGCTTATTTCATCCGATATGTCATTTACGCACGCGTCGCCTCGGCTTACCTTACACCTATACGTCGAAACACCCGGAAACGACAACCGGCGTGATTTACGCTGAAGTGCGATTTGTCACTGAAACGCATGTGTCAGTCGCTTAGACGCAAATTTACGTATTTCATGCACTAGCGTAAGTGTTCCGTACTGTCTCGATGCATTAACTTTGGTCACGACAGGGACGTCTAGCTCTCAAACGTGCATCGCATAAGGGCGACGATAAGTGTCAGTGCTTATTAGTCGGTAGTTGAGACCCCTTGTTTATCTACAGATACAGTGTAGCAGCTGCCGGCGGAAATCTGTTTCGCATATGCGTCTGACGGTCGGATCGATCTTGACGTACTAACGTCGGTCTTCCGCTACGTCGACGCCCATTAGCGTCTTCTGTATATAG
This sequence comes from Lucinisca nassula, assembly GCA_963580285.1. Taxonomy (NCBI): domain Eukaryota; kingdom Metazoa; phylum Mollusca; class Bivalvia; order Lucinida; family Lucinidae; genus Lucinisca; species Lucinisca nassula. The sequence continues at coordinate 76,322,106 of OY757010.1, forward strand.
TAAGATGTCGCTCCAAAAGACGATAGATCACACATGTGGCACCCAAAATCAGAGTCAACGTCATCCGCTTTCCGACCAGCTTCTAACTGTCCAGGGGCACACTTACGATCCTTTAATGAAAAATGTTGCAATACGCTCTCACTAGAACAAATTTCGGTTTCTTCTTTTCTAAGCACGACCTTACATTACACATCAAAAATTTGATCCTGAACATGTGGTTTCTATCCGAACTGGTGTGAGGGTGGTGCACAGGATCGACGTGGCCGGACTGGTAACCAGACGTCACGGTTGATTGATTTAACCTTTTTTTGCTTAATGGCATGGTGCCTAAGCGTGTTGTAATCATGCAATCGTTTAGTTTCAGAATCAAAGCACTGAGAGTATGGGGTGTAGGTTGGAGTAATAGGCCTGGGCTGAGATTTAAACTGTTTCATTTAACTCTGAAATTCCAAACAAATAGCGAAGAATTTGATAAGAAGACGAGTTCGACAGCGTCTGATCTTGGTCTACACTGTTTGCCAAGCTCACCCTATGATTCCAGGGTAACCCTCTTTCGTCTTATGGAATACCCCGATCTCACTGCGGCTATTTTCTACAAGACAAATAGTTATTCTGACAGGTCAGTGATAGTCACGTAGACATTAGCACTGAAGCGCTTTTCTTATTATCAACTTCGGGTCGAATGCCAAACAATCAACCCAAACATAGCCGCGTCGTTTGTCAGTGTTGGGTACATGTAAGTGTTATCTGTTAAATCTTGTTGGATCTGGCAAACAATGTAAACTCAGTTCAAAAGCCAAACATCACGGTGCTGATCTTGTTCTACACGTTTTTGCATTAGTTACTAACATCTTAAGTTTAACGAATCAGTCCAAGTCCCCGTTCATGACGAGCCTGCATTTACAGACAATCGGCATGAGTGTTGTCAGTGCTTTGATTTATTCATTGCCTTGGGTTTCTGGAGTGCACTCTTCCATCACTGAAGTTGGGCTCGTCCATTCTGCTAAATATATGTCACCTAGAATTATATCACAGGACCTACACTAAGTATCTGTACCATACTCCAGGGTTGAAAGGGACAGCCGTTCTTTTCAATTTCTCCACGCAAAGTCAATATACACCTGAGTTATAACTGACCTAAACTTGACGTCGAAAGTCAGAAAGAAATCCCATTAATATTCTTGTGTACAGCTGACCTGGTCCAAAAGCAGGCTGGTCTTTAAGGATTAAATATTGACAGCACTGATAGAAAACCGTGTAAAACCTGAGCAGACTGCTAAGCAGACGCCGCATTGATCTGGGTAAACAGTCCGTTCGCCAAACCCGTCGCATGATGCAGCTGATTCATATGAAATGCTGAATCGTAAAGTCGTCTGCTTCAAAAGTTTGTATTGCGCTTACAGGATAACAAATGCGCTTGTACAATTTTGATTACTGCGCCAAACCGGACTACATTTTGTGCGGACTCGTATTTCTATGGCGGTCAAAGCCGGAAGAAAAAGCCTGAATTACTTTAAACGTGCAGCACAGCAAGAATAGACAGATGGAATCTGTCATTAAAAATGAAACTTTTCAGATATTTTTCTTATTTCTTTTCAAAATATAGATTGTGGCTACTCGTTAGAACCGCCTTGTCGAGGCGGTTCTAATAAGTACCCACATCCTATGTTTTTGAGCAGAAATAAGAAAACTAATATATTCCCCTGCAAACCCCGGTTTTACTATATAACAGTGGGGTTTCAGGTGGTCAAAATAATTTAGGTGTGTTTTCGTGATGATATGCCACATTGTGCATAGTCAACCACTCTCCTAGCCATTGTCGGACAGGAAATGCTATATATTTTATGTCTCATTCTCCAATATTACCCTTATCTTAACCCATTGTATACTAGTGGATTCTTCCATTGCTATATGTTGGACAAGTCCATCCATTTGTGTGTGTGTGTGTGTGTGTGTGTGTGTGTGTGTGTGTGTGTGTGTGTGTGTGTGTGTGTGTGTGTGTGTGTGCGTGCGTGCGTGTGAATTCGGGTTTAACGTCGCTTTCAACAATTTTTCAGTCATATCACGACGGTGTCTGGTTGCGACAGGGAGCTCAATGCTCACTTTTATATTGCTGCCTCACTGAAGTATCATGTCCCAGACACATTACATGATACCACACCCAGTCACATTATCCTGACACTGGGTCGACCAGTCCTAGCTCTACCCCGTAAATCTGAGTGCCAAGCGAGGAGCAGCTAGTACCATTTTTAACGACTTTGGTATGTCGCGGCCCGGGATCGAACCCGTGACCTCCCGTTCCCCGGAGCGGACACTCTACCAACTGAGCTATCGGGGCCGGTCCATCCATTTGTTTTATAAGGGGTGTCATGTCTATTTTTTCGTTCTAATTCTGTTAGCAAATAGTGCGTTTTGCGGCGTCTGATCTCGGCCTGCACTGTTTGCCAAGGTACTTCTTTTGGGGTTTCCCTCAAACAATGGGTTAAAGGAAAGAATGAAAGAATGTGCTCGCCATGTTATGCGAGAAGCAAAGTAGACCCCCTTTTCGGAGGGGCTAAGTGTACAGATGTATACATGAAGTGGCGAAATTTGTTTCCCTTGAAATAGTGGTCGCAAATTGATATGTGGACCCTTATGCCGCTGCATAAAGTTCGCCACACCCATTTGCATTTCAAAACCAATCAAATTACTTGATGGCCCTTATTCATTCAAATTTGCAAACTGAGTGTTAGTGTCAGTCATGATCAGAATCTAATATGGATCTACATTGTTTGAAAAGGTAGGGGTTGTCGTGTTCTCGCGTGACTTCCCACACACAACACCCATAGGCCAGAGGGTAATATTTGTCATCACGTGAACAAGTCCGTGAAATAAAGGCCCCCTAAACCCCACTTTATACACAGAAAACTGGGTCTACGGGGGTAAACATTTTTTTCCCTTATTTCTGCTCCAAGACAAAGGTTGTTGGTACTCGTTAGAACCGCCTCAATCATCATGAAAACACGCTATATAATTTTGACCCCCTAGAACCCCACTTTTATATAGTAAAACTGGGGTTCACAGTGGTAAACCTTATTTTCTTATTCTGCTCTAAAATATAGATTGTGGGTACTCGTTAGAACCGCCTCGATGAGGCGGTTCTAACAAGTACCGACAATATATATTTTGAGAAGCAATAAGGAAATTTCACAATTTTTCATCTTAAAATTTTCTTTTTTCGGCGGTAAAGTTTACAATGTATTTGTATAGGCGTGTTTTCGTAATGATCAGGCGGTTCTAACGAGCACCAACAACCTATGTTTGGAGTATAAATAAGAAAAATATCCCACATTTTCATCAGAAAAATTGCCTTTTCAGAGGTTTGAAAAATCTACTTTATCACACGGATGTGTTATCGCAATGTAATTGTCAATCTCCATAAGAAAATATTGCCAACCCGGCAGATGGGTATCGAGCCCTTTAAGGAAATAATCTCATTCTTTGCATGAGTCAGTCATATAAATATATTGTAAGTATAAAACGCCGTGAATCATCATTTTGCACAATATGACAAACGTAATGTGCAGCATTAATTGTGCCATACCGTTGCTTATTGATATTTTGTCATTCATTACATTTACTAATTGCTCTCTAATGGCGACTTTATTGGCAGGTACTTATTAAATATTGTTTAGTACAGAAGAAAGTGTCGCATATCAGAAATCTTACCAATTATCATGCACAACAACATCGTATTAGTTACACAGTCAACCCTCTTTATACCGACATTCTTTATAACGGCAAAACTCGTAATAACGGCGATTTCAACGGAATGACTACTTTGCTAATGGCTATGTTAGCCTATGTTTAGAGCGGCATAGGCTTCCCTCTGGTTGGAAATGCACAAATCGAGTCCATTCTTGTAATCTAATACTCCAAGAAACAGAAGTTATAGATATTTGTTAGAATCGCCTCTACGAGGCGATTCTAACAAATGTCTATAACATTTGTTGTAGAGGCGATTCTAACAAATATCTATAACTTCTGTTTCTTGGAGTAATGATAGGGAAAGGCCTTTTATTACCTTTCATACTCCTAACTGGGCATCTTTATAGAGGCAAATTCTGTATAACGGCACAATAATAGGGAACAAATACTGTCGTTATAAAGAGGGTCATCTATACTAAATACTGTAGTTCAGGATCCAGTGGCGCTAAATTTTGGGACTTGATGCGCTTCAAGTACGCTTCTGTACGATCATGCTACGCTAGTCACGATCCAGTCGCGCTGTTGTTGTGTATCTATGGCGTTTGAGGTCTCCTCCATTCGCTTCTACGATATCACTACAGCAAAGGATTTCAAGCTACGCTTAGTCTCGCCAAGGTGCTTCTACTTTGCTATCTCTACAGCAAAAGATTTCAGGCTACGCTTAGTCTATGAGTATGACGATGCAGCTACGACCATGCTACCAGCCCCCGCCCATCGGGGCTTGAAGAAATATATGGGCTTCCACGCAGAGCTGAAACCAACCCGCACACGAGTACTGGTCAACCGCTTAGAGGATCTAAGCCTGGCCAGGCAAAGCGGTGCGAGTCGGCCCGTCCGGCTTATAAACCCTATTGGTTTCATTTGGCGGCAGGACTTGAGATGTCCTTTCATCTCAATGTCGCGTAAAAGTCCCACAAAATTGGAAGCAACGTCTCCAAAATGACATTTACAGTGTTGACGGGGACGTTAAACCTCAAATCAAACAACAACAAAAAACAAAAAAAAAAAAAAAAAAAAAAAAAAAACAACAAACAAATACGACCATGCTACGACCTCAGAGCAAGATTTGCACTTATTGTGCGCTTTTGGATCGAATATACGATCGGTGGTTTAAGAATTTTGTTTATACTAATTTATTTTATACTAATTTTGTTTATACTAATTTATTTTAGTTAGAGTGCGATGAAAGCTCCAAGCTTATTGAATCGCCCTCGAACACTCATTCCGGATGTTACCACGCGCGCGATAAAGAGAGGCAGTGTTTGGGATTGTCATAACGTGTCTTGCCCAAGGACACACATCACGAAAACACGCACATACCTTGAACCCCACTTCTAAAAAGTAAAACTGGGGTAAACCTTAATTTTCTTATTTCTGCTCTAAAATATAGATTGTTTTTACTCTTTAGAACCTATATTTTGAGCAGCAATAAGAAAAATATTTCAATTTATCGTCTTAAAATTTTCGTTGTTCTGCGGAAAAAATTTCAATGTATTTGTATTGGCGTGTTTTCGTGATGCCTCGCCTCCGGTGGCCGGATTCGAACCCACAACGGCTGCTGTTGTCCAATTTGTTTAAGGAGTCACTCCATGTTTCGACTTCTTTCCCTAGTGATATTGTGGGAAGATTTTGGGATCTGATTGTCTCAGGTCCTGATCGTTAATCTTTTTAATCGTTGTAGATGAGCGTTTCCGACCAGAGAGAGATTGTACTGAGCGGAACCGAGGCTACGCCGAATGAGTTTCTGTTGCAGCTGGGAGTTTCCAGCTCGAGGGATGACCGTGCTTAGCGGAGGCGTAGCTTCGGTTCCGCTTAGCACGGACATCCCGAGTGTTGGAAACACAATCTACAACAGAAGTAGCCTCGGTTCCGCTAGGCACGGCACCTCTCGGATTGGAAGCGCCCATCTACAACAAGACCCCATATTAAATTCGTTTTCTTGCACAACACCACCGAAAATTTTCATTTTACTTTATTTAACGTTTGTGTCCCCGCCCATCGGGGCTTGAAGAAATCGACGGGCTGCATGATGCTTCCACGCGGAGGTGAAACCGCCGCACACGAGTACTGGTAAATCGCTTAGAGGATCTAAGCCTGCCCAGGAAATGCGGTGCGAGTCGGACCCGCCATGTTTAAAAACCTTATTGGTTCCATTGGGCGACAGGGCTTGAGATGTCCTTTCATCTCAGTGTTGGGAAAAAGTCCCACAAAATTGGAAGCAACGTCTCCAAAATGACCTTTACAGTATTGACGGGTACGTTAAACCTCATATCAAACAAACAAACAAACAAACAAACAAACGTTTTGTTTTTCGCGCATTATACTTTCATTATAATTTCAGTCCCAGGCTAAAACCGCGGATTTCGTTGATGCGTTGTTCGTCTGTAATTACTGACAATGACCAATCTTAATCATATTTGAGGTCCGCTCCGGGGAACGGGAGGTCACGGGTTCGATCCCGGGCTGCGACATACCGAAGTCGTTAAGAATGGTACTAGCTGCTCCTCGCTTGGCACTCAGATTTACGGGGTAGAGCTAGGACTGGTCGACCAAGTGTTAGGATAATGTGACTGGGTGTGGTATCATGTAATGTGTCTGGGACATGATACTTCAGTGAGGCAGCACTATAAAATGAGCATTGAGCTCCCTGTCGCAACCAGACACCGTCGTGATATGACTGAAAAATTGTTGAAAGCGACGTTAAATCCGAATTCACACACACACACACACACACACACACACACACACACACACACACACACACACACACACACACACACACACACACACACACAATCAAATTTGAGAAATGTTACTATTTGTGTGTTCTAAGATGGCTGATGAGACCGATTCTAGCTCTGAACTGTCTGTTGCAGATAGAGCAAGAGAGGCTAGATGAAGACAGCTCTGTTGGTGATGCTTTAGCTCTGACTTTGCTCTGTGCGCGTTTCTGCTCAGTTTCACTGATTATTTTTGCCTCGTATTCACTGACACCCTCCTGATGAGACATCGCCACTTTGCTCTGTCCAGTGCAATTTGTGCCCACGACTCTGTTGGAATGTTGAAGTCCCTGAGGGAGGCATTGAGGGTGTCGTTGTAGCGCTTTTTCTGACCGCCCTGGGGCGTTTGTCCATTTCTTGTTCTCCATAGAGGATTTTCTTTGGCAAACGTTCCTCGGGCATTCCGGTAACATGGCCTGTCGATCTTAACTGTGCTAATTTCAGAAGAGTATGTACAGTTTGCATACATGCCCTGTTCAGGACTCCCGTGTCTGGAATCCTGTCTTGGCACTTAATCTTTAAAAGTTTTCTAAGATAGCTTGTATGGAAGTGATTCAGTCTTTTGGTGTGTCGTTCGTAAACCGTCCATGTTTCAAATGCATACAGTAGCGTTGGCAGCTCTGTAGGCTTTCAGTTTTGTGTCACGTCTGATTCCTCTTCGATCCCAGACACTACCACGTAGTCGGCGATATGCTGACTAGCTTTTGCAATCCTGACATTGACTTCATCATCAATGTGCACGGCTCTTGACAGTGTGCTGCCACGGTAGGTGAACTTACTACTTTTTGCAATCTTTGGCCTTTCTCTGTGATGGTGGGCTCTGTGTAAGGCTTGCCAGGTGCTGGCTGATAAACCACCTCTGTCTTTGTTATGCTGATGGTGAGTTCACAGCTATCACAGGAGTCAGATACTTAATATATACCTTTTTGCATCTTCTCTGCTGTTGGAGCACCTGTTGCCATGTCATCAGCAAAGAGGATCTCATCAACCACCCCTGTCTTCTCATCAAAGCGATACCTAATAGGTATGCCATTGTCACCATCCTGGAAAGCATCTGTGAGCGTGGAAGAAAACATCATGCTGAACAGTGTTGGGGCTAACACACAGCCTTGCTTGGTTCGTTTGTCACAGGGAATGGATCTGAAAACTCACCATCATTTTCACATCAAACCATCGAAGTAGGTATTGTCAATATCTAATAAACCATCTAAATATCTAGAAGTCGAGCTAAAGGCTTTAATGATTTCAGATTGGTTTTCAACGGAAAGGGACATCATGAAGTCTCTTTCATAACAAAACAAGAACAGGTCAGCCCCAAGGGGTGCGCAATTTGTACCCATCGGAATACTCACAACTTGTCTAAATAACTTTGTACCAAATCTTATGTCAGCCCCCGCCCATCGGGGCTTGAAGAAATAGATGGACTGCACGATGCTTCCACGCGGAGCTGAAACCGAGCCGCACACGAGTACTGGTAAACCGTTTAGAGGATCTAAGCTTGTCCAGGAAAAGCGGTGCGAGTCTGCCCATCCATGCTTATAAACCCTATTGATTTCATCCGGCGGCAGGGCTTGAGATGTCATTTCATCTTAATTTCAGGTAAAAGTCCCACAAAATTGAAAGCAACGTCTCCAAAATGACGTTTACAGTATTGGCGGGGACGTTAAACCCCAAATCAAACAAAAATCCTCTAAGCTTGTCCAGGAAAAGCGGTGCGAGTCTGTCCGTCCATGCTTATAAACCCTATTGGTTTCATCCGGCGGCAGGGCTTGAGATGTCATTTCATCTTAATTTCAGGTAAAAGTCCCACACAATTGAAAGCAACGTCTCCAAAATGACGTTTACAGTATTGGCGGGGACGTTAAACCCCAAATCAAACAAAAATCCTCTAAGCTTGTCCAGGAAAAGCGGTGCGAGTCTGCCCATTCATGCTTATAAACCCTATTGGTTTCATCCGGCGGCAGGGCTTGAGATGTCATTTCATCTTAATTTCAGGTAAAAGTCCCACAAAATTGAAAGCAACGTCTCCAAAATGACGTTTACAGTATTGGCGGGGACGTTAAACCCCAAATCAAACAAAAACAAAACCAAATCTTATGTAAATATTGTCAAGTAGAAAGGTGAGAGCTTCACACACTTTATGACATTACCACGAAGTATAATTGTTATGCTCTTCAGAAGTGAAAAAAAAAAGATTTCTTACATTTCATGCAAGATAGAGGGTGTCTTCCCTATGAAATGTCTATTCAATTTAACCATTAAGTTTTTTCTTTTATAAGATTATGAGGAAGTGTAGTCTAAAGGGTGGAAAAATTATAAGTAGATAGACTTGAAGCACGAAAATGTCTGGATTTTAATGTATTTAAAACTTCGTTAGAATTTTTATAGACCAAAACAGATTTCTCCCTGATCTTTCAAAGACTTTGTCGCAATATTTAATCACATGTTCTTTTATGGCAGTAAAACATGAAGGTAATATTTTGGAGAGCTCAGTTAAGTCTGCTTTGGCAGCTGGGGCGGAAGAAATCATTTCTCTGATTCAACGGTCCAAATGGCGATGCGGAGCATGAAGAGCATGGCACGCACTATAGAAGTCATGTTCGCCCAGATGCAGATGATCGATGGTTTGATCAATCAAATTACCCCCCCCCACCCTACCCCCCAGAACTTCACTTAAATAAAGCAAATTCTTCTGATACCGGGGCCCCGTTTTGGGATTTACATCTATCTATTGTAGATGAATTTGTTCCCGCAAAATTAATGATAAACGCGATGGTTTTGATTTTGAGATTGTAAATTTTCCTTTCTTGGATGGTCATTACGAAAACACGCCTATACAAATACATTGTATTTTTCCGCACCAAAAACGTAAATTTTTAGATGATAAAATTTGTGATATTTTTTTTTATTTCTGCTCAAAATATGGATTATGGGTACTCGTTAGAACCGCCTCGATTGATGTTTTTCTTAATTCTGCTCAAAATATGGATTATGGGTACTCGTTAGAACCGCCTCGATTGATATTTTTCTTATTAAGCTCAAAATATGGATTATGAGTACTCGTTAGAACGGCCTCATTGAGGCGGTTCTAACGAATACCTACAATCTTTATTCTAGAGCAGAAATAAGAAAAATAAGGTTTACCCATGTGAACCCTAGTTTTACTATATAGAAGTGGGGTTCAAGGGGGTCATAATTATATAGGCGTGTTTTCGTGATGGATTTTCCTCGTGCGGCATCCTATGTCGTTTATATTTCGCAATTTATTCGATTTGCCAGAGTGTCTAGTCATGTAACTTACTTCAACACTCGTAATAAATTGTTAACTGCTAAACTTCTTAAGCAGGGTTATCGGTATCTTAAACTACGCAAAGCCTTTTCAAAATTTTATAGACCTCATTCCGATTTAATTTTCAAAATGTTGGACTTAATTCTCTTCTGCAACAAGGTCTATCGGAACCCGAATTTTATGGTGACTTAGTATATACATTCAGAAAAACATATTATTGCAATGACTTCAGCACCCAATTGCGTAAAATCGTTCTTCGATATAAAAAGATTAGGTACAACATTAATGTTATACATACAACAGACTGCGTGCATGGTAGTAAACCCAATCACAGTTGACAACTTTGCTTCCCTCTTTAATTGCACGCCAGTGGGTCAGGCCTCAAATTCTATGGCGGTTCCAGCGTAAAGGTTTGCTGAGAATTAGAGAGAATCTAATTTTATGTAATGTTACTTGGTGCCTGATGCTGTGTCTCTGGTCGGGCCCATCGGAGTCTAACTGTTGGTTTTCTTTTGCTCCAGCATTTCAGTGGTTTCTTGCTGTCGGGTCCTCACCGTTGTCTCATCTCTGTGGTTGTTTGATTTTTGTGTTCACGGAGGTGTTGCACTGATGAGTTAGGAGGCCTTCATGCGGACTGAAAAAACCATTTGTCTAAATCGCGACGAAAATAAGGGCGATGATTGTGGCCACGTACAATCGATTTAAGCACCCCAGTGGAATTCGTTTCATCAACCGGTCCAAGGCGGTACATCTGTCGCGGTTTATTTTTGTGATGGCTTGTCTTTGAGTGTGTGTATCGCTTATATTATTTTGTTTAGATAGCCAATTGGTCATTTTGTGGGAAAGTAACTGTCCTTTTGATTTTCCGCTATTGATGTTTCCATTAGGGTCTAGTTGTTTCATGTTTGTGTTTCTTTCCCTTTGGTGTCTCTAATGGGAGCTGTGGGTTAATTGTATCGACTTCACTTCTATTTTGCATAGTTAGAACAGGCAAATCCAGATATGTAGGTGTTTGTTTGGAGTTGCCTCCTCTTAGATGGAATGTCGACCAGGGCTTGAGAGTTCCATCTACCCCTTGCAGTGGCAGAGGAACCAGCATGAGTTCCATGTCTTCCATGTGCACAGCCAGAGTAACCAAGAACCAACAAAGGGTTTCGTTGGACGACCACAGCTGTGCATAAAGTAACGCGAGGCCAATTCGCCCAATAGGGTGAGTCAGTATTCAGTTAAGAAAGACGTTAGCCCCCCTGCCACTGGCTAGGTTTTGTTTACGGACTGTTAGTTCCCCTACCACTGGCTAGGTTTTGTTTAGGGACCTAAACCCCTAGGTGGATTGGCAACCAAGGCTACGGGTTCCACCTACCTAGCTCTATTGAGAGATCTAGCAATTCCTACATGGGTTGCCCTCCCGAGGTGCCGAGTCCCATCTGCCCGCATGCAACAGGTTGTACTGGCTGACATGTTACCAGTACTAGCATAGAACCTGACATGACATGGATCGTAATAAATACTATCATTATGATAGCATGTCCTCTACTATGTTGTTCAAATTATAGCCCTGGGGCAAATGGTGGCCCCGCCCCAGACCCGGACGGTTTTACTTAGACATATATGGAAAACCATTAAAAATCTTCTCTGATATCACAAGGCCCAGGTCTTTGATAAATTGCTTCAAGCTTCATGTGGAGTTCCTCTACTAAGATTATTCAAATCATAGCCCTTCAATCAAAAATGGCCCCGCCCCAGAGCCCACATGTTTTACATAGACTTACTTAGGGAAAATCTTTAAATAACTTCTCGCCTGAAACCAGAAGGCACAAGTCTTTGATATTTGGAGTGAAGCTTCCTCTATTTGTCCTCTACCAAGATTGTAAATTATAAACCCATGGGGTCAAAAATGGACCTGCTCCGGAGCCCACTGGTTATATTTCAGGTTAAGGCTGAGTCGGTTCATCTCTGTCTGGTGCACTAGGGCCTGACCCTCAATGTCCACAAGGTGCCTAGACAGTGACATACAAGTCAGCTCTGTATTGTCAAAGACAACCACTTACCCATAACCTCTCCTTTATCCCCCTCCTTTGGTCACCATGTGACATTATTAGTAAGACTGAGCCGCTTCATCTCCATCTGTTGCACTAAGGAAATGACACTCAATGTCCACAATGTGTCCAGATAGTGACATACAAGTCAACTCTGTATTGTCAAAGGGAAACACTTCATACCATATGCCAATTCTTGCCATCCCCCACCCCCACCCACCCCCTTGTCACAATGAGGCATTGTAAGTTGGACTGAGCAAATTTATCTCCATGCACTAGGACCTGACCCTCAATGTCCAGAAGGTGCCCATATAGTAACATACAAGTCAGCTCTGTAGAAGGGAACTTTTGAAAGACTTCATCATCAGAAAGGAAACAATTTGGAAGGAATGTTCCATTGGTGACCCTGTTACAAAATTGCTCATAATAATTTCGCTCCACTGAACATAATTGCCACCAAAACTAAACAATAAACAAGCTTTAAAATTACTTCTACTATTAAATAGGTAGACTGATTTTGAAATGATTTCACAGAAATGTTCCTTCGGTAACTCTCAACCAAAATGGCTCAAACCACCCACTCCACCTTATATTACCTACCACTTTATCTGTACAATAAGGATCAGGTGAGCGATCCAGGGCCATTATGGCCCTCTTGTTCTTATTTCTGCTCTAAATATAGATTGTGGGTACTCGACGAGTCGGTTCTAACGAGTTACCACAATCTACATTTTGAGCAGAAATAAGAAAAATATCACAATTTTTCATCTAAAAATATCGATTTTTCGGAGGTAAAGTTTACAATGTATTTTCGAAATGGAAGATGTTTGAAATGCGAATGGTCATTTAATTCTTGTGACCTTGAGTCAAGGTCATTTGATAAGTATGACCTTTGACATTCATAGAGGTTCACTTAAGACATATTTTCGTTTGATAAACTAAGTTGTATTGGATAAAAGCACTAGTTTACCCTTTTCCCAATTCAAACGCCTTAGGGACCAAATTTGATCTTGCCGTGTGTCTGTTTGTTTGATTGATTGATTTGAAGTTTAACGTCCCCGTCAACACTGTATAGGTCATTTTGGAGACGTTGCTTCCAATTTTGTGGGACTTTTACCCGACATTGAGATGAAATGACATCTCAAGCCCTGTCGCCCAATGAAACCAATAGGGTTAGGAGAGACACTCGTTTTTAAACTCGGGTGTATTATCGTTATGATACTTGCAAGTTTGGCTGCTTCCTCTTGAGCATTCGCTTCATTCTGGTCGTCTCGTGAATTGAAGACCCCATTAAACCCCACTTTATATAGAGAAAACTGGGGTTTGCTGGGGTATACATTATTTTTTCTTATTACTGCTCAAAGACATAGGATGTGAGTACTCGTTAGAACCGCCTCAATGAAGCTGTTCTCGGGAGCACCAACAACCTAAGTTTTTAGTATAAATAAGTAAAAAATGTCACGATTTTCATCAGAAAAGTAGCCATTTTGGAAATGTGAAAAAAATGCACTATATCGCACGGGTGTGTTAGCGTAATGCCGTTTCACATACTTGACGACTGCAAACGAACATTAGTTGCAACAGTAAGAAATCATTGTAACCTTTATCGCCGAAAAAATGAGAAATTTAAGATGAAAACTTGTGATATTTTTCTTATTTCTACTCCAAATATAGTTTGTCGGTACTCGTTAGAAGCGCCTCGATGAGGCGCTTCTAACGAGTACCCACAAACTATATTTTAGAGCAGAAAATAAGAAAATAAAGTTTACCCCTGCAAACCCCCGTTTTACTAGATAAAAGTGGGGTTCAAGAGGGTCAAAATTATATAGACGTTTTTTCGTGAATGATAGTCCTAGTTTCCGAATCGGCACCCTTTTCTATCATTTTTCGAATAATTGATTCCCGGAAGTCCAAGCTAAGGATTGTTTATTTTATGTGTGACGGATGCATTAACAGTGCGATTGTTAATCAATATTCACCTTATTTGCATTATCTGCTGGTTCCTAGTCTGAAGGTTCTGTTTTTCCAATATTAACAATGTGCAAGCTGGGAGCCAGCAAATAATGCAAATATGGTGAATAAATAGAAACGGGCCATATAGGTAATCTATGGTGGCATGTTTCTGTAACGAGGTAGCTAGATAGCTATCGCGATAATATAGAAAAGTATCGCGATAATTTTGAGTATCCTGCCAGATAGCTTAAAATTTTATTGCGATAATATAACATTATTATCTCGCTTGTTTTAGTGAAAGTGCCCAGGGCTGCCACGAGGTCGCTAGATAACTATCGTGATAATTAGAAACTATCACGAAAACTGAAAAGACTATCTAGATAACTTGGATTTTCCTGGAAATATAATCGCGACAATTTAAAATATTTTCTTGATATTTCCGCCATTTTATATATAAGTAGATATTGATACTGTAAATACACCAAAAAAGATCGGATCGAGATTAACAGCCTTGTATCTGAAGCGAAAAATGGGACGGTCTGGTTTGTGGCGTAACGACTAGGGTTTGGGGTGAGAAATAGAGACGGAATGAATAGGAGGCCCGGGAGTGCATAGGAAACGTCTTGGGGGGAATCTACTTGTTACCATTTAGGTACCGCTATTTAGTCATTCAGTTTTGGGCAGATGCTCTGTTTATAGATATCAAAATATACATGGCGAAAATATAGTGATAACAATTCACATTATCGTGATAATATTTTTAGAAATCTTGAGGGTTTTCGCGATAAGTTTTGACATTATCACGACAGTTAGTCTAGCTACCTCGTGGCAGTTCTGGGCACTATCACAAAAGTGGCAAGATAATAATGTTAATTTTTGGCGATAAATTTTTCACTTATCTGGCTGGAAACTCAAAACTATTGCAATACATTCCAAAATTATCGCGATAGCTATCTAGCTATCTCGTGGCAGAAATATGTCACCATAGCAATCATCGGTGACGCGCTTCCACAAATCCACGTCTCAGTGGTCAATATTCTTGAACAGTACGAAACAACAAGTTTGTTAGTTTGTTTGGATTAGAGTTTAACAGCCCAGTCAACACTATTTTAGGTCTTTTTTGAGCCGGTCATTTTACCTATCCACATTTTTCCAGGGCAAGCTAATACGTAAGCGGTTACCCAGTACAGTGCACATTCTGTCGCCAGAAACTGACAACTGCCCTTCTTGAATCGACGGAAGGGAGATTTGTTTGTTTGTTAGATTTGAGGTTTAACGTCCCCGTCAACAATGTAAAGGTCATTTTCGAGACGCTGCTTCCAATTTTGTGGGATTGTCACCCGACATTGAGATGAAATGGCACCTCAAGCCCTGCCGCCCGATGAAACCAATAGGGTTTATAAGCATGGACGGGACGACGCGCACCTTTTTGCCTTGGCAGGCTTAGATCCTCTAAGCTGTTTACCAGTACTCGTGTGCGGGTCGGTTTCAGCTCTGCGTGGAAGCATCATGCAGCCCATCTATTTCTTCAAGCCCCGATTGGCGGGGGCGTAACGTAAGGGAGAGAATGACCGTAGAAAAGATTTCATGATCAAACTCCACGAAAGAATGTTGCCGACCCCGGCAGGTATCGAACCCGCGTCCTCCTGGTCACCAGTCAGACGCGCATCCGACTGAGCTACCGAGGGCGGCTCCAAGCAATTAGTACACACGGCGAAAAGTTTTCGAGCTGTCTGGCTGATTTGCTAAATCTTTTTGCAATGCATAATTATAACAGACAACAGTTTTTCTTGGCGTCTTGGGGTCTAATTGGATCAGTGTAATTTTGTCTCTCTAGACCAGTTAGCAGTCTTCGCTTTTTCTTCTGCCCTTCCCCTTTCACTATTTTTTCTTCTTGCTGTTGCTAAATATACGTGGGTCGATGTTTTTATATCCAAAGGTAAGTGTCTAGAAAACATGTTCACCTTCTCTTTTCATTAACAAATAATACGGAACCTAAACTATCAGAAAAGATTTAAAAAATACTTTAGAAAATCAGTTTCAAGAGAGTCTAATTGCCAAAACTCTGTGTGAGACTTAGCTGTCAGTTCAAACACCAAGCCTTTCAGAAAGGGTCAATTTTCTACTAAATACTGTTCACACCACATTATGTGAAAAACCAAAATTGCACGTTGGTAACGTTGAGTGCGCACACAGGCACGTTTGATGACTTCCGCGTGCAACGAGTCCTTCATTACATACGCAAACACGCCTATATAATTCTAACCCCCTTAAATATGTTCTATAAAAGGGTTATCCTTTGGAAGCAAGGAATGCGCCACATAACTGAAAAATATGGAGAGTATATGTTTTCTGGGCCAGACTAGCTAGTTTCGGCCAATTAGGCCTCATCAGTGACCCTCAGATAATTTCAAAATTCCACAATGGAATCAATGATCCCAAAGGACAGGAAAATATAATCTACACTATGATGTAGGGCAGGGAGACGTTTTACCACCGCCACACATTCGCACAAACCAGCTGTAGTGAAGTTAAATATGTTCTATAAAAGGGTTATCCTTTGAAAGCAAGGAATACGCCGCAGAACTGAAATCTATGGGGCGTATATGTTTTCTGGGCCAGACTTGCTAGTTTCGGCCAATTAGACCTCATCAGTGACCCTCAGATATTTTCAAAATTCCACAATGGAATCAATGATCCCAAAGGACAAGAAAATATAATCTACACTATGATGTAGGGCAGGGAGACGTTTTACCGCCGCCATACATTCCCACACACCAGCTGTAACCCCACTTTTATATTATAAAACCGATGTTTTCAGGGGTATACATTATTGTTCTGATTTCTGCTAAACATAGTGGGTACTCCTTAGAACCTATTGTCCGAGGCGGTTCTAATTAGTGCCCGCGATCTATGTTTTGAGCAGAAATGTGAAAAATATCAAGATTGTTATCTGAAAAATAAAACAACAACATTGTTTGCTCGTAAAATTTTACCAATATATTAATTTTGATTTATTAAACTTCACTTTTCATGTTTTCCCATCACGAAAACATGCCTATATAATTCCGGCCACCTTGAACCCACTTTTATATGGTAAAACTGGGGTTTACAGGGGTAAACCTTATTTTTCTTATTTCTGCTCTAAAATATAGATTGTGGGTACTCCTATGACCGCCTCGATGAGGCGGTTCTAACGAGTGCCCACAATCTATATTTTGAGCAGAAATAAGAAAAATATCACAATTTTTCATCTTCAAATCTTCATTTTTTTCAGCGATAAAGGTTGCAATGTATTCGTATAGGTGTGTTTGCGTAAAGTTAACGTGCGTTGTCATGGTTAACGCACATTGTTATCGAGTAGTTACGAGTACCGTCTGTTTTTGCCGCTGCGTTTGTTTTGTGTAAATAAGATACGTCGCGAATAAACGTATCTTTGTGTGCCCTGTCATTCAAAAAATAGCGGGGTATTATGTTATACCCTCTGAAGTTTTGAGTGGCCGTCCGTCCTTGCGTCCGTCAGCGCCCCATATCCCCGTGTCCGCTCCAAAACTCTGATACCGTTCGAGATATCTTCACGAAACTTCACAGATATATAAAGCCTAGGCCACATAGCCCGACCATGTCCGGCATCGGTGGAGCTCGGTAGATTTTTGGGTTGTCGCCGAGTTCCCCTAATTGGAGGCATGGCTCGGTGACGTGGACGGGCTCCGTCCGGAAATCTACAGGCGACCGACCAAACACCGGTCGATGACCGTACGGAGTCTGTCTTAACAGGGGGGGGGGGGGGGGGGGCGATTTTTTCATTTTTTCGGCCTACCGGCCGGATGTCAATCGGACATCAGGGGGTATACGGCCGGTACCCGAGCAGATTACAGGACACCGTGCGATCACCGGACGGGTTGTAAACGCTCTTTGAACACGAGCTAGGTCAGGCGAGGTTCCAGTACAACTTGGTCCTGGCGGTTTATATGCAAGCAGCGTTATCCGGCCGAGTTCCGGCCAATGTCCGGCCGAGCTTCGGTCACTGTCCCTTACATCGATCACCCACCGGTACTATATTTTCCAAGGCTTGGTCCCACATCGGTCGGACCTCGGCCGAAACTCGGTCGGTGTCCGTTCACAAAAGCTTGTCCTCTGGTGGCCTCAGATGCACGGGACACCGGCCGATACTCAGCCGTACACCGGCCGAAGCGTATTCCGATGTGGTAAGGATGGGGCTGCGATGAGGGAGCTCGGTTAGAGCCCGTCGAATTTTAACTCCGAAGTTAAATTTCGCCGAGCTGCCCACCGATGCGGTTTTAAGCCCCAAACGCCGGCCGGTGACCACGGGATTCCGAGCGGTGTTTGGCGAAAGTCGCATCGCTCGCTCATCGAAACCTCATCGGTCGGGCTATGTGACCTAGGCTTTAAGCACAAAAAGACGACGTGCAGAACATATAAAACGTAACTCTGATTTTCCTGCTGTTGTTGCCCTTTGAACATTGAACATAGGCATTTCTATTATAGTTTCGTGTCCGCTCCATAAACTAAGATACCATTTGAGATATTTCCATAAAACATCACATATATGAAGAACACCGTGAGACGACGTACAGACCATATGAACCGTAACTGATGTTCCTACTTTTGGAGTTATTGCCCTTTAAACTTTGAATATAGCTGTTGCTATCAGTTTCGTGTCCGCTCCATAACTCTGCTACCATTTAAGATATTTTCACGAAACTTCACAGGACCATCAGTCGACGTGCATAACATATGAACCGTAACTCTGATTTTCCTACTTTATGAGTTATTGCCGTTTGAACATTTCAATTAGCCATTTCTATCGTAGTTTCATGCCCGCTCCATAACTTCGATACCATTTGAGATATATCCGTGAAACTTCATAGATATGTAGAGCACCATGAGACGACATACAGAACAAATGAACCATAACTATAATTTTCCTATTATTTGGAGTTATTGCCCTTTGAACTTTGAATATAGCAGTTGCTTTCAGTTTCGAGTCCGCTCCATAACTCTGATACCATTTGAGATATTTTCACAAAACTTCACAGATATGTAGAGCAGCCTGAGACGACATGCAAACCATATGAACCGTAAATCTGATTTTCCTACTTTTGGAGTTATCGCCCCTTGAACATTGAACATAGCCATAGTCTGTTTGAAGCACTATATATAGCTCCTGAACTTAATGATTGATTCTGACAAAACTTGCATGGTTACATCACTAGGATGGGGAGAAACGGCCATTAGGTTTTGCTTCACTCTGATATGGCACTTGCTTGATGTAATTGTAGTGGCGGGGCATTATGCAGTGCTTGCAGTTTAATTGTACTAAATATTGCATTTCTGATAGGTTGTTGTTTTGTTGTGGCGAAAGCCCCAGAGTATTGAAGAGTGATTTTGGCACTACTTTTTGCATTAATGCATTCGACCTAATCACCACCAAAAAACACCTTCAGAAAATATAGCGCAAAATTCGAAACGATTTCAAAAGTTTTTCATCAGATAAAACAGCCGATGGAAATAAATATTATAACTTGAATGTTTTATAAATTTATCCATAACGTTTACCGTGAGGGATTCGCCAGGTAAAAAAGCGTGAATGAAAACACTGTAGACCAATACGCCATTCAGCGTCTTTTTATAGATCAGTACAATTAGCCCATTTTACAGCTCATTTTGTACCGGAAATCCCCAAACTGGCAACTGGCAAACAGCGTAGGCCCAGATCAGATACCGCAGAACGCGAAGTCTCATTAGGGCATACATTGCATGTTTGCAAGATAAATTTTAAAGAAGCCACAACCAGACGTCCCTAAATTTTGAAATGAACTCGTTTTATCCTGATAAAAGGTTGATGATTCCATTCAGTACAAAATGGGTTAAAAGTACACAGTGTGGGGTCGATTATGTAATTCTTTGTGTTATTAACCCATAAAAGACAGTTAAGAAGTTTGGAGTGGTCCGTGTCCAATTGTAGGGGAGCCAGGTTTGTATTGTTAGCTGTAAATTTTGCAAAAATTACATGGACATTTAGCAAACAGTTTAGACACAGATGAGACGCCAGGTGTTGCGGCGTCTGATCTTGGTCTGTAATGTTTGCAAATGTCCCCACAAAAGGCTGATAGGCATACATGGGTTCACGGGGTGTTTATATCAATAACGATGAAGTCATTTTGTTTTCAGAGACCTAATGGTTAAGTGTTAGCCTCCTAGGCGTGTGAACGGCCTCGGTAGCTCAGTCGGATGCGCGACTGACTAATGATTATGAGGACGCGGGTTCGATACCAGCCGGGGTAGTCAACATGTTTCTTGGAGATCGATCATGAAATCTTTTCCACGGTGATTATCTCCCTTTGCTGATTCACGAAGGGCAGTTGGAAGTTTCTTATTTGGTTGTTTGTATTGGAGTTAAAGGCCCAGTCAACACTATTTATGTCAGTTTGAGCCGCTCAGTTTACCTATCAACACTTTTCCTGGACAGGCTTATACGAAAACGGTTAACCAGTACAATGCACATTCTTTCGCCAGAGACTGACAACTGCCCTTCTTGAATCAGCGGAAGGGAAGGAATGACCGTAGACAACATTTCATGATCAATCTTCACGAAAGAATGTTGCCGATCCCGGAAGGTTTCGAACCCGTGTCTTCCTGATCACCAGTCAGACGCGCATCCGACTGAGCTATCGTTTGTAGTGAAAGAATGTGGACTGTACTGGTTTACCGTTTACGTAGAGGTGCGGCTAGGTAAACTGACCAGCTCACAAATGACCTAAACAGTGTTGACTTGGTCTTTACACACCAATATAAATTTATTCAGCTTTAATACTTGCTAGTAACGATTAAGGAATGTAAACATTTTTTTTTTCCGAAAATTTAAAATAATTAAAAGAAACAAGAACAACAGTGAAAAAAACAATCGGTGAACAAAGAGTACCTTGATATCAGGCGTATTACATGTATATGTCTTCGGTAAAGAATTATGCTCTGGAATAAATGAAATTCCTCAAAGGAATTAAAACATCGAGTGGTTAAATTTTCTAGACCAGATTACCTAGTTTTGCCAAAACACGAGGGATGTTCGAAAAGAATTGCTTATTTCTATCTGGAGACTTCAAATTTCAAGTTAGCCCAAAAGTGCTCATTTCATGCCCTCGAAATACCTCCCCGTGGTTAGAAATGCAAAGTTTCAGCCGACGTTTCCACTTCTTGAAGGCGTCATGGTACGCTGATTTGGGCACAGTGATAGGGTACTAATGAATGGCAGATCCAAGTGCCTGTCGGGACTGGTATTTCCGCCCAGCAAGGAATTATTTCAATTTCGGAAACAAAAAGAAATCACATGGGCCAAGGTTTGGGGAATACGGGGGTGGGGCAAAACAGTTACTTTTTCTTTCTTCAAAAACGCCGTAGCTATTGCGGAGGTATGTGCGGTTGCATTGTCATGTAGAAGACGGACATGTTTATAACCAATGACAGGGCGTCGTTTCTGATCATATGTATTCAGTTTCTTCAGTGCTACGTCTTTGTGGTACTTTCCGGTGATGCTCTTGCCCTTTTTCACCGGCACTTTTATTGCGACTCTTTCACCAGAGAAGAAGATTGCATACAAAACCTTCTTTGTACTCAAAGAACGTTTGGAAAGTTATTGGGCGTTTGCGGTGTTTAGTGGCCAAGATCTTATTGCTAACCTTTCTTACGGGTTTTATCACCTGTGACATAATTGGCAAACTGCTTTTTGTCATATTTTGGAAACATTTGAAGCAGCTTTTTGGCCACTTTGACCCGTTGCCTCGTTTGCTCGTCAGTCAACAGATGTGGCACCCATCCAGCAGAAATCTTTCTGACTTTCAAATGCTTCTTCAAATAAGGTGAATCGTTGCTAGTGATATGCCCACCTTTCGTGCAATATCACGAACTGTAAATCCGGCATCTCATTCAATGATTGCCTTTATTTTGGAAACTATTTCATTACGAGATGCAGAATTTGGCCTACCTGATTCCGGTGCATTTTTGATGGACTCTACACCAGACTCAAATTTCCTTTTCCGCCGCCAAACTGTGTCATAAGGCACACAAGAAGGTCCAAAAGCAGTAGAAATTTCAGTCATCAGATTCATCAAAGAACAACCAAGTTTTGAGCAAGCTTTGATGTAAGCCCGTATTTCATCTTTTCAGTCGACGCGTCTACCAACCATTTTTACTGCAGTGGTCAATGACTGCGTGCATTCAAATGGCAAATTTTATGTCTTACACTTAGTCTAAGATTTGCATTTATACACCATTGTGTAGACGTTGAATAGCCCTATAGAATTATGTATTGGTTTTGATCGTGCCCCACGTGTATATCGAGCTAGAGGACAATAAGCAATTCTTTTCGAACATCCCTCGTAGGCCTCATAAGCCACCTTCCAATATATTCAAGCCCCATTGAATATATTGAAGGGATCACCCATAGTTTTTCATAAGTAACATTTGCAGGATTCTAAAGAAGCTGTCTGAATATCTTCCAGGGACCAGAAAAATGTTATTGCAATGAAATAAACATACATGGTCGTCATTCTTGCATTTCCTATGGCAAATTGTGCCGAAAACGCCCCACAACTCCATATCACCTCTTCAGATGCGACAGTTAAACTAAAAGGGCATGGCGGCTAGTTCAAAACGTTGTTAAAACGATAACGTCTGTTCTGCAACACTTAAAAATGCAACGATCACTGGGACAACGTTACATCGCTATAACGTGTAACGTAAACAAAGCAAGGTCCATTTTTGATATTAAAAGATCAAAACTCATGTTTCAGCAGAATTTCAACATGGGTTTTGTTGCGTTCACAGGACTTCTGGCCCAGAATAGCTTCAAACTAAGTTCATTGGATTTTATTCAAAAATATATTCTTTATGATAATTAAAAGGAAGAGTCTATTTGCAGTCAACTGCAAATAGCCAAAAAACGTTAAAATGGCTATTTGCAGTCAACTGCAAATAGCCAGAAAACGTTAAAATGGCTATTTGCAGTCAACTGCAGATAGCCAAAAAACGTTAAAATGGCTATTTGCAGTCAACTGCAAATAGCCGAAAAACGTTAAAATGGCTATTTGCAGTCATTTTATATTCCTGCCATTTACACGTGCGCCCATCGAAATTCAGATCAGTCTGCGTATCCGCGCTGTCTATTCATAGTCTTCGTTGTGTGCTCTTCGCATCAGGTTAACAAGTCCATGAAATTATGGCTCCTCTAAACCCCACTTTTTTAGAGAAAAGCGGGGTTTAAGGGGTAATTATTACCATTCCTTATTTTGGTGCAAACACATAGATTGTGGGTACACGTTAGAACCGCCTCATTGAGTCTGTTCTAACGAGCACATTCAATCTATGTTTAGACTAGAAATAAGGAAAATATGCATCATCTTCATTCAAATAAGAGGGCCATGATGGCCCTAGATCGCTCAGCTGATCCTTATGGCAGGTAATATAAGGTGGAGTGGACGGTTTGAACAATGTTTGGCTGACAGTGACCCAAGGAACATTTCTGTGAAATTATTTCAAAATCAATCTAGCTATTTAGGAACGTAAGTCATTTTAAGGGTTATATATTTTTTCTGGATTGGAAAATTGTCAGAGTGGCACTCATGGAACATTCCTTCAAAAGTGTTTTCTTTTTTGAGATAGAAGTCAGCGCTGACTTGTAAGTCACTGTCTGGGCACCTGTCAGGATCTAGTGCACCAGACGGAAATGAACGGGCTCATTCTAACTAACTAAAAATAACTCATGGTGACAAGGGGGTGGGGGGGGGGGGGTGGGGCGGTATCCATCCATTTGACAAGACAGAGCTGATTTGTATGTCACTATCTGGGCTCCGTGTGGACATTGAAGGTTAGGTCCTAGTGCACCAGACGGAGATGAACAGGCTCAGTCTAACTAACAATGCCTCATGGTGAAGGTGAAAGGGAGTGGGGGTGGATCCCTTTGACGATACAGAGCTGACTTTGTATATCACTATCTGGGTATCTTGTGGACACATTTAGGGTTAGGTCCTAGTAACAGGCTCAGTCTAATAAACAATGACTCTTGGTGTGTGTGTGGGGGGGGGGGATGGCGGTAGGGTGGATCACTTTGACAACACAGAGCTGACTTGTATGTCACTGTCAGGGCACCTTGTAGACATTAAGGGTCAGGTCCTAGTGCACCAGACGGAGATGAACGGGCTCAGTCTAACTAACAATGACCCATGGTGTCTGTGTAGGCGGGGGTGGGGGGCGATCCCTTTGACAATACAGAGCTGACTTGTATGTCACTATCTGGGCACCTTGTGACTTTGAGGGCAGGTCCTACTGCACCAGACAGAGATGAACGGGCTCAATCTTACTTACAATGACGCATGGTGTGTGTGTGGGGTGTGTGGAACCCTTTGACGATAAAGAGCTGGCCTGTATGTCACTATCTGGGCACCTTGTGGACATTGAGGGTCAGGTCCTAGTGCACCAGACGGAGATGAACAGACTCAGTCTAACTCACAATGTTGACAAGGGGTGGCCCTTTGTAAAAGGTACCACTTTATTCATAAAATACCCCTCCCGACCAAGGTATTACAATTCTGAGCAAGTTTGATGATGATTGGACCAAAAACTGTGGCCTCTAGAGTGCTAACAAGGTTTTTCTATGATTTTACCTACTGACCAACTTTTTGACCCCACATGACCCATATTCGAAATTGACCTATATATTGTCAAGATGATCATTCTGAGCAAGGTTGATGATGATTAGAATAAAATTGCGGCCTCTAGAGTGTTAACAAAGTTTTTCTATGATTTGACCTACTGACCTACTTTTGACCCACATGACCCATATTCGAACATAACCTAGATATTGTCGAGACGATCATTCTGAGAAAGGTTGATGATGATTGGACCAAAATTTTGGCCTCTAGAGTGTTAACAAGGTTTTTCTATGATTTGACCTACCAACCTACTTTTAAGCCTGACATAACCCATTTTCGAATTTGACGTAGGTTTTGTCGAGATGGTCATTCTGAGCACGTTTGATGAGGATTGTACTCAAATTGTGGCCTCTAGAGTGTTAACAGGTTTTTTTTCTATTATTTGACGTTTTGACCTACTTTTTGACCCGACATGACTCATATTCAAACCCTACCGAGATATTGTCATGATAATCATTCTGATCATGATTGGACTAAACCTGTGGCCTCTAGAGTGTTAACAAGAAAAGTTTACGGACGACGCACGACGACGCCGGGACATCTCACAGTCACAAAAGCTCACCATGACCTTCGGTCAGTTGAGCTAGAAATCTAAGCTCTCGGCCGTATGGTTTCGGAGAAGATGTTTGAACATTTTTCCAGTATAAGTCAATAGGAGCTAATGAGCCCTGGGGCGTGGCCAATTTTGTCCCAAAGGCCATGTTTGGCAGGATTTATGTAGGTGACCATTTTATGTTGCTATATACTTAATATCTAAGGTCTGTACTTCATGGTTTCAGAGAAGAGGATTTTGAAGCTTTTTTCCATTATAAGTTTATTGGAGTTAAGGGGCCACAGGATTTGGCCAATTTGGATTCCAGGGGCATGATTGGCTGGATTCATGTAGGCGACTACTCGACGTTGCTACATGCTAAATACCTAACCTGGGCCTTATGGTTTCAGGGAAGAAGATTTTTTTTTTAATTTTAAGTTTTTTTTCCATTTTAAGTCTATGGTAGCTACTAGGCCCATGGGCGTAGCCAATTTTGACCCAAGGGCACTGGCAACACTGTATCATTTCGCTATCGTACAAGCCCCTACAGTAGTAGAAGAATATATTTTCTTTCAGTGTAATTTGTTTCTTTTTCTTCCAGTTTGTATTGATACATTATTACGGCGTAGCCGTTATGGTTTTGCTTTTGTCCTACATTTTTCGTTATTCCATTGGTCAATAAAACCACATGTCCAAGGAGATGACCATTTCATTGGTCGATGATTTGCATAAATAAATCTACTCAAAAATACGACAGTTTACTGAAGTTATAACCCAGGAAATGTTTCGTTTTTTATGTGAGACATGAATGAAAAATATATACAGTTTCGGCTTGCTCACCGTCTTGTCCTTTGATGACCATACGTCATATGTATAACTGTGTTTCTAGTGAATTCTGTAACTGCTGCGGTGAATAGCTATTTTGACCTAATTTCACGTGGTTGGTCTATATAGCGAAAGGAACCATTTCGAAGGAAGGTTCTTTTCGCGAAAGGAAGAATTTTCTGCGAAAGGAATTGTTTGTTTGATTTGAGGTTTAACGTCCCCATCAACACTGTGTAGGTCATTTTGGAGACGTTGCTTCCAAGTTTGTGGGACTTTTACCCGACATTGAGATGAAATGACACCTCAAGCCCTGTTGCCCAATGAAACCAATAAAGAGATATAGCATGACAAAAACATGTAATAATCGCATTACAAATTGACAGATGTTTAATTTACAATATATGCTAAATAAAAGTTGCAGTGTATCATTTGTCTTCAGCATACTTTATTTATGTCCTCCATTTTAACACAAAATGGACATTTTCGAATATCATTAATGTTATATAAATTCTGAAAAGGAATAAGTGTAATTTGAGTTTTAATTAGGTGCACATAAGATCAAGTTTCTGTCCGTTTGTCTGCTCGTCCGTTTGTTCGTCCGCCTATGCGTTTACGTTCACCATAGCGACAACCCTAAATGTTAACCCTAGAATTTGTGTTCAAAACAGTAAATGATAGCGTTTTCTTATTTGTTGTGCATATACTTGAGATCATATGCTCTTGAAATGAGGTCATGTTTTTAACCTTGACCTTTTACACTGACCTAAGCTCAAACAGGCGGGACACCGCCCTCTGCAAAGCTATTTTTCCTCGCGTGACATCTGAATTATTTGAATACAGTAAACCAGTTCATAGCTAGACAATTGTTGCTGTCACTATTGTAGCTCATATTGCACGACCCGCAGAAAAAGCGACCGACTGAAGTTGATTTTCTAAGAGTGCCCTAAAATCACCGTGTCATTCTGTCAGTCTGTCTGTCCGTCCGTAACCCGTTTGTGAAAATCGGTGATAGTGACTTAACCGCTTGGAATATTTAAACAATTTTTGGCATACTGATAGATATCAATGAGATCTAACCAATGAACTTCCGAAATATTACATTCCATTTAGTATAGCCTCGCCGAGGCGAAAAATGTGAAAATTTTCGAACTGCTTCTCGGAAACCGTTGGGCCGATTGAAGTCAAATTTCATATGGAGCCTCTATGGGATGGGGGAAACCAAAATTTGCTCATGGGGTCCAGGTCACATGACCAAAATGGCCGCCAAGCCATATATGGTCTGTCTGTCTGTCCGTCCGTAACCCGTTTGTGAAAATTGGTGATAATGACTTGACCGCTTGGACTATTTAAACAATTTTTGGCATACTGATAGTATCAATGAGGTTTAACCAATGAACTTGCGAAATATTACATTCCATTTAGTATAGCCTCGCCGAGGCGAAAAATGTGAAAATTTTCGAACTGCTTCTCCTCGGAAACCGTTGGGCCGATTAAGGTCAAATTTCATATGGAGCCTCTATGGGATGGATGAAACCAAAATTTGCCCATTGGGTCCAGGTCACATGACCAAAATGGCCGCCAAGCCATATATGGTAAAAACCCTTCAAAATAGTCTTCTCCAGAACCACTTGGCAGATTTCCACGAAACTTGATAAATAGCATCTGGGACGTAGGCCCATCATAAATTGCAAAAATGGTGACCCTGGGTTGACCTTGACCTTCTTTTTGCCTAGGTCAAACTTTGACACATATGCTTTTGTATTGGAAAAGTGAGAATTCATTTTATCCTGCAAACGATTCAGAATACAGTATTAGATATATTTTTGCTCCTTACGATAAGGCGCATTTACTGGGGGACAGTTTTAGGTCCAGGTCACACGACCAAAATGGCCGTCATACCCATATATGGTAACACTCATAAAGCTAAAAGCATCCGGCGGGTCGTGCACTTCAGCTGAAGCACTGGTTTCTAAACAACCTTCCAATTTAATCTACGCCGCATATCTTTTTTAAAGATATTTCTTGTTTTTCTTACTTCCAGTCAAAACATATATTGTGGGTCCTTATTAGAGCCACCTCGCCGAGGCGGTTCTAACGAGTTCCTACAATCTTATGTTTGAAAGATATCAAAATTTAGTATCTGAAAACTTCCACTTTTTGGTTGTAAAAGTTTCCCTATATGCGTGATATAAACGTGCGTGTCAAAATTCAAATTCTGTAAATATGAGCCAGTCCATGTTGTAATGATAAATCTTTTCTTTCGGTGGTTTCTTTAATATGGGTCACATAGGAAAATAGGAAACTCTTTATGCATAATCAGTACATGGTATTTGAGCAGATCTTCGCAAAGACAGTTTTTCTTATGGTATGGTTAATTATACAATTGTGTTTGTATAAAGCGTGTGGAGACCCCCCGGGGGCTGTAATTTTGACCGCATATCTATTGTAATTGTATTGAAAGATATTATAATCCTATTGATTCAACCCTTGAGGTGCTAAGAAAAACTACATCTGAAAATGTCGTCTGCGTATCTCATCTATTTCACATTTTTGTAGTCTAAAAGAATATTTAGGCATACAAGCAAACAGGGTGGACCCCGATCAGATTGTTCCCAGCAGTTTGATCTGGATCCACACTGTTTACAACAATGACTTTTTAATGTAATCAGCACACAGCAACTTAGATGACAATTGTTGTGATTGGCATCTTAAGGGGTTAAAACAGTCGAGAAAAATATAATGACACAACGAGTGAATATTGCCCCTTCAAATTAAAACAAAGGTTTTAAATTTTCAGTGAAAATTGATATCACTCAGTATATGCAGCCCATACATTATTTTTAATAAATGGTTTTCTGCAGTATATTCACAAATTCATAACAAACACTGCAGATCCTGATCAGATGACTTCCTGATCTGAACCAACATTGTTTGCAAAGGAAGCGTTTGTCTTAAAAAGCATTACAAGTGTTAAATACCACAACAATTACAATTATTTTAGCCACACCCATTGCAGAATATCAAAGAATGACATTACTCCATTCACTGTATTTATTCAGTTCACTTCTTCATGACAAACTCTGTAGATCCTGATCAGATGGCTTCCTAATCTGAATATATATTGTTTGCAAAGGTAGGGTTGACTTGTCCAGCATGATAATGGTTAAATACCACACCACGCCCGTTCATTTTATAGTGAGTGTTAGCCACTACGATGCATCGACGTTACTTAGACGTTACCGGCACATTGAGTGCCTGGTGTATACCATGCAGCGCATTCTAGTTCTCCAAGCCCCGAAGGGCGGGGGCGGATCATTTGTTTGTTTGAATTGAGGTTTAACGTCCCCGTCAACACCATTTAGGTCATTTTGGAGGCGTTGCTTCCAATTTTGTGGGACTTTTACCCGGCGACATTGAGATGAAATGCAACTCAAGTCCTGCCGACCAATGAAACCAAAAGGCTTCTATGCATTGGACGGTCTCATTCAGTGAGTACTTTTGTGTCCTGTTCCTAAGAAACGGGGGAAAGAGATAGCAGAGATGAAAATGAGAGACGGAGGAGTTAGAGGAAAACGAATGGAAGTGTAGAAACAGAAAAAAATAACATCATCAGAAGAAATAACACCATCCCCTCTCTACCATTATCTTAACCAACTGTAAGCCAATATCAGATGGACGCCCAAGTGACGCAAGACTCACGTCACCTTTGCCTCACCCCCCCCCCCCCCCGCCCCCACTCCCCACCAACCTCTCATGGGCTTTACAAATTACATAAGCAGAGAACATTGCTAAACAGTGAAACAGTGATTTAAAACCATAGGTGTCATATGTTCGAACAAAATATAGAGTTTATCTAGCCATTTTTAGTTCCCGGCCATCGAGGCTTGGAGACATAGATTGGCTGCATGACGCTTCCACCCACAGCAGAAACTGCCTGCAAATGAGTACTGGTGAACCGTTTAGAAGAACTAGCTTGCGAAGGCCAAGTGGTGCGAGTCGGTGCGTCCCAGGCCCTACGGGTGTCATAGGCTTGAGATGTCTTTGCGTCTCAATCTGTGGAAAAAGTCGCACAAAAATGGAAGTAACGTCTCTAAAATTTCCTAAATAGTGTTGCAGAGCACGTAAAACATCAAATCAAACAAACATAGCCATAACGGTGGGAGTCTTAATGATTAAGAGTCAGAGCTGAAATTAACTACTAGGCCGCAGAGGCCCGTTCCATTTTAAAATATTTTGAACATCTCCAGGTGGCCTTTCTAACGCTAATAGAATGACTGCAAATAGCCATTTTAACGTTTTTTGGCTATCTGCAGTTGACTGCAAATAGCCATTTTAACGTTTTCTGGCTATTTGCAGTTGACTGCAAATAGCCATTTCAACGTTTTTTGGCTATTTGCAGTTGACTGCAAATAGCCATTTTAACGTTTTTTGGCTATTTGCAGTTGACTGCAGATAGCCATTTCAACGTTTTTTGGCTATTTGCAGTTGACTGCAAATAGCCATTTTAACGTTTTCTGGCTATTTGCAGTTGACTGCAAATAGCCATTTTAACGTTTTTTGGCTATTTGCAGTTGACTGCAAATAGCCACTCCGTAATTAAAAATAAAAAATGAGTTCCTTTAAGAGCAATAAAAACATTCATAAGAAAGAAGATGGGCCATACTACGTAGTTTCGGCTAATAAAGCCTCATCAGTGACCCTGTAATGATCCGGCAAAGAAAGCCAGAGGAAGCATTCTGCAATTTTGCGAATTTCGAATAGGCAGTCGATTCAAAGACTGATATAAATCAAAATGGGGTCCAAATAATTAAAAAAAACTGTCTAGAATGAGTCTAAATCAATAATTTATTTCTGATTTCTCAGAATATTCACGATGATCTCAAAGGACCAAAAGTAAAATATAAACTGCACTATGGTTGATGTACGGGGAGACGTTTTACGGCCGCCACACGGCACAACACCAGCTGCAGTGAAGGCAAATAAAAATAAAAAATGAGTTCCTTTAAGAGCAATGAAAACATTCATAAGAAAGAAGATGGGCCATACTACGTAGTTTCGGCTAATAAAGCCTCATCAGTGACCCTGTAATGATCCGGCAAAGAAAGCCAGAGGAAACATACTGCAATTTTGCGAATTTCGAATAGGCAGTTGATTCAAAGACTGATATAAATCAAAATGGGGTCCAAATAATTAAAAACCTGTCTAGAATGAGTCTAAATCAATAATTTATTTCTGATTTCTCAGAATATTCACGATGATCTCAAAGGACCAAAAGTAAAATATAGGTCATAGGTCAGACGTAAGTTTCTTAGCATTCGTCAGAACCGCCTCAATGAGGCTCACTCACAATCTCTACTCGCATTTGGACTGGAACTAAAAAAAATATCATCACGTGATCAAGTCCGTGAATTGAACACCCTGAAACCCCACTTTATATAGAAAAAACTGGGGTTTACGGGGTAAACAATATTTGGTTCTTATTTCTGCTCCAAAACATAGGTTGTGGGTACTCGTAAGAACCGCCTCAATGTGGCGGTTTTGACGAGCACCCACAACCTATGTTTGCAGTAACAATTAGAAAAATATCATGGGTTTTCATCAGAAAAGTAGCCATTTGGCTATGTGAAAAAATGCAATATGGCGCACGGGTGTGTTATCATTATGCAAACACTTACATCTAAAATGCTAGTTCAAAAGAAACATCTAAGAAAGACGCCATTTTAGCACATGGGTGTGTCAATAAGGAACTAAATTGTACTGAATGTTTTCATATACGGGTAGACCCATTGTTTTAAGTTGGGTTGACTTTATAGAAACTTCGGGCGTGCCAGTAGTCTTGAAGGTGGTCCCCCTTAGAGACAATTAGCGGAAAATATGCTGCGTGTGGGCTTCTTTTCTGAAAAAAAAAAAAAAAAAAAAAAAAACAACAAAAAGGTGTGATTTATTTTTTTCTATTTTAAATCCAAACATAGCTTAAGGGTGCTCCAAAGAACCGACTCACTGAGGCGGTTGTTACGAGTACCAACAGCGTATGTATGTATTGGAACAAGAATATTAAAACTAATGGGTACTCCTGAAAGCCCAGGTTTTCTCTGTATAATGTGTGGATTGCGGGGTGTTCATTTCACGGTGTTCATTTCACGCACTTGTTTGTGTGATATACTACACATGTATTTTAATGGGAATGGGAACGCCGTCAGGGGAGGCAACTCCTGCAAAAGTATTATTGTCTCCCATGTCAATAGGGGTCCTCTCTTAAAGAGAAGAATTTGCTCCTGGAGAGCACATTATTTCCTTAAAGAGTAGACAGACCCCTTTGTAGGTGGGACAGGGCTTATAGAAAAGCGAACAGGAAGTCCTGAAAGTTGTCTCCCTTTGAAAAACTCTGCCAGGTATTCCCATTCCCCTTAATGTCCGAAAGAAGTATGATGCTACAGTATCATCATCACCCCTGTAAACCCCATTTTACAATTTGAAAACAATTTGAAGTGTATATGGTTATATGTTGTCCTTGTTTTTGCTCTGAATCATAGATTGTATATGTACTCGATAGAACCGCCTCGACGAGGCGGTTCTATCGAGTACCCACAATCTATGTTTTTGAGCAGATATAAGGAAAATAATGTTTACCCCTGTAAACCCCAGTTTTAATATATAAAACTGGGGTTTGAGGGGGTCAAAATCGAATAGGCGTGTTTTTTCACGATGCCCTAATAGGCAGGGGAGGAAAAAAGCAGTAGTCAGCATGCACGACTCGAATGTTGAGAAAAGGAGTTACAGTTCATCGCAAAAACACGCCTATGTAATTTTGAACCCTTAAACCCCACTTTCATGATGGCAAAACTTGGGCTTATAGAAGTAAACAAAATTATAGACTGTGGGTACTCGTTAGAACCGCTTCGGCCAGACACATGCATTGTGGGTACTCGTGAGAATCGCCTTGCCGAGGAAGTTCTAATGAGTTTCCACAATCTACGTTTGAAGCAGAAAGAGTTTTTTAATAGAAAAAAAAAATCTATCAGGATTTTTTTTTTAATTGGAAAATGTTCATTTTGTGGTGGCAAAATTCTCAATATATTTAATTTTTGTCTTTGTCATAATGATCCCTGTCGGGAGAAAACCTGTCTTCAGGAGGCGGTGTTGGGGGTGGGGATGGGGGTGGGGGTTTTGGGGAGGGGCGCCGGAACAATGAAGACATGAAGTGCCCGGTTCAGGTACAGATAGTGTGCGCATGGTGATCTGCACATTTATTCGCAAAAAAAAAATAAATAAATAAATAAAATAAAACAAAAATATATATATATAATAATACAAAATCTCATAATGTGAATAATACAATTGCTTTATTAAGGTCATGTGATACATGTCAATCAGCGGCCATGGAAGGTTAGAGGTTTCTTTACCACGGACGCTGCTTAACGATGTCACACAAGGCCTTGATTTATCTGGATGTGAAGGCAGTTGGTCTGTGTATGTCGGTGAGCTTTGCGTTAGATACTTAGAGTAAATGATCAAAAGGTCATTGGTTGTGCCATATATCACAAGGATTTTCAACGTATATGTTTATTTTTATACTTTCACTGACATTTCTCCGGAAATCATCATACCTGTGATATAACTCATTTTCATGGCTTCAGAAATGACATTGTTTTGAGAGATATTTTTTTCTAAAGCAAACATATTACGTGGTACTCGTTTCAGTGAACCTTCAGACAAGACCAGCCATAAAGTTTTTTTCTACCAAAAGTTTAAACACCTTTAAATCCGACTATTTTATATACAATGTACACACATCACGCAAACAAGCCTATATAATTTTGCCCCCTTTAAACCCTTCTTTAATATTGTAAAACTGGGTACATTATTTGTCTTATTTCTATTAAAATTTTTTGTAAGTTCTCGTTAGAGCCGCCTCGCCAAGGCGGTTCTTACGAGTACCCATAATCTATGCTTGGTGCAGAAATTCGAAAAAAAAAAAAAAAAAAAAATATCACGATTTTTATCTGGTGGAAAAAAAATTGGTGGTAAAAATTAACCAATAATATTGAATGGGAGTTTTTTCGTATTGATGAAAAAGTATACAGACATGTTCTAGGGAACACCTGACAGAGCTTTTCAAAGGGAGACAACTTTCAGGACTTCCTGTTCGCTTTCCTATAAGCCCTGTCCCTCCTATAAAGGGGTTTTTGTTTGTTTGTTTGATTTGAGGTTTAACGGCCTCGTCAACACTGTATAGGTCATTTTGGAGACGTTGCTTCCAAATTTGTGGGACTTTTACCCGACATTGAGATGAAATGATATCTCAAGCCCTGTCGCCCAATGAAACCAATAGGGTTTATATGCATGGGCGGTCCGACTCGCACCGCATTGGCTGGGCAGGCTTAGATCCTCGTAGCGGTTTACCAGTACGCGTGTGCGGTCGGTTTTAACTCTGCGTGGCCCATAAAGGAGTCTGTCTACTGTTAAAGGAAAGAATGTGCTCCTCAGCAGCAAGTTCTTCTCTTTAAGAGAGGATCCATATGGACATGGGAAGCAATAATACTTTTGCAGGAGTTGTCTCCCCTAAAGGTGTTCCCATTTCCCTTACAATACATGTGTAGTATATCACGCTAACAACGACTTCACGCCCGTGTGATATTATAAGAATCTTGTATGGGTGTGAGGGGTGGATGGAAAAATCCGTCCCGAGGGTCACTGTCCGGCATCACGAGGCTTGCCGAGTGATGCCGGACAGTGATCCCGAGGGATGGATTTTTCTATCCACCCCTCACACCCATATAGGATTCTTTTTCTTGCATACCTTCCATTTCTATTGCGAATTTTTAATGCTGCTGTCACTTCGGTTACCGACGTCCGCCATTTTGTGATGACACAACAGGAATGTTTAGTGACGTCACGCATGACGACACCGCGCATGAGGTTGTAATCAACCAGTGCATTTATCAAACATGCGATTATATTCGATTTGGGGTCGGAACACCAGGGTCAGAACGTAAATTTCTATCCCAGGGTAAAATCACGGATTTCCTTGTCTGGTGTGCAAGAATCAGCGTAGTACACCCAAACCTCTAAACATGCATCACGGAAACACATCTTCATTATTTTGACCCCTTTGAACCCCACTTTTATAAGATAAAACTGGGGTTTACAGGGGTAAAATTTGTTTTTCTTATTTCTGCCCTAAAATATATATGAGGCGGTTCTAACGAGCACCCACAATCTATATTTTGAGCAGAAATAAGAAAAATATCACAATATCACAATTTTTCATTTTTAAAGTCTAGTTTTTCGGCGGTAAAGCTTACAATGTATTTGTATAGGCATGTTTTCATAATGACTCATGATCTGAAATGAACATCATTCTAAGAGAAAGCTGGGGTTTACTGGGGAAGTCAAAATCTCGCCATAAAAACATGCCTATACAAATACTTCGTACATGTCACCTTTATCGCCAAAAAATGAAAATTTTAAGATGAAAAATTGTGATATTTTTTCTTATTTGTGCTCTTAAATATAAATTGTGGGTACTTGTTGGAACCGCCTCATGGTGGTGCGCCTCATTGAAGCGGTTCTAACGAGTGCCCACAATCTATATTTAAGAGCAGAAATAAGAAAAAAATAAGGTTAAGCCCAGTAATCCCGAGTATTAATATATAAACGTGGGGTTCTATGGAGTCAAAATTATATAAGCTTATATAGGTTTTCGTGATGTTTTTTGGTTTTGGTTTTACGGTCCTTTCAAGATTATTTCACTCATATCGAGCCGATCGATAATAAGAGGTGGGCGAAAACCGGAGTACCCGGAGAAAAAAAAACCTGCCCTTCCGTTGCAGAGCTGGGCGCCTCACATGTAACCCGAGCCAGGCCAACTCACAACGGAAGTTCTATTATAAGATATAGGTTGTAGGTACTCGTTGAAACCCAACCGTCTCATTGTGGTGGTTCTAACGAGCATACACAGTTTATGTTTCTAGTAAAATAGGAAAAATGGCACAAATTTTCATGAGATACATTACGATAACACATCCGTGTGATATAGTGCATTTTAATACCTAAAATAAGTTAATTTTTCTGATGAAAATTTGTAATATTTTTCTTTTTTATACTCCAAACATAGGTTTTGGGTGCTAGTTAGAACCGCCTCAAGGAGGCGGTTCTAACGAGTACCCACAACCTATGTCTTGGAGCAGAAATAAGAAAAATGATGTTTACCCCCGTCCATCCCAGTTTGTTCTGTATACACTTGGGTTTAGGGGGGTCTTTATTTCACGGACTTGTTCACGTGATGAATAGCCGCACTTTGTATTGTGCTGATTTGAGCCAGCGCACGACAAAACCCACAATAAA
Organism: Lucinisca nassula; assembly: GCA_963580285.1. Lineage (NCBI taxonomy): Eukaryota > Metazoa > Mollusca > Bivalvia > Lucinida > Lucinidae > Lucinisca > Lucinisca nassula. The sequence goes on from OY757010.1 coordinate 76,358,348, forward strand.
ACAAGTGCGTGCAGCGAAGAATCCGATCACCCTGCGCATCCATATAGTCTAACCAGAGCTTTCTCTTGCTGCATGAAGGAGCATTTGGCCCTTAGCTATCCTAAGAGCACCCAGCGAAGACTCTGATCAGACTGCGCGGATGCGCAGGCTGATCTGAGCCTTCGCTGGGAGCACATGTCTTATTGTAGGTTTTGTCGTGTACTGGCTCATTTGATATTTTATTATTTTATGTTTTCAGCAAATGTTTTCACCGGCCCCGATTTCTCAGTGGTAGACCGTTCGCTTCGGGAATGGCAGTTCGTGGGTTCGATCCCCGACTACGCCATACCGAAGGCGTACAAAATGGACTAGGCGCTCATATGGCGGACGCTCGCCTTATCAGGTAGTCCTTAGAAGATAAAAAGAAGTCGGGTAGGATACTTTGTCGCAATAAAAGCTCTACAGAGCCTCTGTTATTTGTTTCGGATATGCGACGTTACATAAAGTTTATTTATCTTTTATTATTTTTATCTAAACATAGATTATTGTTGCAACCGCCTAATTATTGCGGTGCTAACGAGTACCCACAACCCATGGGTTTGAACAAAACTACAAAAGTAATGTTTACCCACATAAACACCACTTTCTCTATATAAAGCGGGTTTTGGTATGGTGTTCATTACACCGACTACTTGATGTGAGCACGAACTTTGGAGTGAACATGTAGACATTACGAAAACGCATCTGTAAAAATGCATTGTAAACTTTACCACCGAATAAAAACACGAAAAGATGAAAAATTGTGATATTTTTCTTATTTCTGCTCTAAAATAAAGATTGTGCGTACTCGTTAGAACCGCCTCATTGAGGCGGTTCTAACGAGTACCCACAATCGATATTTTTGAGCAGAAATAGTAAAAATAAGGTCTACTCCTGTAAGCCCCAGTTTTACAATATAAAAGTGGGGTTCAAGGGGGTCATAATTATACAGTTGTGTTTTCGTGATGAGTGCATTTAACAGTTTAGTTTTCTTTCCATATACTTATGGTTGTTTCCCTACAGTAAGCTAATGTATTGCATTAAAGAAAAATGCATTAAAGAAAAATCACCTAAATTATACAATTGCTAAAGAAAAGAATGTGTTTCCCTCGGCAGGAAATTCTTTCATTTAGTGTGGAGCGTGATAACTAATTGGTTGGTGCACAGCCTCATATGTTACCCCCGCCCCTCCACACACACACACACACACACACACACACACACACACACACACACACACACACACACACACACACACACACACACACACACACACACACACACACACACACACACACACACAAACACACACACTCACGCGTTTCGATCTCTGGTAGCAATGATAAAAATAGCCTCCTTTATTAAAACATGTACGTAAACACACACGGAATTTCTTATCAATAAGAAAACCCACCATTGCTTTGCTTTTCACTTAAAACAGACCATAACATAGAACAATAATCCCATTTTTTGGCACTGGTTTGGAAATATATCATAAATAGATTATGATATGACATTTTTTTCATATCATACTCCACATCAGACCTCGACCCATCCGACACTCGGGCTGATATTGTAGTCTAGGGGTATGATATACAAAATGGCCATAAGATAATCTCTATAGAACTCTGTCGATCATTAGGCCTCTCACCGCTGTGGTTCGCGCCTGGCTCGGACCACATGTGAGAACCCAACGGATGGTTTTCTCTTTTTTTTCGCCCACCTCTGATTAACGATCGGCTCGAAATTAGTGAAATTATCTTGAAAGGGGCGTGAAACAGAAACAAAGCTAGAACTGGTGCTTGTAAATAACTATGCCCCCAAAATTCATTGGACCGTTACTGAAGAAAAGTATACCAGGGGCCAGTTGTTCAAAACTAACGACGTCGTTCGTTTAACGTATCGGTAAAACTTTGACCATTTATTATGGCAAAGATGCTAACTGTGAGCGGATGCAAAATCTGCTCACATTTTTCACATTTTTCTGCTCACATTTTTCAGCAAAAATACAACATTACGCAAACACGCCTATACAAATACATTGTTACCTTTATCGCCGAAAAAATGAAAATTTCATGATGAGAAATTGTGATATTTTTCTTATTTCTGCTCCAAATATAGATTGTGGGCACTCGTTAGAACTGCCTCAACGATTACCCACAATCTATATTTTAGAGCAGAAATAAGAAAAATAAGGTATACCCCCGGAAACCCCAGTTTTACTATATAAAAGTGGGGTTCAAGGGGGTCAAAATTATATAGGCGTGTTTTCGTGATGTTTTTTTTTTTAAATATTAAACTTGCTAGAACAGTTAACAATATGCCCACTAATGAGCTCGTTAAGCTAACGATGCTTTAAACAACTGGCCCCAGAGCTTAATCAGATCACCTTCACATTGGTTCCAAGCAGCCTACAAAATTTCAAGAGCCTAGCCTATGTATTTTTTAAAAAGTGCCTAAGTCAAAATGCCTAAGTCTACACAAAGGCGCATACTTTGGTCAATTTTTCAAAAACTGATACCAAAACTTAATCAGGTCTTCTCTACATTGGTTCCAAATAACCCGTAAAATTTCAAGGGCCTATAGCCCATGCGGCTCTTGAGATATTTTGATTACAAGCTTTTCCTGAGACCACAAAGGGCCATAATTTGGTCGAATTTTCATAAAAGTATACCAGAAATAAATCAGATGGTCAAATGACCGTTACTGAAGAAAATTATACGATAATTTAATCAGATTATCTTCATATTGGTTCCAAACAGCCTAAAAAATTTCAAGAGCCTAGCCTATGTGGTTTTTGAGTTTGAGATATTTTGCTTACAAGCTTTTCTATGCCAAAATGTCTATATCCGCATAGGGGCATAATTTGGTCAATCGTTCATAAAATTAGACTAAACTTTATTCAGTACATCTTCACATTAGTTTCCAACCGTTTGAAGAGCCTATCCCAAACGGATAGTCATTTTTTTATCAGAAATTATGCCAAAATTTAATTAAATTTTCTTCACATTCGTTCCAAAGAGCCTACAAAGTTTCAAGAGCATCCGTTGGACAAAGCGCACTCTTTCATTTCTTCAAAGCGGTACTATATGTACATGTAGCTGATGAATATTTGTGATATTATTCTCACTTTTTTAACTCCAAACATAGGTCATGCGTGTTGCTCGTTAGAACCGTCTCATGTACCCCTGCAAACCCCACTTCTGGTTATATAAGGTGGCGTTTATCTTACAATAAAGCACAGTTTTCCACATTTCCAATTTGGCTACTTTTCTGATGAAATTCGGTCATATATTTCTTATTTAAACAGCAAACATATATTGTTGATGCTCGTAAGAACTGCCTCATTTAGGCGGCTCTAACCAGTACCCATAACCCATTGCTTTGAGCAGAAATAAGGAAAATATTGTATTACCCCGTAAACCTCAGTTCATTTCACGGACTTGTTAAGGTGATGCGAGATATTTTCTTAATAAGCCTTTCCTATGCCAAAATGCATACGTTCACAAAGGGGCATCATTTGGTCAAGTTTTCATTAAATTATGTCAAAATTTAACCAGGTCACCAAACAGCCTGCAACATTTCAAGAGCCTAGCTTAAGATATTTTGCTTTCAATTTTTCCGATGCAAAATACCTATGTCTGCAAAGGGCCATAACTCTGCAAGCAGACGTCTGACTGAAAAGAAAAACGAATATGGGTCAGCTATTCCTCATAAGCAATCCACATATCAATCCAAACATATATGGTTACTAAGATATGATATATCCTACAGTGCGTGGCGGACGGACGGACGGACGAACGGACAGACGGACAAAGCCAAAGTAATATGCCCTCATAGCTTCTTCGTAGATGGGGCATTACAAAAATATCTCCAGACCTAGCATTTTTCAGGTGACAAAATTATGATAGTTTCTCATTAGGTTGTGGGGCCTCGTTATAACCGCCACGTTTTTGGCGGTTCTAACGAGTATTCACATACTACGCTTTTACTCATTTAAAACCCAGATTTCACAACACAATGTGAGGTTTAAAAGGGTATTCATTACGTTATGATAACTCACCTGTGCGGCATAGTGCATTAAGCCTAGGTCACATAGCCCGACCGATGTCCGGCATCGGTGGAGCTCGGTAGCTTTTTGGGGTGTCGCCGAGTTCCCCTCATCGGAGGCATAGCTCGGTGACGTGAACGGGCTCCGTCCGGAAATCTACAGGCGAACAACCAAACACCGGTCGATGACCGTACGGAGTCTGTCTTAACAGGGGAGATTTTTTCGGCCTATGTGGTAGCAACTACCGGCCGGTGGTCGATCGGACATCGGGGGTGTACGGCCGGTACCCGAGCAGGTTACAGGACACCGTGCGATCACCGGACGGGTTGTAAACGGTCTTTGAACACTGCCCGGCCGATGTTCGGCCTTTGGAACTCTGGTGATGGCCTCTTCTTTTCATCCCCATCATTTGTCCTGCCAACTTTTGGCATCCTTAAAGTCTGTCAAAAGAGGGAGTACACATTGAAATCCTGATGTTGCTCGTGTGAGATGTTGCTTGTGTAAACACAACTAGCTGAATGTTGTACACGGACTGGAGCGAGCGTTTTATATGCAAGCAGCGATATCCGGCCCAGTTCCGGCCGATGTCCGGCCGAGCTTCGGCCACTGTCCCTTACATCGGTCACCCACCGGTACTATATTTTCCAAGGCTCGGTCCCACATCGGTCGGACGTCGGCCGAAACTCGGTCGGTGTCCGTTCACAAAAGCTTGTCCTCTGGTGGCCTCAGATGCACGGGACATCGGTCGATACTCAGTCGTACACCGGCCGATGCGTATTCCGATGTGTGTGTGTGTGGGGGGGGGGGGGGGGGGGCTGCGATGATGGAGCTCGGTGACAGCCCGTCGAATTTTAACTCCGAAGTTATATTTCGCCGAGCTGCCCACCGATGCGGTTTTAAGCCCCAAAAGCCGGCCGGTGACCACGGGATTCCGGCCGGTGTTTGGCGAAAGTCGCATCGCTCGCTCATCGAAACCTCATCGGCCGGGCTATGTGACCTAGGCATAAAGCCTAGGTCACATAGCCCGACCGATGTCCGGCATCGGTGGAGCTCGGTAGCTTTTTGGGGTGTCGCCGAGTTCCCCTCATCGGAGGCATAGCTCGGTGACGTGAACGGGCTCCGTCCGGAAATCTACAGGCGAACAACCAAACACCGGTCGATGACCGTACGGAGTCTGTCTTAACAGGGGAGATTTTTTCGGCCTATGTGGTAGCAACTACCGGCCGGTGGTCGATCGCACATCGGGGGTGTACGGCCGGTACCCGAGCAGGTTACAGGACACCGTGCGATCACCGGACGGGTTGTAAACGGTCTTTGAACACTGCCCGGCCGATGTTCGGCCTTTGGAACTCTGGTGATGGCCTCTTCTTTTCATCCCCATCATTTTTCCTGCCAACTTTTGGCATCCTTAAAGTCTGTCAAAAGAGGGAGTACACATTGAAATCCTGATGTTGCTCGTGTGAGATGTTGCTTGTGTAAACACAACTAGCTGAATGTTGTACACGGACTGGAGCGAGCGGTTTATATGCAAGCAGCGATATCCGGCCGAGTTCCGGCCGATGTCCGGCCGAGCTTCGGCCACTGTCCCTTACATCGGTCACCCACCGGTACTATATTTTCCAAGGCTCGGTCCCACATCTGTTGGACGTCGGCCGAAACTCGGTCGGTGTCCGTTCACAAAAGCTTGTCCTCTGGTGGCCTCAGATGCACGGGACATCGGTCGATACTCAGTCGTACACCGGCCGATGCGTATTCCGATGTGTGTGTGTGTGGGGGGGGGGGGGGGGGGGCTGCGATGAGGGAGCTCGGTGACAGCCCGTCGAATTTTAACTCCGAAGTTATATTTCGCCGAGCTGCCCACCGATGCGGTTTTAAGCCCCAAAAGCCGGCCGGTGACCACGGGATTCCGGCCGGTGTTTGGCGAAAGTCGCATCGCTCGCTCATCGAAACCTCATCGGCCGGGCTATGTGACCTAGGCATAATTCACATCTCCAAAATGGCAACTTTTCTGAAGAAAATCTGTCATACTTTTCTTATAAATGCTCAAAACATAGGTTGTTGGTGCTCGTTAGAACCGCCTCATTGAGTCGGTTCTAACGAGTACCCACAAACTATTTCTTGGAGTAGAAATAAGAAAAATAATGCATACCCCCGAAAACTCCTGGACCAGTTTTCTCTATATGAAGTGGGTTTAGGGTGGGAGGGAGGGGGGGTCTTCATTTCACGGACTTGTTCACGTGATGACATGGTGAGATTTTGTAGCCTAATAGTCTACTGACGTTTATCTCGGTAGATCAGAATTCGCGGGCAAGTCCGGAGTTTGCGGCGAAAATTGTCGAAAATCACTGGCTACTAAGGTTATTGCGGCCTGTCCATCCTTTCATTTTATCTGTCTATATTTTTCAGTTCAACCAATCAGTGAAAGTTAAAAGCCGTGAAAAGGATATATAGTCAACTATTTGTACGTTACAGTCAAGTGACAATGTGACAGTCGACCGTGACCCACTGAGGCGTGGTAGCTCAAGGATAGTTTCTGCATTACTTCAGTCGCTAAAGATAAAAACCGTACTTTTTCCGTTCTTCTCTTTCTGGCGTAATGAACTTCCGGAAAATACCAAGCATGCTATTTAAAGGGGACATGATCAGGTAATAATATTTTATTGTTTTGTGAGCCATTCATTCATTATTGCACACCGACTGGGCAAGTTCATTCATAGTGACATATCAAAAATGATTCACACTTCATGTTCTGTTTGTCAGTTATGTGAGTATAGCGTACCTGACGCGACCTAATATCGAAAACACGCTTATACAAATACACTGCAAATTTGACCACCGTAAAAATGAAAAAAATTGGATGAACAACTGTGATAGTTTTATTATTTCTGCTCAAAATATAGATTGTTGGTACACGTAAGAACCGCCTCGTCGAGGCGGTTCTAACGAGTACCCAAAATCTATATTTTAGAGCAGGAATACGAAAAATACGGTTACCCTTGTTAACCCTAGTTTTACTATATAGTAGTGGGGTTCAAAGAGGTCAAAATTATATAGGCGTGTTTTCGTGATGTATTTTTAGTGGAAAATACATTTTTATTGGTATTAACCTGTGGTAACACACCTATTTGGTAAATTGGCGTCTTTCTAACTCTAGAACAAACTTATTTTTCAAATATTTTTTTTTGATATTTTTTCCCTTTTTTATCTATTTCTAATCCAAACATGGATTGTGGTACTCGCTACATGTAGAACCGCCTCATTGTTTTAGCAAAGATATAGTATATAACGAATACCCAAATAGACCACTTTTCTTTATATAGTAAAACTGGGGTTTACAGGGATAAACCTTATTTTTCGCAAATCTGCTCTGAAATATATTTTTGGCTACTCGTTAGAACCGCCTCGATGAGGCGGTTCTAACGTTTACCCACAATCTATATTTTGAGCAGAAATAAGAAAAATATCACAATTTTTATTCGAAAAATTTTCGTTTTTTTTCGGCGATAAAATTTATAGTGTATTTGTATAGGCGTGTTTTCCTATATGATGAAGTGCGATATACATGTGTGTTCGTTTCATAGATTTGCTAACTCTTGCATCACAATGCTTCTAACAAGTAGCAGATAAAATCATCATAGTCATGTTACATGCATCACGAAAACACGCCTATATAATTTTGACCCCCCTGGAACCCAACCTTTATACAGTAAAACTGGGGTTTGCAGGTGTAAACCTTATTTTCCTTATTTCTGCTCTAAAATATAGATTGTGGGTACTCGTAAGTTAGAACCGCCTCATCGAGGCGGTTCTAACGAGTATTCACAATCTATATTTTGAGACCGCCTCATCGAGGCGGTTCTAACGAGTACCCACAATCTATATTTGGAGCAGAAATAATAAATATATCACAAAAAAATATTTCATCCTAAAAAAAAATATTTTTTTTCGATGATAAAATTTACAATGTACATGTATTTGTATAGGCGTGCTTTCGTAATGTAACGCAGTGGCCTCTCTAACACATATTACGTTCAAAAAGAACCAGGAACGACATTTTGAATACATGTATTCTCGATATTTTCTTATGGATGCTCCGAGATGGCACTAAGAAGTACCCTAGCAACCTATCTATCTATTTCTTTAGGCCCCGATAGGCGGGGGCCGAGAGCCGGTCAGTTACCTATCGACACTTTTCCTGGGCAGGCTTATACGTAAGCGGTTAACCAGTATAGTGCACATTCTTTCTCCAGAAACTGACAACTGCCCTTTTTGAATCAGCGGAAGGGAGAGACTGACCATAGAAAAGATTTCATGACCAATCACCACGAAAGAATGTTGTCGACCCCGGCAGGTATCGAACCCGCGTCCTCCTGATCACCAGTCAGACGCGCATCCGACAGGCTACCGAGGCCGGTTTAGTTCCTCGACTTGATAACTACATGGTGACAGGAAAATACGGTTAATGTAATTTATTAGTTTTAATATGTTGATAAACCAAAGGTTAGTATGACTTAATGATGCAAGCCCGTTATAGTATTTAGGCTTTGATGTGGTTAACCTCGCCTGCCATTTTGTTTTTAACCCTTATCTTGCTGAATATTCATTTAAGCCACACCCATTTCTGTCTATCAACCAATCAAATTACTTGATGTAATTTATTGCTACAAATTCATAAACTGAATGCCAAACAGTTTAGATCCTGATCAGATGGCTTCTTCAGATCAGATGGCTTCTTTAGAAGCCATCTGATGTGGATCTATACTGTTTGCAAAGATGGGGGTTGTCGTGAACAACAAGATAAGGGTTAATGTTAAAATTTCAAATTGAATGTATGGAGGATTTACGTCTCCGTCAACATTATTTAGGTCATTTTGGAAACGTTGCTACCCATTTTGATCGATTTTAACCGACATTGTGGTGGCTGAAATACATTACGAAAACGTGTGCCTATACAAATACATTGTAAACTTTACCGCCGGAAAAACGAAAATTTTTAGATGAAAAACTGCTTGTTTCTTATTTCTGCTCAAAATATAGATTGTGGGTACACGTTAAAACCGCCTCGATGAGGCGGTTCTAATGAGTACCCACAATCTATATTTTAGAGCAGAAATAACAAAAATAAAGTTACCCCTGTAAACCCCAGTTTTACCATACAAAAGTGGGGTTCGAGGGGTTCAAAATTATATAGGCGTGTTTTCGTGATGACATCTCAAGTCCTTTCGCCCATAGAAACCGCTAGGGCGTTTGGGACGGTCATACTCGCACCTGGGCAAGCTTAGACATTTTAAGCGGTTTTACCAGTACTCAAAAGTTCGGTCGGTTTCAGCTCGGCGCGGAAGCATATTTAAGCAGTCTAGTCCTAATGGCCGTGGACGTCTGCCAATAGTTATTTATTACAAGTTCCACAAGCTCTCCCTCATATGAGAATCGGAAACTTAGAAACCCGAGGATTTCTAAAGCTATAAAAGGGAAAGTTATGGAAGTGGGTGTGGTGGGTGGGTATCAACTTACTTTCCACCCGGCCGGTGTAACCGCGGGGTTTATCAAGCTCCACTATTTATCCCAACACACTGCGTTCTCTCTGAAAGTGTGATAGTTCCGACCCCGCATTCGCTTATATACTCCTATTCGGGGGCCGCTTGTGGGGACTTGTAATAGTTATTTATTACAAGTTCCACAAGCTCTCCCTCATATGAGAATCGGAAACTTAGAAACCCTGTATTTCTAAGCATCCATTAAAAAGAACAACCCAGAAAACTCACGTTCGACTACCTTGTTTATTCTCAACAGTCCGCCCGGTGTTAAATATCTAACATTTTGGACATCAAGCCATAAAATACCTTTTTACCATTCCAATACTCAAAATTGAAACCTAAAGAATCGCACCTGGGTTATCTTGCACGTGTGCACCTCCCAACGTGTGTTCATACAATAATCCGTAAATCAGAGCGATGATCAGGCTAACATCTTGACGCATTACTTTACGCCAGAAATGGTGACCTAAGGTGTTCGTACTATGTTGTATTATATTTCCAATTAGAACAAGACAGACTATGTTTAGTGCCAGAGGTGCGATTCTCTTTATTGACTTAAACAGTATTTATTTCAAACATTTACATGCATAAATATAAAGTACAGCAGCATCATAGAATTCAGGATCTGACAGTAAGCCAACATGCTTGTCCATAAGTCATCTCCTGTGTTTCTCTTTAGTGAAACAAGGACAACCAGTTATATTTATGCATTAAGTAAAATCATGTGTATGCGTTATGTAAAATCATGTGCATACATTATGTGAAAAGCTCTGGTACGAAAATGCGACTGGTCCACAGATTATCCAACCCCTGCCATAACTATCAAAAACCTTATTATAATTCCGGCTATAATCGACTACTTACTTTCCTTTTTTTTTTTTTTTTTTTTTTTAAAAGGAGTGGGATGAGGGAATACCCTTACTTTAAAATATGTTTTACAACATGTTTCAAAAATCTGTTTCAATGCGTACCCAAAAACTAACACAACTTCTGTAAAGCCCATGACTTCCCCATTATGCGCCTACAATGATTACGTGAAATAGAATCTTTGAAGGTTCGTCAAAGCCGCAAACTTTCTTGAAATCTTGCATAACTCTGAAATGCCATGTTCCTTTCCCTCCGCAGCCTCAGCCAATCTTTTTGCCGCGCTCCTAGGACCACAGAGGTCACCAATCCCGGCATAATGTTCTAGCATTTTGTTACCGCCCCAACCCACGTGATTGTTGATGAGATCATCCCGCACACCAAGCATTCTTAATGTAATAGCGCAGCCACGCCTACTGGAATGTGAAGACTCTCCTTCATAAAGACCGACAGCCTGCAAATGCGTGCGCAGCCTATCAGTCATTGAGCTGCCACTGACCGGTTTATTAATTACCTTATTGTTTGCCTTATCTTTCACTCTGAATAAATAACCGTGACTAAGATCAATATCAATCCCTACAGAGAAGTTTATGTAAGATTTCAATAGCTTAACGGGGCAAATGTCATCGTCCTTAGATTCCATTAAGAAGAAATTCTTTGGATTATCAAGTGATGCAACCTTCCCAGCTATTTCCGAAACAAAAATGCCTTTACCGTCGGGCAGACTGAACATCCTATTGCTGCATAAATTTCCAAGGTCAGAACCTCTATCACCTGAATGACAGAGAACAGAGAAAAATGCTCTGTCTCTCAAATAAAGGTACCTTTTAACGTGGTCCTTTTCTACTGATGCCTTGTATGCTAGGTATCGACAAAGTTTTGCTAATTTTTCAAACATCAACGGCACGGCCTGCTTCCTCACCACCTCAGCAGATGCTTGCTCTAACGAAACAGATTGGAAATGTCTTTTCATCAAATGCGACGACGCCGGATTTCCCGTTAACAGAATTGGATTCCATTCCCCCGAACGTCCCGGAATATGGCCCTTATCTTTCCGATTAAGCTATCTATTGTTTTAGCTGCCAAGGTGGCTGGGCAGTCACATTTTTGTTTTCCCGTAAGACCTTTAAATTTACATTTCAGATCATGCAACTGGGTCCTTCCATCTTTTTCCTTATATATTAAAAAACTTCTTATGTCCTCCGGTTTAGCCGTTAACAAGTCTTTGGGCGGCGTAAGTGACTCCAAAAATGAGGACAGTTCTGCCTCTACACTACATTTTTGCTTCGAATATTTCGAGGAATTGTACAATTCGTCCAATCTTTTTATTCTTATATCTATTCTAGATTGTAAAGAATAACTTGTGTCAGCTTCCTGCTGTGCACTACCCATTGCCTCGTTCCGCTTCACACCACAAAACTTACAAAAACGGAAATCTAACTCGTTACCGCCACTACAGTTTGTGCACCTAAGTATTATTCCAGTGAAATTCACAGGCTGGCCCAAATCCTGCAAACAGGTGAAAAATGGTTTGTTATCGGTACATGCATAAAACATATTACCTGTCACGGTTTTCACCAGATGAAAAGTGATAATTATAAATGTAAGGATATAAACGAGTAATGGCAAAACGCGCTCATAACAATAATAATAAGTACCAGATAAGTGACGCTTACCCCATGCAGGGCTTGCAAAAACAGTTTTTTCGCCCGACGCCCCCACACAGAGCCGAAACCAAACTCATATTAGTATCGGTACAACCGTTTTGGGGTTCCCTACTCAGGCAAAGCGATTTGAGTCTATGCATATAAAGCTTTTTTTTTTCTTTTTCTTTCTTTTTTGTGCTTCCGTGGGTAGTAGGGTTTTGGAAGCTATCGCATTCCAATGTCGAACAGAAGTCTAATAATAATAATAATAATGAAAAATAATAATAATAATAATAATAAAGAAAATAATATATATATGTATATTGGAAACAACATCGCCAAAATGACCTGTGTGGCGCTTGGGTAGCTAAGAACTCTGAACAACCAGGATTATAATTAATGGGCCCTAAAGTTATGGTTCACAGATAATGTAAGTCACAATAGCCATTTACTCCCAATTTCTTATTGAACCTGCGAGTATGCTGCTATTAACGACCAGCACCGCTAATTGACATGTCACATGCAGGTACTTGTACAAATATTTTGCTAGCCGCGGCGTGTCAGTTTATTGCCCGATGAATACCAGACACATTCTAAGCTGGCAAAACTGATCATAAATCATAGGATATGTAAACAGTCTGCCGCGGTAAATTCGGTTCGCTTCAACACCCCTATTTGCATCGTATTTACTCCAAACATGCGCGGATCCAGCCAGGTTTTGACTCGGTTTTCCACCCTTTCCAGGTTATTTAACTCATATCGATCGTAAACCAAAAGTATGTGAAAACCGGAGTATCCGGTGAAGAACCGCCAAACATTCTGATGCAGAAGTTAGCATCTCACATGAGACCCAAGCCAGGCTCGAACCTACATGTGTGAGAGACCTAATTAATAAACTCTTATCCACTAGTCTACGGAGGCTTGTCAGGTTTCCAATAACGTGTTCAATTTGACTATCGGAATGCAAAGGAAAAAGAGCAGGTCGGGATCCAGTGCTCTGGCTGGACACGAGCGTCTGGAGTATGCATAATTTTAAAAAGGCGTGAAGTAAAACCTGGAGTGCAGTGGAACGGAACTGACACGTTAACTTACTATGATATATTTATTTATTTTACTTTAGTTTATTTATATATATTTCTTTTTTTTTTTTTTTTTTTTTGGGGGGGGGGGGGGGGGGGGTGGGATTGGGGTGGCATTTACGGCCTTCCCCAAGGCTACCTAATCTTTATGTTAATCAAGCTGGACGAAAACGGGGGTACCCAAAGAAGAACCGCTTCACCTAATAATGCACAGTCCGGCGTCCACACGCGGTCCGAGCAGGGCTCGAACCACAGCGACGAGAGCCCTAATGGTTAAGTGTCAGGGTTAAAATATGAATATGTCTGTATGTATATATTTCAAAGTACATTTCTGCCTGCTGTCGCCAGACATATACTATTGGTCTATGCCCTTTTCGGGTAGAACAACTGAAAGCCTTAAGATCGCCACCGCAATTCATTCCACTCCAGGTCGTTCCATGCCCTTACACCATGCAATCCCCTACCTGTTTTCCTGGAAGACAACAAACATGTACATAACAACACAACCCTATAACATTAAACTCTGGGGAAATTCACAGTCTCTCTCTAACAAAAAAAAAAAAAAAAAAAAAAGAATTGATCGTCTACTTCAAGATAACACTTTGCTCAAGGTAGTTAGCACATTATCCACAAAAAGTTTTTCTCCGGAATCATTCAGGTGCACCGTGTCTTTCAACATATTCATAGTCAAGTTCCTGTTATCCATGTACACCCAGTTGTTTCTCTGGCAGCACAACCTGATTTTGTCATTCAGAATCTCTGATCGCGCATTAATGTACCCGTCTTTCGTGGAAATAATGGCAGACATCACGATTTTCACGTCAAGGTATACCGACGAATATGACTGCAACATGCATTCCAAGCATCTCAGCTGTTCTATAGCAGACGTAATTTGGTGATATTCACTGGGAAACAAGAATGATTTACTCATATTATTAATTCCCGCATGACAAAGTATAACATTCGGCGGATAGCTCATTACGGCCTCTTCAAGACTTTCTTGCACCCTAGAGATTAAAGCCCCACCCACAGCTCTTACATGTATCAATGGCGAGGCAAACCCCCGCCGACCCTTCAAAAATCTGACCATGGAATCCCCACATATTACTAGGTGTGAGTTTTGACCTACTCCCGGGCAAAGAGTGTACAGCAACCCCCCGTATGAACTGAATTTTCCCTTCGGAGTTACCCTTATTGCCCATAGGTTTGACCACAGACCATATTTATCCGGACAGAACCCCTTCTTGGAAGGATACTTAAGAACATTCTTTTGTCCCTTATACCCAATTATAATAGCATCCTCAATTAAATTTTTTATCGACGGCAACCAAACTGGTATCACAGGCATAGCAGGCACGACCACAGTACAGCTTAGCTGGTTCTCCTTTATGAAATTAATGACCGGGCCTAACATAGCAAAAGGTGGGTTCACATAGCAGTTTTCTTCTTCTGCTATGTTCTGAGAGAAGACGTTAACCCCCGCAGACTCTGGATTACGGAAAGGACTGAAGTGTCTAAGTTTCTTTCCTGCCTTATCCTTCATGCAGTTTGAATCTAACGACATGAGGTCTAACGAGTGCCCTTCCTCCCCACCAAATTGCGTCTGGATCAACCCCCAAGTCGATGGGGCTAACATCGCATCACTTTTTTGCAGATCTCGGGAAGGCGCATCGGCTGGGTTTGATTTGGACTCGACATATGTCAGGTTTAATACCAAATCTAGGTCCAAAACCAACTGGAACAACTCTTTAATTACCGAGTTCATCTCCCTTGAACGTGTTCCTTGATTTTTCCAGCTGTTGATTAACACCTGATTGTCTACGTGAGCGTCAACCCTGTGTCCCCGGATGTCATCCTTCACCGATTTCAAGACATTTAACAACGCCTTAGCCTCGAGAGACATAATGCTTAAGCTTCTATCTTCACCTTCCCAGAAACCCGAAATTTCCGCCATACCTGAGGGCAAATGTACTATTCCACCCCATTTAAACAGAGAAGAGTCAGAAAAAAGTTCCAATGACATATGACGCTCACGCTTCCACTCAAGTTTTCCCTTCCAATTATCCAAAAACTTCCATGCCTCGATTTCTTCCTTTAACTCGGACGTAAGGGGAACAGACCCGCCTGATTTCAAACCAGCTGATATAGCTAAGTTCATTTCCCGTGTGAATAATTTTGCCCCTGGCACGACCAATAAAAAACTAATACATCTTCCAGCTAAACGCTGTAAATCTAGCACTTTAATTTTTGACATACCCAAACAAGCATCCCTGTGTAATGCAAACTTTACTTTCTTTTCTAGAGTTAATCGGAAACATCTGTTGATGGAGTCCACCATAAATCCCAGAAAAATCGGAGTTTGAGTAGGAACGAAAACTGACTTACTAAGGTTAAGAAAATAACCCAATCTCAGGAGTATTTGGCACACGATATAGTTTGCCAGCGCTGCACTCTCCTGGCCGCTCCCCAGTAACATGCCCCTTACCTCCTCTACGAGTTTATCATCAATGTATGAAAATATGGGTATAGAAAATCTACTACGTATATACGATACCGGCTGTAAATTCAATGTATGGTAAATATAGCTTGACAGCTTGAACCCCAAAAGGAAGGGTCCTGAAGCGGAAAAAATAACCAGCCCACTGAAAACAAACCAGGTCCCTGCTCGCTTCTTCCAATAGCACATTGTCAAACCCAGATTTGTCATCAACAGATGTAAAGAAAGCATTTTGCTTGATTACCCTGGGAACATCTTTCAAAGTATCAAGCGTGAAAGGCACATCTCGAATCCAGCAGTTTAGATACATAAGGTTGATGCATAACCTTGGTTTTGTCGGTTCGACAGTCAGGGCACTAATTATATCTGGCGGTTTTGTCTGACCCACCTTGCCTATGCACTCAATGGAGTTATTGCACAATCTCTCTAATACCGTTTCATTTATGAAGTCAATAAAAGGGATACATTTGCTTGAATTGTTGGAATATCTGGGAGGGGGCAAATCATGGTTGTATTCCTCACCTGCAAAGGAGCCTTTAAAATGTTTGATGTACTGAAACAAATCAATACCGTTACGTATCCAACCATAAATCTCCTCTGATGCTGAGGTATTCTTCAAGATATATTCCCATTCATCTATATTGCCGTGTAAACGACCTGCCAAGAATTGTTTCGGATTTGGGAATTTGAGCTCCCCTACTGAAGGGATACGAGTTCTCGCTTGCGAAAATGCAGCCTCCGCCGATATACCTTGATGCGAAAAATCTAAATGCTCGCCTCGCACATTAACCCAAGAGAGGCTTCTTTTTTCTTGAAAAAATGGATCAAAAGGCAGATTAATGGCATCTTCCCATCGCCTGGGTTTGAAAACACCCTGAAAACAATATGAAAAAACGGGTTAGCTCACAGGTTCGTTGCAACCTAACCCTGAAACTTTTGAAATCGCTTCAGTAATGAGAATAAAATAATGAATACTGCTATGAGCCAAAATGCAGTAAATTATAAATTATGCCTTTTATTTTATTTTACTTTTTTTTTATTATTATTTTTTTTTTTTTTACACCGCTAGCATTTCCATGACCATTTTCTATTTCATTAAGCATTGCCATATGAAAAATATCTATGTTAATTAAGCGGGCAATTCCTTACATAATGGCCTGTTTTGTTGCATTTATAACACATTTGTTTACCTGGTTGGGCCTGCCTGAACCTTGGTCGCATTGTCGGTGCGAATCTCGGCAGCGGCATGTGGCCCGGTCCATGTGGTAAGAATGGACCCGGTCCTGGCAAATAGGCATAAGACGCCGCGCCCATGTTCCAGGCTGGATTTCCTATCCCACCCTGATAGGACATAGACATGTTAAAATTTTTAAACATTTTTTGTTCCTTATCTAGCACCGACTCCTCTTCTTTAGAGGAGATAAGCTTAAGTACCAAACTTCCTACGAAAGACGGGTGTTGCCTCTTGTGGATGTGAAAGCGCCTTAAGATTAAACTAAGCTTCTCTTTACTTTCATGATTGCTTTTTCTTGCAATTGACTCAAGATGCAGGAGCTTCTCGTGTAGTGTGTCGACGTTTACCTCCGACTTTCCTGCCTCCTCTTTAACTTCCCTCTTAGCTTTCTCAAAATCATTCACATCATCAGCCTCCTTCTTCTCCTTCAATTTCCTCTCTAGGTCCTCAATCTTGTCTTGAATAGCTTTCATCTAAAATGAAATGATTAACCATATCTTACCCCTTTGCAACTTAGAAAATAAGCCATTTATCTCAGCCACCAGCATCACCACTTCATCATTCTTATTATTATCACCACCACCACCCTCATTTTTATTATTAACACTCCTTTTGTCAGTAGTGTTATCATTACTATTACCATCACGATTACTATATATATATAAATAATGACAACCTCAAAACAAAGTAATAACAATAAAATCCTACTCTTCCTCATACCGCCGGCCCAAGCAGTTAGCAGAACAAGAAAATAATTTATACCCCTGTAAACCCAAATTCTTCTATCCAAACGTAGGGTCCGAGGGAAGCGCTTGTTTTAGTTATGTCGGCGCGCTCCCGCGATGCCTCCTGAAGCAGTTAAGATCCGGACCTGGGTCAGAAAACTTACACAATATTCATTTTCATCACCTAGCGGTCGTGACTAAATTCATTTGAAAATATATCAATTCTGCGACACTCCTATGGATAACCCTATCAGAACAACATAAAATTAAGATGCCGAAAGAGAGAGAGAGAGAGAAAAAAAAAATCTTTGTCTCATTATTATCCATATATTAATCTATCTCAACCGACGGCAAACCGTGTTCCAACTGCCTAAACAATCAAAATAATTTCAGTTATCTATGCTTCTTCCCATTTTCCTCACCTTTTGTTTGTTTGTTTGATCTGAGGTTCAACGTCCCCGTCGACACTGTAAAGGTCATGGTGGAAACGCAGCTCCCCATACTGAGACGAAATGACATCTCAAGCCCTGCCACCCAATGAAACAAATAGGGTTTATAAGCATGGCTGGGTCGACTCGCACCGCCCCGCCCGGACAGGCACAGATCCTTTCAAGGGTTTTCTAGTACTCGTGTGCGGGTCGGCCTCCACTTCACGCGTAAGCATCATGTAGCCCATTTTTTTTTATTTTTTTTTTTTCAAGCCGCGATGGGCGGGGGCCGTTTCGGCACCTTAAAGGATGCTTCACCCTTGGGTATAGACATTCCTGGCATTTCATCCTATTCATTCATTTGTTTATTTATTTATTCATTTAAATGATTTATTTATTTATTTGTTTTTATCTTATTTGCTTATTATTTATTTTATTTGCTTATTATTTATTTTTATTATTTATTTTATTTTAATTTTATTTTATTTTATTTATTTATTTATTTTTTTTTTTTTGTTGTTGTTTTTATCATTTTATTTACTTATTTATTTTATTTATTTATTTATTTATTATTTTTTTTTTTTTTTTACGAAACCCCTCAACATGTTTCAATGCCCGCTGTGAGAAAACCCGAACAGACGCCTGCGCAATCGAATCATTCGAGTAAATTTACGTGTTGACATCATCATCGGCGAGTTTAGAACTGCCATGTTCCTCACCTTGAACCTGGCACCCCAACGTGTGCCATTTCCGCAATTTTCCATTTTTAAACTTTACACTTAAAAATCATCCATCACTAATCGTTTACCCTGACCCTAATAGATATTAAATAACTATCCGTTGCCCACCTCACCTGGTTTATGGACTACTGAATCGGCATTTATAATCATTTTCTTTCTTTTTTTTTTTTTTTTTTTTTTTTTAATTAAACAACACCTAGTATTATTCGATATATTCAATTCACCAACAAATAAATCTTGCAATCCTTCACTAAATTGATTTTATTCATTTTTTATTTATTTATTTTTTTTTTTTCCCCTTTCAGAGGCCACATTTTAGCTATCGCAGCCTACTCTGCCTAATTAACTAACAAAATTTGGTGTTACTACTACCACTAACAATAATAATAGTAACAATAACACCAATAGTAATATTAATAATAACCCATTTACCAATAGTTTTAATGAATAAACAAACAATAACTCAACAACAAACGAATAAACGCATCAACATTAAATAATTCAACCGTCTGTTTATCTTATCCGTTCATTGTTCGTTCATTCATTAATTATTTTGTCTCTTCATTTTACCTTGGCGACTACACTTTAGTTATTGTAGTTGCCACAATGAAACCGCTGGTTGGTTGATTTGAGGTTGTACGTCCCCGTCAACACTGTAAAGGTCATTTTGGAGACGTTGCCTCCAATTTTGCGGGATAACAACATTGAGATGAAATGACATCCCAAGCCCTGTCGCCCCATGAACCAATAGGGTTTATTAGCATGGCCTCGCAGACCGGTTCCTGGACAGGCTTAGATCCTCTAAGCGGTTTACCAGTATTAGTGTGCGGGCCGGATCAGCTCTGCGTGGAAGCATTATGCAGCCCATATATTTCCTCAAGCCCCTATGGGCGGGGGCCTGCCACCATGAAACTGCTTAACAATATGTTGGATTAGTCGAAACAAGACTGCTTAGGCACATGTCTTACTGCTGAGCAGTTAGCTTATCACGAAAAGCATTCCCACCTATTATACTGAAAATTCCTTCCATAAATGCAATTTTGCAGTTTTTATTTTTCCCCTTCCTTTCTTTTCCATCCTTATTTCTTCCCTTAACACAGGTCGCAGACACCTGCAAGAACCGGCTCGATGGGGCGCTCCCAACGAGTCTAACCACCCATATCCCACAGCAGAAATTATACAATCTGCGCCCAAGTACGCACCAGGTTCAGCATATAAAAATAGGTTCCTAGGCAGGGGCAGAATAATATATGCGCGTTCATGGTGTGTTAAAGGTTCTCCCCCGCCCGGCAAGTTTCAAGTATAGAAGAAGTAGAAGAGTTGTTAAAGGAAACTGAATCTCCTGTAAATTAGCTGGCGTGTTATACATTTTCAAATTCATACCCGTGATCGCGCATTGTCACTATAAGTGCCCGTTATAAGGAGGTGCCGTCTTTACCAAACTAAACTGCTTATATTGCTCGATGGACTGTGTGACTTCCAATGCAGTTAAGACGGGCCCATGCCGCTGAACAAGACAAATTTTATTTACGTTTTCTTTATTTGTCTGCTTGTTCATTGTGTTTGCTTAACGGCCAAAGCGTATCCGGTGGATACTAAACAACAATAATGAAGCACCGCCCCCATGCACATTAGCGTATCAAATGATATACGTACAAGACAAAACTTCGACCATCATCATAACATTTTCACGATATGCTTTAATCGCCATGCATGAACTCTCCTTACCGGCTAACACCCTGTTGCAATCTTAATTATAATAACCGCCCTCATTGATCATCTTCATTTATTAGCACTATTGGTATCAACATCACTGATTTACGCTTATTCACATATGAACGTGCTAAGGAACAATATAACATTCATACTTTTCAAACAATATGCCAGTTGGGTCCTCCGGCCGAGAGGACTACATATTTATATATTCTATTTTATATTTTTTTTTTTTTTTTTATTTTTTTTTTTTTTTACCCAAATCGGCCCTTCATTTCCTTTCTTTTTTTTTTTTTTTTTTTTTTTCTTTTGATCTCTAAGCACGCGCATTACCCCAAGATTATCAATACTTCTCCTTACTCTTTTGTTAATTTAATTCTATCTTCCTTTTGACCTAAATCCGTCATTCATTCTTCTAATTTTATCACGTGCATCGCACAAAATAATTAATATATGCTTATTCATCTATCTATTTATCTATGTCTATTTACTCAAAGCATATTTGCACCTCTCATCTTTTGTTGCATTTTTTTACCACGTGCTCCGCACAAACTGATTAATACTTCTTGTCTTTTTTTTTTTTTTTTTTTTCATTTATTTGTTTATTTCATGACCAAAACAAATGTTTTTTCCTTTTCTTCAAACTTCCATTCCTTGTCTAATCTAACACGTGCATTGCACAAAATATAAATTTCCTGCTTCGTTTAACACGTGCGCCGCACAATATATACTATTATTATTTTTTTTTTTCTGCCTATTCTAACACGTGCATTGCACAAATATAATTCTTTGTTTCTTCTAACACGTGCTTTGCACAAAATAAAAATATTCCTGCCTATTCTAACACGTGCGTTGCACCAGTACAAATTCCCTGTTTCTTCTAACACGTGCGTTGCACAATATATATATAAACATGTATATATATATATATATATTTTTTTTTTCCTGCCTATTCTAACGCGTGCGTTGCACAAAATAGGGACATTGCCAACACTTTCCTCATGTGTACTCAAAAATAAAGTATTGGGACCGCACACCCCTATACATAGCATCTTATTTGCTCTTTGGTTTTATTTACAAATATCGTTTCTCTCATTGGCATCTGTTACATGCAGCTATTTAATGCCTATCTATTTACGTATTTATTCATTTTCCCCCGTCTCATTATTTCCTTGGTCCTTCTTCAAACAAAATACATACAAACTTAAATAAATATTCTTACCGTGCTCTGATCTCCTCTTTTTTGCTT
Source organism: Lucinisca nassula (assembly GCA_963580285.1). Lineage (NCBI taxonomy): Eukaryota > Metazoa > Mollusca > Bivalvia > Lucinida > Lucinidae > Lucinisca > Lucinisca nassula. Next base: position 76,380,129 of record OY757010.1, read on the forward strand.
TTTCGCAGAAGGTTGGTCTTTGTCTGCCGAACTATTTCCACATATTTGATTGGCGAAAAACGCCAGCTTACATAATGTCTCTGGAGCCGGATTAATGTTGCCAATCCGGCAAAGCTCCAGCCCATTTATGTTGTGGGTTTCGAGAATTCCTATACATTCTGACTTGGACAATGTCTCATAGGGCTTATCGTCCCAATTGCCCATATCCGGGTCCTCTATATCCCGAAACCGCGTAAGGATTTTTAGCATATCCGATTCCATTGTTGTTTCACTATATGTATCCTGACGCGCGTTCTCTCTGAAAGTGTGATAGTTCCGACCCCGCATTCGCTTATATACTCCTATTCGGGGGCCGCTTGTGGGGACTTGTAATAGTATTTGGTGTGCTTTTATAGTATTTGCCTTTTATTGCATCTCGTGACCAAGTCTGCGAAATGAACACCCCCTAAACCCCACTTATATAGAGAAATTGGGGGTTTAACCGCAATCTGTTTGTTTGATTTAAGTTTTAACGCCCCCGTCAACACTGCATAGGTCATTTTGGAGACGTTGCTTCCAATTTGTTGGACTTTTACCCGACATTGAGATGAAATGACATCTCAAGCCCTGTCGCCCAATGAAACCAATAGGGTTTATTAGCATGGACGGTTCGCCTCGCACCGCGGTTCCTGGAAGGCTTAGATCCTTTAAGCGGTTTACCAGTACTAGTGTGCGGGCCGGATTCAGCTCTGCGTGGAAGCATCATGCAGCCCATATATTTCTTCAAGCCCCTATGGGCGGGGGTATAAAAGGGTTTACCGCAATATACATTATTTTTTATTATTTCTGTTCGATTACATAGGTTGTGGGTACTCGTTAGAACCGCCTCATCGAGGCGGTTTTAACGAGTACTCACAACCTATGCTTGTAGTAAAAAAATAAAAAAAAACAATATCACGTATTTTCATCAGAAAAAAAGTCATTTTGGGGATATTTATATAAATGCACTACGTCGCTCGGCGTTACAGAAGAGTGAAAACCTCCGCATAAATTATTCCCATCATGGCTCATGATCTAGCGCACAGATAAACCCTCCCATTTCGAAAACATGCCTATACGAATGCATGGTAATCTTAACTCCCCCCAAAAAACGAAAGTTTTAAGATAAAAAATTGTGATATTTTTCTTATTTCTGCTCAAAATATAGATTGTGGATACTCGTTAGAACCGCCCCATCGGGTACCCACAATCTATATTTAAGAGCAGAAATACTAAAACTAAGTTTTACCCCTGTAAAGTTTTACCCCTTTCACTATATAAAAGTGGGGATTCAAGGGGGTCAAAACTATATAAGCGTGTTTTCGTGATGCGTAGCGCGATCTCCCCTTATTTCGAACCAATTGCTTTAGTCCCAAAGTTGTTTGAGCCACTGAAGTTCGACTGTAAATAGTTTCTGGGCAGTGAATTAAGGTATAATTTTAGTCAAAATTGTCATCGGAGGTTTTACGGTCGGAATTTTCGTTTTACGGCAACGCGTTATCCGAGCCGTAAAACGCAGTTTGTGACCGTAAAACCGACGATTTACCTCCACAAACGACAATTTTCAATATAGTTATCCCCATTTTAATGCACTGATTCGGTTGTTAAGTTAAAAATTATTCTTTTTGCACAAGGCGGCAAGCTCTGTGAGTTGCATAAAACCAAACTATAACTAATAAAAAGCGACGTCGCAAATAGTTGACGTTATCCAATCAGACGTTGCGTTACATACGCTACTGTATTAGAATATATTTTATAACAACAACTAAAGTACTCATTGATAACCGGATAGTTCCTGTATTTAACACTATCAAAATATACGTATAAATCGCTACATTGAAGCAAACGCAAGAAAGAAGAGTTATTTTGCGCCACATACGAGTGGTCCGGATACAGCGCCTCTTCGTACCCGTAGTCACATAAACCACCAAAATGTCTAGTTAATGTTCAGTAGACCTCCCAAAAGCGCGAAAAATGATCACTTAAATTGTACCTCAGCTCGATTAAGTTCTCTTTCCACGTGGCATGGCATCGTTTCATATCAAAAGAAGCCCTCTAAAAGGTAAACATAAATTTCACCTTTAAATCTCATTCATATTTCGATTTGATACAGTTTCCGTCTTCGTATGCGTTGTCCAATCAGAATTGTCTTCTCAGGAGCTCTACTGAATGAAACAAGCTCAACCATTCAACCCTATAGACCGGTGCAGATATACTTATGCAAACAGTGAAGATCCTGATGAGACGGCGAGCCGTCTCATCAGGATCTACACTGTTGGCCATCTTGTTAATGACTTTTGAATTATCCCCTCACATACAAAAATGGACGTGTCCAAATTCCAAAATGGAAGAGTCTACTCTGGAAACTCAGGGATGAAAGTGTAAAGTTACAAAATGAACCGCGTCATGTATAAAGATACCTAGCACCACCCAATATGGCATCCTTTACGACATTGTTCTCAGACTTATAGTGACGAAAGGTAGTGACTAGTAAAGGGTAGTTCAAGACATGCTCCGATAATGAAACTGAAAGGTACGCGTATGGGATAAGCGCCGTTTTGGGGAATGCGGCTTATCCAATGAGACTTACTACGGGTTCTAACGACTTCCTCTTAGGAGAGGAGCGACAGACATACAACCATTCCTCTCATAGTCTGTCAGAATGCTGACGCGGTCTTTCAAGGCTCTTGAAAATGGAATATTTCCTCATTAATAGCTTTGGTAAGACTTGTTAATTACATTAAATATAAAACTTATAAAACGTTTTTCGTCCAAGTCCAGTACAATAGCCGACTTAAATGTGTCCTCCTTTGGAAGCAAGGAATACACCACAGAACTGAAAAGTATGGAGTGCTTAAGTTGTTCTGGACCAGACCAGCTAGTTTCGGGAAATTAGGTCTCATCAGTGACCTTCAAATATTTACAAATGCGAATGCTAAAAGCACCCTATCAAGTGCGACCTCATGGGTATCAATTAGTTTCCTTACTTTTGCTCAAAACAAAGATTGCGGGTAAACGTTAGAACCACCTCACTGAGGAATTATAGAGAAAATATAGAAAAAAATAAGCGTGAAACATACTAGTTAAGGAAACATTGCAGGTATCTTAATTTATCATTTATTCCTGATTTATCAGAGTCTGCATTACATATCAACCTGACCAAATGGTATCTTGTGTAGGCGGGCTTGCTTTATGTTGGTTGGCGCCTGATGCCCTTTTGAAATAGCCCCATGAAACTTCACACACTTATTCAACATTACAAGGGCTACATTCTGACCAAGGGTCATAACTCTGTTGTCTTTTTGGCTGAATTATCTCCCCTTGAAATTTAAAAAAAAAACTTGGGGAGCATTGGTCACCTATAGTGACAGCTCTTGTTTAATTCTGGGATAGTTAACGCTGGTTGTGAAAAATATCACTAGAGCAATTTTTATATCAATTTCTCCGAACGAACCACGCGTATATGTTGCCGGTTTGTATAACACGCGTCGCCAATGTGCAATACTGCAACCTTTCATCCTCACAGAAATGGCAGTTTAGAAATTTGAAACTTTTCTACAAGTTTGTTGTAACTTACAGATGCACCATTTGGGCGGTTTTAACGAGTACACACTGTATATGTTTAGGGCAAACATAAGGAAATAGTGCACATGTGCATCCTCAGCACGTGAACCCCACACCGGTCATGTTCACAGAAATGACAGTTCAGATACTAGAAGTATGTTATAATTTACAGACGCTTCAATTGGGCGGTTTTAACGAGTACACACTGTATATGTTTGGGCAAACATAACGAAATTGTGCACGCGTGCATCCTAAGCACGTGAACCCATACTTATTTTCATGAAGTGGGGTTTTACACCTGTGTTCATTACACATAAAACTGTAACGAGTTACGTCATTACGATAACACACTCGTGCAACATACTGCATTTTTCATATCGCCAAAATGGCTACTTTCCTGATGAAAATTCGTTATATTTTTCTTATTTATACTGCAAACATAGGTTGTGGGTGCTCGTTAGAACCGCCTCATTGAGGCGGTTCTAAAGAGTACCCACAACCCATGTCTTGGAGCTGAAATAAGACTTATAGTGTATACCCCCGTAAACCCCAGTTTTCTCTATATAAAGTGGGGTTTAATGGGGTGTTCATTTTACGGGTTTGTTCACGTGATGCGTTAATTTTAGAACAAAGTATGATTTCTCAAAATTGGGATACCTATACTGTTTTGTAATAATATTTGACGTTTCCTTTTTGTTTCAGTATATTCTTCATTCCTAATGGTAACCTTAATTATTCAAAGTGTGGATCCGAACCCGACTCCAGTGGGGCGATGGATGCATCCGTGTGATGGCAGAACTGTTATAAGACAACCGTTACTTGTCACGCCATCCCCACAACCTGAAAGTGATGACGATGTAGCCCAAAATCTTCTCATCCAAGCACAAGAAATAGCACAGCTGGCAAGTGTCGTAAGAAATAACTATGTAAGTAGCATTCGGTTTGGATTCTGCAACACGCCATGTTAACAAGTGTGTGTATTGAATGCTCGTAAAAACCCCACATCATATATAATGCGAGGCTTTGTCGAGAATTGTATCCCTTTTCCTCAACGCGTTTAATAATACATGCGCACACATGCAAGATTCTATTTATGATATGACATTTAAAATGCATTTTATTCACGATTTTTCATCAAAAATGTCAATATCGCCATTAGTACACGCGACGTCGTTAAGGACGTCGTACGTGTAACGCTACGGGGTGTATGTAATTAATTTGCGTATTTAATTCACTAATGCATTACCTGTTGTTATACATTCCGGGACGCGACATCATATGAGCCCCGCCAAGCGAATTTGTGTCTTCGAGCATTCCGCCATGACAAATTTTAACTGCGCATGCCCAGCCATTCAGAGAGGCCAGGGATATGGCTTACTGTCTGAAGGTTCCTCTTGATTCACTGCTTGTATGGGCGAGCAGAGAAGGTTCTGGTGAGACTGTGCGAATGCGCAGGCTCGCCTGAACCTTCGCTGCTCGCATAGGCGATAAGTACCAAAATCGCTTGACGGGGCCCATATGATAAATAGATAAGCGGTGTTTACAATAGTATGCATTATTTTCCATGTTTATGCTCGAAAGCATTAATTGTTTCTAATCTTTAGAACTGCCTTACTGAGGCGGTGCTCACGAGCAAAGACGATGTTTGGTTGGGGCGGAATAGGGAAGATATGAAAAATAATATCTTCCAGGTCCTGTTGTTCAAAGCATTGTGAGCTTAACGAGCTTGTTAATGGTCAAATTGTTAACTGTTTTAGCAAGTACAATGTTTAAAATTTTGGTATTTTTGCTTAAAAATGTGAGAAGTGTTTGCATATGCAAAATCAGCAATAAGTATATTTGCCACGAGTTCCCACAATCTATGTTTTGGCAGAAATATGAAAAATATCAGGATCTTTTTATATGAAAATTTTCATTTTTTTGGTGGTAGAATTTTCAATACATTTAAATAGGCATGTTTTCGTAATGTACAGATGTGAAAGAAGCCATTGTAGCACGCGGGCCCATGTTTCATTGGAATGCTAACTATTTGCTACAATACTTTTCTTTATGGCTTAAAAACTTTCAAATTATTTTTCTGTTGAAACTTTGCAGTATTTTTCTTTTAATTTTTCTTGCTGCAAACAGAGTTCATTAAAATCGCCTCGTGGATACGGTTCTAACAAGTAGCCGCAGTCTATGATTTGGACCAGAATATAAATTACACACCTGCGAAGAATAACAATTCCCACTTTATGTATGTTATAAAAAAAGTTTGTTTTTCACATCATACGATTAACCCACTGTAATATATACTATTTTTACAATTTCCTTATTGTGAATCAAAATATCTAGAATATGAGTCCGAGAATATTGAAAGTTGGTAAATATTGTGTTTACAAGAAAAGGGATTAAAGAATAACACAGGAATTGCCAAATCACATTAGTTTAAGCATGTGAGAAAATTTCTTTCTATCGGTGTCTGGAATCTTCTCTGAATCTATATAATGAGGAGGATTTTCCTTTTGGTCTGTTCGGGAGTTTTTAGAAAATTTCATTCTACAGTCTATGTCGATTACTACAGGATTATTTATCATTTTGGACTTGGTGCTTATACTGTGGGACCACGCAGCAGATTGTGCTTATACTGTGAGACCACACAGCAGAATGTGCTTATACTGTGGGACCACGAAGCAGAAAGTGCTTATACTGTGGGACCACACAGCAGAATGTGCTTATACTGTGAGACCACAAAGCAGAAAGTGCTTATACTGTGGGACCATACAGCAGAATGTGCTTATACTGTGGGACCACACAGCAGAATGTGCTTATACTGTGAGACCACAAAGCAGAAAGTGCTTATACTGTGGGACCACACAGCAGAATGTGCTTATACTGTGAGACCACACAGCAGAATGTGCTTATACTGTGGGACCACAAAGCAGAATGTGCTTATACTGTGGGACCACACAGCAGAACGTGCTTATACTGTGGGACCACACAGCAGAATGTGCTTATACTTTGGGATCACACAGCAGAATGTGCTTATACTGTGGGGCCACATAGCAGAATTTTAATGACATTTGAAAACAGAGCTAAGTAGAAATTTGTTTCTTTCTGAAATCATTACAGTAATAACTTTTAGTCAAAGCATTGTGTAAATAAATTTTGTTAAATGTTTTAAAGACTTATTTGCTGATTTGCTTTAATAGCCTTTCTGCTACGATTGGCTCGTAACAGTGCAGAACATGTAAAGCAAAATCATTCCGAATATTCCTGCTGACCAGGCGCTATAAGTAACCCTCCGTGACTGACTCGAAGTACACCTGTCTCGACCCGACCTTACCATAACACACCCGTGTGACATAGTGCATTATTTCATATCCCCAAAATGGCTACTTTTCTGATGAAAGTTTGTGATATTTTTTTATTTAAACTCCAAAGAAAGGTTGTTGGTGCTCGTTAGAACCGCCTCATTTAGGCGGTTCTAACAAGTACCCACAACCTATGTCTTGGAGCAGAAATAAAAAATATAACGTATACCCCTATAAACCAAAGTTAACTCTATATGAAGTGGGGTTTATAGTGTAGTTTATATTTTCTTGTCCTTTGGGAACATTGATTCCATTGTGGATTTTTTGAAAAATTTTTAGGGTCACTGATGAGGCCTAAATGGCCGAAACTAGCTAGTCTGGCCCAGAAAACATGTACACTTCATATTTTGCAGTTCTGTGGTGTATTCCTTGCTTCCAAAGGATAACCCTTTCATAGAACATTTTAACGTCACTACAGCTGGTGTCTGGGAATGTGTGGCGGGCGTAAATAGTCTCCCTGCCCTACATCATAGTGTAGTTAATATTTTTTGTCCTTTGGGATCATTGATTCCATTGTGGATTTTTTGAAATATTTGAGGGTCACTGATAAGATCTAAATGGCCGAAACTAGCTAGTCTGGCCCAGTAATCATGTACACTTCATATTTTCATGTTCTGTGGTGTATTCCTTGCTTCCAAAGGATAACCCTTTCATAGAACATATTTAAGAGGGGTGTTCATTTCGCGGACTTGTTAACATGTTTTCAGGGTCTTCAAGGAATTCAAGCCATTTTAGTTCAACAGTCTGGCATAAGAAAAAGTTAACACAAATTTATATGATAAGGTTGTGATTTCATTGCGGTGCTTGTCGGAACCGGCTAAATGAGGCGGTTCAAACGAGTACCTAATTACATTGTATGCGGAGCAGAAATAAGAAAATATATATACCTGTAAATAAACCCCAGTTTTCTCTGTATAATTTGGTGTATGCTGGGCAGTTTATTGCTCAGGATTGTTGGCGTGATTTTTTTGTTTGTTTGTCTTTTTTTTCCTTCTTCAGAATTTTATTATTATGATGAGGATCGTTTTTACCTTAGAACTTGATAATCCCTTAAGCTAAGCAAGCTGTTTTAAGGCCCTTACGGTATAAAGACAACATATCCCGAAGCTCTTTATTTGTAAACCCTTCTTTGAAAATGGAACCTTCCATCTAATAAGTTTAGAGCGGTCCTTTTCTAATAAAAGGGCTTTCAGGTTTGCTTTGTTTGTGGTAAGCTTTACAAAATGTATGTGCTCTAAGCCTCAGGTGTAGACGCAGATAAGACGCCGCGTTAATAAGACGATGTCTGGTCTGGATCTACAGTGTTTGCCAAGTGGCATAATGGGACGCCAGACATAAATGAATAATTCAATGGTTAATACCTCGTCAGAAAATAAATGTAAAATGTGTTACTGATAACCGCAAGGAAAAGTCGAGTTCAAAATCCTTAGAGGCTTGTGACCGGCGGTCACTGCTGTTCGAAAGCTGAGTGCTGCCGCGTGACAGTATTCGCGAGTTGTCTAGATCCGAGTCTCAAATTAGCCTTATCTGTGTCAGTGGTTATCAGTGTAGGTCCAGTAAGACCCATGGACATTAAGCAAAATGTGAAGCCCAAAATCAGACACCACATGACTATAATTGGGCCCCGTCAAGCGATTTTGGTACTTATCGCCTATGCGAGCAGCGAAGGTTCAGGCGAGCCTGCGCATCCGCGCAGTCTCGCCAGAACCTTCGCTGCTCGCTCATACAAGCAGTGAATCAAGAGGAACCTTCAGACAGAAAGCCATATCCCTGGTCCCACTGAATGGCTGGGCATGCGCAGTTAAAATTTGTCATGACGGAATGCTCGAAGACACAAATTCGCTTGGCGGGGCTCATATACAATCTTCAATAACTCCGATACCTTTGGGACCATGACATTCTGTTCGAGATAGGCGTAGTTCGTACTATGGAGGATTTCGCATACTGCCAGGCCATGAGTCATAATGGAGATAACATTAGGATATATTTTCGACTTTTTATATAATACAGATAATTATGTTGTGTGTACTCAATGAGGCGATTCTAATGAGTACTCACAACCACCTTTTCAAGATAAAATCATACAAACTTCCACAAATTATTATAGACTAACTTTTATTATTAGTTTTTGTTTAACGGCCCTTTCAAGTTTATATTACTCATATCGAGTCCATTGCACAACTTGGTGTCTCACATGTGACCCGAGTCAGGCTCGACCCACGGCGGTGAGAGACCTAATGATTAACGCAGATTTCCCCACGATAACACGTCCGTGAAACGAAGACCCCCATAAACCCCACTTTATATAGAGAAAAGTGCGGTTTACGGGGGTATAAATTATCTGCCTTATTTTTGCTCAAAAACATAGATTGTGGGTACTCGTTAGAACCGCCTTAATGAGGCGGTTCTAACGAGCACCCACAATCTATGCTGAAAGCAGAAATTATAAAGATGTTATCATTTTCACCTAATATTTATCATTTTCTGACACCATGTTGGACGCCATTATTTTTTACGGACATGTTTTCCTAATATAATTCTAGCATTATACAAAATAAGCAGTAGAGTGTCCAAAATGACACATGGCAAACAAATTTGACAAGACAGTGATTAAACAATAGTTATCACAGAAAATAATTCGTGCTAGTACGAAACCGGAAGTTTTTTCCCACCAAAGGAAAACGTAGACTTTAGACGCGTGTATGGGTACAACCGCCGCATATTCTTGCACACCAGGTAAGGAACTCCTGGACTCCAGCCTGGGATAGAAGTTCTTACCCTGCCCAGTTTTTCTAACAAGGGATAGTATAAAATCCATAACTTTCACGTGTTTGATGTGCACTGATGTGCACTTGTTGAATATGACGTCACGTACACCGTCATCATCACGAAAACACGCCTTCATAATTCTGATCCCATCGAACCCAACTTTTATATAGTAAAACTGGGGTTTACAGGGACGAACCTTATTTTTCTTATTTCTGCTCAAAATATAGATTGAGGGTCCACGTTAGAACCGCCTCGATAGATTGAGGGTACACGTAAGAACCGCCTCATTGTGTACCCTCAATCTATATTTTGACAAGAAATAAGAAAATAAGAAAAATATCACATTTTTTATTTGCAAATTTCTGTTTTTAACGCATAAAAAATTACAATGTCTTTATATAGGCATGTTTTCGTAATAATTGTAATCAAAATATGCATTACGTAAATACGCCTATACAAATACATTGCCGCCTTTATCGCCGAAAAAAATGAAAATTTTATGATCAAAAAATGTGATATTATTCTTATTTCTGCTCAAAATATAGATTGTGGGCACTCGTTAGAACCGCCTCACTGAGGCGGTTCTAACGAGTACCCACACTCTACATTTTAGAGCAGAAATAAGAAAAATAAGGTATACCCCCGGAAACCCTAGTTTTACTGTATAAAAGTGGGGTTCAAGGGGGTTAAAATTATATAGGCGTGTTTTCGTGATGGCGGGCGACGACAATCGAAGTGACTGCATCATAAATAAACCACTCTCACTAAATTAATGAAAGATATTCAAGAATGGTTGTGAAGGATGGATAGAAAAATCCGTCCCTTGGCATCACTGTCCGGCATCACTAGGCAATCCTCGTGATGCCTGACAGTGACCCTCGGGACGGGTTTTTCTATCCACCCCTCACACCCATATAAAATTCTAATACTCTTACAAAATAAGTTACAATTATCGTCTGTTGAATCGGAAAAAAAAAATGGTACAACCCTGTTTTGTCGGTAGTGATTGTATTGATGTTTTATGTCCCTGACAACACTAAGGTTATGGGCCTTCGTGGACCAGTGGATAAGAGCGCTGACTTAATAATTACGTCTCTCACCGCTGTTGTTCTAGCCAGACTCGGGTCACAAGTGAGACGAAAAGTTTTGCAACTGAAGGCCAGGTGTTTGTCTCCCGGTACTCCGGTTTTCGCCCACCTTTAATTAACGATCGGCTCGATATAAACCAAACAATCTTGAAAGGGCCGTAAACAAAAAAATTCTTGCTAAGGTCGGCACTTTTCGTGAACATTGATCATAAAATATTTTCTGTTGTCATTCATTCACTTCCACTGATTCAAGGAACGCGAAAGAATGTGCACTGCACTGTTCTGGTCAACCGCGTGTGTATAAGCCTGCCAGACTGCCAGGGAAAAGTGCAATAATAAAACTGGCCGGCTCGATATGACCTAAATAGTTAAACTCCCAGCAAACAAAACATCTCTTTGCAATAGGTAAAAGGGGGTGATTTTTGACTATGCCCGAGCTCAAAATGTAAACTTATTTATGCAATCAACATCATTGTAACCCACACATTTTGGTGACTCGAGCTTTTGATTATATGACTGTTAAAGGTCACTAATATTATTCTTCAATGCTTTTACACATTAATTCTAACACGAGTTGCTTACATGATCTATCAGTAGAACTGTGTATTTTTCTTGCAGTTCAGTAAGACTGAGAAAATGATTTGTATGTCACATTTTTATTGACAACATTTAAAAGTTTTTCCATAGACCCTTTGTGAAAATAAAATGAAAAAAGTTTGGTTCTGATTAGTTTGGATGGAGTATTAAAAGATCATTTGACGGATATTATGTGGGTGCGTAAGGAACATAGTGGACTCAGTACCATTGGCGTTTTTGTATTGGGAAGTTGTGCTTCAAACTTGCCAACATGTACATTGTGCTGTGTCCTGACTTTGGCGACAGAAGCAATACAATATGCTAACTTAAAATATACATAGTCTATCAATATAGTAATCTACCAATTTAGATAATTACAGGTTGGAATTGCGATTCGTAACATAGTCATTATTCATAACAAAAACGACTATACGTGGTCCCTTAAAACCCCACTTTTATATCGGGAAACTGGGGTTGACAGGGACATACATTATTGTTCTTATTTCTGCTAAAAAACGTAGATTGTGGATACTCGTTAGAAGCGCCTCGCAGAGGCGGTTCTAACGAGTTCCAACGATCTATGTTTTGAGAAGAAATATGAAAATATCAGAATTTTCTCTCGTGGTAAAATTTTCCATATATTTGAATAGGCGTGTTTTGGTTATGCTTCCGCTGTATTCATCACGTTAAAATGTCCTTGAAATAACGTGAGCAGTCTTGTAACCCCCACATTTTTAAAGAATTGTGGGGCTAACAAAAGTATATATTATTTTTCAGTATTGCTCAAAAGGAGAGATAATTGGTACAGTACTTTCTCTCTAAGGCAGATTTTACGAGCAGTACTTTCTCTCTAAGGCAGAGTTTCTTAAATGATGCGTCTTATCTTAACCTTTGTTTGCATCATGAATAAGAAAAAAAAAATCAAAATCTTTGATCAGAAAAAAATGGCATTTCCAGAGAAAGAAAAAACAACGAAAACATGCATACTCAAGTATATTGACAATTATACAAATGAAAAAAAAAATGACATGTTTGAGAATAAAAGTCTTCTATTTTTCAAATTTCTGCTCAAAACATAGTTTGTGGGAACTTTTTTAGGACCACCACGACGATGCGGTTGTAATGAGTACCTAAATCGATGTTTTTGAGCAGGATTGTGGGAACTCGTTAGAACCGCCTCGGTGATGCGGTTGTAACGTGTACATACAATGTATGTTTTTGAGCAGAAATAAGAAAGACAAATGTTTTCCCGATCAAACCCTAGTTTTACTATATAAAAGTGGGTTTTAAGGGTCAAAAATATATAGGTCTGTGTTTGTAATATTATGCACTACGTCAGGCAGAGTTTCTTAAATGATGCGTCTTATCTATTTGTTCCAGTTTTCTGAGCGAATACAGAGCAGTCAACTGAGGACAAATCTTGATGACAGCTCGCCACTTGCCGGGTTTCCTACAGCGTCTATAATACCAGTTTTCACAACAGTAAGTTCACCCATAGGATAAACATTTCCATTCCATATACTGTCTGTCTGTCCGTCTGTCTGTCCATGCGTACCTTTTTACCTCTGTCATCACCTGAGCAAAGCCCCGTAAACCCCACTTTTGTCCAGAGAAACTGGGGTTTACGGGGGTATATATTATTTTTCTTATTGCTGCTCCAAGACATAGGTTGTGGGTACTCGTTAGAACCGCCTCATTTAGGCGGTTTTAACGAGCACCCATAACGTACTTTTACAGTATAAATAAGAACAATATCATGGATTATAATGTGAAAAGTAGTTATTTTGGAGTTGTGAAAACAAAATTCTATGTCGCAAGGGTGTGTTATCTTAACGTGAACGCCACATAATTGTTGCACAGGCTTTGTAGTCGCAGATAAGATTGACTAGGCGGAGCTATCGTTTACACCCGCCTTTAGAATGTTCTATTAACAAAAAGGTAAACCAAGTCACCCGATTGTGTGAAATCAACTGTAACACAAGCATAGTTGTGGCGTATATGGACATTTGGTGTGCTTGCAAAAAAAAGCATGCGAAAGGCACGCTACCGAATCTTCTGGTGGACTCAGCGAATTTGATATTTATTGACAACACCCGAATAGCTCCGCCTAGTCAATTTTATCTGCGACTACTATAACCCGCAACGAAAAGAATCGAAACAGTTCCAGAATGTTGGAAAAGTTCGCTTGACAAACCTCTTATTTTGAATTAAATTATCAAACTCATTTAATGGGTATAGAATGAAAAGAAAAAAAAAATAAAGTGAAATGCCGCTATTAAGGGGAATGGACAACCCCAGCAAGTGTTTTTTGTCACACATGTCAATATGGGTCAACTCGTAAAGGAAAGACTTTGCTACTGAGGAGCATATTCTTTCCCTTAAGAGTAGACACCTTCTTTCCGTGGGAAAGAGTCAATAGAAAAGCGATCAGGATGTACCGAAAGTTGTCTCCCTTTGAAAAATGGCGGAAAAATCTGCCAGGTATTCCTATTCCCCTTAAGCCCACATTAGATTAAGAGAAAAGCTTATTAAGAAGGGTGCAGTTGGTCTTCCTTTGCATTTTCTAAAAACACTTTCTTCTTATCAGGGAACACCTCTTGGACTTTTTTAGGAAAACATGTCCATGTAAAATAATGGCGTCCAACATGGTGTCAGAAATGACAATATTTGACATAGATAAGTGTTAAAATTGTAACATCTTTCTTATTTCTGCTTTCTACATAGATTGTGGGTGCTCGTAAGAACCACCTCAGTGAGGCGGTTCTAACGAGTACCCACACTCTATGTAGAAAGCAGAAATAAGAAAATTAATAAAGACTCCTGTAAACTCCAGCTTTTACTATAGAGTGGGTCAACAATTTATAGGCGTGCTTTCAAATTGTTGAAGTCCACTTTAGAACAGTCCCAAAGGTGGTCTTAAAATAGGAATTTTACTTGTTATATTGTAGTCGCAGATAAGATTCATTGACTAGGCAGAGCTATCGTTTGTACCTGCCTTAGGAATATTCCATTAACAAAAAGATTAACCAAGTCACCCGATTGTTTGAATTCAACTGTAACACAAGCATAGCTGTGGCGTATATGACCGTTTCGTCCGTTTGTAGAAAGCGTGCGAAAGGCACTCTACCGAATCTTCTGGTGGACTCTGCAAATTTTACATATATTGACAACACCTGAATAGCTCCGCCTAGTCAATCTTATCTGCGACTACTATACCATTTCTGTAACACATCCGTTCGACATGTTCATATTTCCAAAAGGGTTAATTGTCTGATGAAACTTTGTGATAATATTCATATTTACACTGAAAACATATTGAAGTCCCACAATGCCTTTTTTAAGCAGGAATAGGAAATTAATATATACCACTGTAAACCCAATTTTTACTGCGTGGAAGTGGGCTTTATGGGGGTCGAAATTGTATAGGTGGGTTTTCGTGATGGTGAATTTTCCATGGTAGCACTGACGTACACGTCCCTGTGGGCGGAAGATTAGTGGGATTGATTACGAAATCACGCCTATACCGTTGAAATAAAGTGTACACTTTATCACCGAAAAAAAAAAATTTAAGATGAAAATTGTGATATTTTTTCTTATTTCTGCTCAAAATATAGATTGAGGGTACACATTAGAACCGCCTCATCGAGGCGGTTCTAACGAATACCATGAATCTATATTTTAGAGTAGAAATAAGAAAAAATAAGGTTTACCCCTGTAAACCCCAGTTTTACTATATAAACGTGGGGTTGAAGGGGGGTCAAAATTATATAGGCGTGTTTTCATGATGGTTAAGGATGGGTGTTATTTGTTCTATTTCGGCCGCTTCCAATAACAGATCCACGGTACTCTAAAGAACTGAAAGTGAAATATAGTACAACAGATTAAAATAAGATTAAAGAAAATATCACTCTTATTCATCTGAAATATGCCTTTTGTATGGTTTGTCTTTGGGTGTTTGTGTCGCTTATATTATATTATTTTGGATTGCATTTAGGCCATTTTGTGGGAAAGTAACTGTCCTTTTGGCTTTCCGCTGTTGATGTTTCCGTTGGGGTCTGTTGCTTCATGTTTGTTTTTCTTTCCCTTTGGTGTCTCCAATGGGAGCTGTGGGTTAATTGTATCGATTCCTGATCATTGCCTCTACTTCTATTTTAAAGATTAATGAAAAATTACGTATATCAAAATTACGTCTTTTCGGCGTAACACGCCAGCTTCTTTTATTTAATTCACGTGAAACCAATATATACGGGGTTACTCGAAACGAGTCACTGACAAAACAGTGCAGCCCCGGATCAGACGCTACAGAACCAGATCCTTCAATTTAACAGACCATTGAAACATTTCAAATCAAATTCTAAAGTGATATGAGCTGGGTACTCTTAAATATCGATATGGACTCCTTCTACATGTATAAAAAACACATACAAACTGGAAAATATCAGTACAAATTGGTTTATACGATTTGGGGACCAATGACATTACTGCTACAGAATTTATAGGCATTTCCTCCAGGACAAAGAGACACCTTTGAAAGGCAATTGTCTGATTGTATACTTGCAGGGCTTCAGAATAAGGAAACGGTATTCAGGTTTGTTCTAGGATCACTCCACTGCTATTCTCAAGTGCAAGGATGTCGTCATAAAATAATCAGTGGTGCTGACGTTTGTAATTACATGTAACGTTTATCCCGCTACATACATTAATTTAGCTACACCTATTTATCACGTGAACAAGTCCGTTAAATGAAGACCCCCTACACCCCCACTTTATATAAAAACTGGGGTTTACGGGGGTATACATATTTTTCTTATTTCTGTTCCAAGATATAGGTTGTGAGTACTCGTTAGAACCGCCTAAATGATTGTAACCACAATCTATGTTTTGAGCAGAAATAGGAAAAAATGTATACCCCTGTAAACCCCAGTTTTACTGTATACATGTAAAATTGGGGATAAGGGGGTCAAAATTATATAGGCGAGTGTTCGTGATGAACGCCTCGACACTGAAAACTACACCATCGCGAAAACACGCCTATATAAATTTGACCCCCTTGAACCTCACTTTTATATAGTTAAACTGGGGTTAACAGAGGAAAACCTTATTTTTCTTATTTCTGCTCTAAAATATAGATTGTGGGTACCCATTTGATCGAGGCGGTTCTAACGAGTGCCCACAATCTATATTTTGAGCAGAAATACGAAAAATATCACAATTTTTCGTCTTAAAATTTTCATTTTTTCGGCGATAAAGGTGGCAATGTATGTGTATAGGCGTGTTTGCGTATTGCAATACCTTCATACCGACCCCATGCACCGGCCTACCAGAGATGGTTGTATTCTTAGTTTATGTACCGTAATGGTCCCAAGTATTGGGACAGACGGGTCTTCGCAAACAGGCGCAGGCCCAGATCAGACCTCTACTGTATTGTTTGCCACTCCGTCCTACCTTTTGGGGTCTCCTTGCCGAATTATGGAGCAAATTCCTTAAAATTTTAGGTGAGGTAAAATCCAAATCAACACAGCTGTTTTACTGTAACATGTTTCGGATTATTCCTTCTTCAGACAGTAAACATTTAAATAAGAACAGAAAAGGGAAAAACTTTAGGAGAATTACATCAACCCTTTTGATTTCATTGGGCGGCAGGGTCTGAGATGACACATTACCTCCATGTCGGGTGAAGATTCCACAAAACTGGAAGCTATTAACCTCCCCAAAAAGACCTAAATAGTGTTGTCGGGAACGTAAAACTTCAAATAGAATAAAAAGATTGGCCGTGCCAAGCGAAATGGGTTGTCATCGAAGACAAAGGTCTCCCACTCAGTTAGAATATATAGCTTTCCGTGGCAGCATTGGGAAGCAATGGGTCAACAAGCATCTTAGCAGCGAGCGCACAGCGAATGCGCGGTTTGATCTCAGTCTTCGCTGGGCGCACATGCGCATAGGCTCCTCTTTGCCTAGCGCGGCCCGAATTCCCCAACAACATATCTTCAAATGTTAGTGTTTACATTGCTATCGAAGTTGAGACAGTACGTATACATAATTTAACCCATTTAGTACCAGAAACCCCAAAACGGGTACCATGGCAAACAGTGCAGACCCAGATCAGACTGTTTGCAAATAGTTCAGCCATTTTCCTAATAGATTTTGAAGAAAACACAACCTGACACCCCTAAATTTTGTAATGGACTCCTGCTATATATAAGGTGGAAGATTCCATATGGTACAAAATGGGTTAACTAGGACGTTGTCACGTTCAGAACACGGAAGGCAATAGGGAAACAGATCGCCCGTTCACATTGTATGTGTCAAACAAATCCTTAAAAAAATCAAATTTGCCCCGAAAGCGAAATATCGCGGAAACAGTTTTGGTGATTCAACGTCTGTATCCTGTTTTTTCTTGTTTCGAAGGCTATTGGTTGGAAGCACATCTTAAGATGGTTGCATACACAGTCGGAAAGCAATCTGCTTGTGTTAGACTTAAATATTCAAAACTGTAGGCTCAGGTGAGCGATTTTGGACAATCAATGTCCTCTTGCTATTTTTCAGCAGATAATTGGTACATGTTATAAACTTTGCTGAGAACATGATGTTGTCACAGACTTTTGCCTCAATGGTGTGATAACGTGTTGCTACATAATATTAATCTCAAGTGGGCACTTAACGTTGAACCTACTTTGAAACAACGTTGAAAACGTTGTTTCAACGTCGATTCGACGTTGAGCCAACGCTGTTTGCCTACAAGGTCGTTGCGTACGGAAGATACAAGTATGTGATGACCGCCGCAATTACGATAACATCTATGCGAATTGGTGCATTTTTTCACATCTCCAAAATGGCCATTTTCTGATGAAAATCCGTGATATTTTTCTTATAAATACTGCAAACATAGGTTGTGGGTGCTCGTTAGAACCGCCTCATTGATAGAGGCGGTTCTAACGAGTACCCACAACCTATGTCTTGGAGCAGAAATAAGAAAAATAATGAATACCCCCGTAAACCCCCGTTTTCCCTATATAAAATGGGGTTTAGTGGGGTCTTTATTTCACGGACTTGTTCACGTGATGGCTCACAACGATGTAATTCAGGTATTAGAAGTACATGTACATTTGTATGTATATGAATTTCATGTGAACAAAAGTTTTTCCTGCTAATAAATTATATTCCATCAGTATGCGCTTCGTTAAACGCGGCTTATTTATGAATGTTTTCTTAATTTAGATTGTCATAAAAAGTTTTGCTTAAATATGATTGTTGATGGACTTGTTTGAGGTTTAAATAACGACACGCCAACACTTTTGGGTCATTTTGATTCTCAAAAGATATAGAAAAGATAATAGACAATATGAAAGTGAAGGACAGGGAAGAAAAAGATAAAGATAAAGAAGCTTTATTTAACGTCGCATATTCGAAACAAATAGCATAAGCTCTGTAGAGCTTTTATTGCGACAAACAAAGTACCCTCTAACAAATACATGCATTCATTTGCCCCGCCCATAGGGGCTTGAAGAAATATATGGGCTGCATGATGCTTCCACGCAGAGCTGAATCTGGCCCGCACACTAGTACTGGTAAACCGCTTAGAGGATCTAAGCCTGTCCAGGAACCGCGGTGCGAGGCGGACCGTCCATGCTAATAACCCCTATTGGTTTCATTTGGGCGACAGGGCTTGAGATGTCATTTCATCTCAATGTCGGGTAAAGTCCCACAAAATTGGAAGCAACGTCTCCAAAATGACCTTTACAGTGTTGACGGGGACGTTAAACCTCAAATCAAACAAAAAAAAAAACCTGCCTTCATTTATCTTCCTAGGACTACCCATGATAATGCGAGCGTCAGCCAAGGGAGCTCCTAGTACCATTTTTCACGCCTTTGGTATGGCGCGGCGGGGGATCGAACCCGCGACCTCCCATTCCCGAAGCGGACGCTCTACCACTGAGCTATCGGGGCCGGTGAAAGAAAAGAAGAAAGAGCTTCAATGCCAGCTTTCATCTGTAGAACTGGCATTCCATGTTTCGCGCTAAATCTCAAGAGGTGGTACAAGATACCAACCAAAATTGTAATAAGGCGTTACACATGGTTAAGCACACAACGAAACATATAACAATGCGCAAACCAACTGATATTCTCAATGGCCAACATGTATATCTACTAACCTGTAAATGTATGAAAACAACAAAAATCAATTTTATAATGACAGTCGTGTATATTAGGAAATGGCCTTGAATTATAAAATGAGGTCCGAGACTTACCGGGGAAAAATGACGCAAGAAAAGTTCTGCCAATCAGATCGCTCGTAACAAAATACAAAAACGAAAGTAATACTGAAAGCGGAAGTTGAATGATTTTTGTTTGTGAGAAAAGTAAATAATGTCAAGATTTCTCGGGATAAGGCAGTTTTTCAAAGTTTGGCCTATATCCCTAGATGGCGTAAGCACTCCACTATTGAGTGGTTGTTGGGTTGAAGGAAAAATAATTAGTTTGAGTTTGGAAAAGTCCGTCGGTGACCCCATTCACTTTTCAAGACTACGTCATAAATAGAAACGGGAACTTCGAGTACCTTTTTTCCGTGTTTTCATATATCTATACAGATGGTGTGTGACCGGCCCCGATAGCTCAGTTGGTAGAGTGTCCGCTCCGGGGAACGGAAGGTCACGGGTTCGATCCCGGGCCGCGACATACCAAAGTCGTTAAAAATGGTACTAGCTGCTCCTCGCTTGGCACTCAGATTTACGGGGTAGAGCTAGGACTGGTTGACCCAGTGTCAGGATAATGTGACTGGGTGTGGTATCATGTAATGTGTCTGGGACATGATACTTCAGTGAGGCAGCACTATAAAAGTGAGCATTGAGCTCCCTGTCGCAACCAGACACCGTCGTGATATGACTGAAAAATTGTTGAAAGCGACGTTAAACCCGAATTCACACACACACACAGATGGTGTGTTTAGGTGGCACTACAGTAAAGAAGATCCCCTTACTCACAATGTAAATTGGGGCATATTCCACATTTTAACAAGTCTAAAGTGTCCATAATAAGGAATATAATTTGACTGGAAGACCATTTACCTTCCAGAAGCAGCTAAACATTCGGGTGTCGTGCGGCATAGTTTGGACTTTTCGGCAGTCAATGTCAACAAACCCATACTGCAGCGAATAAATCTAGGCATTTCCAGCGGACAGTCAGCATAATTTTCTTTCTATTTAAATCAGCTGTTTTTTTCCAATAGCAAATATCTACTAATATTTCTTCTAAGAAACAATAATACCTCTCGGAAAAATAATGGCTTTTAGCACCAAATCCAATCAGAAGCAGCAGAATATTCAATTCTATACTGAAAGCTCTCCCCAAAGCAAGTACAGCTTTCATAGAGCTCCCCAAAGCAAGTACAGCTTTCATAGAGACCAAGTACAGCTTTCATAGAGACCAATGTGTTACTGTAGTGCAACCTATACCAAACCCTTTTTTCTTTATGATCCATTAAAATTTGCCAAACAGAAGTTTAGATCATATCTAATAATATAGGCATGCACAATAAATGTTCTACGACAAAGAATCTTTAAAATTTTTGACAAAGTTATCGTTTTCGGATTCTAAGGTGACAGCCGAATAAACCATATTTTATTTAAAAGCGCAAAGTTTACCTCTTTATATAATGGAAACCAGAAACGGACTTTCTCAAGCCCTGTCGCCCAATGAAACCAATAGGGTTTATAAGCATGGGCGATCCGACTCGCACCGCTTTGCCTGGGCAGGCTTACCAGTTAGCGGTTTACCAGTTCTAGTGTATGACCGGTTTCAGCTCTGCGTGGAAGCATCATGCAGCCCATCTATTTCTTCAAGACCCGATGGGCGGGGGCCGCTACATTAGCTGTTATATATCTCCCCTTGTAAAATGTAATATAGGGTTTACAAACACGTGCATTACATGACCATTGTTTACTTGATGTACTATAAAGGAACGCAACTGCCTGCGATGGTGGATAAACAGGGGTTCCATTCTATTAGGAGTGGATATGTGTGCGTCTGACATGGATTCAGCCATTGTTTTTTTCAAGAGAGACAGCTTTAAAGGGATATTTCTACGCCCATGGGCGTAGACATTATAGACGTTGGGGTTAACACGGAAGTACATCCATTAGTGACCCTCAATGCCGGTCGACCTTTATATTTTAATGTAACAACAAGTATAAGCTTTCACAAGAAGAAAAAAACGGTTCATAACAAGAATATAGGGATCAACCATGGTTTTTCATGCATTAACATTTGCCGGATCCCGAGGAAGCTGTTTGAACATGAGGCCGCTAGGCCGAATGTTCAAATATCTTCCGAGGGATCCGGCAAATGTTAATGCAATGAAATAACCATGGGTGATCGTTGTTCTTGCATAACTTACGAATCCCATAGCAAATTTTGACGAAAACGCCCAAAGCTGCATATAAATACAATATAAACTCTTCAAATGCGACAGATAAACCAAAATGGCGGCCAGTTCAGAATGTTGTTTACAATGACGTTGTCATGCAGTTACGTCATCATAGAACCCTTAAACGCTACGTTCAGGGCGATAACGTTACATCGCTCAACGTAACGTAAACAAAGCAGGGCCCGTCTTGTGATATCAAAAGCTCAAAATCCATGTTCAAACAGCACGCGAATTTCATGATTTGAACATGGTTTTTGCTTTTTGAGCACGGCTTTCGGTCCATTTGACAATGGCTTCAAACAGCCATGCGCATAGGTATTTATGCAAGAATAAACCTTCACACAAAAAGGGCTCAACGGACAGAGATCTGGCACAGAATTGCTATCACATTTGTACAAGCCGATATTTGCTGTCATATTTGTACAGGCTAATACAAAATATACATCTACAAACTCCCGACCACGACGGACTACTGCCTATACTAAAAGCTAACCAGGAGCATTCGGCTCTGGTGAGCTAAAATAATTGCCTCTTTGTTTGCAAAGTGTTTGGGTCAAACCTCAACTAGTCGTCTGAAAAGTGTAGTAAAGTTGTCTACTTAACTTCTTTAACAGTTTTCAAACATTCCATTTGATAAGATGATACAAGTATATTGAAGTCACACATGTGCACTTTTTGACAAAATTACAGCCTTTGCAGCTTATTATACTTCAGTCGGCAGACTGGCAATTAAAATATTGCCAAAGACAGTTAATTCTATAAAACACATTTCTGGCAGTCACATTTAATATATCCTAAGCGTAGACCTAGCTTTTTGTAAAAGCTATACTTATTACTTTTAGTAATAGAACCCTATTAAAAGGGGGATAAAAATACAATGTACGAGTAATAAATGTCTTCCGTGAAGCTGTACATATTTATGGCCACTTTAACATCATTACGCAAACACGCCTATACAAATACATTGCCACCTTTATCGCCGAAAAAATGAAATTTTATGATGAAAAATTGTGATATTTTTCTTATTTCTGTTCAGATCAGAAACGAGGCGGTTCTAACGAGTGCCCACAATCTATATTTCAGAACAGAAATAAGAAAAATAAGGTATACCCCCGTAAACCCCAGTTTTACTTTATAAAAGTGGGGTTCAAGGGGGTCAAAATTATATAGGTGTGTTTTCGTGATGTTTAGACAGTACATGCACATCCAATATGATCCAGCATTAGATGCGATGCTTTCTTTCATGTTTTCAAAAACCATTTTTCTGGTGAAAATTTGTGATAGTTATTCTTACTTCAGTTTGGGTCATGCATTGCGGTTGCTTGTTAGAACCATCATGTATAGACGGATCCAATGTTTTGACACGTGCCGTTGTTTACATTCCACTGCGCATGCGCCAGTTACCTCCCTTGTAGAGGTACTATTTTATCTGGCTGGCAAAACATGACTGTTGCCGTACAGTGTCAATGAGAGTTTCGAATATTTATCGTGTGATTAAACTTATTTCTTCTCCACAAAATTAACTGATCCTTGTCAGTTTGTGTTTTTGAAGTAATAAATGATATAGGACCAGTCTCTTCTGACATTTTATCGCACATTTTGTGCCTAAAAAGCGTTATAAAACTACCCACCATTTTGCCAAAACGTAGTCGATGCGCTTTATTTAATCAATGGAAATAAGATTAAATCATGTGTATTTTCTATTCAATTTTATTCGAAAAACAAGCAGTTTAATGTCAAAAATGGTGTGTGGCAAACAGTTCTGATAGAAAGATGATTTAACAATAGTTATAACAGTAAACAATGCGTGCTACATTAACGGTAGAGTATGGAACAGTTTTTTTTTTGCCCACCAGATAAAACGAGGCTAATGACCTTTGACCTTGTGTGACGTAGACTTTGGATGTGTCTATATATAATGGTGATAATGTTAGTCAACAAAGTCTTAAAAGATTTGCACCCCTTGCATGGACAGAACAGGGCTTTGGAGGACTAGTGTACAGAAACTTACAATACAATCGACCCTCTTGATATTAACATTCTTATTCATTGCAATAACTTGTAAACGTATTGAAAGTGCATTTTTTTTGTTTCTTCCAGTTTGTTGAACGTCTAAAAGAAGACTTCAGAAGGGCCTCAACAGCTGCAGTTTTTCTGGAAGTGATTAGATCAGACGAAGAACTAGGCGCTGGACACAGGTTTGGAAGCGAGTTCCGGATACTAGAGTCCAAACTATACCCTTTCTTATGTAAAGTCTATAATGCATTACAAGACAGGGTTGCTTTAAACGTTCCTTTTGTAACACAAGCTGTCATGGCCGAAAGTGATAAGAATACTAACTCAAACACACAAAGGTACAGCAGAGATTATAGAGTTCTTAAAGACACAGTTCGGTTATTTGAAGCTATAGCACACGGATATGTGTCTTTCAGAACAGGACGATGATAAACCTGACTGGCATTGATCTTTCTATACACGCTTGTACGTTACAAGTTTCCATGCTGCTTCCATTGCGCAACTGAACCAGGCCAGCTGACAATCAAGGGATCGTGTGGTAGGATGAAAGGTGCCAGACTTTGTTTGCTTCCCTGAAGGTTTCAACATTGATTTAACGTTGTATGTTGCGCCCACATCAGGTGCCTGCTGTGTTTACTCCAGGTGCCTTTTTTTCCACGAAGCTTGAAACAAAATTTTATCAGCGGTTGCCCGTCAGCTCAGATCTTTTTGTGTCCAGGAATGTATATACACATGTACCTAGTGTAATTCGGGGAGACAACTTCCGCGACTTCTTTTTTGCTTTTCTGAAATCTGAGTGGCTTCCCTGCAGGCACAAAACGTTGACGCAACGTTAGTTCAACCCTGAGTGCCTGATGCGTTACTCTTATAGGAAAGAATTTTCTTAGGGTACATAGGCCCCCGCCCATAGGGGCTTGATGAAATATTTGGGCTGCATGATGCTTCCACGCAGAGCTGAATCCGGCCCGCACACTAGTACTGGTAAACCGCTTAGAGGATCTAAGCCTGTCCAGGAACCGCGGTGCGAGGCGGACCGTCCATGCTAATAAACCCTATTGGTTTCATTGGACGACAGGGCTTGAGATGTCATTTCATCTCAATGTCCGATAAAAGTCCCACAAAATTGGAAGCAACGTCTCCAAAATGACCTTTACAGTGTTGACGGAGACGTTAAACCTCAAATCAACCAACCATCTTAGGGTACATTCCACAGTTTAACACATCTGAGGATTTAGGGCGAGAAACCAGTCTGTAAATACTTTTGAAAAAAAAAAAAAAAAAAAGAATCTTATACATGTCAGTTATTGTAAAGGCTTTTCTTGAGGTCCCATGACCTTATTATGAACGACTATATTTGAAATACGTAATGTGGATTTCTGTCTGATGCCGGCTTTTACGCTGTCAAAAAAACTGGAGCGTGCCTTGAGTAGCATTTTGTGCAGAAACAACAAGGCTCGTGTATACGAGTAATATTCTTTAGGTGCTCTATCAAAGTATCAACTGTTTCAGGGCAGGGGATTCCCTAGGAGGTCAGGATATTCTCTTGAAAACTGCCCTTTGTGGATAAAATATACCGCAGTCGGAGGTGGGTGGGTATTGTTTACATTAGTGCAAAAGATAGCAGTAAGTTTTACGATGATTAAATTGTTATTTGACATGTTTGCAATTTGTTGATGTAGTACCTAATGGATGTCGTCCATTATATTTAACATGCTTACATTTCATTTGTGCGACGTCAATGCCGACCTCGGAATTGACAGAAAACAACAACAAATACACCAAAAACTGTGGAATGCACCCTTAGTTCGTAAACAAGGGAGACAACTTAAAATGCAGTTGCCTCTCATGACGGTACATGAATATCCGCCCTAGTGTAAGCCTGGATTTTGTCACAGCTCGTGTTTATGGTGGTGCTATTTTGTAATTTCTCAAAATATTTACTGTTTAAAGAGGTACCGGGTCGTTTTGCCCATTTTTCTGTTTCATCACGAAAACAGGCCTATATAGTTTTGACCTCCTTGAACCACACTTTTAAATAGTTTTATTTGTTTGTTTGTTTGTTTTGGAGTTTAACGTCCCCGTCAACACTGTAAAGGTCATTTTGGATACGTTGCTTCCAATTATGTGGGACTTTTACCCGAAATGACATATCAAGCCCTGTCACCCAATGAAACCAATAGGGTTTTTAAGCATGGACGGGCCGACTAGCACCGCATTGCCTGGGCAGGCTTAGATCATCTAAGCGTTTTACCAGTACTCATGTGCGGGTCGGTTTCAGCTCTGCGTAGAAGCATCACGCAGCTCATCTATTTCTTCAAGACCCGATGTGCGGGGGCTAACGTTTATATAGTAAAACTGGGGTTTACATGGGTAAACATTATTTTTTCTTATTTCTGCTCCAAAATATAGATTGTTGGTACTCGTTCGAGACGGTTCCAACTTCTACCCAAAATCTATATTTTAAGCAGAAACAAAAAAAAAACATGGAAGGATTCGACAATTTTCTTATAACTACAAGTTGACCCATTCCTTTGATGAGAATACGATCTTCTTAGACAAATATACTACTCGAAGCTTACTTTTATTCAGTATACGCCTGTGCACGCGGTCCTAACGAGTACCCACAATCTATATTTTAGAGCAGAAATAAGAAAAATAAGGTATACCCCCGGAAACCCCAGTTTTACTACATAAAAGTGGGGTTCTAGGGGATCAAAATTATATAGACGTGTTTTCGTGATGGAAACAGCTTAGCCTCAGTTCTGGGCTTTTTTTCTCAGCCTACACTCAGAGTAATCGACCCATCAATGCTGTCAGTACTTTGGCTCGTATTGTGCATACGCTAGGGCGTAAGCAGATTTCAAAACTACAATACTGCCAATGAAGAGTTTCAACTAAGCCGAGACTCCTGTTTTCTGTTTGTAATGTGCTTCCAATGGCAACCTTTGTGGCTTAATTTCAAACTAATGATCACTGTTGAAGTGCATGTGTATTGGTAGATTATTGGGTTACGCCAAGCAAAAATGCGTCTACAGACAGGTGCGGAAGTGAAGACTCAGATCAGCCTGCGCGAATGCGCAGGGTGATCTGAGTTTTCGCTGTGCACTATAGGATTTTATTGGCCCTAACCTTCTTCACATAGACGGGTGTGGCAGTATTTCAATTGACGGACATCCGTTGCCTAACGGTTAAGAGCGCTGGCTGTTAAGAGAGCTGACTAGGACTCCCACCGCCGCGGGTTCGAGCCTCGCTCGGATCACAAGTCGAACTCTATAGATACTCCTGCTTCGTCCACCTCTGATAAATGATGAGCTCGATATAAGTGGAATAATCTTGTTAGGACCGTGAGACCCATTACGAAAACACACCTATACAAATACATCGTAAACTTTACCGCCGAAAAAACGAAAGTTTTAAGATGAAAAAAAAATCGATATTTACCTTTTTTCTGCTCAAAATATAGATTGTTGGTATTCGTTTGAACCGCCTCATCGTGGCGGTTCTACGAGTACCCATAATTTATATTTTAGAGCAGAAATAAGAAAAAAATAGGTTTACCCCCCCCCCCCCCTGTAAACCCCAGTTTTACTATATAAAATATGGGCTGAAGGGGTCAAAGTTGATATAGGAGTGTTTTCGTGATGAAAAGCAAAAAAAAAAAAAAAAAAACAATCTGATTTATCGGGACTACAGACTGATATGATTGTTCGCTGGCAAGATGTCCAAAGAAACATTTTTGTTTGGCTTGGTCCATAAATAGGATGATTAGAGTTTCATGTATTAGAATGTAATTATTTAAATTTAATAACTTATGTCACTTTTATGTCACTTTTATGTATGTAAAGATGGACTGAAAGTATTTATTTTGAATGTGTGGTTATTTATTTGAATGCTTGCAAAATAAATGTGTATATGGTGCATTGTGATGAATGAGTTATTTTACAGTAGTTTAATATGTAAATAGTAGAATTGTGTCTTCACAACCGTGTAGTGACTCCACTTTAGTGTACAGTTGTATACGTCCCACTTCATATTTTGCATAAAACATAGATTGTGGTACTCGTTAGAACTGCTTCATTGAAGCGGTTCTAACGTCTACCTACAATCTATTTTTGCAACAGAAAGTGAGGAAAATAAAAACAGTTCATCTGAAAAATGTTAGCTTTATAGATATGAAAGACATTATTGCAGCACAAGGATGACCATCACGTTGTTACGAGGACTGTTCAAATATGAATGCAACTAAGCACATAAAAGATTCCGTGATAGATTTCGATGAAAAATTTATTTTGTCCCCTCAAAGTATTCCCCTTTAACAGATATGCAAACTTTGAGTCTTTTGATCCAATCATTGAATGCATTTTGGTAGTCTTTTCGAGGTACACCATGAAGGTACTGGAATATTGCAGAACCGAGGTGTTTGCGCTGTACAAATTTTCGACCAGAAAGGTATTTTTTCCGCCGCGGGAACCAAAAAAAGTCACACGGGTCAAGGTCTGGGGAATACGGGGGTGAGGGAGTTCAACAACCTTTTCCTGCTTCAGATAGTCTTGCACAATGAACGCCTTGTGCGATGACGCATTGTCATGTAGCAATCTGACATTGGCCAAACCAGTTGCGGGTCTCTGTTCTTTGAAATATTTCTTCAATTTTCGAAGAACTTTATTCTTGTAAAACTTCGCATTTACAGATTTGCCTTTAGGCACAGCAACCTGAATAGCAGGGCCCTGATTTGAAAAGAATATGGCATACATTACCTTCTTGACGCTCATGGTCCGCTTTGCAATGCATGGTCTTTTGCAATACTTTGTTGCCCATATTTTGTTCTGAATCTTTCGTTTTGGCTCAAAAAAGTGAACCCATGTCTCGTCACCTGTGACGACATTAGGGCAAGACCGTGCATTGTAATTTGGAAACTTTTTAAGCAACTTCTTGGCGCACTGAACGCGTGCATTTTTCGGCTCATCTGTCAACAGATTGGGAATCCATCTAGCACAGATCTTTCTCATTTTCAAATCCCGTTTCAGAATTGTATGAGCTGCTCCTAATGAGATGCCAATCATACTAGCTATTTGCCTAGTGGTGCATCGTGCAACGGTAGCAACTATTTCTTTCACTCTAGCAACCATCTTGGCAGATGTTGCTCTTTTCGGCTGACGATCATGTGGTGCATCTTCTGTTGAGCCTAGCCCACAACTGAATTTCTTACACAAACGAAAAACTGTCAGAAAAGACATTTCAGTATGCCCATAAACCGAACATATTTTATAAAAAATATCTTTGCACCGTATACCAAGAATACAACGATTCTTAATATAGGACCGTATTTCAACGGCGTACTCTGACCTTCTTCCAACCATGTTTTGTATTAGTATACAAGAGTAGACAGTGTTTATCGAACGATATACATGGCTAAAGTGGACGGATTTTAACAGGTTTGGTATCAATGTATAGGTAAAATGTTATTCTACGCTGTGATATTTATTTCCAGGTGATTTTCGCATTAGTGCATGAGTAAACGCTCTACTTGCATTAATATTTGAACAGTCCTCGTATGTCCATTTAAACCCTTTTTGTACCAAAAGGAATCTTCACCTTATATATAGCATAAGTCCATTTCAAAATTTAGGGGTGTCAGGCTGTATTTTCTTAAAAAACTATTCGGAAAATAGCTGAAAATTTTGCAAACAGCGTAAGTCCTGATCAGACCCCGCGTTCTGCGGCCTCTGATCTGGGCCTGCACTGTTTGCCAGGGCACCCGTTTTGGGGTTTCCGGTACAAGATGGGTTAAATAATACCCTTGTAAGCCCCATTTTTGGTGGGAAAATGGGGGTTACATTGATATTTGTTATTTTCCATATTACTGCGCAAATTAAGATTGTGGGTACTCGTACGAATCGCTTATTTATACTCATAACGTATTCCTTGGGTGCTCGTTAGAACTTAGAACCACCTCAATGAGACGGTTCCAACGAGTACAAACAACCTATGCATTGGAGCAGAAATAAGCAAAATAATGCATACTTATGTTAACCCCACTTTCCTCTATAAAAGTGGGTTCAGAGGGGTGGTCGTTTAACGGAATTGTGAACTTGATGTAAGGGCCCCGTCCTCGTGAACTGAATGAAAATCTTACCATTGTTGCCCCACATGAAGACTTTTATACTCGTAAAACTGCCTCAATTCATGTCTGTTTCTTTTTTGTTGTCTTTGAAATCCATGAATGATACAGTAGATAAATTAATGTTTAAATGAAATGCCAGTTTTTAATAGTCCTGCAGTTGTTTTGTTTAGCTAATGTTTGTTGAAAATAAAGAAATAAACAGATTAGATGTCTTGTTTTATTGTTCCTCCTACTTAAGATCAACATGTTTTTCATCACAGTGGGTCTCAGTAGCCTGGTGCGTCGCTCGGTTCGAGCATCGCCAAGGACACATGTTCACCACAGAGAAATGTCAGTTAAGTCACACGCAGGAGTTATCCCATATGATAAATAACTGTGCGCCATAGGGCACTCTTTCATATCTGAAAAAGGTTTTTTTTTCTATTGAAAAATAGTGATATTAGGCTTATTGATACTCAAAATATAGGCTGTGGGTGCGCGTTCTAATGAGTAACCACAACCTATGTCTTGGAGCAGAAATAAGAAAAATAAATGTATAACCCTGTTAACCCAAGTTTTCTCTAAATAAAGTGGGGTTTATAGGGGCGTTCATAAACAGAGACTCGTTAACATGATGGCAATGTACTTGTTGAAGTCATGTGGTGTATTTGCCTGAAGCGACATAACTGCGTAAGGATTTTCCATAGCTGTACAAACAGGTTATGTGTCTTATTCCAAATACAGTCAAACTTCAATGGCTCGAACACCTTTTGGACCATGAAAATATGTTCGAGAAAGGGTTAGTTCGAGCCACTGAGGGTTACAACCAGGAGGCATAACGTGGCTAATTTTGGTGCATTTTTTCGATGTTCTGTAATAAATGTATGTTGTGTGTACTCATTAGAATCGCCTCATTGAGGCGATTCTCATGAGTACACACAGCATATATGTACATTAGCAAGATAAAAGTCGGAAATCTCCATAATTATCCCGCATTATTGCATATGAAGAGGAATTCCCTAAGGGCTCAAGAACGGGTTCGACTCAGCCATGGTAAACGAGCCATCGGTGTTAGAGCCATAGAAGTTCTACTGTATTAGGATTTCCTGCAAGATCAAACATATAACCTTAAGTCATTCACAGTACACGTATGCCTTAAGACATGTTACTATAATAAGCCATCAGTAGTTCGGACTTACCATATCTCGAATGTTCATGATCTCAAAGGTATTCGAGTTATTGCAGCTCAATTGTGATATGTGTGCGAAATATTCTTTCGTGGAGGCTGATCATGAAATATGTTCTAAGGCCATTCTTTCCGCTTATTTAACCCATTGTTTACTTGGACTCTTCCATTGCAATATGTTGGACAAGTCCATTTGACATATAAGGGGTGTCGGGCCTATTTTTCTGTTCTTATTCTATTTTTGACCGAAAATTCTGTTAGCAAATAGTGCAGGCCCTGATCAGACGCTGCGTTATGCGGCGTCTGATCTGGGCCTGCACTGTTTGCCAAGGTACCCCTTTAGGGTTTTCCCGTCTACAATGTGTTCAGGACCGTTGTCAGGTTCTTGGTGGGGGGGGGGGGGGGGGGGCGATTCTAATGAGTACACACAACATTCCTATAACTCACATGTGCTGGTGGTTGGGTGTGGCAAAGGTCACATGTATCTTGCGTCACTGGGGCATCCAACTAATATTTACTTATAGTTGGACAGCAGCAGGTATATACAGGTAGAGGCCCCCGGGGGAATGTTGTTATTTCTTATATTGCTACACTTCCACTCATTTCCTCTCTCCTCTGTCCCTCACTTACATCTCCTCTACTATCTCTTCTATCTTTATCTCTTTTTCTGGGAGACGACACAAAATGTCCCACAATTGTTGACGTGTCGTTACCCCCCCCCCCCCAAAAAAAAAAAAAAAAATTAATAAATAAATAATAATAATCAATCAATATTTCACATGAGATCGAATTGATAGTCATCACTATTATGATTCATGGTCGGGAGCTATGAGTAGCCCTCATTAGTTCCAAGTACCCCTATCATAAATAAGTTTGCATCCATCAGGCAAACACACCTTTATAATTTTGACCCCCTTAAACCCGACTTTTATGCAGTAAAACGGGTTGTTTTTCTTATTTTAACCGAGGTCCCGTCTCCGTATGACCTTAGCTGTTGGTGGGACGCAAAACTCAAACACTCACTCACAGATAAAAAACAGTGTTATTTTTGTTATTTCCGCTCAAAATATAGATCGTGGGTACTCGTTAGAACCGCCTCATCGAGGCGATTGAGTACCTACAATCTAAATTGTAGAACAGAAATAACAAAAATAATGTTAACCCCTGCAAACGCCAAGTTTTCTATATAAAAGTGGGGTTCGAGGGGGTTAGAATCATATAGGCGTGTTTTCGTGATGATGTGGGCGTACAGGCTCTATAGACACCATCAATAAACGCAGCTGGCATTAAACACGGTGTCTCGTGACTTTTTCAATTACTAACAATTAAAGAGAGAAGACACGAGTTCACGAAATGTTGATTGATTTTTCACAGCACGTTTTTTTCTCTTAATTGCGTTAGTTTTCCACATCTGCTACAGAATAAACAAATTTATACTGACAACAGGTTTTGCATATAGAATTTTTACCACAAAATGTGTATTCAGTATGCACCAGTCATTTGTAACCGCTGCTCCCCACCTACGGGGAATCGGGGGGACAATGACTTTTCACTTTTCTAAGCCCTGCTAGAGGCTCTGCACTGCGGGGACCTCCAGAATGTAATTGCCAGTGAATTCCATTGGGGTATGTTTGCATAATATACATGTAAAAACCCTGCATTAACACGGCACTGCGGGGGAACACAGACGGTAACTTCCCCGCACATTAGCCCCGCTATCCCCCACCCATCCTCGTAAGTGGGGGCGGGGGTTACAAATGACTAGTGCAGTACGCAGTTACATGTATCATAATCCCAACCAGAGGACGTACATGTATATTTCGGAGGGCGCTTTCCAGTTTAAGTACATGTTGGCGGATTTTCACAGATTTTCGTATCGTTATATTGAAGATCTCCCGCTTGGTGAAAACATTTTCTTACCAGCTACTCTACCGGAAACCCCAAAAGGGGTAATTGGCAAACAGTGCAGGCCCAGATCAGACGCCACAAAATGCGGCGTCTGATCAGGACCTACACTATTTGCAAATAGTACAGCCATTTACCAAATCAAATTTGAAGAAAACATAAGCTGACAGCCCTAAATTTTGAAATGAACTCCTGTTGTATATAAGGTGGACGAATCCATTTGGTACAAAAAGGGTTATTTCGTGTCATCGACACAAAAAAGGAAAGTATTCTAACACTACGCCCATGCTAATAAACCCTATTGGTTTCATTGGGCGACAGGGCTTGAGAAGTCATTTCGTCTCAATGTCGGGTAAAAGTCCCACACAATTGGAAGCAACGTCTCCAAAATGACATTTACATTGTTGACGGGGACGTTAAACCTCAATTCAAACAAAACTAACACTACGCACCCATGTAGGCAATGGAAAGACTGTAATTTATTCTGCAATTGCTATAGGAATGAATTTCATATTATCGATGTGTAATCTCCGCGGAATCACTCACAAACTGCATGAAGCCGAATCGATGACAAACTGCATACAAAGTTTGTGAGTGATTTGATTTTATCGATGTGTAAACTCCGGCATATCACTCACAAACTGCACGAAGCCATTGGCAAATCACTCACAAACTGTATGCAAGGGCTTCATGTTAAGTATGTGAGTGATTTGATTTTATCGATGTGTAAACTCCGGCATATCACTCACAAACTGCACGAAGCCATTGGCAAATCACTCACAAACTGTATGCGAGGGCTTCATGCTAAGTATGTGAGTGATTTGATTTTATCGATGTGTAAACTCCGGCATATCACTCACAAACTGCACGAAGCCCTTGGCAAATCACTCACAAACTGTATGCAAGGGCTTCATGCTAAGTATGTGAGTGTTTTGATTTTATCAATGTGTAAACTCCGGCTTATCACTCACAAACTGCACGAAGCCCTTGGCAAATCACTCACAAACTGTATGTAAGGGCTTCATGCTAAGTATGTGAGAGATCTGATTTCATCGATGTGTAAACTCCGGCATATCACTCACAAACTGCACGAAGCCCTTGGCAAATCACTCACAAACTGTATGCAAGGGCTTTGTGCTAAGATTGTGAGTGATTCGGCGGAGTATACACATCGATAAAATCAACAAAAAATGCTAATTAATTCCTTATTATTCCAACTTTCTTATCGAAATGTTTAAAAATGTACGGAACCCGGGAAGGGACATGATTTTTTATTTTTATTATGTTGTGCGAACAAGATAATATCTTGAGCGGACAAGATACGGACAACATAATATCTTGTTCGCACAACATATTTTCTTGTGCGCACACGATATGAAGTTGTGCGAACAAGATATTATCTTGTCCGCACAAGATAATATCCTGTCCGCACAACATAGATCTTGTGCGGACAAGATAATATCTTGTGCGCACAAGATGATATCTTGTCCGCACAAGATATTATCTTGTTCGCACAACTTAATATCTTGTCCGCACAAGATAATATGATGTGCGAACAAGATAATATCTTGTCCGCACAAGATAATATCTTGTTCGCACAACTTCCCAAGCTCTATGTTGTGCAAACAAGATAATATGTTGTGCAAACAAGATAATATGTTGTGCGAACAAGATAATACCTTGTCCGCACACGATATTAAGTTGTGCAAACAAGTTTGTTTGTTTGATTTGAGGTTTAACATCCCCGTCAACACTGTAAAGGTCATTTTAGAGACGTTGCTTCCAATTTTGTGGGACGTTTACCCGACGTTGAGATGAAATGACACCTCAAGCCCTGTCGCCCAATGAAACCAAAAGGGTTTATAAGCATGGCCGGTCCGACTCGCACCGCTTTGCCTGGGCAGGCTTAGATCCTCTAAGCGGTTTACCAGTAATCGTGTGCGGGTCGGATTTAGCTCTGCGTGGAAGCATCGTGCAGCCCATATATTTCTTCAAGCCCCGATGGGCGGGGGCTGAGTGCAAACAAGATATTATCTTGTCCGCACAAGATAATATGTTGTCTGCACAACATAAATTATGTTGTCCGCACAAGATAATATCTTGTCGGCACAACATATCATCTTGTTCGCACAACTTAATATCTTGTTCGCACAACATATTAAAAAAAAAAATATGTCCCTTCCCGGTGTAACGGTCAGTTTCTTCCCCCGGCCCGGTTCTTCCCCGGGGGAAGAACTGGGCCGGCCCGTTTCTTCCCCAGGGGAAGAAACTGACTAGTCAGTTTCTTCCCCACCCGGTCAGTTTCTTCCCCACCTGAATTATTTTCAGAACCACAGTCAACGAATAATTTTCAGCTCACAATTTGTTATAAATGAGGAAAGAGACCATTCTGAATAAGTTCTGAGTCCTTTTAGCTTGAATGAAAAAATTTGCTCTAATGCTACACCAATCATGGAAATGCAATAAAATATTCATCCCAATTAAAGCATCTTTGATGAATTTTCTTTGCTTTTTAAGACATAAATTAGTATTAACTAAACAGATATAATAGGCCACAAATGTTTGACGCTCAAATCTAAATAGAATTTGGAGACTGGGGGTGGGGAAGAACTGGGCTGGCCCGTTTCTTCCCCACCCCAGAGATTTCTGTTTACAAAAAATTCTTGTGATAAATTTGCTTCGCTTTTTAAGACATAAATTGGTATAAACTAAAAAGATATAGTAAGCAACAAATGTTTGGAGCTCAAATCTAAATAGAATTTGGAGACTGGGGGTGGGGAAGAACTGGGCCGGCCCGTTTCTTCCCCACCCCAGTTTTTCTTTTTACAAAAATTCTTGTGATAAATTTTCTTCGCTTTTTAAGACATAATTTGGAATAAACTTAAATTATCAAATAAACAGCAAAAGTTTGGAGCTCAAATCAAAATAGAATTTGGAGACTGGGGTTGGGAAGAACTGGGCCGGCCCGTTTCTTCCCCACCCCAGAGTTTTCCGTTTACAAAAAAATTCTTGTGATAAATTTTCTTCGCTTTTTAAGACATAAATTGGAATAAACTTAAATGATCAAATAAACAACAAAATGTTTGGAGCTCAAATCAAAATAGAATTTAGAAACTGGGGGTGGGGAAGAACTGGGCCGGCCTGTTTCTTCCCCACCCCAGAGTTTTCTGTTTACAAAAAATTCTTGTGATAAATTTTCTTTGCTTTTTAAGACATAAATTGGTATAAACTAAAAAGATATAATAAGCAACAAATGTTTGGAGCTCAAATCTAAACAGAATTTGGAGACTGGGGGTGGGGAAGAACTAGGCCGGCCCGTTTCTTCCCCACCCTAGTTTTTCTTTTTACAAAAAATTCTTGTGATAAATTTTCTTCGCTTTTTAAGACATAAATTGGAATAAACTTAAATTATCAAATAAACAGCAAATGTTTGGAGCTCAAATCAAAATAGAATTTGGAGACTGGGGGTGGGGAAGGACTGGGCCGGCCCGTTTCTTCCCCACCCCAGAGTTTTCTGTTTACAAAAAATTCTTGTGATAAATTTTCTTCGCTTTTTAAGACATAAATTGGAATAAACTTAAATGATCAAATAAACAACAAAATGTTCGGAGCTCAAATCAAAATAGAATTTAGAAACTGGGGGTGGGGAAGAACTGGGCCGGCCCGTTTCTTCCCCACCCCAGAGTTTTCTGGTTACAAAAAATTCTTGTGATAAATTTTCTATGCTTTTTAAGACATAAATTGGTATAAACTAAAAAGATATACTAAGCAACAAATGTTTGGAGCTCAAATCTAAATAGAATTTGGAGACTGGGGGTGGGGAAGAACTGGGCCGGCCCGTTTCTTCCCCACCCCAGATTTTTCTGTTTACAAAAGATTCTTGTGATAAATTTTATTCGCTTTTTAAGACATCAATTGGAATAAACTAAAAAGATATAATAAGCAATAAATATGTTTGGAGCTCAAATCTCAATTGAATTTAGAAAATGGGGGTGGGGAAGAACTGGGCCGGCCCGTTTCTTCCCCACCCCAGATTTTTCTGTTTACAAAAAATTCTTGTGATAAATTTTCTATGCTTTTTAAGATAAAAGTTGGTATAAACTAAAAAGATATAATAAGCAACAAATGTTTGGAGCTCAAATTTAATAAGAATTTGGAGACTGGGGGTGGGGAAGAACTGGGCCGGCCCATTTCTTCCCCACCCCAGATTTTTCTGTTTGCAAAAAATTCTTGTGATAAATTTTCTTCGCTTTTTAATTGGAATAAACTAAAAAATATAATAAGCGAAAAATGTTTGGAGCTCAAATCTAAATAGAATTTGGAGATTGGGTGTGGGGCAGGACTGGGCCGGCCTAGTTCTTCCCCACCACAGACAACTTAAACATCATAACTGATTTAATTGTACATCAATACACAAGTTTGGGGAAGAAACGGGTCGCCCCAGTTCTTCCCTGCCTTAGACATCCTCTGATATAACTGACATAACTGTACAACACTAGCCAAGGGTGGGGAAGAAATGGGCAGGCCCAGTTCTTCCCCCACCCCAGACACCTTCAATGTCATAATTGACTTAACAGTACAACACTTACCTAGGGTGGGGAAGAAACGGGCGGCCCAGTCCTTCCCCACCCAAGACATCTCCAGCAATATAACTGAAATAACTGTACAACACTGCCCAAGGGTGGAGGAAGAAACGGGCAACCCCAGTTCTTCCCCACCCCAGACATCTTCAGCGATATAACTGACATAACTGTACAACACTACCCAGGGGTGGGGAAGAAATGGGTTGGCCCAGTTCTTCCCCCACCCCGACACCTTCAATGTCATAATTGACTTAACAGTACAATACTTACCAAGGGTGGGAAAGAAACGGACTGGCCCAGTTCTTCCCACCCAAGACATCTTCAGCAATATAACTGACATAACTGTACAACACTACCCAAGGCTGGGGAAGAAACAGGCCGGCCAAGTTCTTCCCCCACCCCTGAGTCTCCAAATTCTATTGAAATTTAAGTGCCAAACATTTGTTGCTTATTATATCTGTTTAGTTAATACCAATTTATGTCTTTAAAAGTGAAGAAAATTTATCACAAGAATTTTTAGTAAACAGAAACATCGGAGGTGAGGAAGAAACAGGCCGGCCCAGTTCTTCCCCACAACCCAGGCTCCAAATTCTATTAAGATTTGAGCTCCAAACATTTGTTGGTTATTATACATGTACCTGTTTAATTTATACTAATTTATGTTTTAAAAAGCAAAGGAAATTTATCACCAGAACTATTAGTGAGCAGAAACATCTGGGGTGGGGAAGAACTGGGCCGGCCCAGCTCTTCCCCACCCCAGCCTCCAAATTCTCTTGATAATAAAGCTCCAAACATTTTTTGCTTATTATATCTTTGTAGTTTATACCAATTTTTGTCCTAGAAAGCAAAGGAATTTTATCACAAGAATTATTAGTAAACAGAAACATCTGGGGTGGGGAAGAACTGGGCCGGTCTCCAAATTCTATTGAAATTTAAGGGCCAAACATTTGTTGCTTATTATAGCTCTGTAGTTAATACCAATTTATGTCTTTAAAAGTGAAGAACATTTATCACAAGTATTTTTAGTAAACAGAAAAATCTGGGGTGGGGAAGAAATGGGCCGGCCCAGTTCTTCCCCAGGGGAAGAAAGGGGCCGGCCCAGTTCTTCCCCACCCCCACTTTCCAAATTATATTTAGATTGGAGCAGTAAAGGGTTGTTGCTTATTATATCTGTTTAGTTAATACCAATTAATGTCATAACTAGAAATGCGTCCATAGGACACGGATGCCCCCGCCCGAAAATATGTCTATGTTCATATTCATCCATAGAAAGTTATTGACAGTGTTTAAGTTTT
This sequence comes from Lucinisca nassula, assembly GCA_963580285.1. Taxonomy (NCBI): domain Eukaryota; kingdom Metazoa; phylum Mollusca; class Bivalvia; order Lucinida; family Lucinidae; genus Lucinisca; species Lucinisca nassula. The sequence continues at coordinate 76,419,008 of OY757010.1, forward strand.
GGACCCTTTTTATGCCATTTGACCTCCCAAGTATGACCTTGGAGGTACGGATCTGGGTTTGCATGTGACACATTGTCTCATGATGGTTAACATTTCTTCAAAATAATTTCAAAATCCATCCAAAAATAAGTAAGTTATTGGCTGCGTTTAAGTTTCGGACCGTTTTCTTGACCTTTGACCTCCAAGTATGACCTTGACCTTGGAGGTACGGACCTGGATTTTGCATGTGACACATCGACTCATGATGGTTAACATTTCTACAAAGTAATTTCAAAATCCATCCAGAAATAAGAAAGTTATTGACTGCGTTTAAGTTTCGGACCCTTTTTTTGACCTTTGACCTCCAAGTATGACCTTGACCTTGGAGGTACGGCCCTGGGTTTTGCACGTGACACGTCGTCTCATGATGGTTAACATTTCTGCCGAGTAATTTTAAAATCCATCAAGAAATAAGGATGTTATTGACTGCGTTTAAGTTTCGGACGCACGGACGGACGCACGGACGAACGGACGCACGGACGAACGGACGGACGGACAGGGGCAACGCTATATGCCCTTTCCACCATTCTTCGAATGGCGGGGGCATAAAAAGCTAAGAAAATTAATCATAGATACTGGAATTGGGATTAAAATTTCCTTGGATCTCCATATATTGTATGGCATAGAGAAAATTTTGCCATTTAAGCTGAAAAGACTCAAAACTAATTCAGAATGGTTTCTTTTTGAATTTTTAACAATGTGTGAGGCATAAATTACTCGTTCTCTATGGTTCTAAAAACATTTCAGGTGGGGAAGAAACTGACTGGGTGGGGAAGAAACTGACTAGTCAGTTTCTTCCCCGGGGAAGAAACGGGCCGGCCCAGTTCTTCCCCGGGGAAGAAACTGACTGGGGGGAAGAACCGGCCTGTTACACCGGGTTCCGTAAAAATGCCTACAAAAGTTTTTTTTTTTTTGTTGTTGTTTTTTTTTTAATTCTTTCGAGAGCGTAAGGATGAAATTACCAATGGCCACGGCGGAATGATTATTCAATTAGGAGCTACAATTTTTTGAAAGCATTACGAAAAGACGCCTATTCAAATTCATTGTAACCTTTATCGCCGAAAAAATGAAAATTTTAAGATGAAAAATTGTGATATTTGATTGTTGCTTTTCTTACCTATACGCCCGTATTATTTTCTTCTTCCCACAACAAATGATTAATTTATTTATTATTTATTTATTTGAAAAATATCGATTGCTAGATAGATTGACTGATTGATTGATTTGGATTTAACGACACGCCAACCCTTGTGGCTTATTTTGTGTCGTCTCCCAGAGAAAGGGAGAAAAGAGATAGAAGAGATAGTAGAGATGACAGTGAGGGACAGAGAAAAAAGAGGAAAATGAATGGAAGTGTAGTAACAGAAGAAATAACAACATCCCCCTCTACCCTTACCTGCTGCAAACAACAGGCCTTGTCCAACAGTATCAGTTGCTCGCCTCAGTGACGCAAGTTACACGTCACCTTTGCATCACCCAACCATCCCCTTGAAAAATAATTGGCTGAATAGAATGTCATAGATTTTAATGTTACGATATAACTTCAAATAATCTTCTGACAAGTTACATTTAATAAGGTTATTTTAAAACTTTACCGCCGAAAAACGAAAATTTTCGGATGAAAAATTGTGATATTTTTCTTATTTCTGCTAAAAATATAGATTGATAGTACACGTTTGAACCGCCTCGATGAGGCGGTTATTACGAGTACCCACAATCTATATTTTAGGGCAAAAATAAGAAAAAGAAGGTATACCCTTGTAAACCCCAGTTTTACAATATAAAAGTGTGAGGTTTAGGGGGGGGGGGGGTCATAATTATATAGGCGTGTTTTCTTGATGAATGAGGGGGTTCTAATGAGCAACCACGACCTATGTCAAAACGTTTCATCTGATTAACCGTTTTAGGTATGAAACGGAATGAAGTATTTCACACTGATGTGTCATCACAACAAGAGGGCCATAATGGCCCTGGATCGCTTACCTGATCCATATTTTACAAATGTAATTGAAGATACTATATGGTAGAGCAGACGGTTTGAGCAATTTTGGTTGACACAAGGAGGTTTTTATAATTTTAGCCATCTTGTTCATCCAAGCACAACGGGGTGAGCTATTTTGAAAGCTTTTCTCCATTATGAGTCTATGGGAGCGAAGGGGCCCCGGGGCATGGCCCATTTGGAACCCAGGGGCATGATTGGCAGGAATTATGTAGGTAACCACTTGCCGTTGCTACATGCTAAATATCTAAGCTCTGGGCCCTTTTGTTTTAGAGAAGAAGAATTTTGAACTTTTTTTTCCATTATCAGTTTATAGGAGCTAAGGGGTCCCGGGGTGTGGCCAATTCGGACCCAATGGGCATGATTGGCAGGAATTATGTAGGTCACGACTTGCCGTTGCTACATGCTAAATATCTAAGCTCTTGGCCCTTTGGTTTCAGAGAAGAAGATTTTTAAAGCTTTTTTTCTATTATGAGTCTATGGGAGCGAAGAGGCCCCGGGGCGTGGCCCATTTGGAACCCAGTGGCATGATTGGCAGGATTTATGTAGGCGACCATTTGCTCTTGCTACATGCTAAGTATCTCAGCTCTGGGCCCTGTGGTTTCAGAGAAGAAGATTTTTGAAGCTTTTTTTTCCATTATGAGTCTATAGGAGCTAAGGGGCCCCGGGGCGTGGCCCGTTTGGACCCCAGGGGCATGATTGGCAGGAATTATGTTGGTGACCACTTGCCGTTGCTACATGCTAAATATCTAAGCGCTGGGTCCTATGGTTTCAGAGAAGAAGTTTTTGAAGCTTTTTTCCATTATGAGTCTATGGGAGCGATGGGGCCCCCGGGGCGTGGCCCATTTGGAACCCAGGGGCATGATAGGCAGGAATTATGTAGATGACCACTAGCCGTTGCTACATGCTAAATATTTCAGCTCTTGGCCCTGTGGTTTCAGAGAAGAAGATTTTTGAAGCTTTTTTCCATTATGAGTGTATGGGAGCGAAGGGAACCGGGGCATGGCCCATTTGCAACCCAGGGGCATGTTTGGCAGGAATTATGTAGGTGACCACTTGCCCTTGCTACATGCTAAATATCTAAGCTCTGGGCCCTGTGGTTTCAAATTAGAAGATTTTTGAAGCTTTTTTCCATTATGAGTCTATGCGTGCGAAAGGGCCCCGGGGCGTGGCCCATTTGGAACCCAGGGGCATGATTGGCAGGAATTATATAGGTGACCACTTGCCCTTGCTACATGCTAAATATCTAAGCTCTGGGCTCTGTGTTTTCAGGGAAGAAGATTTTTTATGCTTTTTTCCATTATGAGTCTATAGGAGCTAAAGGGCCCTAGGGCGTGGTCAGTTTGGACCCTAGGGGCATGATTGGCAGGAATTATGTAAGTGACCACTTGCCGTTACTACATGCTAAATATATAAGCTCTGGGCCCTGTGGTTTCAGAGAAGAAGATTTTGAAGCTTTTTTCCATTATGAGCCTCTGGGGACGAAGGGGCCCCGGGGCGTGGCCCATTTGGAACCCAGGGGCATGATTGGTAGGAATTATGTAGATGACCACTTACCGTTGCTACATGCTAAATATCTCAGCTCTGGGCCCTGTGGTTTCAGAGAAAAAGATTTTTGACGCTTTTTTCGATTATGAGTCTATAGGAGCTAAGGGGCCCAACGGCGTGGTCAGTTTGGACCCCGGGGGCATGATGTCAGAAATTATGTAAGTGACCACTTGCCCTTACTACATGCTAAGCTCTGGGCCCTGTGGTTTCAGAGAAGAAGATTTTTGAAGCTTTTTTCCATTATGAGTCTATGGGGGCGAAGGGGCCCCGGGGCGTGGCCCATTTGGAACCAAGGGGCATGATAGGCAGGAATTATGTAGATGACCACTTGCCGTTGCTACATGCTAAATATCTAAGCTCTGGGCCCTGTGGTTTCAGAGAAGACGATTTTTGAAGTTTTTTTTTCATTTATGAGTCTATAGGAGCTAAGGGGCCCCGGGGCGTGGCCAATTTGGATCCCAGGGGCATGATTGGCAGGAATTATGTTGGTGACCACTTGCCATTGCTACATGCTAAATATCTATGCTCTGGGCCACGTGGTTCCAGAGTAGAAGCTTTTTTGAAGCTTTTTTCCATTATGAGTCTATTGGGGCGAAGGGGCCCCGGGGCGTGGCCCATTTGGAACCCAGGGGCATGATTGGCAGGATTTATGTAGGTGACCACTCGCCGTTGCTACATGCTTAATAGCTAAGCTCTGGGCCCTGTGGTTTCAGAGAAGAAGATTTTTGAAGCTTTTTTTTTTCATTATGAGTCTATAGGAGCTAAGGGGCCCCGGGGTGTGGCCAATTTGGACCCCAGTGGTTTCAGAGAAGAAGATTTTTAAAAAGCTTCCCGCTATAAGTCTATGGGAGCTATATGTTGCCATGGCAACCGGAATTCCAATCTGATCAGCCAAAACACCTTATGCAGTCTTTCCCCCTACCTAATGATGCTTCACATGAAATTTGATCAAGATTGGCCGTGGGGTATTAGAGATATACTTATTTGAAATTGTTTACGGACGCACGGACGCACGCACGCACGCACGACGGACGACGGACAAAAGTGATCCCAAAAGCTCACCTCGTCACTACGTGACATGTGAGCTAAAAACACGCCTATATAATTTTGACCCCCTTGAATCCCACTTTTATAAAATAAAACTGGGGTTTACAGGGGTATATCTTATTTTTCTTATTTCTGCTCTAAAATATAGATTGTGGGTACTCGTTAGAACCGCCTCGATGAGGCGGTTCTAACGAGTGCCCACAATCTATGAAGCGGTTCTAACGAGTGCCCTTAATCTATATTTTGAGCAAAAAATGGGAAAAATATCGCATTTTTTTCATCTTTAAATTTTCATTTTTTCGGCGATAAAGATGGCAATGTATTTGTATAGGCATGTTTGTGTAATGTTATCGTAATATAACGACGGATATAAATAGGTCAAATCCTTTGCTCTGAATGACAACATCACACACCTGAGATAAAGCTATCTGTCATTCCTTATAAATGACACTTTTGATCATAACATACACTACGTTGACCGGCCCCCGCCCATCGGGGCTTGGAGAAATATATGGGCTGCATGATATTTCCACGCAGAGCTGAAGCCGACCCGCACACGAGTACTGGTAAACCGCTTAGAGGATCTAAGGCTGCCCAGACAAAGCGTTGCGAGTCGGCCCGTCCATGCTTATAAACCCTTTTGGTTTTCTTGGGCGGCACGGCTTGAGATGTCATTTCATCTCAATGTCGGTAAAAGTCCCACACCATTGGCAGCATAGTCTCCAAAATGACCTTTACAGTGTTGACGGGACGTTAAACCTCAAATCAAACAAACAAACATTACGTTGACATACGCGTGTACTAAAATGCGCCGTCGTTTTCATCTCTTAACCTAGCATTTATCAAATGAAAATTTAAGTTTTTTTTATTTATATATTTTTATAGTCCAAACTTAGATTGTGGGTGCTTGTTAGAACCGCCTTGTTGAGGCAGTTCTAACGAGGTCCCACTATCTTTTTAAGCAAAAATAATGATGATAATGTACAGTAAAATTCCGCTATTAAGACCACCTAAACTTAAGACTAATTCTGTTTTAAAGACCTTAATTTAAAGGGTGCTCTTAATTTTCCTTTGTGTTTTCTGCCCACACTGTCCTCTGGTCAAGGACCACCTTTGGGTCTGTTCAAAAGTGGTCTTAAAGACCACTTTTGAACAGTCCAAAAGGTGCCCTTCATTGCAAGGCCTTGTTAACCTGATGCATGTAACGAGGACGGGATTTGAGCAACCTCAATGAGGCAACTGACAATCTGCATTTGTCAGCAGAAAGAAGTATAGCAAAAAAACTGCATATAATACGATTTATCAGTTACTCCCTATGTATATTGCATTGTAACACCTGATAAAGACATGCTATCTCAGGAGAAGGTGAGCTTTATCACGTCAACGTGATATTGCACTTTTATTAATGAGGAGGACTACTGAAAAAATGGCAAAAATGTTATTATTACTGGAAAGGAAAAATTGAAGAAATACTTTAAAAAATAGCATAGGAAAAACTGATGTCAGTTGATACTGAATATATCGATCCCAGAATGTTGGGACGCACTGAGGATAACTGATCGTAGATTGCTACTTTAATAGTGTACAAGGGCATAAACTGATAAATAGAATACCAGATTCGTGTCATTTGATATCAAGTTTATCAGGCTCGGCTTCGAGAACGCATGTAGAATCGCTCGGCAAGCCTCGCGATTCTACAAGCGTCCTCGAAGCCTTGCCTGATAAACTTGATATCAAAAGACACTGACCTGGTATTCTCTATGTTCCAGCTTTTCATTCATTAAACGGACTTGTCAACGAAATGTGAAACCGACGTGTTTATTTGGGCCCCGTCAAGCGATTTTGGTACTTATCGCCTATGCGAGCAGCGAAGGTTCAGGCGAGCCTGCGCAACCGCGCAGTCTCGCCAGAACATTCGCTGCTCGCTCATACAAGCAGTGAATCAAGAGGAACCTTCAGACAGAAAGCCATATCCCTGGCCCCTCTGAATGGCTGGGCATGCGCAGTTAAAATTTGTCATGACGGAATGCTCGAAGACACAAATTCGCTTGGCGGGGCTCATTTAGCAATGTTTTAGTGTAAAACATTTGTTTGTTAACGCTTTGTCTTTTGCTTCTCACGATTTGCCCGCCACATTTCACAGTCATGAAAAAGTGTTTCATGTTTTTTTCCATGAGTCATTATACTTTAAATGTCATGACATCAAATTAAGATAAGGCGTAAAAAACAAAATAGCTGTGTTTATACTAACATACTGAAAAAAAGACTTTGGTCGGTAGGTAGGAGAAACTTTTTTTATTATTCATCACGAAAACACGCCTATATGATTTTGACCCCCTATAACCCCACTTTTATATAGTAAAACTGGGATTTGCAATGGTATACATTATTTTCCTTATTCTTGCTCTGAGACATAGGTTGTTGGTACTCGTTAGAACCGCCTCAGCGAGGCGGTTCTAACGAGTACCCACAACCTATGAGCAGAAATAAGAAAAATATCGCAATTTTTCATCAGTAAATTTTCATTTTTTTGGAGGTAAAATTTTCAATATATTTAGATAGGCGACTTTTCGTAATGTATTTTATGTTTCCCCCCCCCCCCCCCCCCCCCCCTAATAAAACGGGGTCGTGCCTGTATTTTTTATGTGTTTTTGTTTTTGTACATGTGTTTTGTTAATAAAATTGTCATCTTGAGAGTTGCACTGCATATCACAATTCATTTTTCAGATCCTCAAAAAAGTTAGCTCTGTATTTTGGAAGGTACTAAGTGCCAAAAACTACAAAAATGTACTTTAAACTCGAAATTACTATGGGGAACGCAAAGACAACACTGGGTATGGTCTAAAATCGAAAATGGTAGGGTCGGTGTTTTAATTTTTATTGTGTTCCTTTATTGATAAAAATAGTAGAGTCGGGGATCTGAAGCAGGATCGGTCGGGTTAGCGGTAACACGGCTATTTTTTAGGCCTATCACATCCATGTTCTAAAAAGAAGTATACTAGCTTTTTTTCAGATGACTTATTCAGATTTTTCTTGCTTCTAGTACAACCAAAGATGGTGAGTACCCACAATCTATGTCTTTGAGAAAAAATAAGAAAAATGATTTATATCATCACGAAAACACACCTATATAATTCTGACTGAACTCCACTTTTATATAAAAAAACTGGGGTTTACAGGGGTAAATCTTATTTTTCTTATTTCTGCTAAAAATAGATTGTGGGTATTCGTTAGAACCGCCTCGATGAGACGGTTATAACGTATACCCACAATCTACATTTTGAGCAGAAATAAGAAAAACATCATAATTTTTCATCTTAATTTTTTCGATTTTACAATGTATTTGTAAAGGCGTGTTTTCGTAATGCCCTGCAGACCCAACTTTTCAATGTGAAAATGTAGGTTCGAGTCTGGTCCGGGTCACATATGGGACGTCAAGTTCTGCAACGGAAGGCCAGTTTTTGGGGGGTTATTTTCGGGTACTCCGGTTGTTGAAAGGGCCGTAAAAAAAGAAACCAATAAAGAAAAAAAAAAAAAAAAAACGCAATCAGGGTAAAACAGCCGCGGGATAGCCGAGCACCCAGTTCCGCGCATGTGATAGTCGAAATTATCGCAGGGTTATAGTAAAAATTGTCACCCTCAGCCCTATGGGAGTTTTGCATGGGAAAGTCACGTGAGGTATAATAAAACGCAATTTTACCCTCATGCCTAAAACATGTATTGAAACAAGGCATGAAACATTACGATAACACATCCCCACGGCAAAGTGTACGATTTCTTTCTAATCTCAAAAAGGTTATTTTACTGACGAAAATTTGAAATAAGTTTATCATTTCTACTTAAAACAGGTTGTGGGTGCTCGTCTGAACCGCCTCGTTGAGTCGGTTCTAATGAGCACCCACAAACTATGTCTTGGAACAGAATGAGCACCCACAACCTAGGTCTTGTGACAGAAATAAGAAAAATAATGTATAACCCCTAAACCCCAGTTTTCTCTATATAAAGTGGGGTTTAACGGGTAGTTCATTTCACGGACATGTTCAAGTAATGATTTTGGTTGCCTCGGTCAATTGGAAATGCGAAAGGCTTGTTACTTATTGACTTGCCCTCGTATAGCAAGAATTTCTATAGATCTTGTGCATACGCAAATGCAAAATAAATACATGTAAATAAATAAATTAATTAATTAAAAATGCAAAATAAGAAATAAATAAATAAATTTTCTTACACGGCTAAAACATTTTTTTTATTTGTCATGAAAAGGTGTGATTTTCTTTTTTTTTTTTCCTGAAATTGACAGGTATAGGCCGGCCGATCTGAGAGGTGTCGCCGTAGGCCTCTTGAGCCGTCTGCGGACCACTGTTCATCCACAAATGCAGCACAGAAGATACTGCCGTTGCCAGCATCATGAATACACACCTATATAAGTAAGTTCGAACCCCTTAAACCCCACATTTATATAACAAAACATGGGTTGACAGGGTTGCATTATTTATCGTATTTCTGCTCATAAACATACATGTATGAATGCATTGTTTTTTTTTTCTATACTCGTTAGAACCGCTTCGGCGACTCAAAACATAGATTGTATGCACTCGATAGAACCGCATCACCGAGGTGGTTCTAACGAGTACAGCAATCTACGTTTGGAGCAGAAATATCAGAATTTTGTTTTCTTAAACTTTTCATTTTGTTGGTTGTAAACTGTTAAATATAATTGGATAGGCATCTTTTCGTAATGACGAGGTTGCCCAGTCTGGTTCCAATCTTTTCTAGTCTCCAAGCTGTACCATAAAATAACGTCTATGGCTCGTACACCTACAGCCCGTTTACCATGGCTGGTTGGAACTCGTTTTAAGGGGAATGGATATACATTCAGGGGAGGCAACTCCTGCAAAAGTATTTTTGTCTCCCATGTCAATAGGGGTAAACTCCCAAAGGAAAGAATTTGCTCCTGTGGAGCAAATTCTTTCCTCTAAGAGTACACCCTTTTTCAATAGAAAAGCGAACAGGAAGTCTCGAAAGTTGTCTCCCTTGAAAAAATGGCTGAAAAGTCTGCCAGGTGTTCCCATCCCCCTTAAGTCCATAGAAAAATAAAGATGCATATGACCGTAGATATGATATTAAAATACATGTATATGTATTCTGACGTTGCTTTTTTAAATTTGGTTTTGATTTTAGGTATAATGTCCCCGTCAACAGTATTGGGGTCATTATGGAGACGTTGCTTCCAGTGTTTTCTGTGGCTTTTACCCGACATTGAGAATTTTGGCTAATTTAGATATTTTTTCTTATTTTATCTTGCAAATGCATACCACGTGTTCTCATCAGAATCACCTGGATGAGGCCGAATATGAAAACCTCTTTAGGTCGATTGTTTGCCAATCAAAAGTAACTAAGCACAGTAGCTTTACGATGTTGATGTTCACGTGACTATCATTGGTTTGTATGAAATCAATGTGACGGTTATTTATAGAAAAACGCCGCGCTATACTTATCGTTGTGATGTCTGAGTGCTGTGTAAAGAGTGCTATAGATCAGTCAAACATTCACGGGCTCATCTGCAGGGACATTGGCAACACTGTAGACAAAGGTCAGATGTCTGATCAGGGTCTACACTTTTCGTTTATAGTACAAGGATTTAAGGACCATTAAATCGGCCTGCACGCAGAGGAAATCGATCTGCTATAGTGTTAACAGTGCTTTGATTATAACATCAAGTATCATTTTATATGACTGGATTCCAACCGAAAAAACAAAAAAACAAATTTTAACACAGCGCGCCTATATTTTATTCTACAACAAATCACGGCAAGGAAGAGCGTAACAAGTGTCGTCATTAAAAACTGCCAATTTATGATGTCACTACTCGATTTCCTTGACGTTGGACGGTGTAACGTCATATTCTCGCATCGAAAACGTTAGAAAAGGATATAAATGCATGTGTTCCAGTCGATAATTTTAGCGGGATTTCTTTTAACAATGGCAAAAAGTTGCGAGATTTTGAAGGAAACAACAGCATAATTGCCGATTTTCATCCTGTTAGAATCGAAAATAGATCAGCTATAGCCAGTGATTTGTTAGGTAATATGATTTATTACTCAACAAATCACAGCTAGATCTGATCTATTTCTTAAACAGAACAAAAACAAACAAACAAAACAAAACAAAACAAAAAAAGCAGGTTGTCCTTTGAATACCTTAGCATATATTTTTTCTTTGTAGAAAAACGAAGCTCTGATCATATGCCCACCGGCCCCGCCCATCGGGGCTTGGAGAAATAGATTGGGCTGCACGGTGCTTCCAAGCAGAGCTGAAACTGACTGCACATGAGCACTGATATACCGCTTAAACGGAATAAGGCTGTCCTGACAAAGTGGTGCGAGTCAGACCGTCCAGTGCATATAACCCCTAATGGTTTCATTGGGCGGCAAGGCTTGAGATGTCATTTCATCTCAATGTCGGGTAAAATTCCCACAAAACTGGACGCAACGTCCCCAAAATGACACCAATAGTGTTAACGGGGACATTAAACCTAAATTAAACAAACAAGCAGATGCCCACATTCACAGCCTTATCCCGGAGTTCTGTGTTCGCAAACACTATCTAATACTAGCTCAAAACGAGCAAGTTGCACAACTGAGCAAAGACACAACCTAACCTACGAAGACTCAGATCAGCCTACACATCAGTACAGTTGGATCAAATGATTGTTTATTAGCAATAACCGTCGGTATTTTGGCTATACATGTACACAACCTCTGTACAAGACAGGGTGAACACAATATAAGGATATAAGGGGAGGATTGACAAATCCGTTTCCAGGGGTCACTGTCCGGCATCACGAGGCTTGCCGAGTGATACCGGACAGTGATCCCGAGGGACGTATTGTTTCTATCCCGATTATTTTTCCTATCCCTGGATAGAACAACCTGTGTAGGATAAGAATTTCTATCTGATGTGCAAGAATGTCTGATCTCGCACAGCTCAACATGTCCTAGTAATATCTGTTATTTTTGATAGCGGTTTGGCATTTTTTTTTTGCTTTCCACATGTAATCTTTTAATTATGGCTCCGTTGCTTTTGTTTGTGCTTTCTACCCTTTTTGTGTCTTGGATGAAAGGCATATGCAATTGTATCGGTTCCTGAATATTTCCTTTACGTCTTTTTATGGCGGTGTATAATATTATACCCTCCGAAGTTTTGAGTGTCCGTCCGTCCGTACCGGCGTCCGTCCGTCAGAGCCTCATTGTTTCGTGTCCGGTCCATAACTCTGATATCATTTGAGATATTTTCACGAAACTTCACAGACAGATATGTAGAACACTATGAGACAATGTGCAGAACATATGAACCGTAACTATGATTTTCCTACTTTTGGAGTTGTTGCCCTTTGAACATTGAACATAGCCATTTCTATAATATGTTTGTGTCCGCTCCAAAACTTCGATACCATTTGAGGTATTTCGATGTAACTTCACAGATATGTAGAGCACCATGAGACGACGTGCAAAATATATAAACCGTAACTCTGATTTTCCTACCTTTGGAGTTATTACCTTTGAACATAGCTGTTGCTATCATTTGCGTGTCCGCTCCATGACTCTGATATATACCATTTGAAATATTTTCTCGAAACCGCACAGATATGTAAAGCACCCTGAGAAGACGTGCAGAACACATGAACCATAACTCTGATTTTCCTAGTTTTGGAGTTATCGCCCCTTGAATATTGAACATAGCCATTTCTATCATGTAGTCTGTTTGAAGCACTATATCTCCTGAACCTACCATGACCTTATTTGTTGCATTGTACCGGCGGCTGATGTTGATAAAAGGGTAGCTAAAGTCAGACTATCATACTATATTTATAGAATATTAGAACTCAGATTTCAAAACGTTTATGTCAGGCTAATGAGATATACCGATGAGATACGTATTATGATCATATATAAAGTAGTTGGGATTGCTATGCCTGTTTAATACGGTCTCTTAGATCAACATGAAAATATTCGGTATCAAAGGCAATGTATTCGCTTATCATTTACATAAAGCAATGAATGGCATATAAATGAAAATTAAGTATAAATTTAACCCCTTCAGGTATACACAGTGTAGGCAACGACGTATCAACGTTGATGCATCAGCATTGTTGCGACTTTACTTGAAGGGTCATGTGTCCAGTGTAAAATTTAAGATAAAAGATAATTTGCGGAATCCTTCGGATGAGACTGTGTGGACTTTTTCTTTGACATGCTTCAAGATATGATGACGCTCAGTTTCAAGGCAGAAATTTAAGACAGCGTGTTTAACTACGCAAACTAATACGCGTCTACTAGAATATGTCCAAATAAGACAGTTAATGTAAAGCTTACCTAGCTTTAGAACTTGAGCATCTTCCTTTTTTTTTTCAAAATTCTAAATTAATGTTAGCCAGACCAGGTGCTGGCATGCAAACACCTACGCACGCACGACAACCTGAACCCGGTATCTCGCCGATCTTATGTCATCCATGTAAAAAATAGAAGTGAAGGCAATGACCAGGAACCGATACAATTAACCCACAGCTCCCATCAGAGACACCAATGTGAAAAGAAACACAAACATGAAAAAACAGACCCTAATGGAAACATCAATCGCGGACCGCAAAAAGGACAGTTACTTTCCCACCTAATGGCCAATAGGCTATCCAAAATAAAATAATATAAGCGGTACACACACTCAAAGACAAATAATGTCAAAAATAAACCGCGACAGAAGAACGGTGAGTGAAGCGAATTCCACTGGGTGTGTGGGGGTGGGGTGGAGGGGGGCTTAAATCGATTTAACGTGACCAATCCTCGCCCTTACTTCCGTCACGATTTAGACAAATTATTTGTTCAGCCCACATGAAGACCTCCTAACTCATCGTTGCAACATTCCCGTGAACATAAAAATCAAACAACCACAGAGATGAAACAACGGCGAGGACTCGACAGCAAGAAACAACTGAAATGCTTGAGCAAAAGAAAACAAACAATCAGACTCCGATGGGCCCAACCAAAATTATATAACATTAGATTCTCTCTAATTCTCAGTAGCCTTTACGCTGGAACCGTCATAGAATCTGAAGCCTGACCCAACGGCGGGCAATTAAAGAGGGAAGCAAAGTTGTCAACCATGCATGCAGTCTGTCGTATAACATTAATGTTGTGCCCAATCTTTTTATATCGAAGAATGATTTTATGAAATTTGGTGCTGAAATCATTGCAATATTATATTTTTCTGAATTTATATACTAAGTCACCAGTGATGTTTCCATTGGGGTCTTGTTGTTTCATGTTTGTGTTTCTTTCCCTTAGTTTCTCTGATGGGAGCTGTGGGTTAATTGCATCGATTCCTGATCATTGCCTTCACTTCTATTTTCTTATGAAATTCTTGAGTACAGTGTTTAAGGTGACGTAAAGACGTCTTAAGTTTAGGAGGTAATAAGTTCGTATTTTGAGAGTTGATAGAAATTGTTCACTAGTTTCAGAATGCTAAGTTTCCATTCTTTAGAGCTTTATGCTCAACATACACTCGTTTACACCATCGATTACCAAATTCATTCAAGGCAGCATTGATTTCATCTCTAGACATATTGAAATCAATTCGAGAAGGAAATCGATATTTCGGTCCTTTAGAAAGGGGGAGTTCCAGCCGATAGTAAATTTCCATAGGGTTCTGCCCACGCACAGATGTCCGTGATATTGTGCATAATTAATACCTGGTAAATGACTGTTCATTATTTAGCTATTTCACTTTCATATCTGTGTTCATTATAAATCTACAATGTTTTGTTTATTTCAGCATCTGAAACTAGGGGTACCCCCAAACAAGTATACATGTACACAACAGCTACTTATGTTTTGGAGTTATTTTATTCTCAGGCTTCACTGTAGTCATTTGAGATTATTTTTGTATCACATTTACTATGGTTCAGGTAAAGTTCTATAGACCATGCTCATTTCATATGGAGGAGGCCCTAGACTTCACAACCATAAAATCTTTCGGAGTATGTTTGACTTTCGATTTCATACTGTTGCAGTTCTTGTCACCTCATCATTTTAATAAGAAAATTGCCCATATATGTGTAAAACATTTTACCAAATTTTCTTGAAAATCTGAGACCGGTAACATACTGCATTTGAACATAAGAATAATAATGGTCAGATTTTTATTTTTTTTCAAACCATTTGTAGATATGGTAAATTATTTTCAATCGAGAAATTGCTCGCAAATAATATATATAAACATGAATATATGTATGTTTTAACCATGATGTGTATAGTAGGAGCTCATATAATCAGCAGCTGTATCAGTTATGACAACCTGGGGAACACCAAAATCACAATTTATTTTGAGCGTTCATTAACAATTCAATAAAAATATATTTCATTATATGACAAGAGTTTTTGCATATAATGTAATCCTAAAGTTTGCTGAAGCTTATTATAACCAAGACTGTTGAAATGGCAAGTAAAATGGATTGTTCGGTAAACCAGACAATTTTCTTGATTCTCTAATAAGTGTATTATGCAGTATTATAAGTATGATGCAGTCAACTTAAAATGTTTGAAAAGTCTGTCATACAGGAATGCTACAGCTTGCTTGAATAGCCAAGATTTATGATGTTTTTATTATGGTGTGCCAGGTAGTTCATAAAACCACATATTTTTGGCCCACTGTATACACAGATTACTGTAGACAAAATGGAAACACTGTTGTTTTGGCTCTTTTATCACTCTGACAATGTCCCCTCAAAATCTGAACTAAACTACAGTCTACTTAAAGCGTAACAAATGTCGCCTGCTGTGCAAATCCGTGTAAAAAAGTTATATTCTTAAATATAATCGTTATATTCTTATATATGATCTGGAAAACAACCAGTTATTTTTGAGTAATATGATTTAATATAATAGAGAAGACTATTCATACTTTCAAACGATTTCAGAGGAAGAAAAGAGCGAACAGTATATTTGCTAGCTGTGCTATAGAAAAATATATAACCAACTGCAGATTTTGGCTCCGCAAATAAGCTAGTAGTACAGCTAACAGCTGATTCACGCCATTTGTAAAACTGATGAATACAGAGCTAGAAAGCTTAACTTTGATTGCAAGTACTGCATACATATGACTTAAAATGCGAATGGTATAACTACATATAAATATAATATCAGCTATAAAATAAATTTGTTACAGCAACTTGCCTTCCAGCTATTTCATTTAGGGAAGTGTATGCCAAATGCCAATTTTACAACTAGTTCCAGTGTGACTAGCTCTGCATTTATTTTGAAGACTAAAACATTGTACCTAAAAATTTTGCAGATGTTACAATGAACCTAGAAAAAAAATGCAGAAAATTCTTTCCATGATCTCACAAAACGTTTGGTGGGGGAGCGGAGTGTGAGTCTCTTTGACCAAGTGATGTAAGAAAATATCAACAATACAAGGACCAATCAAACATAAGAACAATCAGAAAATCAGTCTGTCCCTTCAAGTTTGCAAATTACTGACTGCTGTTTTATTTTAAAGAAATAAATTACAACAATAAAAATAATTAAGGAAAAAATAGGATTATGAAAGTAATTAATTAAGCAAATTCATAACGTCATTCAGTATTACTGACATCAAGTGCCTTTGTATTGCAGGGTTTAAAAATGTACAAGAAGGCCAAATAAAATAGGGTAAAAAGATCCACCATGTCTTATTCCTATTGTGTCATAATGTAACTTTTTCAGCATTATCATTTTTGCAATATTGTCAACACTAACATTCATCATGGACAGTGCATGAATGCATTTTATTTTTTCTCTTTAAAAGTTTTGGATAAAACTTGACTTATACATTGATAATGTATGTTCTCATTTACTTTGTTTGTGTGTGTGTGTGTG
Source organism: Lucinisca nassula (assembly GCA_963580285.1). Classification (NCBI taxonomy): domain Eukaryota; kingdom Metazoa; phylum Mollusca; class Bivalvia; order Lucinida; family Lucinidae; genus Lucinisca; species Lucinisca nassula. The sequence continues at coordinate 76,435,553 of OY757010.1, forward strand.
GGGTGGGGGGGGGGGGGTATTATATAAATGCCTATGCTAAGCTTTGTATGATAAGGTGGCCCTAAATGGACATAAAACACAATAAAAATTCACTTTAAGGAAATCTTGTCTCCTGGTATTGAAACTGATTTTGGCACAAAAATTGACCTGAACCCATATCTAGCTTTCAAAAACAATGTTACCGGTTTCTGATTTTTTTTAATTTGTTTGCTATATAGAGCACATATGTGGCCTATTTTATATGCAATATCTTGGGGTGACAAGATCAGTAACACATCTAATACTTATGATGAACATCTTATTTTTTGCAAATTTTCATGAAAAATAGAAGAAATTTTGTAAATAAATTTATCAGGAAGTTTAAAAGGCATAGACACATTTACATTTTTGTATTAGATTAATCCTTATGGAGTTCTGTTGCCAATCAAAGCAACAAAATTTAAAAATAATCATACATATTGATTTAAGACTGAAAAGTTCACAGGTGTGTATGACCGCTACAGGGGATTACCTCAGGGACCTCTCCTGAGACCTATAGTAATTTATCAAATGAAACAAAGTTATATATATAGTTGATAGACCTCAAGTAAACAACAACTGAAGTTTCAAGAAAATCTGTGCGTGGGCAGATTTGGAACTCCCCCTTATATGTCGTATCCTAGAATCAGAAATATTTTTTTAAATTGCCGGTAACTATATGACCAGCAGCAGGATAGCAATACACTGAATTTTGACAATCATAGGTATCAGGAGTGCAATTCATTCAAAACCAGCAAGTCATCTCTCAGCAACGCATACTGCTAGATTAACTCCGAGTCAGCAACTCCTGCGGCGTCACAACACAAACGTTCTCCAGACCGGATTATAAGCCAGACGAACGCAAATTGAATGCAACACCGGCAGAACCTGCTCTACTGAAAACTTTAGCATGAGTCCTTGGTGTTTGAAAACGGTCCTAAGATGCGTCAACGCCTATAATTCTGAAATAGCTCAATTAAATGAAATGAAAGTTCATGATTCATTGTTGAATCAATAAAATTTAATTTGAAATTTATTCAAGAATTTTACAATTATTTTATTTTATTATTGTATTTATTTATTTACTTATTTATTTATTTATCTATTTATTTATTTTCTTAATTTCATTACGATAACACAGCCGTGAAACATAGTGCATTTTTAACATCTCCAAAATGGCTACTTTTCTGATGAAAATCCTTGATATTTTTCTTATTTATACTGCAAACTTGGGTTGTGGGTGCTCGTTAGAACCGCCTCATTAAGGGGGTTCTGACGAGTACTCACAACGTATGTCTTGGAGCAGAAATAAGGAAAATCATGTATACCCCCGTAAACCCCAGTTTTCTCTATATAAAGTGGGGTTTAGGGAGTATTCATTTCACGGATTTGTTCACGTGATATATGTACTGGGTACTTTTTATTTTTGCTGATTATTTGTTTTGTCAGGTTTAATTTATTGCACGACCCGCAGACAAAGCGACCGACTGAAGTCGGTTGATTTTCTAAGAGTGCCCTAAAATCACCGTGTCATTCTGTCAGTCTTTCTGTCCCTCCGTAACCCGTTTGTGAAAATTGGTGATAGTGACTTAACCGATTGGAATATTTAAATAATTTTTGGCATACTGATAGATATCAATGAGATCTAACCAATGAACTTGCCAAATATTACATTCCATTTAGTATAGCCTCGCCGAGGCGCAAAATGTGAAAATTTTCGAACTGCTTCTCATCGGAAACCGTTGGGCCGATTGAAGTCAAATTTCATATGGAGCCTCTATGAGATGGGGGAAACCAAAATTTGCTCATGGGGTCCAGGTCACATGACCAAAATGGCCGCCAAGCCATATATGGTAAAAACCCTTCAAAAATAGTCTTCTCCAGAACCATTGGACAGATTTCCACGAAACTTAATAAATAGCATCTGGGACGTAGGCCCATCATAAAGTGCTAAAATGGTGACCCACGGTTGACCTTGACATTCTTTGTGCCTAGGTCAAACTTTGACACATTTGCTTTTGTATTGGAAAAGTAAGAATGCATTTTATCCTGCAAACGATTCAGAATACAGTACTAAAGTATAAGATATATTTTTGCTCCTTACGATAAGGCGCATTTATTGGGGGAACCGTTTTAGGTCCAGGTCGCATGACCAAAATGGCCGCCATACCCATATATGGTAACACTCATAAAGCTAAAAGCATCCGGCGGGTCGTGCACTTCAGCTGAAGCACTGGTTTGTTATCAGTTTTGTATCCATAACGATAACACACCAGTATGACAAAGTGCATTCTTTCATTTCTCCAAAATGGCTACCTCCGATGAAAATTTTAGACTTGTTTCTAATTTATACTCCAAACATAGGTTGTGGTTCCCGATAGAACCGCCTCATTAGAGTATCCACAAGCTATGTCTTCGTTACCGTTATAAAATAATTGTAAAATTCATTGAATAACGTTTACCCCGTAAAACCCAGTTTTCTCAAAATAAAATAAGGTTTAGCGGTGTGTTCGTTTCACGGACTTGTTCACTTCATCAATGTCCGTATCGTTCGCCAACAAATTGCTGGCAGTGACGTAGCTGACTATTTGAGCTATTTTACCGTTAGCCCAATACGCTTTGCATTGTTCAGAACAAAAACAAGTCGTGACGTCACTGTCAACTATTCCTCGACGGACAGTACTTCAGGTAAACAGTTAAGAGCGTGAACAAGCGGCGGAATGTAGATAAAGGATCCACAAGTACGGAAAAGATGATTTTTTTATATATATATATTGAACTGGCTGTTCGAAACAGTCAAAGTCCTATGGCGTGCACAAGTCCGTGAAATGAACATCTCCCCCACTAAACCCTACTTTATATACAGAAAACTGGAGTTTACTGGGCTATACATTATTTGTCTTATTTCTGATCGAAGACATAGGTTGTGGGTGCTTGTTCGAACCACCCCATTGCATACATAGGTTGTGGGTACTCGTTAGAACCGCCTCATTGAGGCGGTTCTAACGAGCACACACAACCTATGTTTGCAGAATAAATAATTATCATGGATTTTCATCAGAAAAGTAGCCATTTTGTAGATGTGAAAAAAAATGCATTATGTCACACTGGTGTGTTATCATAATGCAATGCCAGGATAATTTTTCCAGCTGACTCACCGGTGTTGTGAATGTTTTTTTTTTTTTTCGTATTCCGTGTTTATTTCCTTCTTCCTGTCTCAGCACAATGAAACAGGTGTGGAAACATTAGTGCAAAACGATGCTTATATAACCCATGAACTATCGGACTTACAGCTCCTTTAACACATTCTTACCCGGAAACCTATAAGAGGGACATAAGCAAAAGTTGCAGATCCCAACACATACATGAGGGTTCTGATCGGGGTTACACTGTTTTGCTAACAGGATTTTTCATAAAAAAAATACAAATATAGACCCGACCAATGGACTTCTCCACATTTAACTCTTGACGAGTCCACAAGTAGGCCATGTTATACTATTTATTAATTGTCATTGTGTTAGGGGAATATTCCCGCTTTTCAAGGACATAAATGATTTAGTATACCAAATTCTGGCTTCTAGACATTCTTCCAGTGAATGCGAGTACCCACAATACATGGTTTTGAGCAGAAATAAGAAAAATATATGGTTTAGAGCAGAAATAAGAAAAATAATGTATACCCCTGTAAACCCTAGTTTTACTATATAAAAGTGGTGTTTATGGTGGTCAAAATTATATGATGAGGACCCGCGAGTACTGTAAAGTATTTTTTTTTCAATATTGAGCTGGTTGAACAAAATAGTCCGAGTCCAGGATCATATTTTACAACCTACACGCAGAGATGACGAACGACCAGTGCTGTCCATCTTTTTTATATATATTTCGAGGCCATTGTCTTCTTTTCTCAGCACAGTGACACATACTATTTTTTCAAGATCCAGTGCTATCCATGTTATTTAAAGGTCATTTCCTGTTTCCTTCTAAGTTCAATGAGAATATCTTGCAAAAGTGTTAACACGACAACTCACAGCTCTTTGAAAGTGTTAACCCTTCTCTTGCTGAATATAAAGTTTAGCCACAACCATTTCTGACTTTGAACCAATCAGATTACTTGATGTAATTTATTCCTACAATTTCATAAATTGAATATCAAACAGTGTGGATCCTGATCAGATGGCTTCTTCAGAAGCCATCTGATCTGGATCTACACTGTTTACAAAAATATGGGTTGTCGTGAACAGCAAGATAAGGGTTAAAACTGCACAAGAACTGCGGAAGCTTCTGGCATTGAGCTACGTGTACTATTACCCATATCTCGCTGAACACGACAACCACTACCTTTGCAAAAAGGTGTAAATCGATACCTGATGGCTTCTCGAAGGCATCTGATCAGGTTCCACACTGTTTGTTATGCAGTCTGTGAATTGAACGAATACTAGCCTGTAGTACCAAAGGGCTAAGACGGTTGAAATTCAGACACCTGCCTCGCAGTAATGAAGGCTTTTAAAAGTCCATTGGAGTATATTAACATTTCCAGTGTAAAGTGTAATGTAAACCTATAAAAACAATGTTGTTCATACTTCCATGAACGCATCGAGTCACATGATTTTCAGTGACGCCAGGTGACGTCAGTCTAAACCATGGTTCCATATGGACGTTGGTGACGTCAACGCTGTTCTCCCTTTCTAGAAAAACAGCATGTAAATGTTTTTCAGCTTTAAAAGTTTGCCATATAAGCAAGTTTCGCCCTGTAAAGAGGGACAAAGAATGTAAATATAAAAAAATAAACTTTATTTTTCTGCTTTTCATTAAAGTATTAACGTCAGCGGGTCGCTAGCAAAGTTTACATATTTACTTTGCACGCAACCCACTGCGTTCATACTTTTATGAACAGCAGAAAAATGAAAACGTTGGATCCCAATAACAGTAAACGAACCCCATATTAACTTTGCTCGTGATCTAATGGTCGACGTTCAATGGCTCGAAGACCTTCGGGACCATGAAAATGTGTTCGAGACAGAGGTGCTTCGAGCCATCGAGGTTGATCCTAGAGCCTGGTCAGGAGGCATTTTATGGACATCTTTTCAGTTTTCTTCAAAATAAATGTACAGTAGAACTTCGATGGCTCGAACACCGATGGCTCGTTTCCCATGGCTGGGTCGAACCCGTTCTTGAGTCCCTAAGGAATTTCACTACATAAGAAATAGGGAGGGTAAGATTTAGGATATTTTCGTGTTTTATCTTGCAAATGTATGCTGTATGTACTCATTAGAATCTCCTCGATGAGGCGATTCTAATGGGTACACACAACATACATTTTTCTGTATAAAACACCAAAAGGTGTCCTAAACTATGCCGTTATGCCTCCTGGGAGTAACGCTCGAACTACTCGAACTCGAACTACCCCTGTCTCGAACAGATATTCGTGGTCCTTAAGGCGTTCGAGCCATTGAAGTTCGACTGTATGTTGTTGTACTCATTAGAATCGCCTCATACGTTTTCGAGAGCAGACCAGACAATTATCACAACTACATTTATATCTGCATTTATGGCATTTTCCCTAGCGACCCAAGAACTGAGTCGGAAGAGCCGATGTAACCGAGCCATTTGTGTTCCAGACAACTCCGAAAATATCATGATGAAACAAGAAAACGCTTGCAAACAGTTAACAGTTTTCCTTTTATTGTCTACGCCCATTGGCGTAGACGTAATAGACGTAGGTTTTAATAGGGAAGTACAGCCATAAGTTTTTTTTTTTTTTTTTTTTTTTTGGTTTGGGTTTTACGGCCCTTTCAAGATTATTTCACTCATATCGAGCCGATCGTTAATCAGAGGTGGGCGAAAACCGGAGTACCCGGAGAAAAACCACCTGACCTTCCGTTGCAGAACTTGGCGTCTCACACGTGGCCCGAGCGAGGCTCGAACCTACGGCGGTGAGAGACCTAATGACTAAGAGACAGCGCTCTTATCCACTAGGCCACGGAGGCCCGTAACAGCCATAAGTTACCGACAATGCAGGTTGACCTTTATAATTTATGCATCAACAAGTATAGGCTTTCACAAGAAGGACCAAGAGGGCCATGGTGGCCCTGGATTGCTAACCTGATCCTTATTGTAGGTACATGTAGTATAAGGTTGAGTGGAGGGTTTAAGCAGTTTTGACTGACAGTGACCCATGTAACATTTCCGTAAAATTATTTCGAATTCAATCTAGCTATTGAGGATTGAAGTCATTTTAAGGTTTATATATTTTTTTCTGGTGGCTATCATGTAATGTCTAGAGATATATCCCAGTATTATCCCAGTTTTATACAATTAACTGTCTTTGGCAATATTCTAATTGCCAGTCTGCACCCAGGATCCTGCCGACTGACATGTAATGTCTGAAGAGTCGAAGTTGTAAATGCTATAATTTTATCTCCACGAAGTGATAACATTTCTCAGAAAGCAAAGTCAGAATTTTTAACAACGGTGCATCTGTCAATGAAATGTTCCCCGAAATGGTGGAGTGGTGGGCCTGTTCCGGGGAACTGAAGAAAGTAAATCAAATATTTTCGCCAAACTTAAAACACTCATCCTTTGAGATATTACAGTATAACCTGGATTTTGGTCTTGAACAGGATCAATGTTCGAAATTCAAGAAATCATCACGAAAACACGCCTATATAATTTTGACCCCATTAAACCCCACTTTTATATAGCAAAACTGGGGTTTGCAGGGGTATACATTATCTTCCTTATTCCTGCTCTAAGACATAGGTTGTGGGTACTCGCTAGAACTGCCTCGGCGAGGCGGTTCTAACGAGTGCCCTCAATCTATGTTTGGAGCAGAAATAAGAAAAAAAAATCGCCATTCTTTTCATCAGAAAATATTCATTGGTGTGTGTGTGTGTGTGTGGGGGGGGGGGGGGGGGGGATGGGGGGGATAAATTTTCAATATGGTTAGATATGCATGATTTCTTCATGGAACACCCCTTGAAACCTCATTTTAGATAGCGTAGACTGGTAGTTTACAAGGATAAAGATTACATGTATAATTTTAATTCTGTTCCACTATAGATTTATTTAGAATATAATAATAATAATAAAACATTAATATGTCTCCAATGAAATAAATAAATAAATACAAACACGAATGAATAAATAAATAACCGTTTGATTACGATGGCACACCCATGTGACATAGTGCATTTTATTCACATCTCCAAAATGGCTCCATTTCTGAAGAAAGTCTGTGATATTTTTTTTATTAATTCTGCAAACATTTGTTGTAGGTGCTCGTTAGAGCCGCCTGCATTCTGCATTCTGCATTCTGCCTTTGGCTCTGGTGTGTTAAAAAAACAACTTGTCTCTCCGTTTGCAAAATTTATGCGTTAATCTTCAAGAAGTCTTCTCTAAAGTGTAGTAAAGCCGTCTACTTAACTTCTCAAACAGTTTTTAAGCATTCCAATTGATAAGATGTCACAAGCATATTGAAGTTGCACATGTGCCTTTGTAAAGATGAAAAAGTACTTTTTGACAAAATTACAGCATTTGCAGCTTTGACATTTTAGACGTTATACTTCAGTCGGCAGCATGGCAATTAAAATATTGCTTAAAGGCATTTATTCTTATTCAGTAGGACACACCGTGTGTTCATAATTGTTTTATTGCCCCCTGTGGTATACTGTCTATAGCAGATCAAACGAGGCCCTTAATAGGGTGATTAGTAGCTCTTGTTGAATCCCCTGACTGAGGGACTTAAGAGGAAAACCAGTGCTTCAGCTGAAGTGCACGACCCGCCGGATGCTTTTAGCTTTATGAGTGTTACCATATATGGGTATGGCGGCCATTTTGGTCATGTGACCTGGACATAAAACGGTTCCCCCAATAAATGCGCCTTATCGTAAGGAGCAAAAATATATCTTATACTTTAGTACTGTATTCTGAATCGTTTGCAGGATAAAATCCAACACAAAAGCATATGTGTCAAAGTTTGACCTAGGCACAAAGAAGGTCAAGGTCAACCCAGGGTCACCATTTTAGCAATTTATGATGGGCCTACGTTCCAGATGCTATTTATCAAGTTTCGTGGAAATCTGCACAGTGGTTCTTGAGAAGACTATTTTTGAAGGGTTTTTACCAAATATTGCTTGGCGGCCATTTTGGTCATGTGACCTGGACACCATGAGGAAATTTTGGTTTCCCCCATCCCGTAGAGGCTCCATATGAAATTTGACTTCAATCGGCCCAACGATTTCCGAGGAGAAGCAGTTCGAAAATTTTCACATTTTTCGCCTCGGCGAGGCTGTACTAAATGGAATGTAATATTTCGCAAGTTCATTGATAAGATCTCATTGATATTTATCAGTATGCCAAAAATTGTTTAAATATTCCAAGCGGTTAAGTCACTATCACCTATTTTCACAAACGGGTTACGGACGGACAGATAGACAGACCATATATGGCTTGGCGGCCATTTTGGTCATGTGTCCTGGACCCCATGAGCAATTTTTGGTTTCCCCCATCCCATAGAGGCTCCATATGAAATTTGATTTCAATCGGCCCAACGGTTTCCGAGGAGAAGCAGTTCGAAAATTTTCACATTTTTCGCCTCGGCGAAGCTATACTAAATTGAATGTAATATTTCGCAAATTCATTGGTTAGATCTCATTGATATCTATCAGTATGCCAAAAATTGTTTAAATATTCCAAGCGGTTAAGTCACTATCACCAATTTTCACAAACGGGTTACTGCGGACCCAAAGAAGGTCAAGGTCAACCCAGGGTCACCATTTTAGCAATTTATGATAGGCCTACATCCCAGATGCTATTTATCAAGTTTCGTGGAAATCTGCCTAGTGGTTCTGGAGAAGACTATTTTTGAAGGGTTTTTACCATATATGACTCGGCGGCCATTTTGGACATGTGACCTGGACCCCATGAGCAAATTTTGGTTTCCCTATCCCATAGAGGCTCCATATGAAATTTGACTTCAATCGGCCCAACGGTTTCCGAGGAGAAGCATTTCGAAAATGTTCACATTTTTCGCCTCGGCGAGGCTATACTAAATGGAATGTAATATTTCTCAAGTTCATTGGTTAGATCTCATTGATATCTATCAGTATGCCAAAAATTGTTTAAATATTCCAAGCGGTTAAGTCACTATCGCCAATTTTCACTTACGGGTTACGGACGGACAGACAGACAAACCATATATGGCTTGGCGGCCATTTTGGTCATGTGACCTTGACCCCATGAGCAAATTTTGGTTTCCCCCATCCCATAGAGGCTCCATATGAAATTTGACTTCAATCGGCCCAACGGTTTCCGAGGAGAAGCAGTTCAAAAATGTTCGAAAATTTTCACATTTTTCGCCTGGGCGAGGCTATACTAAATGGAATGTAATATTTCGTTAGTTCATTGGTTAGATCTCATTGATATCTATCAGTATGCCAAAAATTGTTTAAATATTCCAAGCGGTTAAGTCACTGTCACCAATTTTCACAAACGGGTTACGGACGGACAGACAGAATGACAGACTGACAGACTGACAGATTGACAGAATGACAGAATGACACGGTGATTTTAGGGCACTCTTTGAAAAAACCGACTTCAGTCGGTTGCTTTTTCTGCGGGCCGTGCAATCAATAATGTACACTCTAGTCAACATTTAGTAAATGATTGATTTTCCCCAGGGAGGCCCATTACCTGTTGAAGACAGAGGACTTCTCTTCAGTCAGCACTGAGGGCTACATAATATTATGTAATGAAATGATAGTCCTCAATAATCAAGAATAAATGCCTTTAAGATGGTTAATTGCATAAAACACATTTCTGGGATATAACTCTAGACATTCACATTTAATAGGTGCTAAGTGTAGACCTAGCTCTTTGTAAAGGCTATACTTGTAGCCATTCAGTCTTTGGAGTGTCGCTCAAAATAACTGTAACTTACAGACCACCTCGTCTTTTTATTGCACCTTGTCTGAGGCGACAGGCGTGCTTAACCCCGATGCGAAAGCCTTTTGAAGAAAGTGGGAAAACTAATCATGGGCTCGTTCTATGGGAAGCCTCAATGTACTTCTACCGTCCCTTTACCTTAAAAACCTGTCTCAGTCAGTCAGCCATATGTGAATGAAAGGTTTTATGCCTTGTTTAATAAATACGAAGAACATCACGTTAATACGCCAGCGAAATGAACACCCCCGTACACCCCAACTTATGTGCAGAAATCTGGGGTTTACTAGGTTATACATTATTTTTCTTATTTCAGCTCCAAGACATAGGTTGAGGTTACTCGTTAGAACCGCCTCAACGAAGTGGTTCTAACGAGCACCCATAACCTATATTTGGTGTAAAAAATAGAGAAATATCGCATTTTTTGAAGAAAACTGGGGTTTACTGGGGTCTACACTATTTTTTCTTATTCCAGCTCAAAGACATAGGTTGTGGTTACTCGTTAGAACCGCATCGACGAGGCGGTTCTAACGAGCACCTATAACATATGTTTCGGGTAAAAATTCGAGAAATGCATGTATCTCTTTTTTTTGCAGAAAACTGGGGTTTACTGGGATATACATTATTTTTCTTATTTCAGCTCCAAGACAAGAGGACCAAAATTATATAGGCGTGTTTTCGTGATGATTGGTAAAAAGACTGACAAGTCAAACTTAAATTATGGATCGGTAACAAACGATTAACTTTATTCATGGCTACCAGAAGCTACGACACATTTAAACAATGATGCCTTATTTACTTATTCGAACTCACCCTGTGTTTGATGTTACATGTAACTGAAGTGCCAAGGTCCCGCCCACTGGGGCTTGGAGAAATAGATGGGTAGCATGATGCTTTCACGCAGAGCTGAAACCGAGCGCACACTAGTACCTAAGCCTGCCTTGGCAAAGCGGTGCAAGTCGGACCGTCCATGCTTCTAAACCCTATTGGTTCCATTGGGCGACAGGGCTTGAGAAGTCATTTTATCACAATGTCGGGTAAAAGTCCCACAAAAATGGAAGCAACGTCTCCAAAATGACCTATACAGTGTTGTCGGGGACGTTAAACCTCAAATCAAACAAACAAACAAAACTTAAATGCCATATAATTTTAGAGAAACCTAATCTTTTTTGACTGGAAACAAAACATATAACTTCTGGCGTATGAGAGATTTAAGAACAAAGTTTGTTTGTTTGTTTTGTTTGATTTGAGGTTTAACGTCCCCGTCAACACTGTAAAGGTCATTTTGGAGACGTTGCTTCCAATTTTGTGGGACTTTTACCCGACATTGAGATGAAATGACATCTCAAACCCTGTCGCCCAATGAAACCAATAGGGTTTATTAGCATGGACGGTCCGCCTCGCACCGCGGTTCCTGGACAGGCTTAGATCCTCTAAACGGTTTACCAGTACTAGTGTGCGGACCAGAGGAAGCATCATGCAGCCCATATATTTCTTCAAGCCCCTATGGGCGGGGGCCCTTTAAGAACAAAGATCGTCTTTAAAAGTAATAATGTTTTAGAGTGTCATCTTGGCGTATCATGGGAGGATACGACTCACCTGAGGTCTGCGGGTCTGAAATGCGTGCACAGTCTGGTCTGTGCCCTTGCAACTCGAAAGAGTCCTTTGTAGATCCTGCCTCATCCACTATCTTCGATGGTACGCGTAGCACGTAAAAAGTAAAAAGTTGTATGCATTCATGAACACACCAACAACAGACCCACCAATCCTGTAACACTTGGACGGGATGGTAACATTTAACTTGATGCTTCGTCATCAGTTATAAGATACGCAACTTTACTGTGAAACAAATAACACATATACGTTTCTATTTAATTCAACACCTGTATTATCAGCCACGTCGAGAAAAAGAAAAAACAACAACAACAAAAAACAAACATTTTGCCATTTGCGAATAACAAAGGTACAGATCAGACTGCGCATGCGCGCAGTCTGATCTGTACCTTTGTTGGTCACAGCTTTGTTTGTATAAAATCTCTAATACCTATATGTAGAAAATCCAGACTATTGCTAATCTGTGCAGCAGAGCAGGCTGGAAGGCCGTGTCGAAAACCCCGAAGACATATTCTCTTGGGGCCGGGCTCTTGGATATTTATGCTTTTGTTTCACAAAAATGCTATGGCAAAATAAGAGATTATTTTTATCATAGAGTGAGAAAAAATGGTAAAATGCTTTGAAAAAAAAAAACAGCCTACGGTGTTCAGCTTTGATTTCATAATGCCTGAAAAGCGGTTAATAAAAGATTAAACCTACTTAAGTCCCATGAATGGAACATTGGTAGGTAGTGCAGATCCAGATCAGTCGTCGCATGACTGTTTGCTTAAACTACTACAAGAATCATTGTCAAACTTACAAAGCATCTCTACGTGCACTTAAGTAGCAGTATATGTTAGAATCAGGCAGGCCCTAAAGAAATGGTGATTTATGACTTGTTCCAAGTATCAAACATTCTAGGAGCATTTGGTGCCTTATAAGCTAGAACTGAAAAAAGGCAAAGCCAAAATGTGTTCTGCGAAGCATTGCCATGACAACACCAGATCAAAGATTTTACCAGAATAATCAGTTATTAAGATATTTAAAAAATAGAACCTATGGAAAATAGATGAAACTTGAAAAATGCAAAATATCAGCATTCTGAATGAAAATGTGACAATTTTTGCCTTTTTGAAAAAAAAAAAAAAAAAATATATATATATATATATATATATATATATATATATATATATATATATATATATATATATATATATATATATATATATATATATATATATATATAACACAGGTACTGCGTTGCTATGGCAACAAGTGAAGGCGGTATCAAAGGACTTTTGTAAGTGTTAAAATGACAGACTCTTGTTCATATTTTCTCCTTTCAACAGCGATGCGGGGTATTCTATAATAGACTTAAAGACTGTGGAATCGTCTTGTTTTTGAAAACATAAAACGTTTAGAAAATGTCCGACCCGTTCCCATGACAACCAAGGAAGTGACTATCAAGGGAGTTTAAGAAAAAGCTAAACTATATGAACCAATATCGCATGTAAGTCATTACATCAAATACGGGTACCAGCCATATAGACAAGTCATATGTTTCTCGCTGTCTCATTATTTCGTTAAAATTTTACTGTTTTAGTGTTCAAATTGGTTAATAATTCATCAATAATACTGGACATAGTTAATATTACGAGGTATTTTAAACATTTTATTGAAAAATGAAGAAATTATGATTTTATCGATATTCTTTTAAAATTCCTTTGTTCACATTTCTGGGTCACCTATGCGCACTGAACAGTGTTAATCGTTTACCTGAGTAAATCTCAAAAGAACTCACGGACTAGAATAGCCAAGTTAGTTATTAATCATCTGTTGGTCAACTAAACTGATAAAAATGGCAGACGTTGACATAAAAAGTAAACTTCAGGAAATCGACGAATCACTGAAGAGCATATATTTGAAGATTATTCTGTCTCTTGATCTAGACGAACTTAATAAAGTCAAAACAAACAAATGCAATTACAAAGCAACGGTTAAATCCGAGATTCTGGAGCTTCTTCCTGAGGCTGGTGAAAGACAAGCTGATGAGACAGCACAGTACATATCCAATCTGTTGAGTAATGAGGCTCAACGAGAAAAATCAAGACGGCTAACAAAAAATGGCAAACCACAAACAAGAAGAGCAACATTGAGTGACCCCCCAAAATCAGCCGAAAGTTCAAAACAATCTCTGGGACACGATAAAACAGAGGAAATACGAATAGACCTCACACATGAAAGCTCACAGCAGTGTGATCTGTCAGAAACTTTTTCGAGGGAGCTTGAAAACACAATTCAAGATCCAGATGACTCGCTGAATTCAACATTCACTGCATCACAGCTGGACAGCACGTATTCTACAAATCTAGACGACAGCACCACAAAACTAAAGACACTAGCACAGGCAAACGATAAAGAAAGAAACAAAAATAATAAGGGTCAGCGAAAGAAGAAAGGCAAACAAACAACCCAATCAGAAAAGGAAGTGGAATGTGAAATAGATCGATCTGGTGACAGTGAGATCTCGTGCACAGACACCTGTAACTTGTCTTCTGACTCAAATACTGACAGTCTACGCTGTAACTGGTGTATGAATTGGTTCCATACCCGATGTGTTGGAATAATAGACATTCAGACAGTTGGAGCTTGGGTCTGTGGGGACTGCAGGCTTCTGCCTAAAGTAGTTAACCAAATGAAATCACAGGTCGATGTACTTTTGGACACAACATTTAAATTCATTAAAACTTTCTCTGAATTTACAAAAAGCATGGATAACAAATATGGAAGTCTGAATGACAGACTAACGGCCATTTCAAACCAAAGCAAAACATGCCAGCAGACCACCACCGATTCACTCTCTACTATCGCCAAACAGATAGGCAACGTAAAATCGGACATAGACAGGAAAACCGACGTCGTAATATCAAAATCACAAACAATCATTGATGTAGTGAAACATACAGCAGACCTGGTTGACAAAACATCCGCACAGGTATCAAAAGGTCAAATCTCTAAAGTTTTGCCAGATGGTAGCAATACTGAAAATAATAAAACAAACAGCCCAAAACAGACCCTCAATTCAGAAACAAACAGCTCCAAGAAAACCCCTATCAAGCATATCGATCCAGCAGGTGAAACAAGTCAAAGGGCAAAACCACCGACTCAAAACAATAGCGTAGGAAACCAATCTACAAAGTCTTTACCAAAACGTGATTTGACATTCATCACTGGTTCTTGCATTCTAAAGAGCATAGATACCAAGTTCTTGGCCCCAAATGTAAAAGTCAAAAGTTTTCGAAAAGCCAAAATTGAAAACCTTCATGAATCACTAACAAAAATGGACCTAACCCGTTACGAAAATATAATCATACATGTAGGGGGTTATGATATAGATGAAAACATTAGTTTGGCTTCTTTCGAAGAAAAGTACAAATCGCTGTTAACCTTCTTGGCAAACTCTGGCTGTAAGGTGTATGTTTCAGGCCTACTGCCAAGAGGCGGCACAGACATGAAAATGTTCAATGAAATTCTTAAAGACTTAAGCACATCACATAATGCCGAGTTAATCGACAACCACAACTCCTTCATCATGGCCTCAGGCGAATTGCCGTTTGACTTCTTCCATGCTGATCAGGTTAACCTGAAGTTCTCAGGCACCAGAAAACTGATTCACAATATAAACGACACCTGTGTCATCCTTCCCAAAGTACAAACTATTAAAAATTTCCACAGAGCGAACAATGGTAATATCCATCGAAATACACATTTCAGAAAGCGTACTGTTCATGTACAATAGGATGAGGTGTCTGGGAGCCTCTCAAGTGACATTATACAAACTTTAAATTCTTTTCAGATACTTGACATAGTTTGTAATGAATGTAATAACCTACGTTGTGACAACACTCCAATACATACTGGCAATCTGTTGCATGAAATAACAGATAATGCACCACAGCAAAATAACACATTTATTGATTCAAATGTCAATGAATCCTCAGCTAACTTGCAAAGTGATTCATTTAACGGCATTAACCAAACAAGTCCTGGTAATTATCAAGTTCATCCTCCTCGACCAACACATAGCACTGACCAATCGCAGACTGAACTTCGCTTTTCTAAGAGAGGGCTTCATATTGTTAATCTCAACATAAGGCATATCAAACCAAAACTTGACGAAATTAGAATTATGTTGAACAGCTCAAACAATGTTGACATTTTGGGTACGTGTGAAACATTTCTTAACTCAACTGTACCTGATGATATACTGACCATGCCAGGCTATACCTTTGAAAGAAAAGATAGATCTGAGTGTGGGTCTTCAACAACAAATGGTGGAGGTATACTGATCTACCTAAGTAACCATGTCGCCTACGTGCGCCGACATGATCTTGAGTCTACAAATATCGAATCAATTTGGATTGAAATTAAAATTAAAAACAGCAAGTCCTTTTTAATATGTTCTGTTTACCGACCCCCATCATCAGCAGCTGACTGGTATGATACTTTTTCAAATCAGATTGAAGCATCACTCCAAGGCACAGACGAAATTTACGTAATGGGCGATATGAATGTCGACATCCAAAATTCTACCATAGTGTGCAACAAATGGAAACATATCACTGAAATTCATGATTTAAACCAGCTTATACAAGATCCGACTAGGATCACGGCTCACTCTAGTACATTAATCGATCACGTGTATGCTTCAAACCCTGAAAAGATCACTGAAGTGTCAGTTCCAAATATTGCTATTAGCGATCACTACCCCATATGTTTTACGCGATGCACAGCAAAACGACAAATCAAAAGGCACGAACATAAAACTATTCAATATCGATGTTTTAACAGTTTACGGAAGAAAAATTTTGTTGTGAACTTTCTTAAGCATTAAAGACACTCCAGTTATCAACCATCGATCCAAATTTAAATTTCAGAAATTGGTGCAAGATTTTTTCGGAGGTATACAATAGGCACGCTCCAATAAAAACTAAACGCGTGAAACGTGATGTACAGCCTGAGTGGTTAAACGAAGAACTAAAGTCTGCCTTAAAAGCTAGGGATACATACCACAAACAACAAAACTGGAGTCAATATAAGTTCTACCGAAACAAGACAACATCTCTTATTCGAAAATCTAAGAGGGAACTATTTACTAGATCAATATCTGAAAACAAAACAAACTCATATCTCTGGAAACACATCAAAAACATAAATGGTCAGTCCGATAAAAGTACGTTACCCACTACAGTTAATGTCGACAATGTTTCGAGTGATACGCCCTCGGACATTATAGATCAACTAAATAGCTATTTTTCGTCTATTAGTGAAAAACTTAAAAATAAGTACGGACAGGAAAATATCCCCTATGACTTCTCAAAGTTAAACGCTTATGTCGAGTCAAAAATACCGAACGATGTTACTTTTAAAATCCCATTTATGAAATTATCAGATATGTTGTCCATAATAAAATCACTCGACTCCAATAAGGCGACCGGGTTGGATGGGATAAGTGCAAAAATTTTGAAATTAGTTGCGCACATTGTCTCCCCTACTCTCTTAGAAAGAATAAACCATAGCATATCATCTAGTCAATTTCCTGATCTATTAAAGCTGACAAAAATCACTCCTATTCATAAAGGGGGAGCAAAGGATGACCCAACAAACTATAGACCAATATCTCTACTGTCCGTTCTTTCTAAAATAATTGAAAAACATGTCACAAAACACTTATTTGCATATATGAACAAGTATAATGTACTACACCGGTCACAGTCTGGCTTCCGAAAACATCACTCATGTAATACAGCTTTGATAAACTTAGTTGACAAGTGGCTGAAGAATATTGACAACGGAGAAATAATCGGGGCGGTATTTTTCGATCTACGAAAAGCCTTCAATTTTGTGGATCACAAACTCTTAGTACAAAAATTGGCTGCTTATAAGATTAGCGATGACTCTCTTAGATCGATAAAATCGTATTTAACAGACAGACAACAGTGTATTGTTGACAAATCATTGACGTCATCTTTTCAAACTGTCAAATCAGGGGTCCCACAAGGCTCAGTTTTGGGACCTGTTCTTTTTCTCCTATTTATTAATGACATGCCTTTATTTATTAACGAAGCGTATGTCGATATATATGCGGACGATACAACCGTACACGCGGCAAGTAAGGAATCCAAAACTATTGAAACAAAACTCCAGGTAGCATCAGATGACTTTCAATCATATTGTAGACAAAATAAAATGTATGTTCACGCTGGAAAAACATCCATCATGGTTATAGGATCTCGTCACAATCTATCCCTGGCTAAATCCATGGAGATTTATATTGGTACTGAGATCATAAAAGAAGTTGAAAACCAAAAACTACTTGGCGTAATGTTCGACAATACTTTAAATTGGGACAAACAAGTCGATATTATTTCTCTTAACATTTCTAGAAGAATCACATTGCTTAAATTACTTTCCAAATATGTCAGTAAATTCAGTCTAAATCAATATTATAACTCATATATCCTTCCGATTTTTGACTTTGGTTGTTTGATTTGGGGACGCTGTACTGAAACGAACATAAATAAACTTCTAAAACTACAAAAACGCGCTGCCCGTATAATACTCCGGGCACCTATAATGGCACCATCGCAATCAATGTTTCATGAATTAAAATGGCTACCGTTTCCAGTCCGTATCCAGTACCATACTTGTATTATGATGTATAAGTCTCTTAATGGTACGGCGCCAGTCTACATGGCAGAACTTTTCAAAAAGGTCTCCGAAACACATAATCGAAATCTACGATCTGTTGATAATGAACTGCTGAGGATTCCTTACTCCACAACACGTTATTATGACCGTTCTTTCGGAATACAGGGAGCCAAACAATGGAACTCGTTGCCGCTTGATATAAGAAATGCACCGACATTAAATAACTTCAAACAGAAAGTTAAAACGTACCTTCTTACCAACCAAATACCCGCACTAAACTCTCAATAAACCAATAGTCCCACATATATGAACGTACACCTGGTCCACATTGTCATTTATCACAAACACAAATACATTGACTAAAATCCATATATGTCATACTTTTGTCCTATACCAGGTTATCTACCCTTGAATTTTTCGTTTCGTTAAGGGTATAAAATGCTCTTGGTTCAGATAGTAGTAGTTATAATGCTTTTAACTCGGATAAGTTACTCTTTCTCTATGTAAGAGTCTTATTCCGGTTTGCATGCAGAACTTACCTTTTGATGATAGGCTTTTTTAACGTCAAATATCACCAACGCACCCCCCTCCACGAAAATGTTCATTACCTTTCCCACTGACCGTACAGTGACATCATTTCTGTTTAAAACACATTGACTAAATTGGAGCAGTTTGTACAATAGAAGGTTGAAGATGTTTGTTTCTGTGTGGGTATGATAAGTTATGTTCACTAAAACTCTCGAATTTCGGCGGTCCTAATAAAATATACCTTGCCAAGGTCATCTTTCTTCATTTGAGATACGCGTTCTGCCCGCAGATGCGTTTTATTTTCCTGTTTGGCTATTGTATATTTTAATGGTGGTTGCGGAGTTCGTGACGTATATCTTTGTGTAGCAAATGCGCTGAACTTAGATGTCATCAACTCCCCAGCCACCATTAGGGTATCGAATTTCAAACCTTTTTCAAAGTTTTTTTTTTTTTTTTTTTTTTAGAAATATCAGTTTCAATATTTGCAGCACAATTGTTGTACTTGCCGTTCCGATTCAGCATATACGTGTCTGTTGTTGACATCTTCCTCTCTCTTTGTCGGGTGCCTAGCCACAGTTGTCTGCTGATTTGGAACGATGAGTATGCACAGAAATCCTCAGTGAGAGAGATCGACTGTCAGAGGGCAAACACTTATCTTGTTACTCAATCCAAATTGAAATTTCGAATAGTTTATTTTAGCTAGCCAGGTCTGTTGAAATCAATATACAGTGCAATAATATAGGAATAAGTGCAATCAATGTTCAACTGTGATGAGGTTTTAAATAGTTCTCAAGCAAGACATATTAAGATTACATTTTTTTATCAATTATAACACGTAGCTATTATCATTTTTAAGAAAACAAATATTTCTCATAACGTTTTACTGCTCTTAGCCAAAATAATATCAAATTTTCATTCTTTTATCTGAATACTTTTACAATGTTTTTAAATACCGCTGAATAGTATTTATTTCGTTTATTTCGTTTAAAACACATTGTTATTACCGTAAATTTACCGAGACCTCCTAGATGTTTTAAATGTAGTCTTGCCAAGTTGTATAAATATGTATATATTGTACAGTCACATTGTTCATAAATTGTATTTGCTTGTTTTAGATATAGAGGACCATATGTTAGATAAGTAATTGCATTGCTTAATATGTCATCCTCTTTAAATAAAGACGTTATTATTATTATTATTATTATTATTATTTAACAAACTGGGTTTTTATACTGCCGTCTATTTATAAACATTCATCCTTCACACTTTTATTTTGGCAGCTTGTTTTCGGTCAATATTTGGTTTCCATGGCAACTTGAATTCTTCAACTTTTTCCAAACATTGAAGATTTATTGAATTTCAAGTCATTATTATTGTATTATTAAGTATATCATAGCTGTTAGTTTAAAAAAACATTTGATTTCAAATGCAATTAAATTGCACAAGACATATACAACATTTGTTTCCCCAATCTAAAAACTGCTTGCTGTGGCAATAAGTGAAAGTGGTATCAAACAACTTGTTCAAGGCTAAAATGACAGATTTTGGTCCACAATTGCTTGTCCACAACGATAAGGGCAACTGACTCTATCATAGACATTAGTACTGAAGCATCCTCAATAATAATAAAGAGTTTGGAAAAATAATGTCATCGCCGTTCCCAAGACAACCAAGAAAGTGAATATCTAGTGAATTAAGGTAAAAAAGTCAAATATTGGAACCGATATAACATATAAGTCAAATACAAACTAGGCATTTCATTCTGCCGTCTATTAACTAGCTTTTATACTTCACAAAATTGTATGTTTGACAGCTTGATTTTCTGTCCATATTTGGTTTCCATGGCAACTTGAATTCAACCATTGATACAATAAAAATATAGAAAATTACCGATTTTTTGTTTTGGTTTTATGGCCCTTTCAAGATTATTTCACTCCTATCGAGCCGATCGTTAATCAGAGGCGGACGAAAACCGGAGTATCCGGAGAAAAATCACTTGACCTTCCGTTAATTTTAAGTTGTGAAAGTATAAAAGTATATTATGACTGTATTACATATATAATTAAAGTATATTACAGTTGTTTTTCCAAAGCAATTGATTTAAAAAGCAACTCAAGTAAAAGAAAAAAATACATTACGTGAACACGCCTATACAAATACATTGTAAATTTTACCGCCGAAAAAACGAAAATTTTCAGCTGAACTATTGTGATATTGTTCTTATTTCTGCTCAAAATATAGATTGTGGGTACACGTTAGAACCGCTTCCACACTTTTCCTGGGCAAGCTTATACATAAGCGGTTAACCAGTACAGTGCACATTCTTTCGCCAGAAACTGACAACTGCCTTTCTTGAATCAGCGGAAGGGAGAGAATGACCGTAGAAAAATTTCATGATCAATCTCCACGAAAGAATATTGCCGGCCCCGGCAGGTATCGAAACCGCGCCCTCCTGATCACCAGTCAGACGCGTATCCGACTGCGCTACCGAGGCCGGCTCGGCACTCCATTAATAAACATTCATAATATACACTTTCATAGTTTAGCTTGATTTTCTTACCATGGCAGTTTTTATGAAAAACAGTGCCTGAATTCAAGTTGCAATGAAAACCAAATATGGGCCTAAAATCAAGTTATCACACAACAAATGAAAATTGTAATGTATGAAAGCTGTCTTATAAAAAGACTGATTTGTTAATTGACTTCTATGACAGTTCCAGCGTAAAGGTTTACTGAGACTACGAATTTAATTTTATGTAATGTTGTTGGTGACTAGGCTCTATCTCTGCTTGGGCCCATCGGAGTCTAACTGTTGGTTTTCTTTTGCTCCAGCATTTCAGTGGTTTCTTGCTGTCGAGTCCTCACCGTTGTTCCATCTCTGTGGTTGTTTGATTAATTGTGTTCACGGAGATGTTGCACTGATGAGTTAGGAGGCCTTTATGCGGACTGAACAAATTATTTGTCTAAATCGCGACTGAAGTAAGGGCGAGGATTGTGGCCACATAAAATCGATTTAAGCCCCCCAGTGGAATTCGATTCCGCTGACCGTTCAAAGGCGGTTCTTTTGTGGCGGTTTATTTTTGTTATGCTTTATCTTTGGGTGCCTGTGATGCTTATATTATTTAATTTTGGATAGCCTATTGGCCATTTTGTGGGAAAGTAACTGTCCTTTTGGCTTTCCGCTATTGATGTTTCCATTAGGTCTCTTGTTTCGTGTTTGTGCTTCTTTCCCTTTGGTGTCTCTGATGGGAGCTGTGGGTTGATTGTATCGATTCCTGATCATTGCCTTCACTTCTATTATGGTATCTGTCCATCTCCAATTATAGGTTTTGAATGCTCGTTAGAACAACCTCAATGAACCCACAAACTATGATTTGGAGCGAAACAAAAAAAAAAAAAAAACAATGTACACCCCTGTATATCCCAGTTTTCTGTATATAAAGTCGGGTTTAGAGGGGCGTTAATTGAACGGACTTATTAACATGGTATAATATTATTTGACATTTGAACCTATGTACAATTGGAGATTCGGAGATTCCAAAATACTTCTCACGACTTCGTGATAATCAATTCTCTTGATAAAGTACATTGAGCAGAAATTGATACTAGGCATATTTAACTTAAACTTGCTTTTTGTCAGATTGAACTTACTACATACGCTACCTATTAGTGTATTTCTGTGCAAATACTGCTGCTGGTGTTGCAATGTGAACGGTAATTGCGTTAGGCGGGTTTAACTGCAGATTAAACGAAAAATATAACAGTTCCTTTTCTAGTATTCTTTGTTTCCTTTCAAAAGGGGTGTTCGTCAAGACTCGCACATGTGAAAACTTAATTTCTTTTCACGATATATAAACTCGAATCTCAGTAATTGCTTTTCGCAGCTAAAACTTTTTGCAACAGATACTTCTCCCCTTCTCTCTCTCTCTCTCTCTCTCTCTCTCTCTCTCTCTCTCTCTCTCTCTCTCTCTCTCTCTCTCTCTGTCTGTCTGTCTGTCTCTCTCTCTGTCTGTCTGTCTCTCTCTCTATCTCTGTCTGTCTGTCTGTCTGTCTCTCTCTCTCTCTCTCTCTCTCTCTCTCTCTCTCTCTCTCTCTCTCTCTCTACTCTGACGATACAGGAACTCGTCAAGCCTCGAAAATGTGAAAACATAATTTCTTTTCATGACAGTGAATTCTGCTGATACATGTAAACCTCAGTAATTAAAATTGGCAAATTTATTTCACATAATGCTTTTTGCAGACCAAACGTGTTATGTAAATTTCGTCTTTGTGTTTTTTTTCTCTGTGATAATATTGTCACTCGCCAAGGCTCGCAATTTAAGAACATAATTTCTCTCTTCATCAAAAATGAACTGTGATTATACTTGCGTTATTAGGTATTAAATTAGGTCTCGCGGATTAAACTGACAGCTTTCTTACAGTACAGTTTTGTACATTGTTTCCTTTGCAAAAAGGGGTGCTCGGCAAGGCTCGCGCATACGAAAACTGAATTTATTTTCATTACATATAGACTTAAATGAGACAATACACTGATCAGTAATTGGTTTTTATAGGTTTTAAACTTACAACTTCCTTTTTGAAGATTAATCTTGCCACATACAGAACTGCTTTGTCCTTTTATTTGTGTTGCGACAGGTGCTCGCCAAGGCTGGCACATATAAAAAGAGGATTTCTGTTCATGATACACAAGTGACGAACTGTAATTATTCATAAGACGTTATGCATTATTCCTGAAAATATGAGTTTGTACTGAGTTTAGACGGACCTAAATGGCTGTACAGAGTCGCAAAACATTGTTAAATTTGGTTATTACCTATTGGGGGTAAAATTTTCCAAACTTCGTATTGTTGATTTTTAGTATCCATACATGCCCTTTATCACTGTAAACATGCATTACCAGGAACAAGCTGCTGAAATGAGAAAAAACGTCAGAGCTCGAGACCGTTTCAAGAAAATTATCATCTGTTCAAGTGCCATCATTCCTTAGCAACAGTTGCTAGACAACCGTTAGATTTTTTAAAGTTCTTGTATTGTTTTTGTTATGTATATATGTTCTAGAAAAGGGTTATCCTTTGGAAGCAAGGAATACACCACAGAACTGTAACGTAAGGAATGCACATGTTTTCTGGGCCAGACTAGCTAGGTTCGGTCACTTAGACCTCATCAGTGTCCCTGAAATATTTTCAATATTCCACAATGGAATCAATGATCCCAAAGGGGCAAGAAAATATAGCCTGTCAGCATGCTACGACACATATATTTTTGTATATAATGGGCATTCATTCTTACTATTTGGGCCCCGTCAAGCGATTTTGGTACTTATCGCCTATGCGAGCAGCGAAGGTTCAGGCGAGCCTGCGCATCCGCGCAGTCTTGCCAGAACCTTCGCTGCTCGCTCATACAAGCAGTGAATCAAAAGGAACCTTCAGACAGAAAGCCATATCCCTGGCCCCTCTGAATGGCTGGGCATGCGCAGTTAAAATTTGTCATGACGGGATGCTCGAAGACACAAATTCGCTTGGCGGGGCTCATTTTTCCTTTGAAAATGCAGTTTTTTTCTTATATAAATATAGCCTCAAGGAAGTTAAATGGTTGGTGCGGAATAAAAGTTGTGCTATTTTTTTATCAAAGTCACGCGATCCGTTTAAGTTTTTTTTTTGTACTTACTGTGGTAGTATTTATCACATGTCAACTTTTGATCCAATTCTGAAACCATGACTTTTTTTTTTTTTTTTTTTTTTTTTACAAAAACTGCTACTTAAGGTTCCCCAATACATTGGCACAAGAAAAATATAGGGGTCACATTTGCATGTTATTTTTTACCAAAATATGATCCTGATTTCCATTTAAAATGCCTGTCCTAGAAGAAGAATGTTTGGAGGTGCTAAAGGTTATTACAGCAAGTACTTTCTTGCATTAGCAACATCTCTGTGCCTTTGAAAATAAATGCATTTCTGTATTTTTCACTTTCACCAGGAAAAAAATGAAAACGCCTGCTAGGCTTTTTAAAAGTTACTAAAACAGCTGCAGATCAATAGTTCACAACAAATACTATTGACTCGGACAAAGCTTTCTATCAAAAAGCCTACCTGAATTGAAAACCAGAATTTTTTTTGACATGCTTTTCTTCATGGGCGCCGCCATCTTCCTTTTTTGCAGTAAATCTGAACTGCTCAGATTTCATCAATTATGCCCTTCCACATTTTATTTTGCCCATCAACAATGAATATACCTTGAAAATTCAGCTTTATAGCCTTCTTCCTGCATATAGCATTATGACATCGCCTATCTTGGAAGATGTCATCACTGATAAATTATTGAAATTGTCAAATTGAAAGAGATATCCATCTTGCCAAGGAAAAAACGTATTCATACGCATTGGAACTAATTTCCAAAAATTGCAATAGTACATCATTGTTTTTAATTTAAAACATAATATTCATTTTTGAAACTGTATTGCAACTAATTTCACGTACTTTCAAACATTATTTGTTCGTTAATTTTTGTATAGTATGCATTCATTTCCAAACTATTTTTATGTGTAACGTTTTCCAGTTTGGTGTTGTTCGGCCCAGCTTCTAGTAAACAAACTGAGAAAATTATATTTTTGAAACTTTTTTCATCAAAACATATTAAATGCATTGGGCTTCTATGAGTTTTTACCAGCCTACACATTGGTAAGTAGGTGACATAACAGATCATTAATTGGATTAGATAAATATAAACTTTGTGTTGTCCAGAAGTTCACCCGTACAAAAATCAATTATTTGTTTATGGTGGCTCATGTGAACCAATGTGACAAATCAATGGTAAAAAAAAATTTCTATACCATTGCAGTTATTGGCTGTGATCAGAAGCCTTTTGGACAAAGTTTCTGGTGCTGAACAGGCTGCTTTCAGTCCTTCAGTTCAAATACGGGGATAAACTGTTGGCTTATCTTATTTTCAATTATTTGGTTTTGATTTATCCAATATCAAAGCACCCATCCTGTAAACACAATCAGTAACACAGTGACACTTTTGTGCAGTGATTGCATACATTGTTATAAACTGCATGAATGAAATGTATAAAATGAAGTACTAAAAGCACCGAAGAAGGGCAATCATTTTACAAGCTAAATGCAAGAGATTTCAACACCTCAGCCCAATCAATGAGCTTGTTGCCAAATTGGTAGAACTGGTCCTTTTTGGCTACCATACACTGAATTTAAAATAGTACCAGGTGAGATAATTACTTTTTTTGAATTTTTGGGAATCATTAATTTTCAGTTCTATTTAGGTATTTTATTTGAAATTCCTGTGTTGCAGTGCCTAAAGACAACCTTGAGCCACATTTCTATGATAGTATTTTACACATTGTGGTTCTGTGGAATGAGATGTCTTTTTTTTTTGCAAAACCAAGGAAAAATGCAATTATTTACTAAAATGGCGACTTTCGAATAAAAATCTTTGGCTTTCATATTCTTACATTTACATGGACTACCAGCTGATGAAAAATCTTTTTGGGTAATTATTTGCAAATATGATTTTTTCAATACCCCAAATGTAGTGAAATAACTGTATTGAGGAACCTTAACTATTAAGTGGAGGGTAAAGTTGAAGATTTGAAGATTGAAGAATTCGTATATCTTATATCGCTTATATCTTTTTTGGTTTTGGATAGCAAATATGTGGGAAAGCAATTGTCCGTTTTGGTGTTCCCCTATTGATGTTTCCATTAGGGTCTAGTTATTTAGTGTTTGTGTTCCTTTCCCTGGGAGATGTGGGTTAATTGTATTGACTCCTGATCATTGTCTTCAAATTTATTTTTAATTAGACTTGCCCGTCTTACTGATAATTTAATCACTGTAGCAGGTTTTATTTTTATATAAAAATGTTTCATTAGCCAATGGTTTTTCGCTGATTTTGGCATATCAGTTATGGGTTTCTGCCAGGCAAGGAAGATAATATGTGCAGAGGACTGCGTTCCTTCAACTCATAGCGGTAGGTAGGCTAGATTAATGAGTTCAAGTAGAGAAACAATCGACATTAGGTAAAGTACCATGGTGATTTAATTTTTTCCTTTATGCTAAAAAAAAAACGACTTTTCCCGGATGAACCAAAGCACTGACATTACTGGTGGGTCGATTGTCTCTGAGTGTAGGACTGAAATGCTAATGGGCTCAGTTGGTCCAAGCATCATTAGCTTAACGGTTTCGTTAGTGGGCAAATGTTAACTGTCCGAATAAGTAAAATGTATAATACAGTGGTATTTTTGCTGAAAAAAGTGACCAGCTTTTGAATATGCATTCGCATATATTTTTCTTGTGCAGATGTATTGAGGAACCTTAAGGGCAGTATGAAACTTTGGCAAAGTTGTTTGTGAAATTTCTACTGGCACATAGTCAGATAGTTGCCTTAAAAGGACACTCTAGAAAAAAACGAACACGGGCAATGCACATATCGATTTAAGGTTTCGTAAGAACTTTTGTTTGGAAACATTTTCGATATAAATATCGCCCACTTTCAGCTCTATCTTACGAGATTCCATGAGTCTTGTTTCTACGACCATACATGTCTTTTTTATATAATTTATTGTGCTCTGCAATTATTGACGATTTTTGCAATACTTTTTTCTGAGGAATTGTCTAGAATCCTCAATAACATCAACCCTACCATTGCATGTATTTAACATATTATGTAACCCCAACGAACATTAAAATACCTTCATGCCTAAACACATACTACTAAAAAGCCCATGACAAAGTGAAATCAAAAACAGTATTTATAAAGGTCAAAAGTTTCAGTATCACTGTGACATTTCAACACCGTAAAGGAGCTTAAGTCTGATATTATCACCTTTGCACCAATATTTCCGCTTCATCTTATTGAACTGGTAAAAGAAGGAAATGATAGCTAAATAAAGGAAAAACCAAAAAGCATTGATAGCACCGGTGTTTTTTCTATAAGTTGGAAATTTGATACCGATCTTTCATCATGAAAACACGCCCCTATATTTTATAGTAAAACAGGGGTTTATAGGGGTATACATTTATTTTTAGCTCGGCTGTTTTCGAAGAAAACGACGAGGTATTGTCATAGCTACGGGGTCGTCTGCGTCGTCGTTTAAAAACTTGGACCTTTTGTAATATATCTGTCATTACTGAACATATTTACTTGAAACTCGGACTAGTTGTTCATTATGAAAACGGAATGCAGCCGAGCGTTGGCACCCGCATGCGGTGCTCTTGTCTTATTTCTGCTCAAAAACATATATATTGGGAATCCGTTAGAACCGCCTCGCCAAGGAAATGACGTGTCCGAATATTTAGGGTAATTACGGTAATACCAAGTTTTCTATCTGAAAATTTTCATTTTTTGGTGGTAAAATTTTCAGAATCATCACAAAAACACGCCTAAATAATTTTGATCCCCTTGAACCCCACTTTTATATAGTAAAACTGGGGTTTCCGCGGGTATACCTATTTTTTCTTATTTCTGCTCTATAATATAGATTGTGGGTACTCGTTAGAACCGCCTCGATGAGGCGGTTCTAACGAGTGCCCACAATTTATATTTTAAGCAGAAATAAGAAAAATATCACAATTTTTCATCATAAAATTTCATTTTTTCGGCGATAAAGGTGGCAATGTATTTGTATAGGCGTGTTTGCGTAATGATTTGAAAAGGCGTGTTTTCGTAATAGACCTTATAAACTCTCTTTTTTCTTTTCTCAATATACAGTGGGTGATTTTACATTAACGCACTGCATGCTGGGTATCTTTTCACAGCAGATGACATTTTGAAATATTTTCTTAATTGTCCAAGAAAAGCAGGATCTGACATGAGATGTCAGTTCCTGTTTTCTGGGAAAAATAAGAAAAATATCAACCATTTGTCATCGGCTGAATTAGCCTAGGGAGTGCTAAAGGTTAACTTGCAATTACCTTAGATATTTGAAACGATTTACCACCTATAATATGTAGACCCCCTAAATTTTACATGAACAAACTTCGAATCCACAAATCAAAGGCAAAAGAAATAAACACTCATTTATCTCGACATTCGCATCTCGAAAACACGCCTATATAATTTTGACCCCCATTGCATCCCACTTTTATATAGTAAAACTGGGGTTTCCGGGGATCTACCTTATTTTTCTTATTTCTGCTCTAAAATATAGATTGTGGGTACTCGTTAGAACCGCCTCGATGAGGCGGTTCTTACGAGTACCCACAATCTATATTTTGAGCATTAATAAGAAAATATCACAATTTTTCATCTTAAATTTTTCGCTTTTTCGGCGATAAAGGTGGCAATGTATTGGTATAGGCGTGTTTGCGTAACAATCTGAGTGTACGCACAATTCAGTGTATAAAGCCCCAGTAGCACTGAAACGTACTAAGGGCCAGGTTTTACTACATTAATTTTGCGCCGTTTTGTAGAGAAGTGATACCTAGCAATTCCTACAAAAACCTACTGAAATGTAATAAAAATTGGAGTAAAACGAAGCAAAACGTATAAAGATGCAGCCGGCAACCGTAGGTAATACGTAGTAATACGTAGAACTCCATGTATAATGCTTTTTACGTTTTTTGTACGTACTGAATGTGTTAAGGCTACGTTTTAGTACGTTGTACTATGTGTTTCGGTAGGTATACGCTACGTATATCGAAAAAGCCACGTGTGTTTGAAAATTTCAAAGCAAACGTAGCCGGGTCACGTATGTAGCCATATATAGCCGTATGTACATGTACTACTGTTTTACTATGCTTGACTACTTTTATTGCCGCTCTGCTACGTTTTGAAAAAAACGTACCATAAAACCTAGCCCCCAGTTCGTGACAGTGATACTGTGGCTTATGCTGCCATACATATCCGCATGTAATACGTTTTTCTTACTTTTACTGCGTTTATTGCCGTTGAGCTACGTTTTTTAAAAATAAACAAAAACGTAGTAAAATCTAGGACTCAGTAAGTGGCAGTGAAACTGTGGCTTACGCAAATGAATAAATAATTCTAATGACTTGCGTATGTAACGCGACGTCGTACTGGACAGCGTCAAAAATTTGCGACAGTATATTCTGCGATATACTAGCGGAAACCAGACGTCATCACGTAACGTCGCTTTTCATTGGCTAGCATTTGGCTTTACGCCGCTCATAGGGCTTGTCGCTTTGTGCAAAATAGTACACGTTTAACAAAACAGCCGAACAAGTGCATTAGAATGGAGATAAATGTATTGAAAATTGTCATTTTGGGAGATACGGTCGCAAATTCCGATTTACGACTCTGCTGAAGCGTCGCCGTAAAACGTACTTTCCGACAGTAAAACCGCCGATTTAGCCCCCCTCACACACACACACACACACACACACACACACACACACACACACACACACACACACACACACACACACACACACACACACACACACATGACAATTTTGAATAGTTATCCCCTAAATAAGGCAGGGTGCTTATCGCATAGGCGAGCAGCAAGTGCAGTCTCGGCGGAAACTTAGCTGCTTGCAGACCTGCTGAGAAAAATGGGGAAAGAATGTTCGTTCCCGAACTTCTGAGTATTCATTGTCATACTGATTTTCCCTACGAAAATGATGAAGACTGGCGTTAACAGCGACTTCCTATCACTTCTATTTGCTGAGATTGTTTGTTTGTTGTTGTTTTGTTTGTCCTGCTGGGAAATATCGAGAAACAATTTTCCTCCAGCTTCTGAATCTTTATTGTCTAACGAGTACCCACAAATTATATTTTAGAGCAGAAATAAGAAAAATAAGGTTTATCCCTGTAAAACCGCAGTTTCACTACATTAAAGTGGGGTTCAAGGGGGTCAAAACTATATCGGCATGTTTGCGTGATGATAAAAATGATGCACACATGCTTTTACCGCCATCCCAATTATTAACTGAGATATTGTAAAAAAGGCTTGGTAATTTCGAGAAAAAGACTAGGTAATTTCGAGAAAACACTTTTGCTTTTTGTACTCGAGCATCTGTTATTTCCTTGTCATACTTATTCGCCATGAAAATGATGAAGATTGGCGTTTTCCGAGCATTCCTTTCGCATTTATTGCGGAGATATCAAGATCTTATGCTGGAAAAGCTCGAGAAAAAACTTCAACGTCCTTACTTCTAATTTTTCATTGTCATACCTATTCGCTATAAAAAGGATGAAGACTGGCGTTTACCGCACCTTTCTATTGCATTTATTAGCTGAAATATTGAGAGAAAAGTTGTTTCTTTTTCTGTTTGAATGTATACTAGGGACAAAATACAAGAGGCTCAATGAGCCTAAACCGCTCACCTGAGGAACTTAAGTTTTAACAATTCACAGACTTGACTACTAAATCTGCTAATAGAATCCAGCCCATTGACCCTTACAGGATATGTCATCATTATTGCATTGCATTCCAAGTTTGAGACTTCTAGCTTCTATAGTTCCTGGGAAATCTTTGACGAAAATTAAACATTGGTCAAAATGGAGAGAAAGAAGAATGAAAGAACAGATGAACAAATAAGCTGAGAAAGCCCAATGTCTCTTACACAAAATAAGTCATCATTATTCTATTGAATACCAAATTTGATGCTTCTAGCTTTTATAGTTCCTGAGAAATCTTTGATTAAAAATTTAACATTGGTCTATTATCTCTATATGGAGAGAAAGAAGAATGAAGGAACAAATGAACCAGACTAGCTCCAAAACATAATGCAGCCTTTCCCCTTGCCCAATGGTGCTACACATAACATTTAAACAAGATTGGTCGACTGCCTTCTGAGATATGCTTCATTGAAAGTGTGGACGACGGATGGACGGACGACAGACGAAGGACTCCGGAGCCTTGGTATACTATCAGCTCACTGGAGCCTTTGGCTCAGGTGAGCTAAAAATTCAAGTCGCTATTTCTGTCACAACATTTTCCCTACGTTAAGTCTATGGGCAAATTTTTTTGTCTCTCAAGGTCACGTAACTCCGAGGTCAATATTCCGATTCGGCCCAAAATCGAACTTAACCGAGATTTTATGCCTGTCCTCGTTACCTGCAAGTTTGAAGCTGATATGAATAAAAATAAAGTTGCTATCGTGGTCACAACGTATTTTTTTATGCTCAAGGGCAGGTAACTCCAAGGCAAATATTCCGATTCGGCCCAAAATCGAACTTAACCGAGATTTTATGTCTGTCCTCGTTACCTGCAAGTCTGAAGCTGATCTGAAAAAAATTCAAGTCGCTATCGTAGTCGCAACATTTTCCCTAATTAAGTCTATGGGCAAATTTTTTGTCGCTGAAGGTCACGTAACTCCGAGGTCAATATTCCGATTCGGCCCAAAATTGAACTTAACCGAGATTTTATGCCTGTCCTCGTTACCTGCAAGTTTGAAGCTGATATGAATAAAAATAAAGTTGCTATCGTGGTCACAACGTAATTTTTTATGCTCAAGGACAGGTAACTCCAAGGCAAATAATCCGATTCGGCCCAAAATCGAACTTAACCGAGATTTTATGTCTGTCCTCGTTACCTGCAAGTTTGAAGCTGATCTGAAAAAAATTCAAGTCGCTATCGTAGTCACAACATTTTCCCTATGTAAAGTCTATGGGCAAATTTTTTGTCGCTCAAGGTCATGTAACTCCGAGGTCAATATTCAGATTCGAACTTAACTGAGATTTTATGCCTGTCCACGTTACCTGCAAGTTTGAAGCTGATCTGAATAAAAATAAAGTTGCTATCGTGGTCACAACGTATTTTTTTATGCTCAAGGGCAGGTAACTCCAAGGCAAATATTCCGATTCGGCCCAAAATCGAACTTAACCGAGATTTTATGTCTGTCCTCGTTACCTGCAAGTTTGAAGCTGATCTGAAAAAAATTCAAGTCGCTATCGTAGTCACAACATTTTCCCTATGTTAAGTCTATGGGCAAATTTTTTGTCGCTCAAGGTCACGTAACTCCGAGGTCAATATTCCGATTCGGCCAAAAATCGAACTTAACCGGGATTTTATGCCTGTCCTCGTTACCTGCAAGTTTGAAGCTGATCTGAATAAAAATAAAGTTGCTATCGTGGTCACAACGTATTTTTTCATGCTCAAGGGCAGGTAACTCCAAGGCAAATAATTCGATTCGGCCCAAAATCGAACTTAACCGTGATTTTATGTCTGTCCTCGTTACCTGCAAGTTTGAAGCTGATCTGAAAAAAATTCAAGTCGCTATCGTAGTCACAACATTTTCCCTATGTTAAGTCTATGGGCAAATTTTTTGTCGCTCAAGGTCACGTAACTCCGAGGTCAATATTCCGATTCTGCCCAAAATCGAACTTAACCGAGATTTTATGCCTGTCCTTATTATCTGCAAGAATGAAGTCGATCAGAAAAAATTGACGGAGCTAGAGTGATGACAAGCTTTTTCCTATGTTAAGTCTATGGGAGCTATATGTTGCCATGGTAACCAGAGTTCCACTCAGATCTGCATGAAAACCTTATGCAGTCTTTCCACTTGCCCAATAATGTTACACATGAAATTTGATCAAAGTCGGCCAAGTAGTCTTCAAGATATACATTTTTGAAATTCACATTAACCCTTATGCAAAAATGCACAAGGGCAGGTAACTCCTAAGTATATGATCCGATTCTGCCAATTATCGAACTTGACAGAGATTTCATGGCTGTGCTGGTTATCTATAAGAATGAAGCCAATCCGAACAAAATTGAAGCAGCTACAGTGATGACAACATTTTCCCAATGTTAAGTCGATAGGCAATTTTTCGGGCGCTCAAGGGGACGTAACTCTTGAGTGAATTATCTGATTCGGCCCAAAATCGGACTTGACCGAGATTTTATGCCTGTACTGGTTATCTGCAAGAATGAAGTCGATCAGAAAAAAATTGACGGAGCTAGAGTGATGACAAGCTTTTTCCTATGTGAAGTCTATGGGAGCTAGATGTTGCCATGGCAACCAGAGTTCCACTCAGATCTGCCAGAAAACCTAATGAAGCCTTTCCACTTGCCCAATAATGCGACACATGAAATTTGATCAAAGTTGGCCTAGTAGTCTTTAAGATATACATTTTTGAAATTCCCATTAACCCTAATGCAAAAACACACAAGGGCAGGTAACTCCTAAGTGAATGATCCGATTCTGCCAGTTATCGAACTTGACCGAGATTTCATGGCTGTGCTGGTTATCTGCAAGAATAAAGCCAATCTGAAAATAATTGAAGCAGCTACGGTGATGACAACATTCTCCCCATGTTAAGTCAATAGGCAATTTTTTCAACGCTCAAGGGCACGTAACTCCTGAGTGAATAATCCGATTCAGGCCAAAATCGAACTTGATCGAGATTTCATGCCTGTCCTCGTTATCTGCAAGAATGAAGTCGATCAGAAAAAAATTGACGGAGCTAGAGTGATGACAAGCTTTTTCCTATGTTAAGCCTATGGGAGCTCTTTGTTGATGTGGCAACCAGAGTTCTCATCCGATCTGCACGAAAACCTAATACAGCCTTTCCCCCTACCTGATGATGGTTCATATGAAATTTGATCAAGGCCGGCCCACTGGTTCCAGAGATATACTTCGTTGAAAGTGTGGACGACGGACGACGGACGACGGACGCCGGCTCGTGGTATACTAATACCTCACATGAGCCTTCGGCTCAGGTGAGCTAATAAGGGAACCCCCAAATTCAAATAGAAAGAAGCGAAACTTCAATGTCACATGGAAGATTTATTTGCAAAGGGGATCAGTATCTGGTCCATGCACCATGAGCATTGATTGATGCATGCACGACACCTTCTGGGCATGCTAGTGATTGTGCGGCGGATTATCTCCCTTGGTATCTGTCGCCATTCTTCTTGCAATGCTCGGTCAAGCTGTTGCAGATTGTTACAACGCTGTGGTCTGTTGCGCACGCGGCGACCCAAGACATGCCAAATGTGCTCAATCGGCGACATATCGAGGGATTTGGCAGGCCACGGCAGTATCCTTACACCTTGTTGACTTAGAAATTCGACGGCAACACGGGCTCGATGTGGGCGTGCGTTGTCGTCTTGGAACTTGAAGTTCCCACCAATACGCCGGGCGAATGGGACAACAACTTGGTGTAAAATTTGGTCTATGTAACGCTGGTCAGTCAAGTTACCTTGAACAATCATGGTAACTTGACTGGCCAGCGTTACGTAGACCAAATTTCAAGACGACAACGCACGCCAACATCGAGCTCGTGTCGCCGTCGAATTTCTAGCATGCCCAGAAGGTATCGTGGGTGCATCAATGCTCGTGGTGCATGGACCAGATACGGATCCCCTTTGCATATAACCTTCCCTGTGGCTTTGAAGTTTCGCTTCCTTCTATTTGAATTTGGGGGTTCCCTTATTTTTTGTCCCTAGTATATATCG
Organism: Lucinisca nassula; assembly: GCA_963580285.1. NCBI lineage: Eukaryota > Metazoa > Mollusca > Bivalvia > Lucinida > Lucinidae > Lucinisca > Lucinisca nassula. The sequence goes on from OY757010.1 coordinate 76,470,722, forward strand.
CGATTTCGTTCCATCCAAGTTCTGAATTTTCATTATAATAGTTATTTGCTTTGCAAACGATGAAAAATTGAAGTGGTGGCAATGATCAGGAATCGATACAACTAACCCAAGGCTCCTATCAGAGACACCAAAGGGAAAGAACCACAAACACGAAACAACAGACCCTAATGGAAACATCAAAAGTGGAAAGCCAAACAGACAGTTACTTTCCCATAAAATGGCCAATCAGCTGCCGTATACTATGGCATCCCATCCACTGTATTAGTCGAGAAATCAAGAAAAAAAATACAACAGCACTGGGTTTCTCAATATCTCAGCTAAAAAAACGCGATAGCAAGGCACGGTAAACTTCAGTCTTCATCATTTTTCTAGCGAGCGCATACATCACGAAAACACGCCTATATAATTATGACCCCCTTGAACCTCACTTTTATATAGTAAATCTGGGGTTTACAGGTGTATACCTTATTATGTCCCCCACCGGAGGGGAGTGGGGGGCATATTGTTTTTGGTGCGGATCCCGTTTGCGTTGGCGTCGGCGTCGACGGCGGCGTCGCGTCGGCGTAGCCTGTTTGAAGCATTATATCTCCTGAACCTATAGATGGATTTTGACCAAACTTGCATAGACACATGACTAGGATAAGGGAAGACAGTCATTAGGTCACAGCCAAAAGGGGCTTGTCTACACTCTATCTCTTTAACGAATAGATTAATTTTAATCAAACTTGGTACAATATATCACTACAACAAACCGCAGATTTGATTTGATTTTGGTGACTTTGACCTCATTTCCAAGGTCACAGCGACCCCAAAGCGTTCATTTTGGGGCCAAAAATGGCTTGTCTGCACTCTATCTCATTAACGAATTAATTTATTTTAATCAAACTTGGTACAATATATCACTACAACAAACCGCAGATTTGATCAGATTTTGGTGACCTTGACTTCATTTTCAAAATCACAGCGACCCCAAAACAGTCATTTTGGGCCAAAAAGGGCTTGTCTGCACTCTATCTCATTAACCAATTAATTAATTTTAGTCACACTTGGTACGATATATAAATACAATATACCGCAGATTTGATTAGATTTTGGTGACCTTGACCTCATTTTCAAGATCACAGCAACCCAAAAACTGTCATTTGTGGGCCAAAAATGTATTGTCTGCACTCTGTCTCATTAACAAATTGATTGGTATTCATAATACTTGGAACAATATGTCATTACAACATACCGCAGATTTGGTTAGAAATTGGTGACCTTGACCTCATTTCAAGGTCACAGCGACCCCCAAAACAGCCATTTTTGGGCCAAAATGGATTTTCTGCACTCTATCTCATTAACGAATTAATTAATTTTAGTCAAACTTGGTACAATATATCATTACAACATACCGCAGATATGATTAGTTTCTGATGACATTGACCTCATTTTCAAGGTCAAGGCGGCCCAAAAACATGCATTTTGGGCCAAAAATGGCTTGTCTGCACTCTATCTCATTAACGAATTGACCAAATTTCGTCAAACTTGGTACAATATATCATTACAACAAACCGCATATTTGATTAGATTTTGGTGACCTTGACCTCATTTTCAAGGTCACAGCGACCCCAAAACAGTCAATTTCGGGCAAAAAATGGCTTGTCTGCACTCTATCTCATTAACGAATTGATTGATTTTCGTCAAATCTGGTACAATATATCATTACAACAAACCGCTGATTTGGTTAGATTTTGGTGACCTTGACCTTTTTGCAGAGTCACAGCGTCCCAAAGACTGTCAATTGTGGGCGAAAAATGGCTTGTCTGCACTCTACCTCATTAACGAATCGATTTATTATAGTCAAACTTGGTACAACATATCAAAACTACATACCACATATTTGATTAGACTTTCGCGACCTTGACCTTTTTCAAGGTCACAGGCCGTGATCTGAGCTTTCGAATGACTGTTTGTTTTTTAAGGACACAGGCTCCCGAGAGAATGTCAGTTTTTGACCAAAAATGGTTTGTTTGCAGCTTACATTTTGATGACTTTAACCTAATTATTAAAGTCAAATGGGTGTTTTAAGATATATTTATGGTGGGGGACATTGTTTTCCTGTGAAAACATTTCTAGTTTCTCTTATTTCAGCTCAAAATATTGATTGTGGGTACTCGTTAGAACCGCCTCGATATTTTTGCTTATTTCCGCTCTAAAATAAAGATTGTGGGTACTCGTTAGAACCGCCTTATTTTGGCAAACAATGCAGATCCAGATCAGACGCCGTAAAACGTGGCGTCTTATCTGTGTCTATACTATTTGCTGACAGAACGTACAACTGCAACAAAGAAGTGACGGCAATGATCAGGAATCGATACAATTAACCTACAGCTCCCATCAGTGACATCAAAGGGAAAGAAACACAAACATGAAATAACAAGACCCTGATGGAAGTTACTTTCCCACAAAATGGCCAACTGGCTATCCAAAACAAAATAATATAAGCGATACACACTTAAAAACAAACCATAACAAAAAAAAATAAGTCGCGACAGAAGAACCGCCTTGGAACAGGGCGCGGGGTGGGGGGGGGGTGGGGGGGGGGGCTTAAATCGATTATTTACGCAACAGCATTCCTCGCCCTTACTTTCGTCGCGTTTTAGACAAATAATTTGTTATGTCCGCATGAAGGCATCCTAACTCATGAGTGCAACATCTTCGAGAACACAAAATTCAAACATCCACACAGATCAAACAACGGCAAGAACCACTGAAATGCTGGAGCAAAGGAAAACCAACAGTTAGACACCGATGGGCCCGACCAGAGACAGAGCATCAGGCACCAGCCATTATTACAAAACTTACCGCTAACGAAACTAACCTAGCTCCGCAATAATAGGATAGAGACCACTCCAAATTTATTGGGTTGGAGATTCCATTGCCATATATTGGTTAATTTGCTTTATCATATGACGTCGCGTCTGAGAGTGTAATAACGCCATGTATTATTTTCGATAATCCACTAGTGGATTAAATATGCAAATTAGGTAGATAACGTCCCGTAACGTTACATGTTCGACGTCCTTAACGACGTCGCGTTTAATAATGGCGGAATATTGACATTTGCATAATCAATCGTGAATAAAATGCGTTTTAAATGTCATATGATAAACAGATTCTTGCATTCGTGCTCATGTATTATTGACTTTATTAAACTCGTCGAGGAAAAGGGATAAAATGCTCGGCAAAGCCTCGCATTTTATCCCTTTTCCTCAACTCGTTTAATAGATTTAATAATACATGAACACTCATGTAAGATCCTCTATGTACTATCCAGGTAGCGAACAGTAAGGTACTGATCAGATTGCAATCATGCGCAGCAAAATCAGGTTTTCTTATGACGAGGCTTATGTCAGCAGGTCGGTAATCTTATAAGAATCTTATATGGGTGTGAGGGGTGGATGGAAAAATCTGTCACGAGGGACACTGTCCGGCATCACGAGGCTTGCCGAGTGATGCCGGACATTGATCCCGAGGGACGGATTTTTCTATCCACCCCTCACACCCATATTGGATTCTTTTTCTTGCATACCTTCCATTTCTTAGCGCGGATTTTTAATGCTGCAGTCACTTCGGTTACGAAAGTCCGCAATATTGTGTTGACACTGCAGGAATGTTTAGTGACGTTGCTGTGACGTCAACCTTAACGACGGCGCATACGAGGTCGTAATCAAGCAGTGCATTTATCAAACACGCGATTATATTCGATTTTGGGTCGGAACACCAGGGTCAGAACATAAATTTCTATCCCAGGGTAAAATCACGGATTTCCTTGTCTGGTGTGCAAGAATGTACTCTTCATACCATGATAATCGAACAGAACAAGACACAAGAAACTTTATTGAGAGTCGTTATTCATAGTTAAACACATACAACACTAGCCACCAGAGTTATTTTACCGACAAACCATGTATAAAACTGTACAGTCAAGTAATAATAATGAAAGTAATCACATCACGGTAAGAAGCATCAAGTTATCACAGATAAAATACTTTATCATACAGTTATGTTGCAAACTACAAAACACATTATAAAGAATTTAGCTATAGGAGAAACACACTGACTGCGTGCATTATGCCCAATCGCCGTATGCACACAGACCGGTAGGGTTCTTGGTTATTTCTACAAAAAGTATATCAAAGTGAGGGAGCCTTATTCCGAAAAACGAAAATAAGTCATAAGGACGCTATATCTTAAAAGTAGAAGTAAAACAAAGATCAGGAATTGATACAATTAACTTACTCCACCTTTAAAAGACACCAAAGGGAAAGAAATACAAACATTAAGCGATCAGACCAGAATGGAAACCTAAACAAAGGAAGGCCATAAGGACAGTTACTTTCCCACAAAATGGCCATATGGCCATCCAAAATTAAAAGACACAAGTGATACACACAGTAAGTAACAAACAACAACATAAATAAATCGCCACAGAAGAGCCGCCCTGTAAAGTTCAGGCAAAGGTCCTTATCGAAAAACGGAAAAATGAAGAAGGCAAAAGTCACCGATAGACTGTTGTGAGAGTTTGGCTAGCAACGTGTCAGTTATTAAAACACACTAAAATAGCATCACAAATTGTAGCATAATCACAGATAAGCTGGTTAAAAACACAGTTTTAGCACTCAAAAGCACTAATGTATAACTGAAGTAACTAAAACTTAGCTAGAAGCAAAGAAAACTAAGTAAGCAGCTGAAAAGCAACTGAATGAACAACTAAAAGAAAATAAAAATGTATGAGAGCAACTGAAAATGTTTAAACTGAAAGAAAACAAGGGATTGAGATGGAAAAATAAGCCATACAAAAACAGAGAAATTATATGCTGAATTCGCAAAATGAACACTTACATGAGATACCATTTCAGGTCTGAATCAGTCTTCCAAATTCCTTAAAGTCCGCAGTAGTCCTTATTTCGTTGGGGAGACTGTTTCAGACGTGGGAGGTCTCAAAGTAAAAAGAATGTTAACCGTAGTAGGTGGTTCTCACCCTTGGAACAACGGCCAAATTTTGGTATCTGAAACAAAAGTCGGAATTTCGATAAGAAATAAGGTCGTGTAGGTAACTGGGTGTTTGTTATGTAAAATTTGAAAACTTCTGAAGTTTAAGCCAAACCAATTTATGACATTAACAGTCTAAGTCTCAAGCACTGCCTTGGCTGTTGCCAGATCAGGATGGTTGTAAGACAAGAGATTATCATCCGCATAATTATTTAACACTGGTTCCATGACAAAGTAGAAAATATCATTCAGTAAAATCGTGAACAAAAGAAGTCCCAAAATGGAACCCTGTAGGACACCCTTCAAAAAAGTAAGTGAAGCACTGTGGGGTTGCCAAAGTTTTACCATTTGCTTTCTGTCGGACAAATAACTGTTTTAAAGAGTGCATGATGCATCAGAAAGGTCATTGGTTGCCAGGGTCTCAATGATTAGGTCATGTGGGAGACAGTCGAATGCCTTGGATTGATCCATAAGTACAACTCCCATGTACCGCTGGCTGTCCATTTCTCTCATCCAGTCCTCCACAAGCTTGAGCAATGTCGTCTGGCAGCTAAAGCCCTTTCTAAAAGTAGCTAGGTAGTTATGGAAAATATTATCATAATAATCTGTAAGCTGATTAAACATAATACGTTCAAAGAGCTTTGAGTGTATAGGTAGTATGCTGCCAGGTCTATGATTCCTTTTCATGAAATGATCATCCTTTTTGAAAATTGGATTGACCTGGGCTACTTTAGATTATAAGAGAACTGATTTGCAAAATGCTTTTGTTAAGAATATTGGTAATGGGGCCAGATAAAGCCTCAGCACCGGTATTTATCATCTTGGGAGGAATCTGGTTCTCTCCTGTAGCTTTCTTAGGGATGCGGTTCTTTATAACTTTCATTACCTGACTATGTATAACAGGATTGAAATCAAAGTTAGCATAGCCCTCTTCTGGGCTACTTTGGTTTATAGCTTCAATTCAGTTTAAGTCATCAGGATCGTCAAAGATGCCTGCTGTGTGCAGAGGAGCTCTCTGGAGATCGTGTACAAACTCGCTTTCTTGGAAGTTATTTGTAACTATGAAAATTATTTTTTTTTCTGCCTCTTGTTACAAACATAATTGTCTTTAAAGGTAGTGGCTATCATATTATGACAGTCACTTAGTCCACAGTTGAAATGTATTGTATTATATAGAAGAGAAGAGCTATTTGTAAATATTACATCTATAAGACTGGGTGAGCTATTTTTGTGAAACAGGGGAGGGGATCCTTAATAAGATTTGTTAGGCTAAATCTTTCACATACATTGACTAGTATTTGACATTTATCAGAGATAAGCATATTGTAGTTCAGATCCCGAATGATCATATGTAACAAATATTTGGTCTTACATGGTACAGAGATCATTTCCGAGAGTAACATCATTTAGTGATGGGGGTATGGGAACATAATATGCCCAAAGTTCAATTTTGTAACTTCATTTCTAGAAAAATACATGTACTCGCACAGCCATTACATTCTAGAGTTCTTAACCTCCGAATGGGTAAGTCAGAGCGGAAGATTACCATAATTTCCTCGCCCTTTGCATTTATGTCATTTCTTTCCATTTTGTAGCCATTGGCCATGAACAGATTATCATTAAAAGTTTCCTCAAGCTTTGTTTCACTAATGACAAGAATGTCACACAGTTTATCTAGTAAAACCGATTTCAAGTCATTAAATTAATACCTAATGCTGTTTATATTCGGATAGCACAGAATTGGCTTTTTCGAATTACCTTTTCTGAGGTTACGCAAAATAGAAGTGGAGGCAATGATAAGGAATAGATACAATTAACCCACAGCTCCCATCAGAGACACCACAGGGAAAGAAACACAAGCACGAAACAACAGACCCTAATGGAAACATCAAAAGCGGAAAGCCAAGAGGACAGTTACTTTCCCACAAAATGGTCAATAGGCTATCCCAAATAAAATGATATAAGCGACACAAACACCCAAAGACAAACCATAGCAAAAATAAACCGCGACAGAAGAACCGCATTGGAACGGTCAGCGGAAACGAATTCCACCGGGGGGGGGGGGGCTTAAATCGATTTTACGTGGCCACAAGCCTCGCCCTTATGTCCGTCGCGATTTAGACAAATAATGTGTTATCAGTCCGCATGAAGGCCTCCTAACTCATCAGTGCAACATCTCCGCGAACACAAACAATCAAACAACCACAGAGATGAAACGACGGTGAGGACTCGACAGCAAGAAACCACTGGAATGCTGGAGCAAAAGAAAACCAACAATTAGACTCCGATGGGCCCGACCAGAGACAGAGCATCAGGCTCCAACCAACATTACATAGAATTAGATTCTCTTTAATTCTCTAAATATATCACTAGTACATTCGGAGTTGAAATCTAGTGGTGCCTCTGAGCCATCACGACTTTTCTCCAGACTGAAATATTGGGTGAAATTTCCCTTTGGTATCTCTGATGGGAGGTGTGGGTTAATTGTATCGATTCCTGTTCATTGTCTCCCCTTTTCATTGTGGAATTTTGAAAATATTTAAGGGTCACTGATGAAGCCTAAATGGCCGAAACTAGCTAGTCTGGCCCAGAAAACATGTACACTTCATATTTGTCAGTTCTGACGTGTATTCCTTGCTTCCAAAGGATAACCCTTTCTAGATCAAAAATATATAGGCGTGTTTTCGTGATGAATATGTTTTGCACCAGGGCTCGAGAAGCTGTAAAATGCCAATTGGGCGGCTTTAAATTCCAGAATTTTCGGTAATGTCCGCAAAAAAAAGGCAATTAATTTGCATAGAAGAAATTGTGTAGTATTTCCTCAACTCCGGAGTAGTTGCTTAATTTAACAAAAGTAATTCCTAACAATTTTTATAAATACCTCTCAGTGAACAAACAATTTGAAGGCAAACCGATAATAAACAACGTTTGAAATCAGGGAATTCCGAAATTCCATTGTTACATTGTTTAGTACCTTCCCTTGTAACTTTAAAATATAAATTTATATTGTCTCCCTCGGCAAGTAATTTTATTTATCATATGACGTCGCGTCTTAGAGTGTAATAACGCCATGTAATATTTTCGATAATCAACTAGTGGATTAAATATGCAAATTAGCTAGGTACGTGCCGTAACGTTACATGTACGACGTCCTTAACGACATAGCGTTTACTAATGGATGAAAATTGACATTTTTGTAAACAATCGTGAATAAAATGCGTTTTAAATGTCATATGATAAATAGAATCTTGCATTCGTGTTCATGTATTATTGAATTTATTAAACTCGTTGGGGAAAAGGGATAAAATGCTCGGCATATTTTACAATTAAAAACAAACACATTAACAATCCTGAGAAAAGCACGTTTTATTATCGAAATGCATACACAAGTGATCTCATATTAAATATCTAAAGGCACCTGAATTACACGACATTTCGTACATTAATATTTATCACATGACGTCGTTGATAAGCAGTGGATAACGTCGTGTAATAAAAATCTTATGACCACACTTGTAATAACACTTAGGCGGGATTAAGTAAGGTCATGACGACGTCCATGTCAACCATGGATTTTTGTGGGAAAAAATATCAAATTTAAAGGCGATTAAATCCAATTTAAAGTGGTCATATGAAAAACAGAATCTTACCCTCGTGGTCATTTCATATGAAATTTATGAAACTCGCCGAGGGAAATGACCCCTCGTGTTAGATTCTATATGATCTTGTAGATGCATTTCTACAAATCTGAAACTGGTGAATGAATCAGACAGATATAAAATCAAAACAAAAATCATGACTCCGTTTTACTTCATATTTTATAAACATTTATTAATTAGAATGTATTTCATAATGCATATATTACAAAACATATACATCAGCGTTCGTATAGCTGATGCAATTTGACATTAGACTGATTACCTATATCACCATGATTTCACACCCGACTGAATGCACATAATTATCTTAGCCGTGTTCCGAAGAGGTCGATGTTGTTATTCAATACATAGAGGTCGGTAAATGGGTCGCCATTCACGAGTTGCCGAAAATATACGAACATTTTACGAAAACGATAACATTGACTAATGTATTCTTTGCAAAGAGGCCAGTCTCGTGTCAAATTGCAACAGCTATACTTCTTTCAAATCCCTCATCACTCAAGATATCGTCCATTAAAACATGTTATTAAACATGTTATACGTTTTTGGTTATATATTTATTACAGTATAAAATAATTTTCTTTTAAATATGCAATACGGACGTGTTGTCCGTGTGCGTACCACATTCGTTGAGGTGCAGCACGTGATGCCGTGCCACATACCAATATCACACCCCAAAACCCATATCACACTTTATCATACCTCTGACGTAACCATCTTCGAAACACTCGTCTACCTTTCTGTCACACTACAATTTTCGTCACACAGCGAAGGGTCTGATTATATGACAAATTCAGCAGTGTTTGTCAGTGTCACATTTTGGAATTTATAAATAACCTTTTTCATAGTCGCGCTGAATAAATATGTATAAACACAGAATTTTTTTCATGCGTCATTAAGAAAAGTACCGTGATAAACCAATTATTGCTTTGTTTTCATGAGAGCTTTAATAACTCCAGATTTTTTTTGAAAGGATAAGGTTGTGAAATATTTGATAAATACATTATAATATGGCATTATGCATATGAAACCGCATATCAGGTCTCGGACTGATATGGGGTATGATGTGAAAAATGCCATATGATAATCTCTGTTTATCATATGACGTAGCGTCTGAGTGTGTAATAACGCCATGTAATAAATTCGATAATCTACTAGTGGATTAAATATGCAAATTAGTTAGATACATCCCGTAACGTTACATGTACGACAAATCGTGAATAAAATGCGTTTTTAATGTCAAATGGTGAATAGAATCTTGCATTCGTGCTCATTTATTATTGAATTTATTAAACTCGTTGGCGAAAAGGGATAAAATGCTCGGCAAAGCCTCGCATTTTATCCCTTTTCCTTAACTCGTTTAATAAATTCAATAATACATGAACACTCATGTAAGATCCTCTATGTAATGAACACCCTTGTAACCCCAATTTATACATCTAAAGATAAAACTTGGGGTTACTTTAGTTTTCTTCTTTCTGTTCAAAGAAAAAGGTTGCTGGTGTTTGAAGTATAAAAAAGAAAAAAAATATAAAAAATTGTCATCAGAAAAAATGATCGCTTTGGACAAAAAGGTGGAATGCACTGTGTCACACGGGTGTGTTGTCGTAATGTCGCTTATTTTTCTTCTCCGTGGATGTGGATGATCGAAGGCTTCATTCTTGGTTGTCGCAGTCCAATAAACGTGTGTAGTTGACGGGTTTTGGGACCGGTTTTCAAAAACTAACGTTGTTGATAGTTTGTCGATAGTTAAATTATCGTTAAAACTCTGATAAGTCATGGATATTTTTTTCAAAAGCTACTCACGATCACATGTTATTTATTTGTTTTATTTTTGTTCAGCAAAAATATCAGAGTATTAGATATTGCACTTGGTAAAATAGTCAACAATTTGACCGCTAACGTGCTTGTTAAACGACCTTTATCACGTGTACACATCAATTTCAAGGCGCTCATTACGATAACACGCCTATTTAAATGTATTGAAAAGTTTACTGTAAAAAATGAAAGGTTTCTGATTGTTTTTAATACTTCTCCACAATACATAGATTGGAGGTACTCGTTAGAACCGCTTCGGCGAGGCGGTTCTAACGAGTACCTACCATCTATGATTTAGGAGCAGAAACTATGAAATATAATGCATACCCATGTAAACCCAAATTTTGCTGTATAAAAGTGGGGCGAAAAGGTGTCAAAATTATGTAAGCTTCGCGACAAGACACATGCCTTGAAGCAACGTTTAAATCAAGCGCCTGTTCTGGTTCTTGTTTTTCTGTCTATTTTCTGCCTTTATAGGCACACCTGGTTTATACCAGTAAAATCTTCAGGAGTAAAAGTTCTTTGTACAGTCTAAACTATTTTATGTCACAGTTAAAAGCCACGAAACATTAAAAGAATAACATTAAAAGTTTCTTCAGCAGCGACTATATACAAAGTTAATCCACCACCATAAAATAGTCAATACACCGGAGCCATTCAATTGTATATGTGTTCCCGAGCTGAGTAACTCAGTAATAATAGAATATAAAATATCCACTATGTGTGGGTTGCTGTGCCCTTTCTTTTTCTGTTACGTTTAGCAACAAGTTCAAGTCTCTTATGTCTGCTTATGTTCAGGCTGTATACGAGTCTTCTGCTATGGTAATGTAGAGTGTCCACAAGTGCAGACGTGCTGTCAGTTCGTTTTACATTACAGTCATGGAACCAGGAGGGGCTGTCTATCAGTAACTGCAATATTGTCTCTTTTGAAGCACTCGGACTTTCTACCAAAAGTTCGTTTAATACACACAGGAAGTCATCTAATATGGGATTTCTGGTATCATCTAGGGTTTTACAGACGATGAGAAAATACTGTAGTGTTTCATCACCATTGTTACACAATGGACACATTGGATCTACTTCATTATGATTAAACTTGGCTCTGTTCGTTTGTAGTAGGCATGTGCCAGTAATGACTTTATTCTTCACTGAAATTCTGTTGATGTCTCTGTTACTCTGTTTTCACACTATAATCGTTCAAACAATAAAGAAATACTTTGATGTCGTTTGCCCTTTGGCTTGAATGTAAATTTAATTTAATTATTTTAATGACAAATATGATAATTCATTAGTTTTTAAGTTTTGTTGTTTTTTACTGCTCTGGAGCGGGCTAAATTACAATATATGTCACAATGTGATACATTTATGATGTGAACATATGTAGAATCTTAAACCTGGTCCGTTGCCACTATCAGATCTAAGAATATTTAGGGGTGTCAGGTTGTGCTTTCTTCAGAAAGTATTTGGAAATTGGCTGAAAATTTTGCACACAGTGAAGTCCCTGATCAGACGCCGCGTTGTGCGGCGTCTGATCTGGGTCCGCACTGTTTGCCATCTACCCATTATGAGGTTTCTGGTACAAAATGAGTTAAAAAGTTATGGTACAAGTTATGATACAAACATGACCAAAAACCCAGGAACAAAAAAAAAATGCTCGCTTTCTGTGTAACATTTTAACTAAATTTTGAGCAATTTGTTTTCAAAACTGTACATGTTGTCATAGTCATTAGACATTTTAATGATTTTCCAAACCCTTTGACTGCATCAAAGTGTAAGATTTGTAGCCTTTCATTGTTATTTCTGTAACTGGTAAATGCTGAGGGCAACATCACATGCTTAAACTCAGGTGCTCAAAAGCGAGAAATTTTCAATATCAATTATGTCAATTAAACCCTCGCTCGGGCCACGTGTGAGACGCCAAGTTCTGCAACGGAAGGTCAGGTGGTTTTTCTCCGGGTACTCCGGTTTTCGCCCACCTCTGATTAACGATCGGCTCGATATGAGTGAAATAATCTTGAAAGGGCCGTGAACCCCCCCCCCCCAAAAAAAAAAATGTCAATTAAACATTGACTAAGGATACAGCTTTGTTGCATATTCCAACAGTGCTTTAGCAACATACATCTCTTATTGAATAGTACTCTTCAGACTCATGAGTAGTTACCGGCCCCGATAGCTCAGTTGGTAGAGTGTCCGCTCTGGGGAACGGGAGGTCATGGGTTCGATCCCGGGCCGCGACATACCAAAGTCGTTAAAAATGGTACTAGCTGCTCCTCGCTTGGCACTCAGATCTACGGGGCAGAGCTAGGACTGGTCGACCCAGTGTCAGGATAATGTGACTGGGTGTGGTATCATGTAATGTGTCTGGGACATGATACTTCAGTGAGGCAGCACTATAAAAGTGAGCATTGAGCTCCCTGTCGCAACCAGACACAGTCGTGATATGACTGCAAAATTGTTGAAACAATTGCGTTAAACCCGAATTCACACACACACACACACACACACACACACACACACACACACACACACACACAGACTCAAGAGTATATCATTTTACTCTTATAGAAGCTTATAACATTTTCCAGGAGTATTGATAGTAAACTGTCATGCCTGTGTGAAAAGTCTTAGACCCATAATTATATTTAGGCCGGGGCACAGCATTTCCTACAATTTACATGTGCGACCAGCGAAGACTCAGATCAGCCTGCGCATCTTATTCTTCGCTGGCCGCACATGTAAACTGTAGGAAATGTTGTGCCCCGGCGCAATTGATACATCCCGTGGACAATCTTCGTTTGTCTATTTAGCTTTTTAACCCTTCTCTTGCTGAATATTCAGTTTAGCCACACCCATTTCTGTCTATCAACCAATCAAATTACTTGATGTAATTTATTGCTACAAATTCATAAACTGAATGCCAAACGGTGTAGATCCTGATCAGATGGCTTCTTCAGAAGCCATCTGATCTGGATCTACACTGTTTCCAAAGTTAGGGGTTGTCGTGAACAGCAAGATAAGGTTTAAGATTCGCTTATAAAGATATTCAGATGCATTTTGTTCTATTAGACGGTAGCCTTTTTGAATAAAATACACTTAAAGAGCTTAGTATTGTTAAGTGTTCAAGATTTTACGGACCAGAATATCTGGTTTCTGTTTACGAAAACACGTCTATACAAATACATTGTAACCTTTATCGCCGAAAAAATATGAAAATTTTAAGACGAAAAATTGTGATATTTTTCTTATTTCTGCTCAATATATAGATTGCGGGTACTCGTTAGAACCGCCTCGTCGAGGCGCTTCTAACGACTACCACAATCTGTATTTTAGAGTATTAATAAGAAAAATAAGGTTAACCACTGTAAACCCCAGTTTTACTTTATAAAAGTGGGGTTCAAGGGGGTTAATATTATATAGGCCTGTTTTCGTGATGGCAAGTTAGGCCACACAAGTGACCCTTAAATATTGTCAAATTCCACGACGGAATTAATGATCTTATTAATCTACAGTATAAAAATACTTTATTTGTAAAATATAAAACAGCTTATTTCATGACTAAAACTTGATTATGTCTTCATTACTCAGGGCTCTCACACCACTTTTTGGGAACGGGGCCGGGGCTTTTAGAATTGGGAAAATTAGCGACAGTTTGACTGAAATTGGGAAAAAATACATGTAGTAACGCCAAATAAAAATATATAAGAATCTCAGACACTGAACTTTTCATAAACGAGAACAGGCATAAAATCTCGGACCAGTTCGAACTAGGTTTGAATCTGACCAGCGGTTTTTCAGTTACATCCCCTTGAGCGTGAAAAATTACCCATAGACTTATAATGGGGAAAACGACGTCTCCGCCTTTTCTCAGCCATTTCTGATCCGATCTTTATCAAACTTGCAGGCAACCAGGAGGGGCTTACAATCTACGTCGACTTCGAATTTGGGCTGCACGGGACAAACAGGTTTGGAGCTACCTGCCCTTGAGCATAAATATGAGTGAAAAATGGTGTCTCCAGCGTTTCTCAGCCGTTTATGATCTGATCTTTTTGTAACCTTTCATAAACGAGGACAAGCATAAAATATCGGACGAGTTCAAATTTGGTTTGAATCTGACCAGCGGTTTTCCAGTTTCATCCCCTTGAGCGTTAAACATTTTCCCATTGACTTATAACGACGTCTCCATTTTTGTCAGTCATTTCTGATCCGATCTTCATCAAACATGCAGATAACCAGGAGGGGCTTACAGTATACGTCGAGTTCGCATTTGGGCTGCACGGGACAAACAGCTTTGGAGTTACCTGGCCTTGAGCCAATGAATGGTGTCTCCAGCTTTTCTCCAGCTTTTCTCAGCCGTTTATGATCTGATCTTTTTAGCTCACCTGAGCCAAAGGCTCACAAGATGAGCTTATAGTATAGGTAGGCATCCGGCGTCCGTCCGTCGTTCGTCGTCGTCAGTCGTCCGTCCGTCGTCCGTCCGTCGTCGACATATTTGAACTTGAATGTCTAAGTGACTAGCCGGCCAATCCCAATCAAATTTTATGTGCAGCATCACTGGGATGGGGGATTGACTGCATTAGCTTTTGGACCAGTTGTGGTCAGAACTGTTGTTGCCATGGAAACAAAAAGGTTCCATAGACGTATAATGGGGTAAACGACGTCTCTACTTTTTCTCGGCCATTTCTGATCCGATCTTCATCCAACTTGCAGGTAACCAGGAGGGGCTTACAGTCTACGTCGAGGTTGAATTTGGGCTGCACGGGACAAACAGCTTTTAGAGTTACCTGCCCTTGAGCATAAATATAAGTGAAAAATGGTGTCTCCAGCTTTTCTCAGCCGTTTATGATCTGATCTTTTTGTAACTTTTCATAATCAAGGACAAGCATAAAATCTCGGACGAGTTCGTATTTGGTTTGAATCTGACCAGCTGTTTTCCAGTTTCATGCCCTTGAGCGTGAAAAAAATTCCCATAGACTTATAATTGGGAAAACGACGTCTCCACTTTTTCTCAGCCATTTCTGATCCGATCTTCATCAAACTTGCAGATAACCAGGAGGGGCTTTCAGTCTACGTCGAGTTCATATTTGGGATGGGTGGGACGAACAACTTTGGAGTTACCTGGCCTTGAGCATAAATATAAGTGAAAAATGGTGTCTCCAGCTTTTCTCACCCGTTTATGATCTGATCTTTTTGTAACTTTTCATAAACGAGAACACGCATAAAATCTTGGACGAGTTCGAATTTGGCTTGAATCTGATGAGCGTTTTTTTTAATTACATCCCCTTGAGTGTGAACATTTTTTCCCATAGACTTATAATGGGGAAAACGACGTCTCCACTTTTTCTCCGCCATTTCTGATCCGATCGTCATCAACTTGCAGATAACCAGGAGGGGCTTACAGTCTACGTTGAGTTCAAATTTGGGCTGCACGGGACAAACAGCTTCTGAGTTACCTGCCCTTGAGCGTAAATGTAAGTGAAAATTGGTGTCTCCAGCTTTTTCCAGCCATTTTTGATTGGATCATTTTGTAACTTTTGGTAAAGAGGACAAGCATAAAATCTCGAGCGAGTTCGAAGTTGACTTGAATCTGACCAGTGGTTTTCCAGTTACATCCTGAGTGTGAAAGATTTTCCCATAGACTTACAATGGGAAAACGACGTCTCCAGCTTTTCTCGATCATTACAAATCAGATCTTCATCAAACTTGCGGATAACCAGGAGGGGCATACAGTCTATGTTGAGTTTGAATTTGGGCCACGCTGGTCAAATGACTTCTGAGTTACCTGCCCTTGAGCATAAATATTAGCGAAAAATGGTGTATCAGCTTTCCGCAACTGTTTTTGATCTGATCTTTTTGTTACTTTTGGTAAACGAGGATAAGCATAAAATCTCTAATGAGTTCGAATTTTGGCTTGAATCTGACCACCGGATTTCCAGTTACATCCCCTTGAGGGTGAAAAATTTTCCCATAGACTTACAATGGGAAAACGATGTCTCCACCTTTGCTTGGCTATTTCTAATCTGACCTTCATCAAACTTCCAGATAACCAGAAGGAGCTTGCAGTCTATGTTTAGTTCGAATTTGGGCCGCATGAGACAAAAGGCTTTCAAACTACCTGCCCTTGATCATAAATACTAGTGAAAAATAGTGTCTCCTCCTTTTCTCAGCCGTTTCTAATCTGATCTTTTAAACGAGAACAAGCATAAAACCTCCGTCCGTCGTCCACACATTTGACTTTGAATATCTAAGCGACTAGCTGGCCAATCCCAATCAATTTTTATGTGCAGCATCACTGGGTTGGGGGATTGACTGCATCAGGTTTTGGACCAGTTTTGATCAGACAGGTGAGTGCCATGGAAACAAAAAGATTCCATAGACTTATAATGGGGAAAACGACATCTCCACTTTTTCTCCGCCATTTCTGATCTGATCTTCATCAAACTTGCAGATAACCAGGAGAGACATACAGTCTACATAGAGTTCGAATTTCGACTGCATGAGACAAACAACTTTGGAGTTACCTGCCCTTGTTTATTGATTTGAGGTTTAGCATCCCTGTCAGCACAGTGTAGGTAATTTTGGAGACGCTGCTTCTAGTTTTTTGGGACTTTTGCCCGACATCGAGATGAAATTATATCTTAAGCCCTTTCCACCCATTGAAACCAGTAGGGTCATTATGCATGGACGGTCCAACTGGCACCACTTTTCCTGAGCATGCTTAGAACCTGTTTACCAGTACTCATGTGTGGTCGGTTCCAGCTCTGCATAGAAGCACCATGTAGCCCAGTCTATTTCTTCAAGCCCCGATGGGCATTCTTAAATCACCATTAATGATTTTCTGGTACACAGGTGAGCGATATAGGACCATTTGGCCTTATTTTTTATTTATTTTATTTTTTTTGTGATTTGGAGCTGCATGGCATTGGTGTATAAAAGGGCAGTTTCGTGCCAATTACAATGTGGTCATGAAGTATTTGAAACCGGTATGGAACCTTACTCCAACAATTGTTCAGAAATCTTGCATGCACTGATATCAAATAAAACCAATCCGGTTGTAAGAAGAAACTGTTGAGAACAAACCAATTAATAATCAAAACTAATTAGGTTCTTATAAATTCAAACAAAACAACAGGAAATGTGTTCTGACACATCTGATCATAAGGTTGTAGGAATGAATATCGTTTTTGCTGCAGTGATGACCCAGCAGGCACTCAACGTCGAACTAACGTTGAAACAACGTTGAAAACGTTGTTTCAACGTTAGTTCAACGTTGAGTCAACGTTTTGTGCCTACAGGGGAGTGTGAATTGCCGTTACAGCTGCGACTTACATGTACTGATACATCTCTGTGAACACTAAAAATACAAACAACCACAGAGATGAAACAACGGTGAGGCCTCAACAGCAAGAAACCACTGAAATGCTGAAGCAAAAGAAAACCAACGGTTAGACTCTAATGGGCCCGATCAGAGTCTGATGGACATTCTTTCCCATGCAAACAAATAATATCCGTACAATGGTCTTTTAACATCGTATGCAAAATAATCAGAGCCAACTTTAATTTTTCATATGTTCATATAAAAAAATAGAAGTGAAGGCAATGATGAGGAATCGACAAATACGAAATAACCAGACCCCAACGGAAACAACATTGGCGGAAAGTCACTTTCCCACAAAGTCTAATCTATGAAAAATATGCAAAGACTTAAATGTTGTCAATCAAAGTGAGACAGGCAAATCCATTTCTTGCTGAACTGCTTGTGTACAAATTCGTGTTAAAACTGTTATTACACAAATATGCAACGATATATGTAGTTTATCAACGACCTTTTTTTTTCGATAATGCCATTATGTAAAAGCCGTGGCCAAGTGGTCAATATGATGTAGTACGAATCTCAGTAAAGCTATACTGCCAAATGTAAAATCCAAATATATCAACCGAAGGCGACTTACCTAAAACACGGACAAAGTTAAAATTAAAAGTGCAGTCACGTGTCACTGCGTTTTGAAAGACTATAGTGACAATCATCATGTTTACAAGGCCTTGAAATGAACACCCCTCTAAACCCCACTTTTCATAGAGAAAACTGGGGTTTACAGGAGTAAACCATATTTTACTTATTTCTGCTCCAAGACATAGGTTGTGCGTTTGTTTTGTTTGATTTGAGGTTTAACGTCCCCGGCAAAACTGTATAAGTCATTGTGGAGACGTTGCTTCCAATTTTATGGAATTTGTACCCGACATTGAGATGTAATGACATCATAAGCCCTGCCGCCCAATGAAACCAATGGGGTTTATAAGCATGGACGGTCCGACTCGCACTGATTTGCCTGGGCAGGCATAAATCCTCTTAGCGGTTTACCAGTACCCGTGTGCGGTTGGATTTCAGCTCTGCGTGGAAGCATCGTGCAGCCCATCTGTTTCTTCAAGCCCAGATGGACATAGGTTGTGGGTACTCCTTAGAACCGCGTCTATGAGGCGTTTCTAACGAGCACCACAACCTATGTTTAGAGGATAAATAAGAAAAATATTACAATTTTGATCGGAAAAGTAGTCGTCATTTTGGAGGTATGAAAGAATGCAGTTTCTTGCACACGTACTAGACAAGGAAATCCGTGATTTTACCCTGGGATAGAAATTTATGTTCTGACCCTGGTGTTCCGACCCCAAATCGAATATAATTGCGTGTTTGATAAATGCACTGGTTGATTACAACCTCATGCGCGGCGTCGTCATGCGTGACGTCACTAAACATTCCTGTTGTGTCATCACAAAATGGCGGACGTCGGTAACCGAAGTGACAGCAGCATTAAAAATTCGCAATAGAAATGGAAGGTATGCAAGAAAAAGAATCCTATATGGGTGTGAGGGGTGGATAGAAAAATCCGTCCCTCGGGATCACTGTCCGGCATCACTCGGCAAGCCTCGTGATGCCGGACAGTGTCCCTCGGGACGGATTTTTCCATCCACCCCTCACACCCATATAAGATTCTTATAATGTCACACGAGTGTGTTTTCGTAATGAGGAGAAAGAAAACTGTCATTTTGTTTGTTTGTTTGTTTGTTTGTTTGTTTTGAGGCTTAACGTCCCCGTCAACATTGTAAAGGTCATTTTGGAGACGTTGCTTCCAATTTTGTGAGACTTTTACCCGACCTTGAGATGATATGGCATCTCAAGTCCTGCCACCCAATGGACCAATAGGGTTTATTATTATGGACGGGCCGACTCGCACCGCTTTGCCTGGGCAGGCTTAGATACTCTTACCCAGCCAGCAAAGAATGCCGGGCCAACGTCGGGCCGATAGCTGTACGACGTGGTAACGTCGTACCGCTATCGGCCCGACGTTGGCCCGTGGTTGGTGCTGGCAGGGTAGCGGTTTACCAGTACTTGTGTGCGGGTCGGTTTCAGCTCTGCGTGGAAGCATCATTCAGCCCATCTATTTCTTCAAGCCCCGATGCGCGGGGGCCGGAAAACTATCACTCCTTTTCGCTAAAATGTCCATATGGTGTTCAAGCTACGAAGGATGCACTATGTCAAATACGTCGTGTTTTCTGTCAATATTCTGTACCTATAGCAGCGATATCAAGAGATTTGAAGAGAAACGCGTTGTTTGTTCTTTTTTTTAATAGCCCACTTTCTTATTCTGGCGTTGTACGTAGTTAAACATGCTAATTAATATGTGGCCATAACCAATTTTATTAAATGACTTGCAGAAAGCATCTTAAACCTGATATTTCCATTTTGTATCAATTTTGCTTGTCCGCGAGGTTGAATCAAGTTCAAAAGTTTCTGTTCGCTGTAAGATAAGAATACAAAATGGTACACCTGGCACTGCATAATCAACAAGTCCGGCCCGAGTCCATTATGATTACACGACCGTATGCTACCTTTCTCTAGAAATAGCATTTTTCAGATGAAAAAAAAAATTGAATAGTTTTCTTATTTCAAGTCCAAACTGACAATTAATATCCCGTAACCCACATTTCTCAAGTAAATGTGGGGTTTTTGTTAGTTTGAATTAATGATTCACGCCCCCTTCAGCACTATTGAGGTCCTTTCAGAGACGCTTTTTTCCAGTTTTGTGGGACTTTTACCGGACATTGAGATTAAAAGATATCT
Organism: Lucinisca nassula; assembly: GCA_963580285.1. Lineage (NCBI taxonomy): Eukaryota > Metazoa > Mollusca > Bivalvia > Lucinida > Lucinidae > Lucinisca > Lucinisca nassula. The sequence goes on from OY757010.1 coordinate 76,491,353, forward strand.
TAAGCCCTCCCAAACATACAAACCAATGGGGAAGGTCCAATTCGCACCACTTTACCGAGGCAGGCTTAGACTTTCTAAGCGGTTTACCAGTACTCATGTGCGGATGGTTTCAGCTCTGCGGAGAAGCACCATGCAGTCCAGTGTATTTCTCCAAGCCCCGTTGGGCGGGACGCTATTACGTGGGGTCTAGAAGGGTATTCATTTCATGGGTTTGTTAACGTGTTGTTTTGTAAGCGCGAATGTCACATGTATACATAACGAACATTGTAAATTTTATTGCAGAAAAAAGAGAACAATTTAAGATGAAAAAATGTGATATTTTTCTTACTTCTTCTCAGAATATAGATTGTGGGTACTCGTTAGAACCGCCTAATTGAGGCGGTTCTAACGAACAGCCACACTCTATATATTTAGAACAGTTTACCAGTACTCATGTGCGGACGGTTTCAGCTCTGCGGAGAAGTACCATGCAGTCCAGTCTATTTCTCAAAGCTCCGTTGGGCGGGACGCTATTACGTGGGGTCTAGAAGGGTATTCATTTCATGGGTTTGTTAACGTGTTGTTTGGTAAGCGCGAATGTCACATGTATACATTACGAACATTGTAAATTTTATTGCCGAAAAAAAAAAATTTTAAGATGAAAAAATGTGATATTTTTCTTTCTTCTACTCAGAATATAGATTGTGGGTACTCGTTAGAACCGCCTCATTGAGGCGGTTCTAACGAGCAGCCACAATCTATATATTTGTTTGTTGTGTTTGTATTGGAGTTTAATGGCCCAGTCAACACTATTTAGGTCATTTTTGAGCCGGTCAGTTTACCTATCCACACTTTCCTGGGCAGGCTTTTACGTAAGCGGTTAACCAGTTCAGTGCACATTCTTCCGCCAGAAACTGACAAGTGCCCTTCTTGTATCAGCGGAAGGGAGAGAATGACCGTAGAAAAGATTTCACGATCAATCTCCAAATCTATATATTCAGAGCAGAAATAAGAAAAATAAGGTTTGCTTCTTCTTCATAAATGTGGGGTTCAAAGGGGTCAGACTTATATAGTTGTGTTTTCGCGATGACATGTACATATTTACTGTCAATGACCAATCTTTATAAAATATGTGAACTGCTAGTGTTGATGGCTATTGAGGATAGAGACACTTGCACACAGAGAACAGAGACAACTTTGGTTTATAGTACAGAGTGATTTAGATCTTTTCTGATCGCATAGGCCATACTGTTGTTTTGTTGTTCCCCACCTCAAGTATCATACATATTTTATCTAAATATTTGTGAAAAGAATGTCTTTGGTTTAAACTATATTCTTGCATAAATATCTATGCGCATGGCTGTTTGAAGCCATTGTCAAATGGACCGAAAGCCGTGCTCAAACAGCAAAAACCATGTTCAAATCATGAAATTCGCGTGCTGTTTGAACATAGATTTTGAGCTTTTGATATCACAAGACGGACCTTGCTTTGTTTACGTTACTTTAAGCGACGTAACGTTATCGCCCTGAACGTAGCGTTTTAGGTTCTATGGTGACGTAAGAGGGTTACTGCATGACAGCTTCATTGTAAACAACATTCTGAACTGGCCGCCATCTTGGTTTGCCTGTCGCATTTGAAGAGTTTACATGGTAGTTATATGGAGCTTTTGGGCGTTTTCGTCAATATTTGCAATCGGAATCGTAAGTTATGCAAGAACAACGATCATCCATGGTTATTTCATTGCATTAACATTTGCCGGATCCCGAGGAAGCTGTTTGAACATGAGGCCTAGCGGCCTCATGTTCAAACAGCTTCCTCGGGATCCGGCAAATGTTAATGTATGAAAAACCATGGTTGATACCTATATTATATTTGTATAACTACATGTGCATGTGATACAGTCAATCGCATAAAACCTACAAAAGTACAATGATATATAAATGGGATTCAGGAGACTATCTGTTGGCTTTTAGGAAATATGTATCCCGAATCTACGATTTCACTAGGAAATGAAAAATGCATCTTTGAATTAAGTCTCTGACAAAATTAATGATAATGGAAGTCCTTATAGCATTGACATAGTAATGTTACTTTATGATGTTTCAACGTTTCATGTGACTGCCATTATAAACGAACTAAAGTGACCCATAAAATGGTTAGAAGTTTGTACCAGAATCCATCGAGCCGGAATCCAGCAAAAACATTTAATTACAGAATCAACAGACCAACCTGTAGAAAGCCAAATGCATGTAAATAAAATTAATTTAAATTACTCCGCGGTCCTTCCATGAAAACCATTTTGAGGCTTAACAATCGCATATATTATTTTAGTGAAATAACCGATGTGACGGGCTGATCTCTTTCAGTTTTTCACGATATCAGCTCACTTGACGGCAAACGACAATATGTCTAATGCCATGTGAACACAGCAAACACTAAGTTCAGCTAGTGCGTGCGTCTAATCTGATTAAGTTGGGCCCCCGCCCATCGGGGCTTGAAGAAATAGATTGGGCTGCAAGATGCTTCCACGCAGAGCTGGAACCGACCATACATGAGTACTGGTAAACCGCTAAGAGGGTCTAAGCCTGCCCGGGTAAAGTGGTGAGTCGGAACGTCCATGCAAATAAACCCTATTGGTTTCATTGGGCGGCAGGGATTGAGATGTCATTTCATCTCAATGTCGGGTAAAATCCCCACACAATTGGAAGCAACGTCACCAAAATGACCTAAATAGTGTTGACGGGGACGTTTAACCTCAAATCAAACAAACAAAACAAAATCTGATTAAGTTTCTTCGCTTTGCATTATGGAGATTGCGGTTGATCCGAAATGTCTGTAAGCTTCAAGTTATCGGATAGGTCGTATTCTGACTGAGTAAGCACCCTGACTTATTTGACTGTTCTCTGCTTGCACATGACCATGAAAATATAGGGATCAACCATGGTTTTTCATGCATTAACACTGGCCGGGTCCCGAGGAAGCTGTTTGAACATGAGGCCGCTAGGCCGAATGTTCAAATATCTTCGAGGGATCCGGCAAATGTTAATGCAATGAAATAACCATGGATGATCGTTGTTCTTGCATAACTTACGATTCCGACAGCAAATTTTAATTAAAATGCCCAAAAGCTCCATATAAACTCCATATAAACTCTTCAAACGCGACCGGCGAACCAACATGGCGGCCAGTTCGGAATGTTGTTTACAATGACGTTGTTACGCAGTAACCATCTGACGTCATCATAGAACCCTAAAGCGCTACGTTCAGGGCGATAACGTTACGTCGCTCAACGTAAGGTAAACAAAGCAAGGCCCGTCTTGTGATATCAAAAGCTCAAAATCGATGTTCAAACAGCACGCGAATTTCATGATTTGAACATGGTTTTTGCTGTTTGAGCACGGCTTTCGGTCCATTTGACAATGACGTCAAACAGCCATGCGCATAGATATGTATGCAATAACATATATTCTTGCATAATTAACTATGGGCATGGTTGTTTGAAGCCATCGTCAAATGGACCAAAAGCCGTGCTCAAACAGTAAAAACCATGTTCAAATCATGAAATTCGCGTGCTGTTTGAACATGGATTTTGAGCTTTTGCTATCACAAGACGGGCATTGCTTTGTTACCTGACGTTGAGCGACGTAACAATATCGCCCTGAACGCAACGTTTTATGGTTCTATGATGACGTCAGATGGTTACTGCGTAACAACGTCGTTGTAAACAACAATCTAAGCTGGCAGCCATGTTGGTTCGCCGGTCCCAATTGAAATGTTTATATGGAGTTCATATGGAGCTTTTGGGCGTTTTCGTCAAACTTTGCTGTCGGATTTGTAAGTTATGCAAGAACAACGATCCATGGTTATTTCATTGCATTAACATTTGTCGGATCCCTCGGAAGATATTTCTAGCGGCCTCATGTTCAAACAGCTTCCTCGGGACCCGGTAAATGTTAATGCATGAAACACCATGGTTGATTCCTATAGTTGGCAATTTAGTTTTGACCCCCTTGAACCCCACTTTTATATAATGAAACGTGGGTTTACTGTGGTTCTTATTTCTGCTCTAAAATATAGACTGTGGGTACTCGTTAGAACCGCCTCATTGAGGCGGTTCTAACGAATACCAACAGTCTATATATTTGGAGCAGAAATAAGGAAAATATCAATTTTTCATCTTAAAATGTTCGGTTTTTTTTTTCGGTGGTAAAATTTATAATGCATTCGTATAGGCGTGTTTTCGTAATGTGACCGAACATAACTGTTTATCGCAGTCCATTATTAGGTCCATCATTTTTTATCAAAATAAAAATGAATCAGCGCATGTCAAAACCTACAATAAGGCTTGTGCGACCAATGAAGACTCAGATCGATCAGAGTTTTCGATGATCGCATAAGCGTTTTTCAGCCTCTGAATTGTCCAAGAAGAGATCAGTGAAAGCTTGTCATACTGGGTGAATGTGTAAGCTGATCTGAGCTTTTGTTTTGTTTGTTTGTTTGTTTTATTTAGGTTTTAACGTCCCCGTCAACACTATTTATGTCATTTTGGAGATGTTGCTTCCAATTTTGTGGGACTTTTACCTTTCATTGAAATGAAATGACATCAGTCTCTGCCGCCCAATGAAACTAAATGAATGCATGGACGGTCCGAATCGCAGGATTTTTCCTGGTTATAAGCTTTTGATGATCGCTTAGTATTTAGCGTAGGTTATATTTTGCACAGGCTCAATTAATAAAAATGTTTCTCCCAGACATTTCTGAAAATGTCTCATATTATCTTTTCTAAAACTGATCCCCGGTCTCGAGGCGACAATGCAATTTCTTGGACACTCATAAATATTTCACTAAAATGATTCAATATTACACAGAGAATAGGGGGAGAATGGAAGGAGCTCTATTTTGTAAGAATTAATGGCAATCTTTGTCGGTTTCGATATAACACAGATGTAGCAGTAATGGTATGAATATTCAAAATGCAAATGGGCCCGGCAAGATGCATTATGAAGTGGACTGCGACAGGAGAAAACGGGCCTTCGAGCAGCGAGATTCAAATCATACTGCGTCCCATCTCAGATAAAATGCACCCTTTCTGGTCTATATGAAGAAACTTAGGGTCGCGGGGCATCCATTTAGCGCACAGCGAAGACACTGATCAGCCTGTGCGCATAGCACAGGCTGATCTGAGTCTTCGCTGGGCGCCACTGTTCAAAGACCCGCATTCGCATTGCGCGGACCATTAATAGTCATCCAACTAAAATAGAATGGACACACATTTTAATAAAATTTGCGTCGTGTTTTATGGTTTAAAATGGCGATATATATGGAGGAAAATCAGATAAAGATATATTTATTGTTCACATTTATTATTTTAATTAGTTTCGAAGGTTCTTCTACCTAAAATATAACAATTAGATTAGAAAGGAAACGAATTCAACTTTAACTTTATCATGAGACAATCGTTGCAATAACACGCCTATTAAACATAAAAAGATCTTATACGAGCGGACATTTCATATGAAGTTAATGAAACTCATGTGGCAATTTTCATAAATTTCATACGAAACGAACATAAGTGTAAGATTCTATTCATCATATGATAAATTGGGTTCTATTGAGGGAAGAATTTGTCAGGACAATAAAGATGTTTACGTACCGTGTCATGACGTTACCCGCTAGTATTATAATAATTTTTATGACATGACGTTAGCCACGAATTCTAACACAGCGCGCCTATACAGGCAATGGAAAATAACTGTGTTTTATTCTGCAACAAATCACAGCTCGGAAGAGCGTGACGAGTGATGTCATTAAAAACTGCCAATTTATGACGTCACTAGTCGATTTACTTGACGTTAGACGATGAAACGTCATTTTCTCGCATCGAAAACGTTAGAAAAGGATATAAATGCATGTGTTTCAGTCGACAATTTTAGCGGGATTTCTTCTAGCAATGGCGAAAAGTTGTGAGATTTTGAAGGAAACAAAAACATTATTGCCGATTTTCAGCGTGTTGGAATCGAAATAGATCAGCTCTAGTACGTGATTTGTTGAGCAATAAATCACAGTTTGGAGGTCAGTTGTAAGTAGACAAATCACGCGTGCTACGCGCGCGTGATTTGATCTACTTTTCAACTGACCATAGACTTATAATGGGGAAAACGACGTCTCCACTTTTTCTCCGCCATTTCTGTACCGATCGTCATCAAACTTGCAGATAATCAGGAGGGGCTTACAGTCTACGTTGAGTTCAAATTTGTGATGGATGGGATATGCCCTTGAGCATAAATGTAAGTGAAAATTGGTGTCTCCAGCTTTTCTCAGTCGTTTTTGATTGGATCATTTTGTAAATTTTGGTAAAGAGGACAAGCATAAAATCTCGAGCGAGTTCGAAGTTGACTTGAATCTGACCAGTGGTTTTCCAGTTAAATATTGAGTGTGAAAGATTTTCCCATAGACTTACAATGGGAAAACGACGTCTCCAGCTTTTCTCGATCATTTCAAATCAGATCTTCATCAAACTTGCAGATAACCAGGAGGGGCATACAGTCTATGTTGAGTTTGAATTTGGGCCACGCAGGTCAAATGATTTCCGAGTTACCTGCCCTTGAGCATAAATATTAGCGAAAAATGGTGTATCAGCTTTCCGCAACTGTTTTTGATCTGATCTTTTTGTTACTTTTGGTAAACGAGGATAAGCATAAAATCTCTAATGAGTTCGATTTTGGCTTGAATCTGACCACCGGATTTCCAGTTACATCCCCTTGAGGGTGAAAACTTTTCCCTTAGACTTACAATTGGAAAACAAACGATGGCTCCACCTTTGCTTGGCTATTTCTAATCTGACCTTCATCAAACTTCCAGATAACCAGAGGGAGCTTACAGTCTATGTTTAGTTCGAATTTGGGCCGCATGAGACAAAAGGCTTTCAAACTACCTGCCCTTGAGCATAAATACTAGTGAAAAATAGTGTCTCCACATTTTCTCAGCCGTTTCTAATCTGATCTTTTTGAAACTTTCAGTAAACGAGAACAAGCATAAAACCTCCGTCCGTCGTCCACACCTTTGAACTTGAATATCTAAGCGACTAGCTGACCAATCCCAATCAAATTTTATGTGCAGCATCACTGGGTTGGGGGACTGACTGCATTTAGTTTTGGACCAGTTTTAGGCCACGCAGAGAGAGACATACAGTCTACATAGAGTTTAATTTCGACTGCATGAGACAAACAACTTTGGAGTTACCTGCCCTTGTTTATTGATTTGAGGTTCCCTATCCCTGTCAGCACAATTTAGGTAATTTTGGAGACGTTGCTTCTAGTTTTGTGGGACTTTTGCCCGACATCGAGATGAAATTATATCTTAAGCCCTTTCCACCCATTGAAACCAATAGGGTCATTATGGACCACTTTTCCAGAGCACGCTTAGAACCTTTTTACCAGTACTCATGTGTGGTCGGTTCCAGCTCTGCATAGAAGCACCATGTAGCCCAGTCTATTTCTTCAAGCCCCGATGGGCATTCTTAAAACACCATTAATGATTTTCTGGTACACAGGTGAGCGATATAGGGCCATTTGGCCTTATTGTTTTTTGTTTTTTTTTTGTGATTTGGAGCTGCATGTCATTGATGTATAAAAGGGCAGTTTCGTGCCAATTATAACGTGGTCATGAAGTATTTGAAACCGGTATGGAACCTTACTCCAACAATTGTTCAGAAATCTTGCACTGATGTCAAATACGAGTAAACCAATCCGGTTGTAAGAAGAAAGTGTGGAGAACAAATCAATTAATAATCAAAACTAATTAGGTTCTTATAAATTCAAACAAAACAACAGGAAATGTATTCTGACACACCTGAGCATAAGGTTGTAGGAATGAATATCGTTTTTGCTGCAGTGATGACCCAGCAGGCACTCAACGTCGAACTAACGTTGAGACAACGTTGAAAACGTTGTTTCAACGTTAGTTCAACGTTGAGTCAACGTTTTGTGCCTACAGGGGAGTGTGAATTGCCGTTACAGCTGAGACTTACATGTACTGATACATCTCTGTGAACACTAAAAATACAAACAACCACAGAGATGAAACAACGGTGAGGCCTCGACAGCAAGAAACCACTGAAATGCTGAAGCAAAAGAAAACCAACAGTTAGACTCTAATGGGCCCGATCAGAGTCTGATGGACATACTTTCCCATGCAAACAAATAATATCCGTACAATGGTCTTTTAACATCGTATGCAAAATAATCAGAGCCAACCTTAATTTTTCATATATTTATATAAAAAAATAGAAGTGAAGGCAATGATGAGGAATCGACAAATACGAAATAACCAGACCCCAGCGGAAACAACAGTAGCGGAAAGTCACTTTCCCCCAAACTCTAATCTATGAAAAATATGCAAAGACTTAAATGTTGTCAAATAAATTGAGACAGGCATATCCATTTCTTGCTGAACTGCTTGTGTACAAATTCGTGTTAAAACTGTTATTACACAAATATGCAACGATATACAGTCGAACTTCAATGGCTCGAACACCTTTGGGACCTTGATAATCTGTTCGAGACAGGGGTAGTTCGAGTCACTGAGGCCTACTGCCAGGAGGTATACGATTTACTTTTTGATATTTTTTCGATGTTCTATAATGAAAATGTATGCTGTGTGTACTCATTAGAATCGCCTCATCGAGGCGATTCTAATGAGTACATACAGCATACATTTGCAAGATAAAGGACGAAAATCTCCTAAATTATCTCGCAAAATCATATGTAGAGGATTTCCCTAGGGGCTCAAGAACGGGTTCGACTCAGCCATGGTAAACGAGCCATCGGTGTTCGAGCGATCGAAGTTCGACTGTAGTTTATCAACGACCTTTGAGAGTTCAACGTTCAAGCGTGACAAGCCTATTCCCTGTTTTAGGGGAAGCAGGTTTCGGGTTTCATTTTTAACGGGATTTACCAATTATAAATTATACTTTGTTTTCGATATTGCCATTATGTAAAAGCCGTGGCCAAGTGGTAAATATGATGTAGAACGAATCTCAGTAAAGCTATATCGCCAAATGTAAAATCCCAATATATACTCACTCTCAAAAGAAACGATACATAGATTTGAAAGGGAAAAAATAATTGAAAACATAATAATGATCAATCCTTTACATGTATAATGAAAATATAGACTTTTATGGTACATTTCATCCAAAATTCCTAAAATTTGAACAGCATCTGATTCCATTAGAAAGTACGAAGTCTCGTAGGGGTCACATCAGAATTTACACAAAAGTCAATAACGTGTATGCCCACCATTTGCATCTCTGACTGCAGTACAACGACGCCTCATTGACCGGATAAGTGTCTGGATTTGGTTCTGGGGTATCGCGTTCCATTCCTGGTTTAGAAAAAGTTCAAGCTGGGCTAACGTTGCAGGTTGACGACGTCTAATGCGGCGATCCAGAACATCCCACAGATGTTCTATTGGCGAGAGGTCTGGAGAATTTGCGGGCCAAGGGAGAACATTCACTTGCTGCTGCTGGAGGTAGTCAGCACAGACACGAGCCGTGTGACATCTGGCGTTGTCTTGCTGAAATAACGTCAGCTGTCTGTTAGCGTTCATCAGCGGAACAACAACTGGTGCCAGAATCTCGTCCCGATAGCGTACTCCAGTCAAGTTTCCTCGCACAACAACAAGCTGGGAACGATGGTGGAAAGAAATGGCACCCCATACCATCACGCTACCGCCTCCTTAACGGTCTACTTGACGCACACAGGCGTCAGCAAAACGTTCACCGCGTCTTCGGTAAACCATCACTCGTCCATCCTTGCGTTCCAAAAGAAACCTTGATTCGTCGCTGAATAGAACCGTGTTCCACTGTTGCTGAGTCCAACGAATGCGCTGACGTACCCACTGTGCCCTATTAAGACGGTGACGTCGATTAAACTTTGGTCCATTGTATGGGCGCATTGCTCTGATACCGTGTTCAGCCAATCTCCTCCGAACTGTTGATGCACTTATTCTGTTGTTGTTTTGTCCCCGTGTTGCCGCACTAGTTGTTGTGGCCATAAGAAAACGATTACGTAAATGTGACGTCCGAATGTGACGGTCCTGAGCACGTGTTGTTACGCGAGGCCTGCCTGAGCGGGGTCGATCAGCAACTAATCCTGATGTTCTGTAGCGTGCTACAAGACGTGTGATAGTCAAACGCGAGACACCAAACTGAGCTGCGACGTCAGCTTGACGTCTTCCAGATTCAAGCATCCCAATGGCTCGCCATCTCTGATTTTCATTCAGCCGTGGCATTTCGCTTCAATTCAAATTCTTAATTTTAGGTGTTTTTTCTTCGTTTGGGTACAAGTCCTTCACAAAACATTCGAAGTTTTCCCTATACATGTATTGGGATATGCTCGAATCGGGCTGCACGTGCAAATCGTTAAAATCGACTTAGCAGGCAATCGGACTGTCCGATATGGTTCAAAAGCCACCACACTCTAGCTAGACGTCATATACAACGAATTTTTATGTCATTTGAATCTGTAATTTGGTTGTTTTGAAAATATTTTCACTTTAATCTTGTATCGTTTCTTTTGGGAGTGAGTATATCAACCGAAGGCGACTTACCTAAAACACGGACTAGGTTAAAAATAAAAGTGCAGTCACGTCTCACTGCGTTTTGAAAGACTATAGTTATAGTGACAATCATCATGTTTACAAGGCCGTGAAATGAACACCCCTCTAAACCCCAGTTTTCATAGAGAAAAAAGGTGTGGTTTACAGGAGTAAATCATATTGTATTTATTTCTGCTCCAAGACATAGGTTGTGCGTTTGTTTTGTTTGATTTGAGGTTTAAGGTCCCCGGCAACACTGTATAGGTCATTGTGGAGACGTTGCTTCCAATTTTATGGAATTTGTACCCGACATTGAGATGCAATGACATCTCAAGCCCTGTCGCCCAATGAAACCAATGGGGTTTATAAGTATGGACGGTCCGACTCGCACTGAATTGCCTGGGCAGGCATAAATCCTCTTAGCGGTTTACGAGTACCCGTGCGCGGTTGGATTTCAGCTCTGCGTGGAAGCATCATGCAGCCCATCTATTTCTTCAAGCCCAGATGGGCATAGGTTGTGGGTACTCCTTAGAACCGCGTCAATGAGGCGGTTCTAACGAGCACCACAACCTATGTTTAGAGGATAAATAAGAAAAATACAGTAAAATTCCTATAGTAAGACCACCTTTGGGACTGTTCAAAAGTGGTCTTTAAGACCACTGTTCAAAAGTGGTCTTTAAGACCACTTTTGAACAGTTCCAAACGTGGTCCCTGACCAGAGGACATTGTGTGCAGAAAATACGAAGACAGAGTAACTGCGCCCTTCTTAATAAGCTTTTTAAAGCAGAATTAGTCATAATTTTAGGTGGTCTTAATAGCGGAATTTTACTGTATTACAGTTTTGATCGGAAAAGTAGTCGTCATTTAGGAGGTATGAAAGAATGCAGTTTCTTGCACACCAGACAAGGAAATCCGTGATTTTACCCTGGGATAGAAATTTATGTTCTGACCCTGGTGTTCCGACCCAAAATCGAATATAATCGCGTGTTTGATAAATGCACTGGTTGATTACGACCTCATGCGCCGTCGTTAAGGTTGACGTCACATCTCGTGACGTGACGTCACTAAACATTCCTGCAGTGTCAAGACAATATTGCGGACGTTGGTAACCGAAGTGACTGCAGCATTAAAAATCCGCGCTAAGAAATGGAAGGTATGCGAGAAAAAGAATCCTATATGGGTGTGAGGGGTGGATAAAAAAATCCGTCCCTCGGGATCACTGTCCGGCATCACTCGGCAAGCCTCGTGATGCCGGACAGTGTCCCTCGGGATGGATTTTTCCATCTACCCCTCACACCCATATAAGATTCTTATAATATCACACGGGTGTGTTTTCGTAATGAGGAGAAAGAAAACTATCACTTTGTTTGTTTGTTTGTTTGTTTGTTTTGGGGTTTAACGTCCCCGTCAACATTGTAAAGGTCATTTTGGAGACGTTGCTTCCAATTTTGTGAGACTTTTACCCGACCTTGAGATGAAATGGCATCTCAAGTCCTGCCGCCCAATGGACCAATAGGATTTATTAACATGGGCGGGCCGACTCGCACCGCTTTGCCTGGGCAGGCTTAGATCCTCTTAGCCGGGTTTACCAGTACTCGTGTGCGGGTCGGTTTCAGCTCTGCGTGGAAGCATCATTCAGCCCATCTATTTCTTCAAACCCCGATGGGCGGGGGCCGGAAAACTATCACTACTTTTCGCTAAAATGCCCATAGTTTTCAAGCTACGAAGGATGCACTAAGTCAAATACGTCTTGTTTTCTATCGATATTCTGTACGTATAGCAGCGATATCAAGGGATTTGAAGAGAAACGAGTTGTTTGTTCTTTTTTTTTAATAGCCCACTTTCTTATTCTGGCGTTGTACGTAGTTAAACATGCTAATTAATATGTGGCCATAACCAATTTTATTAAATGACTTGCAGAAAGCATCTTAAACCTGATATTTCCATTTTGTATCAATTTTGCTTGTCCGCGAGGTTGAATCAAGTTCAAAAGTTTCTGTTCGCTGTAAGATAAGAATACAAAAATGGTACACCTGGCACTGCATAATCAACAAGTTCGGCCCGAGTCCATTATGATTACACGACCGCATCACGTGAACAAGTCCGTGAAATGAAGACCCCCAAAACCCCACTTATATAGAGAAAACTGGGGTTTACGGGGGTATACATTATTTTTCTTATTTTTGCTCCAAGACTTAGGTTGTGGGTACTCGTTAGAACCGCCTCGATGAGGCGGTTCTAACGCGCACCCACAACCTATGTTTGCAGTATTTATAAGAAAAATATCAGGGATTTTCATCAGAAAAATGGCCATTTTGGAGATGTGAAAAATGCACTATGTCGCACGGGTGTATTATCGTAATGGTATGCTACCTTTCTCTAGAACTAGCATTTTTCAGATGAAAAAAATTGAATAGTTTTCTTATTTCAAGTCCAAACTGACAATTAATACCCCCGAAAACCCGCTTTTCGTCAGTAAACTGGGGTTTTTGTTTGTTTGAATTCATGTTTTACGTCGCCTTCAGCACTATTTAGGTCATTTTAGCGACGCTGCTTCCAATTTTGTGGGAATTTTACCCGACATTGAGATGAAAAGACATCTTAAGCCCTATCGACCATACAAACCAATGGGGAAGGTCCGATTTGCCCCCTTTACCTAGGCAGGCTTAGACCTTCTAAGCGGTTTACCAGTACCTATGTGCGGACGGTTTCAGCTCTGCGGAGAAGCACCATGCAGCCCAGTCTATTTCTCCAAGCTCCGTTGGGCGGGACGGTATTACGTGGGGTCTAGAAGGGTATTCGTTTCATGGGTTTGTTAACGTGTTGTTTGGTAAGTGCGAATGTCACATGTATACATAACGAACATTGTAAATTTTATTGCCGAAAAAAGAGAAAATTTTAAGATGAAAAATGTGATATTTTTCTTACTTCTACTCAGAATATAGATTGTGGGTACTCGTTAGAACCGCCTCAATAACCGCCTCATTGAGGCGGTTTTAACGAGCAGCCACAAGCTATATATTTGTTTGTTTTGTTTGTATTGGAGTTTAACGGCCAAGTCAACACTATTTAGGTCATTTTTGAGCCGGTCAGTTTACCTATCCACACTTTCCTTGGCAGGCTTTTACGTAAACGGTTAACCAGTTCAGTGCACATTCTTCCGCCAGAAACTGACAACTGCCCTTCTTGAATCAGTAGAAGGGAGAGAATGACCGTAGGAAAGATTTCCTGATCAATCTCCAAATCTATATATTTACAGCAGAAATAAGAAAAATAAGGTTTAGTTCTGTAAACCCCAGTTTACTGTATAAATGTGGGGTTCAAAGGGCTCAGACTTATATAGGTGTGTTTTCGCGATGACATATACATACATGTATTTACTGTCAATGACCAATCTTTATAAAATATGTGAAGTGCTAGTGTTTGCTTTTTGAGGGCAGAGGCTCTTGCAAACAGAGAACAGACACAACTTTGGTTTATAGTACAGAGTGCTTTAGATCTTTTCTGATCGCATAGGTCATACTGCTTTTTTGTTGTTCCCCACCTCAATTATCATAGATATTTTATCTAAACATTTGTGAAAAGACTGTCTTTGGTTTAAACTATATTCTTGCATAAATACCTATGCGCATGGCTGTTTGAAGTCATTGTCAAATGGACTGAAAGCCGTGCTCAAACAGCAAAAACCATGTTCAAATCATGAAATTCGCGTGCTGTTTGAACATAGATTTTGAGCTTTTTATATCACAAGACGGACCTTGCTTTGTTTACGTTACTTTGAGCGACGTAACGTTATCGCCCTGAACGTTGCGTTTTAGGTTCTATGGTGACGTCAGAGGGTTAATGCATGACAACGTCATTGTAAACAACATTCTGAACTGGCCGCTATCTTGGTTTGCCTGTCGCATTTGAAGAGTTTACATGGAATTTATATGGAGCTTTCGGGCGTTTTCGTCAAAATTTGCGATCGGATTCGTAAGTTATGCAAGAACAACGATCTTCCATGGTTATTCCATTGCATTAACATTTGCCGGATCCCGAGGAAGCTGTTTGAACATGAGGCCTAGCGGCCTCATGTTCAAACAGCTTCCTCGGGATCCGGCGGTCTCATGTTCAAACAGCTTCCTCGGGATCCGGCAAATGTAAAGGCATGAAAAACCATGGTTGATCCCCATATTATATTTGTATAACTACGCGTGCATGTGATACAGTCAATCGGATAAAAGCTACAAAAGTACAATGATATATAAATGGGATTCAGGAGACTATCATTTGGCTTTCAGGAAATATGTATCCCGAATCTATGATTTCACTAGGAAATGAAAAATATGCCTTTGAATTAAGTCTCTGACGAAACACATGATAATGGAAGTGCTTGCAGCATTGACTTAGTAATGTTACTTTATGATGTTTTAACGTATCCTGTGACTTCCATTAAAAACGAACTAAAGTGACCCATAAAATGGTTAGATGTTTGTACCAGAATCCATCGAGCCGGAATCCAGAAAAAAAACAAACATTTAATTCCAGAATCAACAGACCAACCTGTAGAAAGCCAAATACATGTAAATAAAATTAAATTAAATTACTCCGCGGTCCTTCCATGAAAATCATTTTGAGGCCTGACAATCGCATATATTATTTTAGTGAAATAACCGATGTGACAGGCTGATCTCTTTCAGTTTTTTCACGACATCAGCTCACTAGACGGCAAGCGACAATATGTCTAATGCCATGTGAACACAGCAAACACTAAGTTCAGCTTGTGCGTGCGTCTAATCTGATAAAGTTGGGCCCCCGCCCATCGGGACTTGAAGAAATAGATTGGGCTGCATGATGCTTCCACGCGGAGGTGAAACCGACCGTACATGAGTAATGGTAAACCGCTAAGAGGGTTTAAGCCTGCCCGGGTAAAGTGGTGAGTCGGACCGTCCATGCATATACACCCTATTGGTTTCATTGCGCGGAGGGGTTGAGATCTCATTTCATCTCAATGTCGGGTAAAATCCCCACACAATTGGACGCAACGTCACAGAAATGACCTAAATAGTGTTGAAGGGGACGTTAAACCTCAAATCAAACAAACAAAATAAAATCTGATTCAGTTTCTTCGCTTTGTATTATGGAGATTGCGGTTGATCCGAAATGTCTGTAAGCTTCAAGTTATCGGATAGGTCGTATTCTGACAGAGTAATCACCCTGACTTATTTGACTGATCTCTGCTTGCACATGATCATGAACACATATAGTTTGCAATATAGTTTTGATCCCCTTTAAATAGTAAAACTGGGGTTTAAAGGGTTCATCATAGTGCAGATTATATTTTCTGGTCCTTTGGGATCATTAAGTTCATTTGGTATAATTTTGAAAATAGAGTTCTGCTTAAGCCGGTGCTAGAGGGCGTGGCCGGTGTTGCACATTTCAGTACTGGTCATGAACAGACTCAATAAAACCGAGTCTGCCATTTTCGTTTATTTGGTATATTCCTTGCTTCCAAAGGATCTAACTTCAGAGCTTATTCTTATTTCTGCTCTAAAATATAGACTGTGGGTACTCGTTAGAACCGCCTCATTGAGGCGGTTCTAACGAATACCCACAGTCTATATTTGGAGCAGAAATAAGAAAAATATCACAATTTTTCGTCTTAAAATTTTCGTGTTTTTTTTTTTTTTTTTTTTTTTCGGCGGTAAAATTTACAATGCATTCGTATAGGCGTGTTTTTGTAATATGACCGAACATAACTGTTTATCGCAGTATCATTTTCTATCAAAATAAAAATGAATCAGCGCATGTCAAAACCTACGATAAGGCTTGTGCGACCAATAAAGACTCAGATCGATCAGAGTTTTCGATGATCACATAAGCGTTTTTCAGCCTCTGAATTGTCCAAGAAGAGATCAGTGAAAACTTGTCATACTGGGTGAATGTGTAGGCTGATCTGAGCTTTTGTTTTGTTTGTTTAGTTTAGGTTTTAACGTCCCCGTCAACACTATTTATGTCATTTTGGAGATGTTGCTTCCAATTTTGTGGGACTTTTACCTGACATTGAAATGAAATGACTTCTCAGTCCCTGCCGCCGAATGAAACTAAAAGGGTTTATACAAATGTATGCATGGACGGTCCGAATCGCAGCACTTTGCCTGGATATAAGTTTTTGATGATCGCTTAGTCTTTGGCGTAGGTTATATTTTGCACAGGCTCAATTAATAAAAATGTTTCTCCCAGACATTTCTGAAAATGTCTCATATTTTCTTTTCTAAAACTGATCCCCGGTCTCGAGGCGACAATGCAATTTCTTGGACACTCATAAATATTTCACTAAAATGATTCAATATTACACAGAGAATAGGGGGAGAATGGAAGAAGCTCTATTTTGTAAGAATTAATGGCAATCTTTGTCGGTTTCGATATAACACAGATGTAGCAGTAATGGTATGAATATTCAAAATGCAAATGGGCCCGGCAAGATGCATTATGAAGTGGACTGCGACAGGAGAAAACGGGCCTTCGAGCAGCGAAGATTCAAATCATACTGCGTCCCATCTCAGATAAAATGCATCCTTTCGGGTCTATATGAAGAAACTTAGGATCGCGGGGCATCCATTTAGCGCACAGCGAAGACACTGATCAGCCTGTGCGCATGCACAGGCTGATCTGAGTCTTCACTGGGCACCACTGTTCAAAGACCCGCCTTCGCATTGCGCGGACCATTAATAGTCATCCAACTAAAATAGAATGGACACACATTTTAATAAAATTTGCGTCGTGTTTTATGGTTTAAAATGGCGATATATATGGAGGAAAATCAGATAAAGATATATTTATTGTTCACATTTATTATTTTAATTAGTTTCGAAGGTTCTTCTACCTAAAATATAACAATTAGATTAGAAAGGAAACGAATTCAACTTTAATTTTATCATGAGACAATCGTTGCAATAACACGCCTATTAAACATAAAAAGATCTTATACGAGCGGACATTTCATATGAAGTTAATGAAACTCATGTGGCAATTTTCATCAATTTCATACGAAACGAACACAAGTGTAAGATTCTATTCATCATATGATAAATTGGGTTCTATTGAGGGAAGAATTTTTCAGGACAATAAAGATGTTTACGTACCGTGTCATGACGTTACCCGCTAGTATTATAATAATTTTTATGACATGACGTTAGCCACGAATTCTAACACAGCGCGCCTATACAGGCAATGGAAAATAACTGTGTTTTATTCTGCAACAAATCACAGCTCGGAAGAGCGTGACGAGTGATGTCATTAAAAACTGCCAATTTATGACGTCACTAGTCGATTTACTTGACGTTAGACGGTGAAACGTCATTTTCTCGCATCGAAAACGTTAGAAAAGGATATAAATGCATGTGTTTCAGTCGACAATTTTAGCGGGATTTCTTCTATCAATGGCGAAAAGTTGTGAGATTTTGAAGGAAACAAAAACATTATTGCCGATTTTCAGCGTGTTAGAATCGAAATAGATCAGCTCTAGTATGTGATTTGTTGAGCAATAAATCACAGTTTGGAGGTCAGTTGTAAGTAGACAAATCACGCGTGCTACGCGCTCGTGATTTGATCTACTTTACAACTGACCTCCAAACTGTGATTTATTACTCAACAAATCACAGGCAGAACTGATCTTTTTCTTAAATAGCAACGTTATATTATGATAACGTAGTATTCGATGATCTGGAATAGTATCAGCTTGAGTCCCTAACGAAAAACCCCGTCGTCGGTAGCCTTGCATGAGAATTAAATAAACTGAAAATGTGTCTGAGATTTCCTTGTCCCGGTCTCAAACTCTCCACCCCGACTTTATTCATAGATTCTATTAATTGCTCGTATTAATAAATAAGACTGACGAGAGTTGGTTGCTTAACGGTAACAGGTGTATTTATTTATGAACACACCCCACCCATTAAAAACCTCAAAAGCCAACAGTACTAAGGCCAAAAATTTGTTCGTACTTCTTGTTTTACAGCTTCCTGTTGGCGAAAGCAAACCTGATTGGATTAAACTTGAACTTCCTTGTTACCTTGGACACACGTTCATCTTTTCGAAATAAACAAAGTTGCTGTGCTATTTATATCAACTTACAATCCAGCTTTTTCATGTTTTACAGCTACAGCTCCCGTAGAAACATCTAATTCAATGATAAAAACGTGTCTTCTTTACTCTTTCGCCGGTATGTTCCACTGCATGAGGTTGTACTTCACACACAGACCGTGTCAAAAGTAATATCCGTTAGTTTTGGCGAGCGGAAGTAACGAAATGAAATGAACGACAATGTTGTGTCGTGAGCTACCCAGAAACGCCGACCCGGAAGGGGATGGGTTTTACCCACTTCGGTATTCCATGGTACCCGGGAAGCGAGAAAAGCATGCAGAAGAGACCACGCTCTTCAGTCTAGAAAGGCCTCTTCAAGTGACAACACCAGCGTATAGCCAGGGGAAAACCAACCATTTACCCAGGTAGGACTTCTTCACTGTCCCGTCCCCAGTCACGGTCCCGCATACGGGCTATTAAAAATACATTATTTGGCGACGAGCGATAAAACGGAAGGGGGAATTCTCCGGTAATTTCGTTAGAAGTGTATTTTCTACTATACGAATATTCCACGCATTCATGAGGGACGGTGAAAATGATACGCGGTCCACTTCGTTATTTATTTAACGTTAGGGATTGTGAAGGGTTCAAATTTACTTCACGTTTTCGGACGTGGGGGCAGTAAACATGATACGCGGTTTCTTTTGTTTACAAAGGGAATTGTGAAAGGTTCAACTCTTGATAGCCTGACGGGTTGAAATTGTAGGCAGGTGAAGTTCTGAGGCATTTAGCTTCTTGGTTTGGCCTGTTTATTTTTTCAACATCGTGGAGCCAGTCCGTTTTGGGGACAACCGGTGAGTTTGGCATTTAGCTGAATGAACCAATTCGTAAGGCAGTCTTAAATTAATTTAAGTTAAGGTAATTGGATTGATTTTTGTTTGTCTTCTGCCAGTTTTTTCTTGAGGTAATTTTCAGTTTGGAAAAATTCTAAATTGTCCCTTGCCAGTTGGGGTTTAGTTTTGCCTGGTTGGGTGGCTGATTTTCTCCGTGAAATGGCAGAGGAATACCTGGTTGTCAAGAAAGAAGAAAAGGTAATATCTGTGTTTTCTAAACCAAGATTTACTTGTACTTTTCTTCGATTCTTCGCTGTACACGACCATTATTATAAATGAAATCCCTAACCTGTATCATTGTGGTATAAATTCAAGAATCTTAGGTAAAATCTTTTGCGTATTCTATACACAAAGTACTTTCTTGAATAAAATTGGTGAAAAAAAGCTGTCTGCATATTTTAAGAAAGGGTTGGGTAGTTGGTTGCAGACGAGAAAGGATTATTTTCTTGAGTTTTCTAAACCGAAAATAGTCATTTTTCTTCAATTTTGTTCAATTGAAAAGTATTGGCAAACAGCCGTCTATTGAAAAAGCGTAGTTCTTACATTTTAGGAGTGTTCTATACCCAAAATAGTTAAAAAGAACTGCTTATTACTTAAAAGAAGCCAGTCATCCATTGAAAAAGCATGGTTCTAACGTTTTAGAAGTAATATATTCTCAAAAGTATTAGTAAATAACTGCTTATCACTTAAAAGACAGACGTTTCTAGGGTTTTCGCAGTATTCTATACGCGAAAAGTATTGAAAAGTCTCTTGCCTGTCGAAAAGCCAGAAAAAAAAAGGATAAATATTTTGGGAAAGAATCTCTGGAGTATTCTATACACGGAGGTTATTCTTGAAATATTTATATTACACTTTACACAAGTTTATATTTGTCACTCCTTGCACAAATAAAAGCTTGCAAATGTTGAGGCTAAGATTATTGACAAGACAAATGGCTGGATGGAACATTTGTTGTCTT
This sequence comes from Lucinisca nassula, assembly GCA_963580285.1. NCBI lineage: Eukaryota > Metazoa > Mollusca > Bivalvia > Lucinida > Lucinidae > Lucinisca > Lucinisca nassula. The sequence goes on from OY757010.1 coordinate 76,511,847, forward strand.
CTAGATATACAGGCGCCGGACAACACCATCAGTCAAAGGATGAAGAAATGCTTTCACGTGAATAGAATTGATAGGAGAATGTAGTGGACATGGCGTTGATTTCTAATCCCCATGGCCAAGAACAGTAGAGCAGTCATGGATTTGATTTCTAATCCTCATGTCTAGGAAGAGTAAAGCAAATTGGGTTGATTTCTAATCCCCATGACCAAGAACAGTAGAGTCTTTTTTCTAAACCTCATGGCTAGGAAGAGTAGAGCACATTGGGTTGATTTCTAATCCCCATGGCTCGGAAGACGAGAGGACAGGGAGTGGATTTCAAATCCCCTTGCCTAGGAACAGGAGAGGACATGCAGTGGATTTCACAAAGCATTTAAAGATTGACAGAACAACGTAGTGACTGATCAGCCAGATGGTTCATCCGAGTGCTTGGAGTCTTCTAGACACATGCGCTTTGGTCGAAATCATCAGACAAGAATGAAAAAATAGTTTCACGTGAAAAAGTAGTCTTAGGTCTCAATTTGGACTTGATAAGAAGTAAAAAGATACGCCTCATGCCAGTGAATATGATTCCTACAGCCGTAAAAGACATTCATGGTCAAGATAACATGGTAGGAAGTTCGAAGAGTCAAGAAGTTACTGTCGTCGTCAAGAAGGCAAACCAGACCAAGGTTATATTCCAGGGGTTAAAGGTCAATACCACCCACAAAAGGGCAGATTAAGCAAAGATTGGAGACACCTCTAGAATGCATAGAAGGTCAAGCTCACCTTTAGGAAGACAGAAATCTTCAAGGTCACCTAGGAGGGAAGGTCAAGCTCACCTTCAGGAGGACAGGAATTGTCAAGGTCACCTAGGAGGCATGGAAGGTTTTAAGCTCGCCTTCAAGAAGACATGGATTGTCAAGGTCACCTTCTAGAGGGCATGAAAGGTCAAGAACGCCTTCAAGATGACATGATGTGAGGAAATCACCTTCAAGAATATAAAGGTCAAGATGTCAAGGTCACCTTCATGAAGGTATTGAAGGTCAGGGTCACTTTCAAGAGGACGTGAAGCGTCAAGGTCACCTTCAAGAAGGTATGGAATGTCAAGGACATCTAGAAGGCATAACATGTCAAGGACACATAGAAGGCATGACGGGTTGACTCTGAGAGAGGGCATGGCAGGCCAAGGTCACCATCAAGAAAGTATGACAGGTCAAGGTCACCAAGAAAGCATTACAAGCCAAGGTCATGCTCCAGATACGCAAGGTCAGGGTCGCATACAAGATCATACGCTCGACACTGGATGTCAAGGTCACCAAGGACATATTCAAGGTCGAGCGTGTCAAGACACTAATGCTAGTACTTCTAGGTCAAGGTCACCATGGCATACCGCTACTGATGTGGGAAAAAGCGAGTGATGATAACATATCACATCCTGAGGAGTCTTCTAGACACTCAAGGAGAGAGAGGCGTGGTGAACCGAAAACAGCTTACAAAGTGGATTTGATGGAAATGTGAGCGGGATGTTTTTTAAACAGACACAAGTTTGAAAGCTGCAGGTCAGTTTTAAAATGGTCCGACAGAGAATGTTGTGATTGCCTCAATTGGTCTTTAGAGGGCAAAGCTTTGGATTTCTTCACAATCACTGCAGGACTGGGAAGAGATTTGAGGATAGATTGGGAAACAGCAAGAATGAAATTCCAGCAATCATTTCAAGAAAGGAAAGATCTTTAGAAGACCAGCTGACCGAGTTCTGACCCTTTCCAATGCCACATTTAGAGACCTGCCTGAAAAGTATCGGATGCGGGAGGCTATTTCAAAATTCTGTCAGGGATATGCGGATGGATAGCCAAGCATGCTTCAGTATGGCAGCTGCTCTTAATAGAGTAAAACACAAGTGCAAATCTCAAACTGTGGAAGGAAAGAGACATTCCAATGGATAAAGAAAAAGATGTTTTCCATTAACAGTCAGCTCATTAACAGAATCCCGGGTACAACGACTGACTGCTAATGGTATTGATGGACAAGACCTGAAAGTCAGAAGAATGAAACATCAAATGGAATGATCCACGTTAGTATTTTCAGACCATTGGTGGAAGAACCAGACTTTTGTCTAATGACTTCTACACTAAATTTTGAAATGGCTTGATGAAAACCGTTTCTAAGTAAGCTTCTAGCCACTAGGAAAGGTTTTCACTAAAGTGCAAGGTAAGAAAATACCAAGTAACTTGACAAATGCAAACTATGACAGGCAAAACTAGTCAAAATAATGATGGCAAGTAAGGCTTTTAAAACAGCAAAGAAAATTTGTCCAAACCTAATGATACAGGCCCCTTTATTTTGATATGTGAATGCTTCCAAATGTTTTGAAAGTTTAAAATGGAATAGAAAGAGTATATGCTTATAAATAGCAGTTTCTCTTTGCCTCCATATTAAAAAAAAAAATGTTACTAGAAGATGCACACGGATAAAGAATTATCCGGTAACCATTAGGTATACTGATTACTAAGTTCACTGGTTAACAAACTGTGCTGATGTTTTGGAAGTATCCACTAAGAATAAAGGAAAGATTTTCTAGATCACACAGACCCAGAAATGTGTCTTGTAGACAAGTCTATCCGTGGATTTCTGTAATAGTCCACTAAATGACATTGAGCTTCAGTTCTGTCTAGATTTCTGGACTTCTGGTTCGAAATCTGTTGGACTTAACAAGATGGCCAGACAGCAAATTGAAAGCGTGTCTTCTTTGTCCGCTCAAGCTGTCAAATAACAAGCTAGACTCAACACAGCAGCTTGCAAGTGAGGCTTCTTCGTCTCCTTCAAGCAAGACAACAGACGGTGAGACTTCTAGTCTCGCCCAAGCCCGAAGTGACAGTGGGACATCAGTCTCACTCAAGGATGAACCTGGCAGCTGGTGACAAGGCCTTCAAGATAAAGTGGGAAGGAGTGTTGTGACGTGAGCTACCCAGAAACGCCGACCCGGAAGGTGATTGGTTTTATCCACTTCGGTATTCTATGGTACCCGGGAAGCGAGAAAAGCATGCAGAAGAGACCACGCTCTTCAGTCGAGAAAGGCCTCTTCAAGTGACAATACCAGCATATAGCCAGGGGAAAACCAACCATTTACCCAGGTAGGACTTCTTTCCTGTCCCGTCCCCAGTCACGGTCCCGCATACGGGCTATTAAAAATACATTAACAACAAAATACGGAAAGTCTTCCTGCTGTGAATAAAATAATACAGTAGTTAATTTTTTCTTGAAACATCTTGCTAAAAAATGGTGTTTCAGTTCACTGTACCTGCTGTTAAAACAATACGACCAACAATGTCAGTGAGGATTTTTCCACTGCAGTCGAAGAAAATCAGGGCCGGACTCTAGCAACAACAAGCAACAACCTAGCTCTTGTCGAAAATAAGCAGGCAGCTACCAGGCTACTAGCTGGAGATAGTACATGAAAGAAGACAACTCTACACACTGATGGCAAGAATCACAGCAATAGGTGAATTGGTATGCAAACATCTTGTTAAAACTTTGGTGTTTCATTTCAAAGTACCTCTTGTTTAAACAAAGCAGCATTGGAGGTCACAGGAGTGTATTGTCTTGGAATCTCAGAAGACACTCCCAGGTATCCAAGTTGTAAATATGAATGCTATGTGATGAGTGACTGTTTCAAAAACTTTACAAAGGTGTTCTCGAATTTGACCCCTAGCCCCACCCCAGGGGGTAAACCCAGGGGTCTGTTTCTCTTTGAACATCCAGTACGCAAACACGCCTATACAGATACATTGCCACCTTTATCGCCGAAAAAAATGAACATTTTAGGATGAAAAATTGTGATATTTTTCTTATTTCTGCTCAAAATATAGATTGTGGGCACTCGTTAGAACCACCTCATCGAGATGGTTCTAACGAGTACCCACAATCTATATTTTAGAGCAGAAATAAGAAAAATAAGGTATACCCCCAGAAACCCCAGTTTTACTATATAAAAGTGGGGTTAAAGGGGGTCAAAATTATATAGGCGTGTTTTCGTGATGAGAAGACCCTCCCAGTAGGGCTGGCTAATCAGAGCTGAAAAGATAATCAATTATCATTCCTGTCATTGCGATCGATAATCGATTAGTAATCACTGAAGATTTAGTCATTATTTTACCTGTCTGGCTTTCTGTCTGAGTGTGACTCCTACCATATGCTGTACTTTGCCATATGTATTTGGACAGACAGACCTGAGCAAACAGTGTAGACCCAGATGAGACGCCATAGAATGCGGTGTCTCATCTAGGTCTACACTGTTTGTCACTCATACAGCTATTTTAGGCATAACCTTGGGGAGTAAATTGTACTTATCAAATAATCGATTGCAAGCAAATCAGTAATGACATTCATTTGTGTGAAATTTATCAATCGATAATAATCGATTATCCAATTGATCATGCCAGCCTTACCTCACAGGTACTTAAGTTCCAAATATGAGCGCTCTGTGATGAGTGACTGTTGAGATATAAGCATTTGAAAACTTTACCGCAGTGTGACGGGAACGCACACGCAACCACGCACATCCTAGGTGACAACAATAGCTCTCCATGTACTTCGTACAGGCAAGCTAAAAATCACTTGCATAGCCAACATTTGGACTTGCCCTCATGGCAGCTGGGCAATGGACTTGTCAGGCCCTGCTTAATAGAAGTTCTCATTTAGAACTGCATTAAAGTATTTGCCTGAGCTAGACTTTAGAATTTGTCTAGCACTTTAAGCAGTTCATTTTTTCTGGCTGATAAAAGATCTTTGATAGATAACTGCAATACATGCATCTATCAGGAAGTCTATGCAAATCATTGTGTCAAACCCTGCCATACAATGAAACCAGTAGGGTTTATATCTATGGACAGACAGACTCACGTCACTCTGCCTGGGCAGGCTTAGACCCTCTACGCAGTTTACCAGTAATTTCACAAAAACCAAGCAAATATAATTCTGAGCCCCTTGAACCCTAATAGTAAAACTGGGGTTTACAGTGGGTAAACCTTATGTTTCGATTTTCCTCTCTAAAATATAGATTGTGGGAACTCGTTAGAACCACCTCAGTGAGGCAGTTATAACTTCTACCCACAATCTATATTTTGAGCGAAATAAGAAAAACATCACAATGTTCCATCTTGAAATTTTCAGGGTTTTTTTCTGCGTTTAAGTTTACATTGTATTTGTATAGGCATGTTTCGTAATGTAAAGATGCCGTTGATATCGTTTTACACAGAAACACCATGCATCCCAATATATTTCTCCTGGGGTAAAAATAACGTTGGATCAAATAATAGTTAATCTGGTCCAACTGTCTGTCTTTATTCTTATCTTTTGCCAAGGGCTGACCCAAAATGATTGCCGCTTTATTGCTTGGACAGCAAAAAAAAAAAAAAAAAAAAAAAAAAAATTCTATCAATTCCCCAGAATCTCCCCTAAGGAAACCTATCTTCCTATCTTTATTTCTTGGCCCCTTGATTTGCCCTAAAAGCTTGTGGAATGTGTAAAATGCAAAAATATGAGTGAAAAAAAAATACAGTGAAGTGTGGTAGATTAGTGGTTAGTGCACTTGCCTCTGATGCTAGGGGTCTCTACTTCGATTCCCGGCAGCGGTAATAAAATTGCGGTGTCCGAACATGCTAAATTGACATCATTTGCAGGTACATGTATGAATGCCACAAGTGCACAGTCCTTTGGACCGGGGCGTTAACTGGAGGCCCCTTGTGCAGGGAGACCCCCCCCCCCCCCCGTGCAGGTTAAAGATCCCTACCATAATTACATCAACAACAACAGCCTGTTAACTGTGTAGGCAGCTCCATCCTGCGAAACCTGGAGTGTATGTATATGTAATGTACACCAGGAGTGTTTCGTTTGTTTGATTTGAGGTTTAACATCCCCATCAACACCAACCCAAGACCGACAGATTTTGTCTGGTGAAAAGCTGCACCAGGTCAGGTCTAGTGAGGTCAGTGGCTTGCTGGTCCAAATGGTCTAGTTGAAAATCTGCCACCAAAGTCATAAAAATCCATGTTTTTAGCTCAATGACCATAAAATGGGTTTCTGTTTTCAGTATGTTGCAGTAGCTTTACTATGTAAATAATAATAGAAATATTTGTTTGATTTGAGGTTTAACATCCCATCAACACCGTAAAGGTCATTTTGAAGATGTTGCTTCCAATTTTGTGGGACTTTTACCCGACATTGAGTTGGAATGACTTCTCAAGCCCTGCTGGCCAATGAAACCAATAGGGTTTATAAGCATTGATGGTCCGACACTTGCACCGCTTTGCCTGGGCAGGCTTAGATTCACATTTTCAGTAACTGTATCCCTCATTGTCAGTTTCACTATTATCATGCATCAGCATTAAGTTGTGTAAAGCCTTGAAAGCACGAGCTTGTACTTGCAGATGTGCCAGTTTCGCAGGACTTTTCAATTTTTCTCAAAATAAGAAAAATCCGAAGATTTCCATTGTCAACATTGAGTTTTAACTAGCCAAAGGCACACATATTTTATATCTAAACTCACTGCATCTAACAACATTGCAGAATAACTAATCAACAACTTGTTCAAGTCAAGCCCCATATTCAAGTAGCTTAAAACTTTTTTAGTGTGCAGTTTTGGGCGAAAAAAAAAATGATAGTTCCATTTCAAGGGGGTATCCCTTTTCAAAGAATTCTTTATCCTGTTTGTTAAAAAATCAGAGACCAATTTTCATTGCAGATAGTTGGTAGGGAAAGTGTTGCAATGTTTGTGGTGGTGGCTTTGACAAAGTCACGTATAAGAGCTACCAAAACTTAATCTACGCAATGTTACTTGACTGCATCGTTGATATATTTTTTACCCATATTTTGACTTTTTACACATTCGGTAAGTTTACTGGGCAAATCAACAGGCCAACTACAAACTCTGTGATAATGAATTGGTCTTATCTATATTCGGATAAAGAATTTCCTGTGCCTGCGCAGGTTAGAGATGCCGTAATTACATAATTACTGTGTAGGCTTTCGGAGTGTATGTAATAATGTACACCTAATGTGACGTACTTGTAACTTGTGTATAGAAGAATCACGATTCCTGAAGGATCGTCTTCGAGACCCGTTTTCCATCTCCATTGGGAGTTTTGTTTGTTTGATTCGATGTTTAACATCCCATCAACACTGTATAGGTCATTTTGATGATGTTGCTTCCACTTTTGTGCTACTTTTACCCGACATTGAGATGAAATGACATCTCAAGCCTTGTATCCCATGAAACCAATATGATTAATAAGCATGGACGGTCTGACTCGCACCGCTTTCCCTGGGCAGGCATAGATCCTCTAAGCGGTTAACCAGGCAGAACTCCTGTGCTGTAGGTTTCAGCTCTGCGTGGAAGCATCATGCAGCCCATTATTACTTCAAGCCCCAATAGAGTGGGGGCACCTTGGGGAGATAGATAGATTTTGTTTGTTTGTTTTGAGGTTTTACGTCCCCGTCAACACTGTACAGGTCATTTTGGAGACTAAACTTCCAATTTTGTGGGACTTTTACCCGACATCGAAATGAAATGACATCTCAAGCCCTGCCGCCCAATGAAACCAATAGGGTTTATAAGCATGGACGGTCTGACTGGCACTGCTTTGCCTGGGTAGGCTTTGATCCTCTAAGCAGTTAACCAGTACTTGTGTGCGGGTCGGTTTCAGCTCTCCGTGGAAGCATCATGCAGCCCATCTATTTCTTCAAGCCCCAATGGGCGGGGGCGGATAGATTCACCTTATTTGCATTATCTGCTGGTGCCTAGTCTGAAGGTTATCAAAGTCGGAAAAACAGGTTACCAGACACCCTGACCTTGTGGAGGGTCTGGTTACCTTTTTTTCCAATACTGACAATGTGCAAGATGGGAGCCAGCAAATAATGCAAATATGGTGAATAGATAGATAGAATTCTGAGATAGAACAACCATAGGGGCTTGAATCATGAAAAAAAAATGAAAAAAAAAAAAAAAATTTTTTTTTTTTTTTTTGGTACTATATTAGAGACAAGGGGGGAAACTTCGGCTCAATATTTTGGGGGGTTACCTCATTTTACCCAGTGTATCTTTTTCGCAAATGCAGTTTTTTACCTGCTTATTATGAATTATACAAGTTAAATAAGTCCACTTTGCAAAAGTAATCCGCCTCTGTCTGCCACTTGTAGGAAACGTGTTTTTCTCGCATGGATTAACTCAGCAACGCAAAATTCGGCATAAACGTGTGACAAAAAATTTCAGGTTTTCATCAATCACAACCGAACTAGTGATACCGGGGGAACCTTTTTCGCTTTCACCCGTTGTCTTTCATTTAACTTTAGCTGTCTTTGCCAATTTGAATCCAAAAAGATGTACTCGCAGCTCTAAATGTATATTTTGCAACTTTTGCTTCGCTTTTCGCAGTGTTCTGTCAATGATCGGTACAGAAACCCGGGCGCTTGCCATAATCGTCGTGTTTAAAAACCGGGACGTGCAGGACAGATATAATCCGGAACTTTGGAAACTACGTCCGGCAGTGGAGTAGCTGTTGTTACTGTTAAAATGTGTTTGATAGCCTTGATTTCTCCTTTGATTTATTTTTTTCAATTTAACATATTCTGCTAGGACTAGGTATACACGTATTACGCAGATAAGATAACTTGATGGTGTTTCTACGTATAATTGGCTGTGCCCTGGGAATTTTGTATTGTATCGCTTTGCGGTCAACTTCCAATTAGCCGCTGTAACTGTTTTGACACATGCGCAGAAAAGGACATAAAATGTTTACTGAAACGCAGAAGACGGCCTTAGATCTGATAAAAAAAAACAAGACACACCTGCCTTGTTTATGTCCAGGCTGGGACGGGCACATCCCACGTTATTCAGGAGATTGGTAGAGTGCTCCGTATTGAAGGGAAATGTTTGTCAGTTTCTTGCACAATGGGTATTGTATAAAATATATGTGTTTTTGGCAGAGTGCTAAAGAACGTGTGCACATATGACTTCGTCACCTTGTGTTTAAACGCTCGTTCCCGGTACACGGCGACGGTTAGCTAAGCAAAAAAAAAAAAAAAAAAAAAATGCAGAAGTGTTAAGCCAAACGGTTCAGAATATAAGTTAAAAGAGATACGGCTAGAAATAATTTGAAATTGTTTTACAAATTTGGATTCATAGTGGTCGGAATGACTGACGACTTTCAGCGTGTGATCTAATATTGTTACCTAACCTAAATAACAATGGCTGTTTTGGTGGCAATAGGCCTGTAGGAATTTTCCTTCTTTTTTTCTTTGTGATAGGTTGAAACCAAGGAAAAAGCGGTTCAACATGTATTTTGTCTAATGTTTGCTGTTCTCTCTCTCTCTCGCTTTCTCTCTCTCTCTCTCTCTCTCTCTCTCTCTCTCTCTCTCTCTCTCTCTCTCTCTCTCTCTCTCTCTCTCTCTCAGATATTTGGAAGAAATTTGTGGAGGTCTTAAGATTAAGTAGAGGGATATGGACATATTGTGTACTGTTCATTCCAGAGGTAGAAAGAACGGTGTACAGACCTAAACTGCATCAACCTGGCCCAAGGATTATAAAACTGTTTTTCATGCTCCACTGATAGGGTATGACACTTATCCGGCTCATAAATAAACAAAAAATGTAATGTAAACATATAGAAAACAGTGTAGTTCATACTTCCGTGAACGCATCGAGTCACATGATTTTCAGTGACGTCAAGTGACGTCATTCTAAACCAACGCTGTTCCTCTCTTTGTAGTAAAGTGGCGTGCAAATGTTTTTCAGTTTAAAAAGTTTGCCCTATAAGCATTATTTTTCGCCCAGTGATGAGGGGCAAAGAATGTAATTATAAAACACTAAACTTAATTTTTCTGCTTTTCATGAAAGTATGAACGACAGCGAGTCGCTTACAAAGTTTACATGATCCCCTTCGGGGTTCACATACTTTGCACACAACCCACTGCGTTCGTACTATTATGAACAGCAGAAAAATAAATTTCATTTCTTAAGTGTTTCTTTTCTTTGCCTCATACTGCTGCCTCACTCTAGGGTTTATTAGCTATCTCATTATGTCAATCATTGCAAAACATCCACATTGAGTCGGAGGTAATTTTGTTTTCAAAACCGTCTTCTGTAGCATGTTTTGTTATCCATGCGATTAGGGGAGCAGCTCCTCAGTTTCTCCTTAAATATACATTTCAACAGTCAGAATGACATGTTCTTATCAACACGGGGGTAATACCATTTTCTATACTGTGTTGTCGACCGCGCCGGTACTGTGTAAAGCTGCTGTCGACCGAGAAATACGGTTTTCGACCGAGCAGTACGGATGTCGACAGAGGAGGGTAGTCGATAAATTCGCTGTAAGTGTGTTATTTTTGTGTATGTCTGTCCATTTTTGTGGTGTCAAATCGTTTGTGAAATAGTTTGCTGTCGTTTCAAGTGTTTTGGAAGTCTGACTTATAGCCTGTTTTGACGCTAAGCGGAATTAAACGGGAAAATATATAAAATAAGTACTTCCGGGGAAATGCGTGGCTCTTATTCAGTGTCATGGAATATCGAGGACGAAATGATGCAGATACATCATTAATATACGCGATAACCTTTTATTTGTGCGTCAACATGTCTTTATATGCATCTGTGGAACTGGAATTCGAATTATGGATATCCATTATTATTTATGGATATCAATATTTATTTATGGATATCCATAATTCGAATTATGGATATCCATAAATCGAGGTGAATTAATGATATATATAAATCTAAAAATGGATATCCATTATTCGATTTATTGATATCCATAAATCGAATTATGGATAATCCATAAATCGAATTATGGATATCCATTATTCGGCTGATTTATGGATTTCCATAAATCAAATTATGGATATCCATAAATCGAATTATGGATATCCATCAATCGATTTATGTATATCATTAATTTAGATCGAAATATGGATATCCATTAATCGAATTATGGATATCCTTAATTCGAATTATGGATATCCATTATTCGGCTGATTTATGGATATCCATAAATCGAATTATGGATATCCATAATTCTCCTCTGCAAATAAACATTGATTACCCCCTTGATCAACTTTTAATGAAATGGACATTCAATTTGTCATCAAACTGCTGTCAAGTGTCAAATAAAGCAGGTCATGAAATGTACATGGACTGGTTTTTATTTCATGTGTTGCACTTTACATGTACAAACGGATGCTTTAGACACAAACTTTAGCGGCTCACTGGAAAAACGATGACGATTTTCATCAGGAGGTATGAATATTAAAATACTAACATTTTGTACGGGCCTCCGTGACCTAGTGGTTAAGAGCCCTGACTCTTGATCATAAGGTCTCTCACCGCTGTCGTTCGAGCCTCGCTCAGGTCACATGTGAGACGCCAAGTTCTGCAACGGAAGGTCAGGTGGTTTTTCTCCGGGTACTCCGGTTTTCGCCCACCTCTGATTAACGATCGGCTCGATATGAGTGAAATAATCTTGAAAGGACCGTAAAACCAAACACCCCCCCCCCCCCCCCAAAAAAAAAAAAACCCTAACATTTTGTTGTGTTATATTGGTGTGAATGTGCTTTATCGCTTATTAAGTTCTGTATATTTGTGGAGTCTTTGCATTCACAACGCATTCTTTAAAGTTTTCGGACCCGCCCATCGGGGCTTAAAGAAATAGATGGGCTGCGTGACGCTTCCAAGCAGAGCTGAAACCGACCGCACGCGAGTACTGCTAAACTGCTCAGAGAATCTATACCTGTCCAGGCAAAGCGGTGCGAGTCAGACCGTTCATGCTTATAAAACCTTTTGGTTTCATTGGGCGACAGGGCTTGAGATGTCAATTCATCTCAATGTCGAGTAAAAGTCCCAGAAAATGGATTCAACGTCTCCAAAATGACCTGTTGATGGACACTTTAAACATCTAATCAGACAAATAAATTCCTTCAAGTGTTTGGGTGAGAAAAATAATTAACATTGCGGTCGTGGCTCCGGACTCGTTTTCAGTGAATTAAAGTCATCTTGCTCGACAAAAACCCACATGATACTTAACTAAACTGAAAACTTGCTTGAAAATTCCTTGTTTCGGCCTCAATCCCATCATACATTCTATTATTCAGTTCTTATCTATAAGCAGGAAACGGCCCCGCCCATCGGGGCATGAAGAAATGATGCTTCCACGCAGAGCTGAAACCGACCGGCACACGAGTATTGGTAATCCGATCTAAGCCTGCCCAGGCAAAGCGGTGCGAGTCGGCCCGTCCATGTTAATTAATCCTATTGGTTCATTGGGCGGCAGGGCTTGAGATGTCATTTCGTCTTAAGGTCTGGTAAAAGTCCCACAAAATTGGAGGCAACGTCTCTTAAATGACCTTTGCAGTGTTGACGGGGACGTCAAACCTCAAATCAAACAAACAAATCTAAGCAGGAAAATTGCCTGAACTGTTAGTATTTAAAAATAGCAAGCATTACAAATTTAACGCTCGGCTGAATTGAGCATGAAAAACGTTTTATAACCTTTTAATAGCCCGCTCGAGAAACACTAAGATTGGAATGCCGCTTTACTCAACAGCACCAAAATTTTTAAATGTCCTATGTATTGACAAGGCCCCATTTCTCACTTACTTTCCAATACACTCTAGGCTAATACGTACAAGTACTTTTCAACAGATCTAAGCACTTCACAATCAAACCTTTCATAAAAGTCATCTATTTAAGGCATTCAAGAGTTCTGCAACGGAAGGCCAGGTGTTTTTTTACCGGATACTACGGTCTTCGACCACATGTGATTAACAATCGGCCCGATATGAGTGAAATAAACTCGAAAGGACCGTAAAATGATCCCCGCTCCGCACCCCCCCCCCCCCCCCCCCCCCCAAAAAAAAATCAAGGTTGATATGCTCTAGCTTATTCTGACCTTTTTTGTTTGCTGTGTTGTGGTGAGTTGTAGCGCCTATTCAGATTAATACAAACTTGCTGAGCAGAAGAATTGAGCAGTTTTTTCTACCAAAATCCCTACATCAATGGATTTGACCGAATTCATAAATAGAAGCGTCCACCTCAGAAACTCGCGGATGAGAAAGCATGTGTGTGCTGCACTGTAGGGGTTCTGTCCCCTTAAATCCCTGTTGGAGAAGGACCCAAGGGCCCAACCTAAATAGTGCTTATTATAGCCCCGCTTTGAAAAAGTGGGGCTATATTGGATTTGCCATGTCCTTCTGTCATTCCGTGATTCCGTTAATTTGTGTTGGCTCCATAACTTTGTATCTGCTTAACATATTTTCATGAAACTTCACACAAATGTTAAACACCATAAGACAATGTGCAGAGCGAAGGAATTATAACTGTGGATTGCCTACTTTTGGAGTTATTGCCCTTTGAACATTTTCCGTAATTCCGTAATTCCGTAATTCCGTAATTCCGTGATTCCGTTAATTTGTGTTGGCTCCATAACTTTGTATCTGCTTAACATATTTTCATGAAACTTCACACAAATGTTAAACACCATAAGACAATGTGCAGAGCGAAGGAATTATAACTGTGGATTGCCTACTTTTGGAGTTATTGCCCTTTGAACATTGAAAAATGGCAATTTTAATTGTGTCCGCTTCATAACTCGAAAACCGTTTGAGATATTTTTAGGAAACTTCACACAAATGTTAAGCACTATGAGACGATGTGCAGAGCGCAGGAACCATAACTCTGCATTGCTTATTTTTGGAGTTATTGCCCTTTGAACATTGAAAAATGGCAATTTTAACAGTGTCCGCTTCATAACTCGAAAACCGTTTGAGATAATTTCATGAAACTTCACACAAATGTTAAGCACTATGAGACAATGTGCAGAGGGCAAGAACCATAACTCTGGTTTTCGTATTTTCTGTGTGTCTGTCTGTGTGTCTGTCTGTGTCTGTTAACAATTTTCGTGTCCGCTCCATAACTTTAAAACCCATTCACATATTTTCATGAAACTTCACACAAACATTAAACACCATGAGATGGTGTGCAGAGTGCAGGAACCATAACTCTGGATTGCCTAATTTTTGAGTTATTTCCCTTTGAATATTGAAAAATATCAATTTTAGCCGTCTTTGCTCGATAACTCAAAAACCGTTTGAGATAATTTTATGAAACTTCACACAAATGTAAAGCACCATATTACGTGTGCAGAGCGCAGGAACCCAAACTCTGGATTGTCTACTTTTTCAGTTATAGGCTTTTGAATATTAAAAAATGGCAATTTTAACATGTCCGCTCCATAACCGTTTCTGATATTTTCATGAAACTTCAAATAAATGAAAAGCACCTTGAGATGATGTGCAGAGTGCAGGAACCATAACTCTGGTTTGCCTACTTTAGGAGTTATTGCCCTTTGAACATTTAAAAAGGCAATTTTGACTGTGTCGGCTCCATAACTCACAAACCATTTGAGATATTTTCATGACACTTCACACAAGTGTAAAGCACCATGAGACAATGTGCAGAGCGCAGGAACCCTGACTCTGATTTGCCTACTTTAGGAGTTATTACCCTTTGAACATTGAAAAATGGAAGATGAAATTTAGTATAAACATGGACATTCTGGTAATGTATCATGCTCATTGAAATGAGGGACAAGGGCTCACAACTCTTAGAGTTTTTCCAGATAATGTAAAATTTTCAACAGTTATTTCTTGTTCATAACTGTTTTCTCTGCAGCTTAAATAACTTTCTTCTCTGACAGCGCTGAAGCGGGGCTATAGTCAGATCCTCTGACAGCTCTAGTTGTCATTTACTGGCCATTAGCGACCCAGGATCAAAATTTCAAAACATAAAAAGGAATATGTTGCAATAGGGAACAAATTGTTTCCATGCTGCATCATTTTGAACATTTACGTATTGGTGGCATTTTTAACAAGCTGGCTGATTTTTTTATTTCTGTCCACACAAGCATGAGTGAAACTGTTTTGAAAATAACACAAAATGTCCACGATTTCTACAAAAAATACATTTCACTTTTCCTGAGTCCGGTAAGGAGATAACTACGGCTAATCCCTGCCTTCCTAAATTTAGCCACCCACATAGCTCAGTGGTTAGTCCATTTGCCTCAGATGCTAAAGGACCCAGGTTCGAGATCCCCAGCAGCGGTGTACGCTTTGAGCCTTCAAAACTGCAGTATATGCAATATACAACGTCTGTGTCCCCTCTTGGGGTTTAGTTGAAAATGGAACAAAAAATAGCGACAATGCTCATTTGTCACTACTTCGAACGGTTTAAAATTAAACAGCACCGGTCGTTCCGGTCGTTAGTTCATCGATAGAGTAGCCCGGAATCAGCAGAAAAACCAAGCTTCGCGACGATTGTTTTCTTGATCGGTTTCAGAAAGTGATGTGAATGTACCAAAATCTAAATTTTGAGCTGCAAATACATCATTTTGGATTCAAATTGGTCAAGAGAGGTTCATTTTAATGAAAGACATCAGCTGAAAGCGAAAACAGTTTCCTCCGTAACACTAGTTCGCTTGTGATTGATGAAAACCTGAAAATTTTTGTCACACGTTTATGCCGAATTTTGCTTTGCTGAGTTAATCCATGCGAGAAAAACATGTTTCCTGCAAGTGGCAGACAGAGGCGGATTATTTTTGCAAAGTGGACTTATTTAACTTGTATAATTCATAATAAGCAGGTAAAAAACTGCATTTGCGAAAAAGATACGCTGGGTAAAATGAGGTAACCCCCCAAAAAATTGAGCCGAAGTTTCCCCCCTTGTCTCTAATATAGTACCCTAAAAAAAAAAAAAAAAAAAAAAAAAAAATTTTTTTTTTTTCATTTTTTTTTTTTTTTTTTCATTTATTTATTTTTATTTTTTTCATGATTCAAGCCCCTATGGAACAACGTACATTTCTATCTCTTGAACAGAAATAATAACTCTTCCCTACCATAAAGTAATGATGCAACTGCAGTTTTCAAAAATAATACTGGTTCTACTAAATACCGATACCATTCTCTGGACGGAGTGATTTTTTTTTGGTCAACTATCTACTGCACAGTTAAAGTTTAACTTTGTTGCTGTCGACCATCTTTGAGACTGTTAAACTTTAGAACAGTCTAAAAGGGGGTCTTAATATAGGAATTTTGCGGTACTACTGCAAATGTCCATTTAGAAAATCTTTAATTTCAAAAAGACCCATCTAATACTGAATGCACAAAATGGGAGGTATATAAGCATCAAAATGGTTGGTTGCAGTTAGGTCGCGCCTATTTCATATTAGATGGGCTGCATGATGCTTCCACGCAGAGCTGAAACCGACCCGCAAACGAGTACTGGTAAACCGCTTAGAGGATCTAAGCCTGCCCAGGCAAAGCGGTGCGAGTCGGCCCGACCATGCTTATAAACCCTATTGGTTTCATTGGGCGGCAGGACTTGAGATGTCATTTCATCTCAATGTCGGGTAAAAGCCCCACAAAGTTGGATCAACCATGGTTTTTCATGCATTAATATTTACCGGATCCCGAGGAAGCTGTTTGAACATGAGGCCGCTAGGCCGAATGTTCAAATATCTTCCGAGGGATCCGGCAAATGTTAATGCAATGAAATAACCATGGATGATCGTTGTGCTTGCATAACTCACGAATCCGACAACAAATTTTGACTAAAACGCCCAAAAGCTCATATAAATTCCATATAAACAATTCAAATGCGACAGGCAAACCAAAATGGCGGCCAGTTCAGAATGTTGTTTACAATGACGTTGTTATGCAGTGATGTCAGCATAGAACCCCAAGACGCTACGTTCAGGGCGATAATGTTACGTCGCTCAACCTAACGTAAACAAAGCAAGACCCGTCTTATAATATCAAAAGCTCAAAATACATGTTCGGACAGCACGCGAATTACATGATTTGAACATGTTTTTTGCTGTTTGAGCACGGCTTTTGTTCCATTTGACAATTGCTTCAAACAGCCATGCGCATAGGTATTTATGCAAGAAAATGACCTTTACACTGTTGACGGGGACATTAACCTCAAATCAAACAAACAGAACCTTGGAAGCTGTACACATATACACATATATGGTGCCAGGATTGCAAAAGCTAATGCGGTATTTGGCCGGCCATGGGAAATGTTTGGGATCCACGTGGAATTTACACAAAACTGAAAGTCTACAGAGCTGAAAAACTGCTAGCCCAACTATATGTGTGTTAAACACGGACAGTTTACAAACGGTACATGTACGTCAAAAGACTGAGCCACTTTCGTATAAGATTGCAAAAAAACACTTATAAAGATTAGGTGGCTGAAGTGCTCCTAACACAACAATATGTGTGTTAAACGTGCATTACGAAAACACGCATCTACAAATACATTGTTACCTGTATCGCCGAAAAAAGTAAACATTTTTAGATTAAAAATTGTGATATTTTTCTCAAATCTGCTCAAAATATAGTTTGTTGGTACTTACGTTGAGGCGGGTTTTAACGAGTACCAACAATCTATATTTTAGAGCAGATATAAGAAAAATAAGTTTTACCCCTGTAAACCCCAGGTTTACAATATTAAAGTGAGGTCCAAAGGGGTCAAAATTATATAGGCGTGTTTTCGCGACGGATAGTTTACAAACGGTACGTCAAAAGACTGAACCACGCAAAGAACACTTACAAAGATTAAGTGGCAAGACACAGAAGTCCTGAAAAGGGCATAAATTGCAGCGCGTACATACTCGTCTGAAGATAGACATGCCATGTTTCGATTATCATGCCTGATGAATGTTTGCCATAAAACTACAATTTGGAAAACGCTCCCGTGATGGCCAGAAGAAGCGATATAAGGACACCCTAAAAGCACCCTCAAGTACTTCAACATACTTTTGCCGACAGCCGTGGTAACAGCTAGCTCAGGACGGCCAAAGCGGTGAGGCCTCTGACATCCGAAGGTGTGCTGGTGACTGTGAGGCATAAAGAATCGCTGATACAGGTCAAACATAGAGCAGAAACGTACTTAGCACAATGCCAGGGCTAAGGCATCACCAGCAGAGCTTTCTCCCTCAAATCTCTTTTGCTCTATCTGCAACAAGCAGTTAGGAAATAAGATGGTCTGATCAGGCATCTTAGAAAACACAAGCAGTCACACCTCAAGCTTTTGATTGAGTGGAATGGGAACACCTGACTGATTGTTGCGCCGTTTTACAAAGGGAAAGAATGTGCTCCTCAGGAGCAAATTCTTACCTTTAAGAGTTGAACCCTTTTGACATGGGAGACAACAATACATTTGCATGAGCTGCCTCCCCTCAGAACTGGCTCCGAGGTTATAAAACTTTTTTCATTCTCAACTCAGCTGAGCATGAAACTTGTGATGCTCATAAAAATTAAAATACTAAGAAGTTGAGCGATTTTTCTTTTTCAGATTGTAGAGAATGTTATTTGTCCTGCTCACAAATTTTAAAATGCCAACAATTGTTGGCATTTTAAAATTTGTGAGCAGGACAAATTTCATGCTCAAGTGAGTTGAGCATGAAAAAGGTTTTATAACCTCGGGGCCAGGTCATTGTCAGTAATGACAAGACGAACTATTATAAGCATTGTGAATCTGTGCCCAGTTGGTGATTTCATTGTTAGCATGTGATACAAATGTTAACTGTTATTGTAAATACAATGTCTAATACAGTGGTGTATTTTGCTGAAAAACAATGAGCATTTGCAAAATCTGCTCACATTTTTTTTCTTTCTTTCTACAAACAGTATAAGTAGACTAGCGACATCGTTAGTTTTGAACATTTTGCATAACAAACACCACTACATCCCACGTCATTATATTCTTACATAAGACGCTTACTTAAGTACGCTTTTTCTGGGATGACGAACATCTTGAAAAACGTCACAGTGAAATGTTAGGTACTCCATAATTATGTTTATAATAAACAAACTCTAGGCTCGTTCTAAGATGGTTCGCGCCCAATCTGATTAAAACCCAATCTAGGACCGTTGGGTTCGCGCCCAGTACAAATGTATATTCGGATATGTGCGCATGAGAGAATACCCAAATCAGCCCGAATTCTCTGTCACTTATCTACGGAACACTGGAATGGTTAATATTTTGTGCGAACAAGATACTGTCTTGTGCGCACAAGAAATTATCTTGTACGAACAAGATAATATCTTGTGCGCACAAGATATTATCTTGTTTGTACAACATAGATTGTGTGCAAACAACATAATATCTTATGCGCACAACTTATTATCTTTTTCGCACAACATAATATCTTGTGCGCAAAATATAATATCGCGTGCGCATACGTCAGTATCTTGTTCGCACAACTTTATCTAGTTTGCACAACATATATCTTGTGCAGAAAACAAGTTATGTTGTGCGCATAGGATATTATCTTGTTCGCACAACTTAATATCTTGTGCGCACAAAATAATAGCTTGTGCGCACAACTCAATAATTTGTTCGCACAACTTAATATCTTGTTCGCACAACATATCTTGTTAGCACAACTTAATCAGACGCATAATATTTTATGTTGTCCGCACAAGAACAAGATAATATGTTCTGTGAACAAGATAATTATCTTGTGCACACAAGATATTAAGTTGTACGAACAAGATATTATCTTGTGCGCACAAAATATTATGTTGCCCGCACAAGATATTACCTTGTCCGCACAAGACAGTATATTGTGCGCACAACATATTATCTTGTGCGAACAAGATAATATCTTGTTCGTTCAAGATAATATATTGTTCGTTCAACTTAAAATCTTGTTCGCACAACATATTAGAAATAAAATTGCATTTCCCTTCCCGGGTTCCCTTTCCACATTAAAAAAGCTTTGTATCAATGGGCATACACATAGAGCATAGAACTGTTAAGACTGCGAAAATGTGACATCGCGTGAACGAGTGCCTCTTACTCCCGATTTTAGACGGATACAGAAAACTGGGGTTTACAGAGGTAAACATTATTTTCCTTATTTCTGCTTTAAGATATAGGTTGTGGGTACTATTTAGAACTGCCTCAGTGAGGCGGTTCTAACGAGCATCCACAAGCTATGTTTGCCGTATAAATAAGAAAACTATTACGGGTTTTCATCAGAAATGAAGCCATTTTGGAGACGGGAAAATGCATTCTGTCGTGTTATGCATAAGAATTTATTTTTCTGATTCCCACTTGCACCCCACTGTGACCTAATAGTGCTATAAATATCTTGTTAATCTTCTTATAGAAGATTCTAGAAAACTGAGTCACAGATTAATTTCATTTTTGTAAACAACATGTTTACAAGGAAAAGTACTTCAGAACCTTCCAGAAAGTTCTGGGTTGCATTATTTTTAGAAAAGTACCTCATCTTATTCCACAGCCCTCTGGAATGTTCTAGAGAAATCTTAGGGTCTATAAAAGAGCTTGATTTTTCTCATTGAGTCAGACTTTGGAGTTTGATGTTTGGGCATTTAAGAAAAGTTATTTCTAAATTCTGTGTTGGATTGTTAAAGGATATTACTTTTCATTTTGGACTGTGAATTCTGTGGGATCAAGGAAAATAGATTCATTCAGGATATTTCATTCAGAGCTAAGTAAATTTAATTTTCTTACTTCTACAGGTTAAAGTTAACTTGTAAATAAATTTTGTTAAATTTTTTAAAAGGCTTGTTTGCTTTTTCTTTCTGCTACGCCTGGCTCGTAACAGAAATTTGGGGCTCGTCCGGGATTAAACCATTTTAAGCATTTTAAAACCGACATTTCATGTGACGCAGGTAATTGTCATTTCTTATCAAATAGACTTTGCAGTTGCTTCACAGGATTGGTATTTCCCTATAGGCATATAGGGGATTGTCATTTCATGTGAACTGTCATTTCAGGTGAAATAGTACTTGTCATTTCATGTGAAATTCTCGTTGGGCTTGTCATTTAAAAAAAACAACAACAACAAAAAAAAAAACTTTGTCAAATTAACCTCAATCTGTATTTCCATAAATACTTTATAAAACAAACAAAAAGCAAACATGTCGTTTGATTTGAGAAGCTTTTTGGCTCAGCCTACTCAGGAGTTGTTTAATCTGGCCAAAAGGACAGATTTGCTAGAAATTGCTTCCCATTATGGGGTCACTGCTGTCAAAACAAGCATGAAAAAACATGAAATCAAGAATATTTTGGTACAGTTTTTTGTTGATGAAGAACTTTTTGATCCATCTGCTTTGTCTCTCATTATGGTTTCACACACTGAATTACAAATGAGACAAATTGAAATAGGAAGGCAAATTGAGTTAGAAAAATTAAGATTAGAGATGGAAGAACGAGAGAAAGAAAAAGAAAGAGAAATGCAGAGACAAATGCAGATGGAAAGATTAGAAATGGAAGAAAGAGAGAAGGAAAAGCAAAGAGAAATGGAGAGGGAAAAAAGAGAAATGGAGGAACGCTTTCAGAAAGAAAAATTAGAAAAAGAAGAGCGGCTTGAAATAGAAAGAGAAAAATGGCATTTTCAATTAAAGATGAAGGAACTGGAACTCCAGGGTCAAGATAGGGTGAAACCTACCCCTGTTTTTGACTCTGGTAGTTACTTTGATGCCACAAAGCATATCAGATTAGTTCCCCCATTTCAGGAAAAAGAGGTAGATAAGTATTTTTTGCATTTTGAAAAAGTTGCAGAAAATTTAAAATGGCCAAAAGAGCATTGGACCTTACTTTTGCAAAGCGTTGTTGTCTGAAAGGCTCGAGACATTTACACTCAGCTGACTGTCGAGCAAAGCTCAGACTATGATCTGGTCAAGGAGCTTATTCTTAAGGCATATGAGTTGGTCCCTGAGGCTTACAGGCAGAAATTTAGGAATAGCAAAAAAGAAATTTCCCAGACCCATGTAGAATTTGCTCGAACCAAAGAACAGCTATTTGATAGGTGGTGTTCTTCTAAAAAAGTAGGCTCTGATCATGACAAACTTAGACAACTTGTCCTTGTTGAAGAGTTCAAACGGTGCATAAATTCAGACATTAAATCTTTTCTCGATGAGAGACAGGTTGAAACTTTGGAGGAAGCTTCTCGTTTGGCAGATGATTATGCTTTGACTCATAAAGTCTCATTTGTGAACAGGCCTTATCCTCGAAAACCTTATAATCCACAGACAGGTCCAAGATTCTATCCCAGTATTCCTTCTGGTAGTTATAGCCATACATCTAGTACTATGCCTAAACTTTCTGGTGAAAATAAAAGCCAGAATCCTTCCAAACCTTCTGGTGAAAACAGAAGCCCAAATTTTCCCAAACCTTCTGGTGAAAACAAAGACCAGAATCCCTTATCTCAATCTCAAGTAGTTTGTTATTATTGTAAAAATACAGGTCATTTGATCTCTGAGTGTTTAAAATTAAAGCGAAGGAAAGAAAGAGAAAGACAAGAGTAACTTAAGCCTACAGGCTTGACTTCTATAAGGCCAAAACCACAGTCTTGTGTAAGGGAGGAAACTCTGTCTGATACCAAATTATCTGAGACTGATACAGTTATGGAGTGTTATGAACCATTCTTATCAGATGGTTTTGTGTCACTAAATGGTGACAGTTATGCCCATCATACCCCTATTAAAATCTTACGAGATACCGGAGCTTCTCAATCTCTTATTCTAGCAGATACTCTGCCTTTTTCTGAGAAGACTTCTTTGGGCCAAAGTGTCCTTATTCAGGGTGTGGAATGTGGATTTGTTAATGTTCCGCTTCATAACGTTTATTTGTCATCAGACTTGGTATCCGGTTCAGTGGCTGTTGGTATTAGACCTTCTTTACCTTTTAAAGGTGTTCATTTGTTGCTAGGCAATGACTTAGCTGGAGATAAGGTTGTGGTAAACCCACTTTTGACTACTAATCCTTGCATAGACCAACCGCCTGATCCCATTGAGCAGGAAATTCCTGATCTTTATCCATCTTGTGCAGTCACAAGGGCTATGGCACGTAAGGCCAAGCAAACTGATGGGAAACAGGATTTTGATTTAACTGATACCTTTTTGGGTCAGTCTTTTAATGACGAGATAACAAGGTCTCTGTCTTCAAGCCTGCCTGATAAGCAGACAGATTTTCATGAGAATAACTCATCTTTAGATCTAGGCCATGACATAATGTCTGGGTCTCAACTAGCTATAGAACAGCATAAGGATCCTGAAATTTCGCCTTTATTTGAAAGGGCCTTAGATGAGCAGGAAGTATCTCAGGTCCCAGTCTGTTATTATGTCAAAAATGACATTCTTATGAGAAAATGGTGTCCACCAGACGTCTCAGCAGAAGACGAGTGGACTGTCAACCACCAGATAGTGGTTCCACGGGTTTACCGTTCCCAAATATTAAACTTGGCACATGAAACTCCCATGTCAGGACATTTAGGTGTAAATAAAACCTATCACAAGATTCTTAATCATTTTTACTGGCCTGGGTTAAAATCAGATGTTTCTCAGCATTGTAGGTCCTGCCATACATGCCAAATGGTAGGAAAACCCAATCAGACTATACCTAAGGCTCATTTGCAGCCTATACCTGCTTTTGATGAACCTTTCAGTCGAATAATTATAGACTGTGTGGGTCCCTTGCCCAGAACTAAGTCCGGCTGTGAATATCTTTTGACCATTATGTGTGCTTCCACACGTTTTCCTGAAGCCATTCCTTTAAGAAATATCAAAACTAAGACAATCGTCAAGGCCTTAGTGAAGTTTTTCACATTTGTTGGGCTTCCTAAATCTATTCAGTCAGACCAAGGCTCAAATTTTATGTCTGGAATATTTCAACAAGTAATGCATGAACTTGGCATTGTACAGTATAAGTCATCAGCCTATCATCCTGAAAGTCAAGGCGCCCTTGAAAGATTCCATCAAACATTGAAAAACATGATAAGATCATATTGCTTTGACACAGAGAAGGATTGGGATGAAGGCATCTATCTCCTTTTATTTGCTGTTAGAGAATCTGTGCAAGAATCTCTTGGCTTCAGTCCATTTGAATTAGTATTTGGCCATACTGTTCGTGGTCCTTTGAAACTTCTCAAAGAGAAATTTCTCTCCAATGATGACACCTCCCTGAATTTACTTCAGTATGTGTCTGATTTCAAAACTAGACTTTCAAAAGCTTGTGAGGCTGCTCGGACCAATCTTCAGTCAGCCCAAAGGAAAATGAAACAGCTATATGACATAGGGACAAAAGAAAGGAATTTTAAACCAGGTGATAAGGTACTAGCTCTTTTGCCTATTCCAGGAAAATCGTTGCAGGCCAGGTATTATGGTCCATACACTGTAGACAAAAAGATCAGTGACGTAAATTACATAATAAACACTCCTGGGAGGCGCAAGCTAAAGCAGCTATGTCATATTAACATGCTTAAGGAATACATAGATAGGGAAAATACATCTTTAACATCAGTCAATCTAGTTAGCTCTGTTCCACTTAATTCATGTGACAATGACTGTGAGGATATTAATTCAGTGAAGTCGGATCCCACATCATCAAAACTTCAGAATTCTGACATTCTACGGAATCTTGACCAGAAACTGTCACATCTAGAGCCAAATCAGCGGAATGAACTGAAACAGCTGATTTTTGAATATGAACACTTATTTCCTGACATTCCAACACGGACAGACAAAATATTTCACGATGTGGACATAAATGGTTCTAAACCTGTAAAGCAACACCCATACAGGATGAATCCTGTGAAACAAAAATATCTTAAAGAAGAAGTTCAGTATCTATTAGACAATGACTTTATTGAACCAAGTCAAAGTGAGTGGAGTTCTCCTTGTATTCTTGTACCAAAACCTGATGGGACATATCGTATGTGTACAGATTTTAGGAAAGTTAATTCCTTAAGTAAAACAGATAGCTTTCCTATTCCAATAATGGATGACTGCATTGATAACATCGGGAATGCCAAATACATAACGAAATTCGACCTTCTGAAAGGATTTTGGCAAATTCCACTTACAGATAGAGCAAAGGAGGTTTTGGCATTCACAACACCAGACGGATTATTTAACTATAAAGTCATGCCATTTGGAACGAAAAACTCTCCGGCAACATTTCAGCGCTTAATAAACATGGTAATTGCGGGGCTGGAAGGCTGCAGTGCTTATATCGATGATGCTATCATATACAACGACCAGTGGAATCAACATCTTGGGACTATTCGAGCATTCTTTGATAGACTGAGTAATGCCAAATTGACAATCAATCTTGCTAAAAGTGAATTCTGCCATGCAAGTTTGACATTTCTAGGTCATGTTGTAGGTCAAGGTCATGTGAAACCCATTGATGCTAAAGTTGAGGCTATCTCAAATTTTCCCGTACCCACGTGCAAAAGACAGCTGATGCGATTTCTTGGTATGGCTGGTTATTACAGAAAGTTCTGTAATAATTTCTCTGTCAATGCTGAGCCTTTGACAAATTTGCTCAGCAAAAGAACAAAATTCCATTGGAATGCAATATGCCAAAATGCTTTTGATAAACTTAAAGCCATACTCTAGAGTGAACCAGTTCTCTTAGCACCAAACTTTGAAAAGGAGTTTAAGGTAGCTGTAGATGCTAGTGACGTAGGTGCAGGTAGTGTTTTGTTGCAGGAAGATGAAAATGGTGTGGATCATCCAGTTTGCTACTTTTCCAAAATGTTTAATAAGCATCAGAGAAATTAATCTACCATAGAGAAAGAGTGCTTGTCTCTGATTCTTGCTCTGCAACATTTCGAAGTTTATCTTACCCCTACTACTGCACCGATTGTTGTTTTCAGTGATCACAATCCACTGACTTTCATACATAAAATGAAAAACAAAAATCAGCGGTTGCTCAGGTGGAGTCTTATGCTACAAGAGTATAATTTAGACATAAGACATATCAGAGGGAGAGATAACATTATCCCTGATGCCCTTTCAAGAGCTTGAGCAGTGTCAGGAGTTGTGTTTTTCTTTCCTACTAAAGTGGATTGTAGATAAATGTAATTTTATATGCTATGCTCAATATTTTATTATTCTTAAAGCAAAAGAAAGCTTTATTACATAAATCTTTCTTTTCCTCGAAGAGGGGGAGTGTTATGCATAAGAATTTATTTTTCTGATTCCCACTTGCACCCCACTGTGACCTAATAGTGCTATAAATATCTTGTTAATCTTCTTATAGAAGATTCTAGAAAACTGAGTCACAGATTAATTTCATTTTTGTAAACAACATGTTTACAAGGAAAAGTACTTCAGAACCTTCCAGAAAGTTCTGGGTTGCATTATTTTTAGAAAAGTACCTCATCTTATTCCACAGCCCTCTGGAATGTTCTAGAGAAATCTTAGGGTCTATAAAAGAGCTTGATTTTTCTCATTGAGTCAGACTTTGGAGTTTGATGTTTGGGCATTTAAGAAAAGTTATTTCTAAATTCTGTGTTGGATTGTTAAAGGATATTACTTTTCATTTTGGACTGTGAATTCTGTGGGATCAAGGAAAATAGATTCATTCAGGATATTTCATTCAGAGCTAAGTACATTTAATTTTCTTACTTCTACAGGTTAAAGTTAACTTGTAAATAAATTTTGTTAAATTTTTTAAAAGGCTTGTTTGCTTTTTCTTTCTGCTACGCCTGGCTCGTAACAGTCGCACGAGTGTGTTATCGAAATGTAATGAAACGTTAATTGAAAGCATCGTTAGTTTTAAACAACTTGCCCAACCAGAATTTACCGCACACGTCATTATATTCTTACATAAGTAGTTTACATAAGTTTGATTTTTCTGGGATGACGAACATCATGTAAAACGTCACAGTGAAATAGTAGATACCCTAGGCTCGCCTGATTTTCTTAAACGGTTCGCGACCAGCACAAATGTATATTCGGAAATGTGCACATGAGTGAAAACTCATATCATACGGATTATAGCTATGACTGATAAGACTACAGATGTAAACATGGTGAAACACACGTTTTTGCTTCTCAGTTTTACTGGAATGATCATATTTCTGTTACGATAATCAAATACACATCATTGCGAAACTAAGCTTATACAAATACATTGTAAACTTAACCGCCGAAAAAAACGAAACTTTTAAGATGAAAAGTTGTAAACTTTTTCTTATTTCTGCTCAAAATATAGATTGTGGGTACACGTTAGAACCGCCTCATCCAGGCGGTTCTAACGAGTACCCACAATCTTTATTTTAGAGCAGAAATAAGAAAAATAAGGTTTACCCCTGTAAACCCCAGTTTTACTACATGTATATAAAAGTGGGGCTCAAGGGGGGTCAAATTATATAGGCCTGGTTTTGTGATGAGTTTCATTGGTCCATAGTCTCAATGGAATGATTTTTGTCAAGTACACGGGAATATGTCCTTTTTAATGACAGATTCCATCTGTCTATTCTTGCTGTGCTGCACGTTTAAAGTAATTCAGGCTTTTTCTTCCGGCTTTGACCGCCATAGAAATATGAGTCCGCACAAAATGTAGTCCGGTTTGGCGCAGTAATCCAAATTGTACAATCATATTAGTTATCCTGTAAGCGCAATACAAACTTTTGAAGCAGACGACTTGACGATTGAGCATTTCATATGAAACAGCTGCATCATGCGACGGGTATACCCAGATCAATGCGGCGTCTGCTCAGGTTTTACACTGTTTTCTATCAGTGTTGTCAATATTTAAGGGATTACTCAAAGACCAGCCTGCTGTTGGACCAGGTCAGCTGTAGACAAGAATATTAATGGGTTTTCTTTCGGACTTTCGAGGTCAAGTTTAGGTCAGTTACAACTTAGGTGTATATTGACTTTGCGTGGAGAAATTGAACAGAAAGGCTGTCCCTTTCAACCCTGAAATATGGTACAGATACTTAGTATAGATCCTGTGACATAATTCTAGGTGCCATATATTTAGCAGAATGGACGAGCCCAACTTCAGCGTTGGAAGAGTGCACTCCAGAAACCCAAGGCAGTGAATACATCAAAGAACTGACAACACCCATGCCGATTGTCTCTAAATGCAGGCTGGTCGTGAACGGGGACTTGGACTGATTCGTTTAAACTTAAGATGTAAGTAACAAATGCAAAAAGTGTAGAATAAGATCAGCACCGTGTTGTGTGGCTTTTGAACTGAGTTTACATTGTTTGCCAGATCCAACATCTGATTCATGTGCAGATTTTACAGTTAACACTTACATGTACCCAACACTGACAAACGACGCGGCTATGTTTGGGTTGATTGTTTGGCATTCGACCCGAAGTTGCTGATAAGAAAAGCGCTTCAGTGCTAATGTCTATGTGACTATCACTGCCTTGTCAGAATAACTTTTTGTCTTGTAGAAAATAGCCGCAGTGAGATCGGGGTATTCCATAAGACGGAAGAGGGTTATCCTGGAATCATAGGATGAGCTCGGCAAACAGTGTAGACCAAGATCAGACGCTGCCGAACGCGTCTTCTTATCAAAATCTTCACTATTTGTTTGGAGTGAGTGAGTGAGTTTTAGTTTTACGTCCCACCAACAGCTAAGGTCATACGGAGACGGGACCTCGGTTTAAAGACTCATCCGAAAGTCTGGAGAAGCCCGGGATCGATCCTGCGATCCCTGGTTTACAAGGCGAGTAGCGTAACCACTGCACCACGGAGGCTTCTATCTATTTGTTTGGAATTTCAGAGTTAAATGAAACAGTTTAAATCTCAGCCAAGGCCTATTACTCCAACCTACACCCCACACTCTCAGTGCTGTGATTCTGAAACCAAACGCCCTTAAGCTAAAAAGGTTAAATCAATCAACCGTGACGTCTGGTTACCAGTCCGGCCACGTAGATCCTGTGCACCACCCTCACACCAGTACGGATAGAAACCGCATGTTCAGGATCAAACTTCTGATTCGAATGTAAGGTCGTGCCTAGAAAAGAAGAAACTGAATTTTGTTCTAAAAAAGCATTTAGTGAGAGCGTATTGCAACATTTTTCATTAAAGGATCGTAAGCGTGCCACTGGACAGTAAAGCGGATGACGTTGACTCTGATTTTGAAAGCCACAAGTGGGTGATCTATCGTCTATTGGAGCGACATCTTACTATATACAGAAGACGCTAGTGGACGTCGGCGTAGCGGAAGGCCGCCGTCCGTACGTCAAGATCGATTCGACCGTCAGACGCATTGGAAACTGATTTCCGCCGGCAGCTGCTACCTGTAGATAAACAAGAGGTCTCAACTATCGACTAATAAGCACTGACACTGATCGTCGCCCTTATGCGATGCACGTTTGAGAGCTAGACGTCCCTGTCGTGACCAAAGTTAACGCGTCGACACCGTACGGAACACTTACGCTAGTGCATGAAATACGTAAATAGCGTCCCAGCGACTGACAAATGCGTTTCAGTGACAAATCGCACTTCAACGTGAATCACGCCGGTTGTCGTTTCCGGGTGTTTCGACGTATATGTGTAAGGTATGCCGAGGCGACGCGTGCGTAACAGAGCATGACATATCGGGTGAAATAAGCGTAATTGTGTGGCGAGCTATTGCGTGTAGTTAGCGAACGCAGCTTAGTGTCATTAAGAAGATTCAAGATCATAGCAGAGACGTGGCTTGAACAGCGAGAGGTTACATCATTCAAGTGCTTCGGCCTCACATGGTTCCATTTATTTGTTTACGCTCAGAATCCGGGATATCTTATCCAGCAGGATAACGAGCGGGCTCATAGTGCTGTTCTTACTCAAAAATGTCTTCAAGCCAATGGAATTCATGTACTGGACTAGCCAGCCTTTCTCCTTCGATCTCTTTCCCATAGAGTATCTTTGGGTAAATGTGTGTGTGTGAATTCGGGTTTAACGTCGCTTTCAACAATTTTTCAGTCATATCACGACGGTGTCTGGTTGCGACAGGGAGCTCAATGCTCACTTTTATAGTGCTGCCTCACTGAAGTATCATGTCCCAGACACATTACATGATACCACACCCAGTCACATTATCCTGACACTGGGTCGACCAGTCCTAGCTCTACCCCGTAAATCTGAGTGCCAAGCGAGGAGCAGCTAGTACCATTCTTAACGACTTTGGTATGTCGCGGCCCGGGATCGAACCCCTTGACCTCCCGTTCCCCGGAGCGGACACTCTACCAACTGAGCTATCGGGGCCGGTATCTTCTTTGGGTAAAGGCGTCCACAACCGACCAGACACAAACTGTTACTTATGGACAGTAGCATTGTTAAAACTTGAATTTTAATGTTTGGTTTTGAAAACGTAAATAGTTTCTTCAAAAATTTGAAACATCGAATGGCGTTTCATAATACCACCGGTCTATAGACATCTGCAAACATATCATATATTGGAATTTTCAGAACTACCTTTCTAAATTTTAAGCTCTTTTTAGCATGTTTAGAAAGGTTTTCTGTAAGTTTTCACAGTGTTATGATTTTCTGTTAGTATCTGTCATTTCAGTGCCTTTGGCGCTTTGAGTAATTTAGTGGTCTAGTGAGTCTGATACCGTCCATCAATTTGCAGTTCTTTTGTCTACTTATTTCACTGAGTTGAATTTTACTGTGGTGTTCCACCATGCTCGTGCCAGGGTTTCATGTGCACGTTTGCTGTTGTCGGAGGACAAGTAGACAGCGACTTTAAAGAGTATACCACCACAGGTAGGTTTGACAGGTTGCACCGTTATCATTATAATAACCATCATTGGCGGGCAAGACAGGCTATATCGTTATAATTATCATTACCGAAAGGTACCTTTGGTTCGGGAGGAGATGTCGTTTGAAGAATTTAAAGATGGTCGCCATGACGGCCATCTTGGAATTCGAACGGAACCATTTTAGCAAATCTGGATTTCCATGTCATCCCGATGCCTCTCATCAAGTTTCATCTCAATTCCACCTTTGGCTCGTTGGGAAAAGTCGTTTGATGAATTTCAAGATGGCCACCATGGCGACCGCCTTGGATATCAGAACGGAACGACTTTAGCAGATCTGAATCTCCATAGCACCTCGATGCCTCCCATCAAATTTCAGCTCCATTCGGCCTTTGGCCGCCATCTTGTATATTCAGCTCAATTCGACCTTTGGTTCGGGAGGAGATGCCGTTAAAAGAATTTCAAGTTGGCCACCATGGGGCCATCTGGGATATCGGAACGAAAAGATTCTAGCAAATACGAATCTCCATGCGACTCCAATGCCTCCCATCAAGTTTCAGCTCAATTCGACCTTTGGTTCGGGACGAGATGTCGTTTAAAGAATTTCAAGATGGCCACCATAGCGGCCATCTTGGATAACGGAAAGATTCTAGCAAATCTGAATTTCCTTGTGACCCCAATGCCTCCCATCAAGTTTCAGCCGAGGCGGCCAACTTGGATATCGGAACTGGATGATTTTAGCACTTCTGAATCTCCATATCGGCCTTGTGCCTTCATTCAAATCAAATCTTGGATATTGGAAAGGAACAATTTTAGCAAATCTGAATCTTCATGTCAAAAGGATGCCTCACATCAGGTATCAGCATAATCTGACGTCCGGTTCAGGAGGAGATTTCGAAATCGGAAAAGTTAACGACGGACAGACGGACGACGGACGGACGGACGGACGACAGACGACGAACAACAGGTAACGGCAAAAACTTACCTGAAGCTCTCCAGGTG
Organism: Lucinisca nassula; assembly: GCA_963580285.1. NCBI lineage: Eukaryota > Metazoa > Mollusca > Bivalvia > Lucinida > Lucinidae > Lucinisca > Lucinisca nassula. Next base: position 76,543,407 of record OY757010.1, read on the forward strand.
AGCTAATATTTTTGTTGAGCCGTAAAACCAAACCCCCACCTCACCCCTCACCCCCCCCCAACCCCCCCCCCCCCCCACACACACACACACACACACCCTAGTTTTGTCTCAGGTCATAGATATGAGTACCCGTCAGAACCGATAGACAATGATGCAGAACTGGAAAAAAACAATATAGACTTACAAATTCCCATCATACAAAGGCCATGTCTAATCAATGTCTTCGCTGTGCACTAGATGGATGCCCGTTTGTCTGCACACTGAGTTGAGAACTTCTGCTGGGCGCAGATTCTCTGAGATACGGTCAAATTACACTGACCTTACCATAGAGTTGTGACGACTAAATCGGTTCATAAGCTTCAAAGTGTCATTTGTCGACATTCGCAGCACCATCTGAGCTGGAGGGACGGACGTGTTAGAATTGCTTCGAAATAAGCAACTATGTGTTTCTATGGAGAAAAAATAGAGAATGGTGGGCGCTATTGTCTTTGAGTGTAGGCATGTAAAATGGTCCTGCACCTTAACTGATACATTTATAAACCATTCAAAATAAGAAAAAAACCTAACTAATGCCTATAACGTCCTACTGACAAACAGTGTGCGCCGCGTAAAGCGGTGTCTGGTCAGGCTCTTCACCCGTTGGTTCCAAGTATAGGAATTGTTTTCAAAAATGTTAACAAATAAAACTAATCTGACACCCCTAACACTGATATGGTATTGTCCAAAGTCATTAAAAGGAGTATCATAAGTGTGTTATTGTTTTGTTTTTCTTATTATTATTATTTTCTTATCTGCAACAAGCGTTGCTTGTGGGTGCGCGTTAGAAATGCCGCACTGACACGGTTGTAACGCGACTAATATGATTTTAACTTAAGGAAGAATAAGAACAATGCTTTATATCTTTTCACTTTCCCACATTTCATTCTAGACGGGCCTCCGTGGCCTAGTGGTTAAGAGCGCTGACTCTTGATCATTAGGTCTCTCACCGCTGTGGTTCGAGCCTCGCTCGGGTCACATGTGAGACGCCAAGTTCTGCAACGGAAGGTCAGGTGGTTTTTCTCCGGGTACTCCGGTTTTCGCCCACCTCTGATTAACGATCGGCTTGATATGAGTGAAATAATCTTGATATGAGTAAAACCAAAACAAAAAAACAAAAAAAAACATTTCATTCTATAAAGTGGGGTTTTCAGGTAATAATTGTACGAACTTGTTAATGTTGTGGTTTGTTTCAGCTGGTTTGCATTACGCAAACACGCCTATACAAATACACTGTAAACTATATCGCCGAAAAACGAAAATTTTAAGATGAAAAACTGTGATATTTTTCTTATTTCTGCTAAAAAAATAGATTGTGGGTACTCGTTAGAACCGCCTCGTTGTGTGATATTTTTTTTTTATTTCTGTTGAAAAAAAAATAAATTGCGGGTACTCGTTAGAACTGCCTCGTTGTGTGATATTTTTCTTATTTCTGTTAAAAAATAGATTGTGGGTACTCGTTAGAACCGCCTCGTTGTGTATTTTTTTCTGTTAAAAAAATAGATTGTGGGTACTCGTTTGAACCGCCTCGTTGTGTGATATTTTTCTTATTTCTATTAAAAAATAGATTGTGGGTACTCGTTAGAACCGCCTCCTTGTGTGATATTTTTCTTATTTCTGTTAAAAAAATAGATTGCGGGTACTCGTTAGAACCGCCTCGTTGTGAGATATTTTTCTTATTTCTGTTAAAAAAATAGATTGCGGGTACTCGTTAGAACCTCTTCGTTGTGTGATATTTTTCTTATTTCTGTTTAAAAAATAGATTGTGGGTACTCGTTAGAACCGCCTCAAAAATAAGATTTACTCCTGTTAACCCAAGATTTACTATATAAAAGTGGAGTTCAAAGGGGGTCAAAAATATATAGGTGGAGAAAAGGATAAATTGGTAATATGACATCATGTATTTGGGAACGTTACTTAAATGTTAGCTTTATCTATTAACGTGATGTGACGTAAAAAGTATCCCTGCGGTACGTCGTTACGTTACGTCCGTTACCAAGGCATGGTTCATACAAATTTTTTCAGACAAAATTCCCTGACATTTCCCTGACTTTTCCCTGACATGAAAGCATTTTTCCCTGACATTTTTGTTTGGCACAATACAAACTTTTGTTATTTTAAAATGTGCACATTTAGTGGTTCAATCTTTAATGAAAAATAGAATGTTGGCCTCCACCACCCCTACAGCCAACCCTTACCTCCTTTTTTGACAATCGCCCCCGCCCATAGGGGCTTGAAGAAATATATGGGCTGCACGATGCTTCCACGCAGAGCTGAATCCGGCCCGCACACTAGTACTGGTAAACCACTTACAGGATCTAAGCCTGTCCAAGAACCACGGTGCGAGGCGGACCGTCCATGCTAATAAACCTTATTGGTTTCATTGGGCGTCAGGGCTTGAGATGTGATTTCATCTCAATCTCGGGTAAAAGTCCCACAAAATTGGAAGCAACGTCTCCAAAATGACCTTTACAGTGTTGACGGGGACGTTTAACCTCAAATCAAACAAACAATCCTTTTTTGACAAACATTTACATTGTTTAATATTTTGTTTGTTTATTCCTGGACTATCAACTGGATATGGTGCTGGTGATTATACAATACACATTGGTAAGCAAAATGACATGAATTATCATGCATTATAAAGTAATCAAATACACTGTTTCAAAACAAACAAATGTTTTTATGCTATGACTAATAGACAATAAAGCAATTACTTTTGGAAACCTGCACATAACTGTTTTTCTGAACATAGCTTTACTAAATTACAATAAAATGGAATTGTCATTCTGATTACCAATTAAAAAGAGTAACTACCATGCAAAACACCTTGGTAGCAAAAGCATGTCATTAAGGTATTATACAGTAGATAATATTATGTTCGATTTTATATATCGCCCTACATAACTAAGTGACAGTATTGCATACTATTATATACGGTAGAAGCAAGCTGTTCAGCCCCATATCCAGCACAACAGCATAAATTAAATTGCTGGAAGTGTGATTATAGCTTTCATGAAAAAGGAAATATTTAAAGAAACTGCCTTAACCTTTACAAATTGGTGCCTACCCAGATCAGAAAATTCCCTGACATTTCCCTGACATTTTGTAAAATTCCCTGGCAATTCCCTGACCTTGAAAAAAAAATTTTCCCTGACTTTTCCCTGACGCGTATGAACCCTGCAAGGGTGATGGGTTTTCTGTGTCGGTTCTAGAAGACGTCGTGGGTATTCGTATGGGCCAAAATATCAAATTAAATTGGAATATTATTACAGGACTTAATTTCTGGTGTTATTTCCAAAATCGGGAAATTCTCCGCCCCAATAGGCGTGTTTTCGTGATGGGCTTTCTGAAGTCTGTACTTCTGCATTGTTTTTTTTTCGGTTACTGTCAAATGGCTTGGTCAAATTTCAATGGCTCAAACACCTTTCGGACCATCGAAATATGTTCGAGACAGGGGTAGTTCGAGCCATTAATGGTTAATGAAAACGTCATATCAGGAGGCATGACGGGTATAATGTTGGAATACAGAGGACTCGCGTTATAACGACAGTGTCTGTTCCTTATTATTGTGCCGTAATAATAAATGTGGCGTTAAAAAGAATCCCAGTTTAGGGTATGGTAGGTTATCAAAGGTCTTTACCATATAATCACTCCAAGAAACAAATATTATAGACATCTGTTAGAATCGTCTGGGTGTGGCGATTCTAACAAACATCTATAACCTTTGTTCCCTGGAGTATTATATTACAAGACCCTTTCATGACTATGGACTCGATTGTGCAATTCCAACCCGAGGGAAGCCCACGCCGCTCAGAACCGAGGCTAAGCCTAGCTTTGTAGTCATTCCATTAAAAATGCCTTTATAACCAGTTCTGCCGTTATAACGAATGTCTGTATAAAAAGGGTTGACTGTATCATCGATTTTCTCGATAAAATGAGTGCGAGCGGTGGGAGGAGGCGAAGTTATCGTGTACCTTTTTTCACTTGGGCGACCACTGAACACTGCCTGTTGTCTTTGCAGGAGGCAGGATAGATTGGGTGGGGGTGGGGGGTGGGGGGGGGTATTCTTCAGCCCTTATCTGTCCTTTCATTTTCCTCTTCCTCTCTTGTCCATTACTTTCATCTTCTCTACTGTTTTCTTCTGCCTCATTTCATCCTTTCTCTGGGAGACGACACAAGATGACTCCCAAAGGTCACCATGTCTATAAGCCCCATTACAGTCGATCAGCCGAGAGAAAAATGTATTTGTGCACTAAAAGATTAATAAAAGAAGTATTTGAACTATTGTAGGAAAGAATATATTATTTAGGTCGTTTTAGAGATGTCGTTTCCAATTATGGGGGACTTTAAACCGACACTGAGATGGAATGACATCTCAAACGCTCAAACGCTACCGCTCAAGCAAACGGTCCGACTCGCAACACTTTGCCTGGGCAGGCTTTGACATTCTAAGCGGTTTACCAGCACTCATGTGCGGTCGGTGGCAGCTCTGTGTGAAAGCACCATGCAGCCCAATCTATTTCTCCAAGACCCGATAGGCGGGGACATGAGCAATCATTGTTCGCGCCATTTACGTTCCACTCTAAATGCAGTCTGCTTCTCCAGTTTCCAAATTTTATTCCAAGCTGCAATCTGCTTTTCCAATTTCATAATTTTATTTACAAACATGTAAACAACAAGCGAAGAACACTTAAATACAAGACTCACGTTATATTCTACGGCATCACGTTCATAAGTCCGAGTACCCCACTTCATATTATACTCAAGTTGGATTTACATGGGTATGCATTATTTTACTTAATAATGCTCAGAGTCATAAGTTGTGGGTCTCGTTAGAACCACCACAATCATCACGCAAACACGCCTGTATAATTTTGACCCCCTTAAACCCCACTTTTATATAGTAAAACTGAGGTTTACAGGGGCAATCCTTATTTATTTCATTTCTGCTCTAAAGTATAGATTGTGGGTACTCGTTAGAACCGCCTCGTTGTGGGTACTCGTTAGAACCGCCGTCGATGAGGCGGTTCTAACGATTACCCTCAATCTATATATGCGCAGAATTAAGAAAAATATCACAATTTTTTCATCTTAAAAGTTTCTTTTTGTCAGCGATAAAGTTTTTTTTGTTTGATTTGAGGTTTAACGTCCCCGTCAACACTGTAAAGGTCATTTTGGAGACGTTGCTTCCAATTTTGTGGGACTTTTACTCGACATAGAGATGAAATGACCTCTCAAGCCCTGTCGCCCAATGAAACCAATAGGGTTTCTTAGCATGGGCGGTCCACCTCCGCCTCGCACCGCGGTTCCTGGACAGGCTTAGATCCTCTAAGCGGTTTACCGGTACTAGTGTGCGGGCCGGTTTCAGCTCTGCGTGGAAGCATCATGCAGCCGATATATTTCTTCAAGCCCCTATTGCGATAAAGGTTATAATGTATTAGTATAGGCGTGTTTTTGTAATGAAGGTTTCAAATTTTCATCAGAAAAAGAACCGTTTTGGCGATACGAGTATGAAAGATTGTACTATGTCGCACGGATGTGCCATCATAATGGTGTTTTCCTTGTTAGTTTGTGTTGAGGATGTACTTCCTTATCAACTCTAGTTAGGTTATTTTGGAGACGTTGCTTCCGGTTTTGTGGAACTTTGTTTTGTCTGATTTGATGTTTTACGTCCGCGTCAACACTGCATAGGTCATTTTGGAGACTTTGCTTCCAATTTTGTGGAACTTTTACCCGACATCGCGATGAAATGACATCTCAAGCCCTGTCGCCCAATGAAACAAATATGGTTTATATGTTTGTTTAATTTCAGGTTTAACGTCCCCGTCAACACTGTAAAGGTCATTTTGGAGACGTTTCTTCCAATTTTGTTGGACTTTTACCCGACATTGAGGTGAAATAACATCTCAAGCCCTGTCGCCCAATGAAACCAATAGGGTTTATAAGCATGGACGGGCCGTCCCGCACCGCTGTTCCTGGACAGGCTTAGATCCTCTAAGCGGTTTACCAGTACTAGTGTGCGGACAGTTTCAGCTCTGCGTGGAAGCATCATGCAGCCCATCTATTTCTTCGATAGGCGGGGGCGGTCAAATATGGTTTATAAGCATTGCCTGGGCAGGCTTAGATCCCCTAAGCGGGTTACCACTTACCAGTACTTGTGTGCGGTCGGATTAAGCTCTGTGTGGAAGCATCCTGCGGCCCATTTAATTCTTCAAGCCTCGATGGGCGGGGCCATTTGTGGAATTTGAACTCCACATTGAGATGAAATGACATCTCAAGCACTACCGCCCAAAGAAACCGCTATGGTTTATAAAGAACGGTTTTTAACCAGTACACAAATTTGCGGTCGGTTTCAACTCTGCGTTGAGGCACCATGCAGCCCAGTCTATTTCTCCAAGCCACGGAGGGACAACGGCATTCGCCGTAATGGTATACGTCCTGAAATGATACATGCGCACAGCGTCTTGAACTCGTTAAAGTTCATTACTCATCATTTGAATCTAGAACTTGTTTTTTATGTTTCTTTTTTTTTCAATAAATATATTGATGTTTATTTTGCTTTCTGAGTTTTAGTACTACCAGTGTTAATACATTCGATTCAAAAATGAATATTCATGTTACAGTCTTTCTAGTTCCCTTTGGTGAAACGTGACCAACCTGTTAAGCAATAACGCCGTCGCACCGATGTCACCGGTCTAAAGCAGTGTCACACCAGAAAAGGGAGCCTTTATCACATGCAGTGCCATTATCTAAACAGCAGATGTTCATGCGAGACAGCGCTAAATGCGCTGTCTCGCTTGAACCATCGCTGTTAGTATTAGAATCATGTATAAGTAGAAAACTTGAATCAAATACAGCAATTTTAGTTCTCGCGCTTCTGGTATTGGAGCGACCGATTCCTTTTCGCGGCATTGCTAAGTGTCTTCAATTCTGATGCGTCTCAACAGATAATCTCATACAGTAATTCCAAAGACGAATCTAGGAGCAAATTATAAATGTAATTGCATTAATTGGGTAAAGATGATAGTGGTTAAGCATTTTCCGCAATTCTAACGACCGTAACATTATATGCTAGGGCAAGAAAAGTATCGGGGCTGGGCCTTAATGGTCTTCGAGATAGTACTGTTTATCTTCGCAAGGCTATTAGATACAATTGCGCTCTATGACATATTTTACGCCCCTACTTGAGTTTCAAGTATTTTTCGATCAGAACTCTTGCTCGAAGCAGCAGCAGCAATTATGCCCACAATCATATTTATAAGATCTAATTATCTATATCGCTTTTTAATCCATGTGACTTTTAATGATGGGACTTTCGCACGACAGGCGCATTATGATAATGGAACCTTGACGCAGCAAAGTCTACCAATTGATATAAGCTAATATTTACATGTACATTCGCGGTGCCATCACGTGAACAAGTCCGTAAAATGAGTACCCCCGTAAACCCCACTTTGTATAAAGAAAACTAGTGTGGTTTACGGGGGTAAACATTATTTTCCTTTTTTCTGCTTCAAGACACAGGTTGTGGGTACTCGTTAGAACCGCATCAATGAGGCGGTTCTAACGAGCACCCACCGCCTATGTTTGCAGTAAAAATAAGTAAAATATCAAAGATTTTCCTCTGAAAAGTAGCCATTTTGGAGATGAGAAAAATGCACTGTGTCGCACGGGCGTGTTATCGTAAAAAGTGGGGCGTTATGTTGCCCATGCTACAATGAATGACTTACGCGACGTCACTTGATCATTACAAAAAACAAAAACAAAAAAAAACAACAACATGATTCCCTCCAATTTGAGCCGACACATGACAAAACCTACAATAAGACCGGTGCGACCAGCAGAGACTCAAATGAATGCGCAGCCATTTACTATGACAAGACATTCTGCTTATGTACCCTTGCTTAGATATATAAGCCTATTGTAGGCACATGCGATCAGCGAAGACTATGATCAGACTGCGCGAATGCACAGGCTGATCTGAGTCTTCGCTGGTCGCTAAAGCCTTCTTTGAGGTTTTGTCATACGCTGGCTCATATAATTGGCCAATGGTTATGTTATGGCGTCAACAAAGTTTCGGTGCTTATAAGAAAGTAGTGCGCAATTGTTTTTTCGAATTTAATTTTAGTCCTCAAGCCTTGACTTTTCGTCAAATTAAGGATGGAAAAACGTCAGGTAATTTTTTCAACTTCCATTGAAGTATGAATAACACCATGTCGTTCTTACTCGCGTCATTGAACGTAAGGAAAACTTTTCTTAAGGGGAATGGGAACACCTAGCACAATTTGCGCCATTTTTCAAAAAAAAAAAAAAAAAAAAAAAAAAAATCGGGAAGGAACATGCATTTTCTTTTTTAATATGTTGTGCACACAAGATATTCAGTCATGCGAATGAATAAGATATTATCTCGTTCGCACAACATATTAAAAGCCTATGTTTCACAATGCTTTCCTTCACCGCTCTGAACGTCGAAAATGTGTGATAAATATATATTCCGCATACTGTTGATGCTCGGTAGATCTGCCTCATTGAGACGGTTCGAAGGAGTACGTACAATCGGTGCTTTTGCACAAGGATCAGAAAATTAATGCAATCCCCTGTATGCAATCCCTTGTTATCCTCTTGTTTCACAACAGAAAGTTGGGGTAAAGCCAGTTTATACCGGAAACCCCAAAACGGGATCTTAGCAGATAGTAAAGGCTCAGATCTGACGTCTGATCACAGCCTTCTCCGTTTGCAGAAAGTTAAACCTTAACTGAGCCTGCCATCCCTAAACTTCGAACTGGACCCCTCCTATATACAGTAAAACTTCGATGGCTCGAACTCCGATGGCTCATTTACCATGGATGAGTCGAACCCGTTCTTAAGTCCGCAGGGAGGTCCTCCAAATACGATATAGGGGTAATTTAGGAAGATTTTCTTCATTAATCTTGGAAATGTATGCTGTGTGTACTCATTAGAATCGCCTCGATGAGGCGATTCTAATCAGTACACACAACATACATTTATAATGCAGAACACCGAAAAGATATCCACAATTATCTCCATTATGCCTCCTGGTATGGCACTAATAGTATCCCTCTGTGGCTCGAACTACCGCTGTCTCGTACAAATTTTCATAGTCCCAAAGTGGTTCGAGCCATCGAAGTTCGACTGTACATGTATAAGTGGGAAGATTCCTGGTTAACAAATTTATCGACACTATGAATAACTAAAAAAAACATGGCTATACAAATACATTGTAAATTTTATTGCCGAAATAATGAGACAATTTTAAGATGAAAAATTGTGATATTTTTCTTATTTCTGCTCAAAATATAGATTGTGAGTACTCGTTAGAACAGCCTCATTGAGGCGGTTCTAACGAGAACCCACAATTTATATTTAAAATGAGGCGGTTATAACGAGTACCCACAATATATAATTTTGAGCAGAAATAAGAAAAATAAGGTTTACTCCTGTAAACCCCAGTTTTACTACATACAAGTGGGGTTCAAGGGAGTCAGAATTATAGAGGCGTGTTTTCCTGATGGTATGCAGGGATATTTTTTCAGCAGCAATTTTTTCTTATTTTTCCCAGAACTCGCCATTGTCCATCGGGGCTTGGAAAAATACATTTACATTGGGCTGCATGGTGCTTCCACGCAGAACTGCAACTGACCATACATGCGGAGTACATGTACTGATAAAGGGCTTAGACGGACTACGCTTGTCCAGTCAAAGTGATGTAAGTCAGGCCGTGCAACCATTGCGGCATAAAAGCCTTTTGGTTTCATTGGGTGGCAGGGCTTGAGATGCTATTTCATCTCTATATCGGGTTAAAGTCCAATGAAATTGGAAGCAACGTCTCCAAAATGACCTAAATAGTGTTGACGGGGACGTTAAATCTCAAGTCAAACAAACAAACAAACAAACAAACATTTTTTTCCATAAAACAGGTTTTGAACTATAGTTTAAACTTTATTTTATTTGTATCAAACATTAGTGCACACCTATGATATGAAATCTCTTTGAAATCTTTGCGATGGCAAATCCCATTTTCTGGGAAAAATAATAAGAAAATTACATGTACAAACAATTTGTCCTCTGCTGAATTAGCCCAGAGTGTGATAAATGTTAAAAACTCAGATTTGTGTACATCTACGCGATGGCTATGCACTCTAAAATGCATATGGCATCTTGTAACAGTTTGCCATAACACGGCTCTTTATCGCCACAATCTTCATTCCAGCTCTTTCGCTGTCAATTCTGTCACGTGATTTATACGTCATTGATTTTCGCGCCAGTCGTTTCGTATGACACTGTCGAAGCATATATAGGGCTGATATGACACTTTCAGTCTTTAGAAAGAGCAGTAAAGCAGAAGGTGAAACGATGAACAGACTTATAGACCTCTGTCCATTATGTGTCTTATTTTTATTGATAGTTGTGACACATGCAACATACGCAGAGGTTTTGGAAGAGAGCGAAGATGTGGACTCTTTAGACAAACGTGCTCCAGGTTGGGGGAAGCGAAGTGGCCAAAATAATTTAGAATATTTAAATATTTTAAGAGATTTGTCCAGATTAGAAAGGAATAAAAATGATATAGATAATGGGTTAGTGAAGCGGCGACCGGGTTGGGGTAAAAGAAGTTATGATGATGAATTCGAATTAAGCAAGAGAAAACCAGGCTGGGGAAAACGAAATTCTCTAGCAATCCATTCCATTAAAAGAGTTCCAGGTTGGGGAAAAAGAAACATTGGAAGTGAAACTGACTTTATAGAAGAAGAGCGGTTAAAACGAAGGCCTGGATGGGGGAAGAGGAGCATGTACGATGATGCTGTTATATCGAAGCGGCGACCGGGCTGGGGAAAGAGAGCGCCCGGATGGGGCAAACGTTCTGACAGCTGTCGTCAAGATTTGGCCGAGACAATCAGAATACTACGGTTGAAATTAGCACAGGTAATCACTTTTGTAATTAATTTCTTACTTAATTATATCGTCACCGAACAATTGACATATTATATACATGTACACAGAAACGTGTACATAATAACTCAAAAACGAATTTTGACTCATCACGAGGGCCGCCGCCCATCGGGCTTGAAGAAATATATGGGCTGCATGATGCTTCCACGCAGAGCTGAATCCAACCAGCACACGAGTACTGGTAAACCGATTAGAGGATCTAAGCCCGTCCAGGCAAAGCGGTGCGCATGAGTCCACATGAGTCCATGCTTATAAACCCTATTGGTTTCATTGGGTGACATTGTTTGAGATGTCATTTCATCTCAATGTCGGGTAAAGTCCCACAAAATTGGAAGCAACGTCTCCAAAATGACCTTTACAGTGTTGACGGGGACGTTAAACCTCAAATCAAACAAACAAACAGGCTCATCACGAAAACATGCCCACACATTGATTATTTTGACTCCAATTAAATACACTTTTATATAGTAAAACTTGGGGTTACATGTGTCTGCATTATTTTACTCATTTCTGCTCAACAACATATATTGTGTGTACTCGTTAGAACCGCCTCGCCGAGTCGGTTCAAAACGCGTTCCCACATTCTGTATTTTGAGCAGAAATATGAAAAATATCAGAATTCTATATCTGGACATTTTCAATGTTCAGTGGTTTAATTTTCAATATAATTTCGTAAGTCCATAATCAGTGTTTAGAACAAAAACTCCATTACGAAAACACGCCTATATAAATTTGACCCCCTTAAACCCCGATTTTATATAGTAAAACGGGGTTTGCTGGGGTATACTTTATTTTTTCTTATTTCTGCTCATAAACAGCAGCTCTAACGAGTATCCACACTCTATGTTTTGAGCAGAAATAAGAAAAATGTTATTTCTGCTAAAAATTATAGATTGTGGATACTCGTTAGAACCGCCTTGTCGAGGCGGTTCTAACGAGTATCCACAATCTATGTTTTGAGCAGAAATAAGAAAAATATGGTGATTTTTCATCTGATTTTTTTTTTTTTTTTTTTTCGGTGGTATAGTTTACCATGTATTTGTATATTCGTGTTTTCGTAATAATAAACAAGAAATATATTACCAGTATACATGTTTGGAAGAAACATTCACAAGAATGAGAATTTGTAGCGGATAGGTGTCATCATTGTTGAATTTTTAAGATATTTGAGGGTCACTGATGATGCCTTATTGACCGAAACCAGCTAGATTTAGTCGAGCTCCGAAAACCTTCTACTTACGTGTAGGCTACATTTTTATCGAACATACTGAATGACACTGAGCCTACCTGTGTCTTCGAATGTAACAAGTAGCAACAGACGAAATAAAATGTACTGCTCATCACGAAATCATGCCTTTTTAATCCTGACCCCCTTGAAACCACCCTCTATATATAGTAAAACTGGGGTTGGTTTCCCCATACTTCACCATAGTGTAGATTATTTTTTTTGTTTGGATGCATCGAGTCCATTGCGAGTAATTTGAAAACCGAGTACCGCTGAAATTGATTCTAGGGGGCGTATTCAGCCTTGCAGACAACAGTACTGTTAATGAAGAAACCCAATAAGTTTTCATTCTAATATGTATTCTTTGCTTACAAAGTCAACCATTTTCATTTATTTGAAAGAGTAAACTTTGTTTTTTTCTTATTTCTAGATTGTGGGTAGTCGTTAGAACCGCCTAAAGAACACGGTTTTCTAACGAGTATCCACAAAAAATATTTTTAACTGAAATAAGACAAATATCACAATTATTCATCTCAAAATTTTCGTTTTTTCGGTGGTAAAGTTTACAATGCATTTGTATAGGCGTGTTTTCGTAATGATTTATGGAAGTTTCAAACTCCGATCCTTTTTCAACACGTACTCTTTAACAACTCAGTTATGAGGAATTCTGCCAAACTTAATGCAAACGGGGCAAAATATCAAATGCCGAGAATTTGCAGAATGAGATCATTGTTTATATTTTTTCTCATATTAAAATGTAACGTTTCATTTAGACCCCCATCAGTCCACAATCGGTCTTTGGTGTACTATCTACAGTGGAATTCCGCTATTAAGACCACCTAAATTTGAGACAAATTCCGATTTAAAAATCTTATTTAGAATGGTGCAGTTATTCTTTCTTCGTGAATTCTGCACATAATATCCTTTGGTCAAAGGAGGTCTTAATATAGGAGTTTTACTGTATTCATTAATCGTGCTGCACTAATGACCCCCCCCCTCCACACACACACACACACTTTATTGAATCACAAAATATTGAGAAAAATGGGGTTTACATGGTATATACATTATTTTATTCTCTCTAAAGTATAGACTGTTGGTACCCGTTACAACCTCCTCAGCGTTGGTTCTAACAAACAGGGACAATCTAGATCTGTGTTTGCGGCAGACATATTAAGAAATATTTTAATTCTGCAAGAAAATGTCAATTAAAAAGCGCTACATTACGATACATAATGCATTCTACCGTATCTCGAAAATGGTGACTTTTCTGGTGGAAAATTGCGATATGTTTCTTATTTATACTGCAAACATAGGTTGTGGGTGCTCGTTAGAACCGCCTATGTTGTAGGTGCTCCTTAGAACCGCCACAGTGAGGCGATTCTAACGAGTACCCACAACCTATGTCCCGGGGCAGAAATAGGAAAAATAATGGATACCCCCGTAAACCCCAGTTTTCTTTATATAAAGTGGTGTTTGGGGGCGGTATATCACGGATTTGTTCGCGTGATAAAACAATACGAAAACACGCCTATACAAATACATTGTCAATTTTTCAGCCCAAAAAAAATGAAAATTTTAAGATGAAATATTGCAATATTTTTCTTATTTCTGCTCAAAACATAGATTGTGGGTACTCATTAGAACCGCCTCATCGAGGCGGTTCAAACGAGTACCCACAATCTCTGTTTTAGAGCAGAAATAAGAAATGAGGTTTACCCCTGTTAACCCAAGTTTTACTATATAAAAGTGGCGTTTAAGGGGGTCAAAATTATATAGGTGTGTTTCCTTGATGTACCACATGGGTGTCTTACCATCAGAGACCAACATACAATGTACATGTAAATGAGTACGCCGAATTATCGCATTGCGTCGCCTAGAGGTAACGCTAGGAAACGCTATAAATGCAATCCGGCTCAAACTTTCACTCCATTCTTTCCTCATTTTGTGACTCGAACATGTTGATTGACCTAAACATTCATATGTCACTAATATTATTATTCACTCCAATTACACAGCACTTCGTACACGAAAATTTTAGATGATCTTTCATCATATTTTGATTAAGAGCATTCAAAGTTTAAAAAGAAATATTGACTCTGATTATTTTATATACTCGAGTAGCATATTAAAAGATCAGTTGATGATTACGTAAGGAACTTAGTGGAAACTTTGTACCTGAAGTTGTGTTTCAAACTCGCCAACTTGTTTATTTTGATGTGCCCTGACTTTGGATTATACACAATCTATATGCTCACTTAGAAGACGTATCACTTCAATAAGCTTTCAGTCACAAAAATAAATATAAAGCTATCTACAAGATATCGTTTTATTACGTTCCTCATTTGTTTCAAATGAAGTTCATAAGCACAGAAAACATCATTGATATTCATACATTCTTGACTGTAAAAATTGCATTTTTCTAACAATCCAATCGTAGGTTGCGTGTTGAAAAAATGTAAATGACATAATCGGATTTATAAACGTCTCCCCGTACATCAACCATAGTGCAGTTTATATTTTACTTTTGGTCCTTTGAGATCAGCGTGAATGTTCTGAGAAATCGGAAATAAATTGTTGGTTTAGACTCGTATTCTAGACAGGTTTTTAATTATTTGGACCACATTTTGATTTATATCAGTCTTTGAATCGACTGCCTATTCGAAATTCGCAAAATTGCAGTGTGTTTCCTCTGGCTTTCTTTGCCGGATCATAACAGGGTCACTGATGAGGCTTTATTAGCCGAAAATACGTAGTATGACCCATCTTCTTTCTTATGAATGTTTTCATTGCTCTCAAAGGAACTCATTTTTGATTTTTATTATAAAGCATTACAAGAGCATGTTAACGTAATAAGAATGAAATTTGATAAACACTAGCCAATATTGTTTGTAGGAATGTACATACTACTACTACTACTAATAATAATAATAATAATATCACAACAACTACTAATACAATAACAACTGCTACTACTATAATAATGTTAATGACAAAAACGATGAAGACAATTAAACTACTACTACTACTACTACTACTACTACTACATTGGTCCCTGCCCATTGGGGTTTGCAGAAATAAATCGAGCAGCATAATGTTTCTACATCAACAACTACTACTAATAATAATTATGTTAATAATGAAAACGATGATGACCAATAATTAAACCACTACTACTACATGGACCCCTGCCCATCGGGGTTGGCAGAAATAAACTGGGCTGCATATTTTTTCCACGCAGAGCGGAAACCGATTGCACGTAAGTATTGGTAAACCACTTAGAGGGTCTAAGCCTGGCCAAGCAAAATGTTGCGAGTCGGATAGACCCTACATATAAACATTTTGGTTTGTTTGGGCGTCGGGGCTTGAGATGACATTTCATCTCAATGCGGGGTAAAAGCCCCACAAAATTTGAAGCAACATCTCCAAAATGACATAAATAGTGTTGACGGGGATTCAAACAAACTACTACTGCTAGTTCTACTACTCATAATAATCATAATAATTTTAATAATAAAACCAATTATAACAATAATTATACTCTAACTGCAAATCTTGCTACTAGCTTGCTCAGACAAAGCGGCGCGAGTCGGACCGTGCATGCATATAGACCCTATTCATGTATTGGTTTCATTTGGAGATGTCATATCATCCCAATATTTGGTAAACTTTCCACAAAATTCGAAGCAACGTCTCCAAAATGACATAAATAGTGTTGACGGGGACGTTAAATCTCAAATCAAACAAATAATACTACCCTTACTACTATTTCTACTACTACTACTACTACTACAACTACTTCTACAATAATAATGATAATAATAACTTCAATAATCAAAACGATGATTATAATTATTATACTTACTGCTACTTCCACTATTACTTCAATTGCTACTTCTACAACAAGTATTATGATTTTGATTATTATTACTATTATTATTATTATTACTATTATTAATATTTACGTGTTGAAAATAAATTTAATAAGCATTTGCTGAAAATTATGACACAGTTGATGATAATAACAGTAATAATAATAATAATAATAATAATAATAATAATAATGTATAAACACGCACGGCATTAATGGATTCGATCGTGTTGTTCTTGGTGTTGAAAAGGAGGGTGCTAAATATAAAGAAGACCACATTACGATAACACACCCGTGTGACATAGTGCATTTTTTCACAGCTCCAAAATGGCTACTTTTCTACGGAAAATCCGTTATATTTTTCTTATAAATACCGCAAATATAGGTTGTGGGTGCTCGTTAGAACCGCCTCGTTGAGGCGGTTCTAACGAGTACCCACAACCTATATATTGGAGCAAAAATAATAAAAATGATGTATACCCCCGTAAACCCCAGTTTTCTCTGTATAAAGTGGGGTTTAGTGGGGTGTTCATTTCACGGACTTGTTCACATGATGAATCTGTTTGTAGTATACCTAAGGCTGTGACCTCTAATCAGTCATTGTCGAATTCAACTCTGTTACACTGTTAAATTCCAAACACGGACAAGACATTCAACAAACTGACAAGACAACTGGTCTTGTTGAATTTGATACTGCAAATTCAGTGTTCATGTCGACACAGTCAAATAATTCTAGATTATAAGTTTATAACTGAACGGTTTAATAATAAGATTTCATTGCCTGTTCCTTTCCAAAATAGTACAATGCAATCACAATCTAATCACTTGATATGGCACTTTGTGTCATATCTTTTCTTGTTAACCGACAGTAGTTAACCGGTCCATCATTTAATCAGCATTAAGGCAACAAATTCAAATGTCGTTTCAATTAGACTCTTACATGGTATGAAGTCAACTTCTGCTTTGATTGTTTGGTGCAAGTTTTCTGCCAATGTAGTCTAGTATCGAACCATATCGACGGACACCACTAAGCCCCATGTCGGTGCACACAGATCCTTTTCCAATTAAAAGAACTACAAACCCGTTCGAAACCCCTTCGTCTGTTGTCCTACGAAATCTTTTTTCCAGATACAGAGAACTTGTTAAAACCGCCTCACTAAGGCGGTTTTACCAAGTACCCACAATTTGTTTTTTAGTAAAAATGCAAAAGCATATGCAAAAGCTGCTCACATTTTTTTCAGCAAAATATTAGTATATTTGCGACATTAAATTATCAAAGTTTTAACGATTTTATTAAGTAACGACGTCGTTAGTTTTGAACAACTGGCCCCTGGTGCTTAGCAAGCTCGTTAATGGGCTCTGTCAAGAAAAAACTTTATAATTCTCTGGTATTTTGGCTGAACAAATGTGAGTAGCTTTTTGCAAATTGTGGTTGCATCAGTGTCCTCAAAGTTTGTTTGTTTGTTTGTTTGATGTCAGGTTAAACGTCCCCGTCAACACTGAATAGGTCATTTTGGAGACGTTGCTTCCAATTTTGTTTTACCCGGCATTGAGATGAAATGACATCTCAATCCATGTCGCCCAATGACACCAATAGCGTTTATAAGGCATGGACGGTCCGACTCGCACCGCTTTGCGTGGGCAGGCTTAGATCCTCTATGTGGTTTACCAGTACTCGTGTGGGGTGCGCTTCAGCTCTGCGTGGAAGCATCATGCAGCCAATCTATTTCTTTAAGCCCCGACGCATGTCCTCAATGTATGTTTTTATTAAAAACAAATCAATTAATGCTCGCAAAACCCCCATTTTGACCTACATAAAGTGTGTTTACAAGAATGTTTTCCGACCCGCAAATCGTTGCATGAATAGATTGAGCCACGCAGAGCTGAAATCGACCGCACATGAGTACTGGTAAACCGCTTAGAGGGCCAAAAGTGGTGCGTTTCGGACCGTCCATGCACATAAACCATTGGTTTCACTGGGCTAGAGCTTGAGATGCCATTTCATCTCAGTGTCGGGTAAAAGTCACAAACCTTTGAAGTAACGTCTCCAAAAAGACCTACGAGCATATAGTGTTGACGGGGACGTTACACCTCAAACAAACTAACAAACAAGAATGTTTATTGCACAGACTCGCTACATGTAACGTTATGGGTTAAGCAGTTAGGAGGTTTCGGTTTTAATTGGATTAGCTGTTACACGTTTTGGTTTATGACAGTTAACACGTAATATCACCAACGCAGTTCAAGTTCGTGTCAAATTTAAACCGTCCCAAATAAAATTGTCAGTATTTAGCGAAATGCCGACCCCGCCCATCGGGGCTTGGAGAAATAGATTGGGCTGCATGATGCTTCCACGCATAGCTGAAACCGTCCGCACACGGTACTGGTAAACCGCTTAGATGGTCTAAGTCTGCCCAGGCCAAGTGGTGTGGGTCCACGTCCATGCATATTAACCCTATTGGTTTCATTGGGCGGCAGGGATTGAGATGTTATTTCATCTTAATGTCAGGCAAAAGTCACAAAACATTGGAAGCAACGTTTCCAAAATGACCTATATAGTATTAACGGGGACGTTAAACCTCAAATCAAACAACAGACAAGAATGTTTATTGCACAGCCTCGCTACATATAAGGTAATCAGTTTGCAGGTTTCGATTTTAATGGGATTAGTTGTTTTGATAGTCAACATGTAATATCACCAAAGCAGCTCAAATTCGTGTGAATTTTAAACCGTTCCTAGCTCTATGTGGAAAAATTCATCGAACATCACGAAAACACGCCTTTATAATTTTGACCCCCTTGAACCCTACCTTTATACAGTAAAACTGGGGTTTACAGGGGTAAACCTTATTTTTCTTGTTTCTGCTCTCAAATATAGATTGTGGGTACTCGTTAGGACCGCCTCAATGAGGCGGTTCTAACGAGTGCCCACAATCAACATTTTGAGCAGAAATAAGAAAAAATCATAATTTTTCATCCAAGCATTTTCGTTTTTCCGGCGGTAAAATTTATAATGTGATGGTATAGGCGTGGTATCGTAATGAAATGTGAACGTTTTCAAGTTTGATCAACTAGGTTTCTCTATGTTTTCCATTACGATAACACACCAGTGTGACATTGTGTATTCTTTGATATCTCAAAAATGGTCTTTTTCTGACGGAAATTTGTAATACTTTTTCTTATTCATATTCCAAACCTAGGTTGTGGGTGCCCGTTAGGCGGTTCTAACGAGTAGCCACAATATATGTCTTAGAAAAGTAATAAGAAAATAATGCAGTGCCCCTGTAAACCCCGGTTTTCGTTATTTAAGTTTATCACACGGGCTTGTTAATATGGTGCTGTACAACAAAAACTAATCAAAATACCAGTCCTTTGTACTCTCTACATGTAAAATGAGCTTTTTCCGCTAGATAGGAAACGTATTAAATGCTGAACTTCATATTTCTTGTTACAAGACGCTGGTCGAATTTACAGAACATATTTAAAGCACATTTGAAAGTGTAATATATTCGTACATAACGTCCTTCATGCGGTTTTCGAGGAGAAAAAAATCTGTTTAGTTGCCCACTCAACCATTCAAAATGGTGTTTATGTAATAGGGATACCTTTAACACATGTACATATACATCACGTTAACAAGTCCATGGAATGAACACCCCTCTAAACACCACTTTATATACAGAAAATTTGGGCTTATGGGAGTTTTCATTATTTCCATCATGTTTGCTCAAAGACATACATTTACACTAGAAATAATAATAATAAAATATCAAACATTTTTATCTGAAGAAAAAAAAGCTTTTTGTTCAAATGAGTACGCTGTTTGTTTTTTTCGTAATGTTTTGCTTTTCATGACAGTATGGCATGCATTTTTTTTTTTTTTTTTTTTTTGGGGGGGGGGGGGGGGGGGGTTACGGCCCTTTCAGAGTTATTACACTCATATCTAACCGATCGTTAATCAGAGATGGACGAAGCCAGGAGCGAACCAACAGCGGTGAGAGACCTAATGATTTAGAGTCAGCGCTCTTATCCACTGGGCCACGGAGGCCCGTAGTATGGCTAGCAAAACGATTAAATACACATGAGGCTTAGAGAAATAGATGGGCTGCACGGGGCTTCCTTGCAGAGTTTAGACTGACCACACACGAGTACTGGTAAACCGCTTAGAACCGGGTAAAGTGGTGAGAGTCAGCCCGTCCGATGCATATGAGCCTTTTGGTGTCATTGGGCGGCAGGGCTTGTGATGTCATTTTATCTTAATGTCGGGTAAAAGTCCCAGAATATTGGAAAATTACCTAAATAGTGTTGACGGGGACGTTAAGTAGAAGTACAACAAAGATCAGGAATCGATACAATTAACTTACTCCACCCATCAAAGACACCAAAGGGAAAGAAACACAGACATGAAGCGACCTGACCATAAGGGAAACCTAAACAAAAGAAGGCCATAAAGACAGCTACTTTCCCACAAAATGGCCAAATGGCCATCCAAAATAAAAAGACACAAGTGATACAAAAAGTAAGTAACAAACAACAACATAAATAAACCGCCACAGAAGAACCGCCTAGGAACGGTCAGTGGAAAGGAAAGAATTCCACTGGGGGGGGGGGGGGGGGGGGGGCTTAAATCGATTTTACATGGCCATAATCCTCGCCCTTACCTCTGTCGCGGTATACACTAATTCTGTTAAGTCCGCATGAAGGCTTGCTAACTCGTTAGTGTAACATATCCGAGAACATACAAATCAAAGAACTACAGAGATGAAATAAGGTTGAGGACTCGACAGCATATATACAACAACAGAATTGCTGGAGCAAAGGAAAACCAACAGTTAGACTCCGAGGGCCCGACCAAAGACGGAGCATCAGGCGCCAACCTCAATTCATACAAACAAACAAACAAACACCGAAAGGGTTCATGCAGCAATACATGCGTCCTACGGGCGTTAAATGTGATAACGTTACTTTCATGTTCGAAATTTATTTATTCATGTATTTATTTTGGTTGTTGGTTGCTTCTTCTTATAAATCTTGCGCTTCAACCATAGATTATCATCATGTAAACGAGTTCATGAAATGAACACCCGTCTAAACCCTATTAATACATGAATAGAGAAAACTGTGTTTACAGGGGTACACATTACTGCAACAATATATAGGTTGTGGGTATTAGTTAGAATCGCCTCAATGAGGCGGTTCAAACGAACACCCACAACCTATGTTTTGAGTAAAATTAAGAAAAAAATAACCCATTTTATATGGAAAAGTAGCTTTTTTATATTTGAGCCGGGCTACAGGATTTGCGCCCACAGCCCCCGCCCATAGGGGCTTGAAGAAATAGATGAGCTGCATGATGCTTCTACGCAGAGCTGAAACCGACTCGCACACGAGAACTGGTACACCGCTTAGAGGATCTAAGCCTGCCGAGGTAATGCGGTGCGAGTCCATGCTTATAAACCCTATTGGTTTCATTGGGCGGCAGGGCTTGAGATGTCATTTCATCTCAGTGTCGGGTAAAAGTCCCACAAAATTGGAAGCAACGTCTCCAAAATGGCCTTTACAGTGTTGACGGGGACGTTAAACTTCAAATCAAACAAACTAAACAAACATGTGCGCCCAGCGATGACTCAGATCAGCCTGCGCTTCAGCGCAGTCTGAAGTCTGATCAGAGTTTTCGTTGTGCTCTCTAAGATTAGTTTAGGGCCAAATGCTCATTCATGCAGCAAGAGAAGTCTCTGGTCAGACTATATGGGTGAGCAGGCTGATCTGATTCTTCGCTGGGCGCATACTAGTGTAAATTGTAGGAAATGCTGTGCCCCGGCCCATATATGAAAAAAATGCACTATGCCAGACGGATGTGTTATCACTGGCCTCTGTAGCTCAGTCGGATGCGCGGAGCTAACAGGTTCGATACCTGGCGGGGTCGGTCACATTCTTTTGTGGAGATTGATCATGAAATCTTTTCTATGGTCATTCTCTCCATTCCGTTGATTCAGGAATGACAGGAAACTTGTGTATAGGTAAACAGACCAACTTGATGTTGACTTAGCCGTTACACACAATACAACATATAAGATCAGATCAGATTTACTCTTCTATTTACATAGCATACCAGCAAACAAAGCATCTGCGAATCATGAGAAAATTAATATAGTGTTCACAAATTCAGTGAAATTCCGCTATTAAGATCACCTAAATTCTGCTTTAGTAGGTTTCAGTTATTCAGTCATCTCATTACGCAAATACGCCTATACAAATACATTGCCACCTTTATCGCCGAAAAAATGAAAATTTTATGATGAAAAATTGTGATAGTTTTCTTATTTCTGCTCCAAATATAAATTGTGGGCACTCGTTAGAACCGCCTCATCGAGGCGGTTCTAACGAGTACCCACAATCTATATTTTAGAGCAGAAATAAGAAAAATAAGGTATACCCCCGAAACCCAGTTTTACAATATAAAAGTGGGGTTCAAGGGGGTCAAAATTATATAGGGATGTTTTCGTGATGTCATCTACTATCTCCATTTCTGTTTTCCCTTTTTCCGGGAGATGACACTAAAATCTCCCAAAATGACCCACAAGTGTTGACGTGTGGTTAAACCTAAAACAATCAACCAATCAGACTCATTACTTTACATAAAACTCAGACTAGAATAGATTCTATAGACCTATGATCTGACATAAAAATGAATTTTGCTATCTACACAGGCTGGGACCCAGCATCTAGAGCTGGACCCCAAAAAATACCTAGACTGACAGTGTACACAAAAAATATCCATTATATCATCAGACCCCAGAAAAGTAGCTGCTAATTTTAGCATACCCCTAAAAATATTCCCAACCTTCTTTAAAGAAAAAAAAATGTGTTTCAACTAATTTCAGC
This sequence comes from Lucinisca nassula, assembly GCA_963580285.1. Classification (NCBI taxonomy): domain Eukaryota; kingdom Metazoa; phylum Mollusca; class Bivalvia; order Lucinida; family Lucinidae; genus Lucinisca; species Lucinisca nassula. The sequence goes on from OY757010.1 coordinate 76,566,398, forward strand.
CTATATAATGATTATATTTGGTAACAAATGAGCTTTAAACAGTTTCTAATAGTATAACTCTGTAATTACTATAAAGTCACTGAATTGCTGTGCAGCCCAAAAAAAATATTCAGGTTTAAAAGTGACCCCACTCACCCGCCCGCCCCCAAAATTTATCTGCTAAATGGTCGGACCCATAAAAATACCAGCTTTGTTCATAAATCTCCCCCAGAATACTAAAGTTGAAAGCCTATGTAGCAGGCAAAGTTCAGAGTACCCCCTCCTCCCCCCTCCCTCCCCCCCCCCCCAACTTCTCCCACGGGGTTTTACTGTCCGTTTGTCGATACAGCGGTGGTGAAGCCGTGCATCGCAAGCCATGCATTGCACCATTTCTCTGTCATACAGACCCCCATTTTACGGCTTCGCTGACGCGTCGCCGTAAAACGAAATTTCCGACCGTAAAACCTCCGATTTACCGATCCCCAAATGACAAATTTGAATACAGTTATCCCCTAAATGATCTGGAGTTTAAACAATAAATCAAAAGATCTGCAACAAGAGATGGTGTATCGTATAGACATAATGGATATTCCAAGACATTTGAACAACGCATAAATCAAAACCCTGTTTATAGCAATCTTTCACCGTGTGCATGTAACGTAGGCTTAAAAAAATGAGCACAGATCTATTATGTGGAGAGAGTGACAATCATAAATACGTGCTCTCGAATCACGGCATCAGATAACGGTAGCTCTTATCATGCAAATAAACCACTTGTATGAGATAATAACAATCGGTATTACACAGCCTTTGTCTTTTATCCCTTTCGGCTCCGTATACTGGCGCAGATGTATACATGTGCAAACAGTGTAGAACCAGACGGGACGGAAGGGGTCGTCTCATCTGGATCGATTTGTTTGCAATCCTGTTGAAGATCTTATTTTAGCTCCAAATTTATAAAATTCAAAGTGACAACTTCAGAAAGCTCAGTATTCAAAGTGTGTAATAAACCGGGAGACGGCAAAACCGACAACCTCACCTCTGTGGCATCTTAGAATTCGTATACCTCATCGTATACCTCATACACCTGCGTAGTCTTATTCCTTGGAACTGTCTGCATGTATAGTACCGCTGGCTAGCGCTCTCTGTAAAGCATCTGATTGGACGGTACACGTGCATATGAGGATCTGAGCTTTGGCCTTTTGGGCATGACATTACGCAGAGTTTTCGTGTTTTCCTAGTGTGCTACAAACAGCGGGTTCTGTAAATTGAGATTCTTTTTAAGACTTCTCGCGCAGAGGGCAATTCTCAGGTTTCACTGAATTAAAAGGTTTTTTTCTTGATGTTAAAGAGCGATTCTAAAAGCAAAGCCATTGTTGTTATTGCTAAAAGTTAGAAATCACAACAAAGAGGAAAATGACACAGTTCTCAAATCGCCTGCTACTGGTAGGCGGATTGAACTCGACGTCGGATTTGGCATTGACTGCATTTCTCAATATGTGTAGTACATTTTCTCAATATTTTAGTACATGTATTGCATTCCAATAAAAATACATCCTCATGCATTATGATACATTTAACACGCCCGTGTGATACATGTAAAATAGCATTTTATAGATGGATTTTTATGTGCTTTTCTTTTTTTTTTTTTTAAAGTTATTTTTGGGCCGATTGTCAACTATGCACAGGTAGCTCTTGCTGATGTCCACTTCATTACGAAAGCACGCTTATTCAAATACAGTGAAAATTTTACCGCCAAAATCTGAAATTTTTAGATAAAAATTCTGATTTTTTCTGATATCTCTATATTTCTAATCAAAAAATAGATTGTGGGTACTCGTTAGAACCGCCTCGCCAAGGCGGTTCTAACGAGTACCCACAATCTATGGTTTAAGCAGACTGAATAATAAAATAATATACACCCCTCCAAACCCAAATTTACTGTATGAACTGGGGTTCAAGGGGGATCAGAATTGTACAGGATTATTTTCGTGATGTAATTAGCACTGAATTTATTTATATGAAATTCATATAACGGTAATTTATAGAAATAGCCGCGATATGCTACCTTTGGGATACCTTTGAACAATAGAATCCGATCAGGAATCAATGTGTTTGGTTTGGTAAACAGTCAATACGATAACACACCCGTGCGACATTGTGCATTTTTTACATCTCCAAAATGGCTACCTTTCTGACGAAATTCTGTGATATTTTTCTTATTTATACTGCAAACATAGGTTGTAGGTGCTCGTTAGATCCGCCTCATTGAGGCGGTTCTAACGAGTACCCATAACCTATGTCTTGGAGCAAAAATAAGAAAAAATATTGTTTACCCCCCTAAAACCCAGTTTTCTCTATATAAAGTGGGGTGTAAGGGGGTATTCATTTCACGTACTTGTTCACGTGATGTGTAAACCTAGATCAGAAGTCACAGAATGCGGCGTCTGATCAGGGCCTGCACTGTCTACTAACAGTACATACAGAGGACCCGCTTTATAACGTTATGCGTTATAACGGCAAAACTCGTTATAACGACAATTTCAGTGGAATGATTTCTTAGCTCAAGTTTTAGCCTCGATTCCGAGCGGCTTGGGCATCCCTTGGGTTGGAAATACCCAAATCGAATTCATAGTCATGAAAGATTCTTGTAATTTAATACTCCAAGAAACAAATGTTATAGATATTTGTTAGAATCGCCTCATTGAGGCGATTCTAACAAATCTGTTTCTTGGCTTAATGATGTGGAAAAGACCTTTAATAAGCTTTCATACTCCTGACTTGGATTCTTTATAACGGCAAATTCATTGTAACGGCACAATAATAGGGAACAAATACTGTCGTTATAACGCGGGTCCTGCATATATTCAAGAGTGAAGGGAAACAGTTTAAGTCCCCGTTCTGGACCTAGTTTATACTCACAGGCAATCGACCCACCCGTGCTGTCAGTGTTTTGAATAATGTGACATTAAGAAAACATGCCTATACAAATACATGGTAACCTTTATCGCCGAAAAATCAAAATTTTAAGATGAAAAATTGTGATATTTTTCTTATTTCTGCTCAAAATATGGATTACGGGTACTCGTTAGAACCGCCTCATCGAGGCGGTTCTAACGAGTACCCACAATCTATATATTAGAGCAGAAATAAGAAAAAAAAGGTTTACCCCTGTAAACCCCAGTTTTACTATATAAAAGTGGGGTTCAATGGGGGCAAAATTATATATGGTGTGTTTTCGTGATGATGTGAGGTGGTTCTTACGAGCACCTTAAATCTATGTTTGTAGTAAAAAAAAAGAAAAATATCACACATTTTCTACTGAAAAATGACAATTAGGGAAATATACAATGCTATACTCTGCAACACAGATGCCTTACCTTAATCAGGAGACCGATGTGACCAGTAGCAGCTCTCATCAGACTGTCATCCTTGTCGAGAATTCTCGAAATTTTGCTTCTTTCGTAGTGGTCAGTAACAACAGATTGGTCGTGAAACCTTTCAAGCGGGTTCTGAAATGCCTTTAGATTTTTTGCACGTCATTTCAATTTGTCACCTACTGCGCGAAATCGACGCAAAATACGAAAACGTATGTTCGTTTACATTATTGTCAAATATACCGAACACCGACTTACCCATGCATGCCTAGTGCCCACTCCCAAAAGGTCTAGAACAATCACTGTAGATGCGAGTCTGTTTAAGTGTAATAGACTTTTTTATTCATTTATTTATTTGGTTTTGGTTTTACGGTCCTTTCAAGATTATTTCACTCATATCGAGCCGATCGTTAATCAGAGGTGGGCGAAAACCGAAGAACCCGGAGAGACAAAAACACACCTGACCTTCCGTTGCAGGACTTGACGTCTCACATGTGACCCTAGCCAATCTCGAACCACAGCGGTGAGAGACCTAATGAATAAGAGTCAGTGCTCTTACCCACTAGGCCATGGAGGCCCTCAATAATTGTGTTGTTGTTAAACACGCTACCTATGGAATTAATAAGGGCGAATGATTACCTTAACTGACTAATGGTGCACACCTGGAGTGAGTGATTTGTTTTTGGCGTATCAGTGAATATCCAAATAGATGATGCATATAAATTCAAAATTTAAATCCCAAAATGACCCTTAAATTCAAATTAGTTTTCAAAGGCTGGGTTGGTCTTTGCTTATACCATCATCCGTTTTCATTTGTACAGTAGCGGTGTAATTATAGATAACGCCAAAGTGACAATGGTATGACGCTTCTTTCATTTCAAGTTTTACCTCCCAGGTACATTGACATGTAATTTCAGGTAACTCTTTTACGAGAGATTCTTCACCAACTTTAGAGACGAAAGCTTCTTTTCACTGCGAATAATTTACAAGATAAAATAATTTGTTTATTGAATTTGAATTATTGTCTCGCTTCGCCTGTTCAGTCATTTGTAACGGAATGTGTGTTAGGTACTAAATAATTTGTACACCAGCTACACTCTTGGGCCCCATCATGGGGTGGTCATAATATATGCTTGTCTTCAATGAATCAACTTTTGTTTTTGTAAATAATTGGTTTTGTATTTTTCATGTTCCTTCAATGTATTTCAATGTAGTAAATACCTAACTCTGAAAACGTCGAAAGGCGAAAGCGCGCCCAGGTACAAGTCATTGTTTTCACGGTTAATGATATTACCCGCCTATGTTTGTTTGTTTGTTTGATTTGAGGTTTAACGTCCCCGTCAACACTGTAAAGGTCATTTTGGTGACGTTGCTTCCAATTTTGTGGGACTTTTACCCGACACTGAGATGAAATGACTTCCCAAGCCCTGTCGCCCAATGAAACCAATAGGGTTTATTAGCATGGACGGTCCGCCTCGCACCGCGGTTCCTGGACAGGCTTAGATCCTCTAAGCGGTTTACCAGTACTAGAGTGTGGGCCGGATTCAGCTCTGCGTGGAAGCATCATGCAGCCCACATCCCTGCCAGCACAAACCACGGGCCAACGTTGGGCCGGTAGCGATACGACGTTGCCACGTCGTACCGCTATCGGCCCGACGTCGGCCCGGCATTCTTTGCTGGCTGGGATATTTCTTCAAGCCACTATTGGCTATCCCGACTATGTATCAATTGCGCTGCCACTAACTGGATCAAGTGCTACCGACATGGTTTTACTTTTGGATGTATATTACCGACATCTCTTCATAAATAATAATAATAAAAAAGCTGTGCCACACCTACAATGGGAAATGGACAGGTCCCAAGTTGATACATCACGTGAACATGTCCGTGAAATGAATATCCCCCTAAACCCCACAGTATATAGTAAAACTGTGGTTTACAGTGGTAAACATTGTTTTCTTATTTCTGCTCTAAAATATAGATTGTGGGTACTCTTTCTTATTTCTACTCTAAAATATTTTGAGCAGAAATAAGAAAAAATATCACAATTTTCATCATAAAATTTTTGGCGGTAAAGTTTCCAATGTAATTGATACAGGCGTGTTTTCGTAATGATTGGAAATGGACAGGTCCCAAGTTGATAGATGAAAGAGTCTGTTGTTGTATATGGGTTTAAATAACACTATTTGCTTAATAATTGCTTAAAAAACGCATGCGTCGGAACTAGGTCGTTCTTAAGCCACGAAAGATAGACTTTTATGACATGACGTAAAGTCTGAGAATGTAATAACGCCATGCATTAAATTCGGTAATACATTGATGGATTAAATATGCAAATTAGTTAGATACGTCCCGTAACTTTACACGTACGACGTCCATAACGACGTCGTGTTTACTAATGGTGGAATATTGACTTCTTGTACAAAAGCGTGAATTAAATGCGTTTTAAATGCCATATGATAAATAGATTCTTGCATGCTTGCTCATATATTATTGAATTGATTAAAGTCGTTGATTTTTTTTTTTTTTTGGTTTGGATTTTACGGCCCTTTCAAGATTATTTCACTCATATCGAGCCGATCGTTAATCAGAGGTGGGCGAAAACCGGAGAAAAAACACACCTGACCATCCGTTGCAGAACTTGGCGTCTCACACGTGGCCCGAGCGAGGCTCGAATAAACTCGTTGAGTAAAAGGTATAAAAATGCTCGGCAAAGCCTCGCATGTGATTCCTTGTCCACAACCCGTTTAATAAATTGAATAATACATTAACATTCATGTAAGATCCTCTATGTAGCCTACACTGTATCCCATTGATACGATATAATATCCTGATGCACAATTTCAGCATGATTATGAAAGTTTCAGTGACGCCAGATCGATAGATTAAATAGGTTACGTTTATCTTGTTAGCTCGGAAGCACTAAAACGCAAACACTCTGTCATGGGGCTTCCCATATTTACGGTAATTCAAACATATGCTTCTGTAGAGCGAGGGGTGATCTCTTTAAGCGTTATTTCAATGATCTTCCATAATCCATTCATTAGTATGAAACTATCTGGACGCCTACATAGTACAAATTCAGAATTATATTGTCTGAAATTGGGCTACTTTCCAGCAGGCACATGACGTAATTGTGACGTAACATCAACGTCCCGGCAACGACATGACTTTTATGCAACGTCATATCTACGTCGGTGCAACGTCGTGACGTTGCACCGACGTTGATTTGACGTTGCCATTGCGACGTGTGCCTGCTGGGTCGTAACTGATAGGCGTTTCTCTTGAAGAATTTTATACCAGCGACTTTCATGTAAACTAACGTTTGTTGTTTTATTTTCTGGTGAAAATTTGTCATATTTTGCTTCAAAGTGTTTCTGACGACTCTAAGAAGCCCGGGCAAGCTCTTCTATAGAACAAATGTAAACAGACTGATGTTTACACTTTTTAGCCATACAGTGAAACTTCGATGGCTAGATCTCCGGTTATCCGTTGCCATGGCAGAATATACTGTGGCAAACATTTGACGTTACCCAATCAGACGTCGCGTTACAAACCCAAGTGCATTTAATTAATGTGTCAGCGCACGACAAAACTACATTAAGACATGTTCGACCACCAAAGATATAGATTAGCCTGCATATACACCAGTTTAACCTGCATATATAGCTTGGAGGGCCCCCGCCCATCTGGGCTTGGAGAAATAGATTAGGCTGCATGATGCTTCCACGTAGAGCTTAAACCGACCGCACATGAGTATTGGTAAGCCGATTAGAAGGTGTAACATGTTCTAGAGAAAGGTAATCCTTTGGAAGCAAGGACTACAAGACAGAACTGACAACTGTGGAATGTAAGTGTTTTTCTGGACCAGACTAGGCTAGTTTCGGCCAATTAGGCATCATCAGAGACCCCAAAAATTTCCAACGGAAACAATGATCCGAAAAGTAGTACCAGTTGGACCGTTCATGCGTATAGACCCTATTGATTTCATTGAGCGGCAGGGCTTGATATGTCATTTCTTCTCAATGTCGAGTAAAAGTCCCACAAAATTGGAAGCAACGACTCCAAAATGACCTAAATAGTATCGATAGGGACGTTTAACCTCAATTTAAACAAAATCTGCTACGGTGTGTGTTATCGTTCATCTGCCTTTTGAGAGACCGGTGGTCAAACTAAGTCACGCGGATATGTTATCCTTATTTGTGATAAATTCCACCCCAAATCTGAATTTCAAGCAGAAAGGAAAGTAAAACATCACGTATTTTCTTTGGAGACATGCAACATACCATTATCCTATATAGGTGGGGTATTCTTATACAGTGTAGTGTCCATCTTGGAGACATGTAAGAAAACCATTATCATATGGGCCCCGTCAAGCGATTTTGGTACTTATCGCCTATGCGAGCAGCGAAGGTTCAGGCGAGCCTGCGCATCCGCGCAGTCTCGCCAGAACCTTCGCTGCTCGCTCATACAAGCAGTGAATCAAGAGGAACCTTCAAACAGAAAGCCATATCCATGGCCCCTCTGAATGGCTGGGCATGCGCAGTTAAAATTTGTCATGACGGAATGCTCGAAGACCCAAATTCGCTTGGCGGGGCTCATATATAGGTGGGGGATTCTTATTCTAATACAGTGTAGTGTCCATCACGTTAACAAGTACGTGTAATGAACACTCCTATAAGCCCCAGTTTATATGGAGTAACCTAGGGTTTACAAGCGTACACATTTTTTCCTCTTATTTTTGCTCCAAGACATAGGTTGTTGGTGCTCATTAGAAACCTCATTGAGGGTTTATACTGTAAAGCCCAAATTACATAGAGTAACCACAGATACTTGGTGAATGGACTCAGCTGAGTGATCATGGGCCCAAATGACCTCTTGCTTTTTTTTTTTTTTTTTTTTTTTACATTTTTCCACGTTTTAACATGGCTGAGCGCTAGCCTAGTCTGTTCCCCATCACAACTATTTTTATTTATCTGCTTTCTAGACAATTTAAACAGATTGGGCTAGTGCTCAGCCATGTCTAACGCGGGGAAAAAAAGATTTTCAAGAGGTCAGTTTGGCCAATGATCACAAACCTGAGCCCAGGCCACGAGTGTCTGTAAGAGTAACCTGGGGTTTACATGGGTTTATATCGTTTTTCTTATTTTGCTCCAAAACATAACTTGAGGATACTCGTTAGAAACGTCTTAATGAGGCGCTTCTAACGAACACCCATTCCCTATACATGTATTTGGTACATTGATAAGACGAAATAAAGAAGATTTAATTGAAAGGTTGTTATTATTATTTCAGGTGCAGGATGAGTATGAAAGATCGTGTGAAGGAACTGTGATTGAGGATGACAGATCAGAATTTGTAGCAGAGTAAACACACTGACCATCATTACTGTCGTATAAGGCGTATCTTATTTGAGATTGGACCGAATAATTTGCCAGCACAGACACTTTTTTGTTTCACTTGTATGACAATTGCCATTAATAAGACTTTGACAAAAATGTACTGTTGATACTCTTATTTCTTCATCTATTTATTCATTTATGTTCAGTTAAACTAATAAATTCAATTTATCTTCTCGAGACGTTTTCATTGACAATGTCTACCTCTGCCTCTCTTAAAGAGCTTATCGACGGAAGTATGCGCAACATTAAAGAGTCCGTGACATGAACAGTCTTGAAAACCTTACATTATGCAGAGAAAATTTGGATTTTCAAGGGCATATTTTTGCTCCAACACATAGAGTTTGGGCACTCGTTAGATGCTTCAATGAGGCGGTTTGAACGAGTACCCACAGTCTATCTTTGTAGCAGGAATAAGAGAAAAGGGGGTCTTTCATTTGTGCCCATGCATGTTTTTTCTTTAAACTTTGTATATTAATAACTCAGCATATACAACCTATAAAAATGTATTTAATAAATTATATAAATCAAAGTAGGACTCAGGAGGCCACTCCAACTGACTCCTTCCGTTAGCTGGTATCTGTCTCTAAATAAGTGCGTCTTAAATCTTATGTTTTATTTAGTTTCAAGATCAGTGAACTGGATTGAATGCAGAACTCCATAGGCATTCCTTTGATACTAAAAAACCCTTTGAATTAATTAAAGTTTACATTTTCTGATAAAATAATTATTAAAAATCTCATTTTTTAATTAAAATTTTTAAAAATTATCAAAATTTAATCCCTAAGATAAATATGTTCTAGTCTTTGTCATGATTTCATTTTGCTAGGAAAACTTGCCATATGTATCTTCTTTAGCTATGCCAAATTTCATGAAAATCCAAAACCGGTAACACTGTAGTTTTACACCTTTAACGGATGTAAGTCGTTTCTGCAAAATTTACTATTTTATTGAAATCGTCCAAGAACCTTACAAAAGGGCAATTCTTAACACTTACGTAATAAAAATATGATTATACATGTACAAATCAAAATGAATACATATTGAGCTGATCTAGCTTAGAAACTATTAAAATATCATGAATTTCTGATATTTTCCATTCATTTATACACTATGATCTTTCCAAAATAGTAGATAGTAAAACACTAAATCAAAAGGTATTCTAATCAACAAATTAGGCTTAACAACATATATTGCTTTTTTATTAGCAGCACAATTATTGTGAACATGTGCAACTTTATTTAATGACTTTGCATCAGTCATGCTACTCAAAAGAGTGTAAATCAAGGAGATCCATTATTTTTATTTCCATACCAAGCTGGATACAAGGACGCAATGGTCAGTGGTTTGTTGTTACTAGTAAAAATAGTTCTGTTCATAAATCCATGGCCAAATTAAGCCTTAGATATACTCTGTCTTTATGAACGCTGGATTATTATCCTAACAAAAAGTTACAGTAATTATTGGTTAGTATTTCCAAAAATCGAAATGTCACTGATATTGAGTTTCTGTTGCAAAAGATATCATTGATGGATTGGGCGCATATTATTTGGTGTAAACAAAGCTGTCCCATGACCTAGAGAAATTTTGCTATTAGACGGGGAGAGAAACAGTTTCCTTCCTTATAGTACACATGCATAAATATCTCTTTTCTGCATTGGTATTGTAATTGTTGACGTTTCTTTAGTGTCTTATTTTTTCTATTTACTTTGTCAATATAATGGTTAATTTATCGGAAGCGAGCTTTTAGTATTTGCTTCTGGTTGTAAAACTTTCAACCACTTCTTGAATGTTTCTGCTGAATGCAAGTTCACTATTTTTTAAGCACTGTTCTTGCTTGCTTTTTGTTCATTAATAATTGCCAGTACATTTCTGTGCAATGTATCTCTCAGCTTAGCAAGAGCATTGCAGTGTTTGGACAGAAAAAAAAACATCACAATGTATTTACTGAAAATAATTTAAAATCCTATGAGTAATGCGATAACTGCTTACAGATTGAATAATTATTATCAACAGTTTAAATGCGTCTTGATATCTTACATAATGTGCTTTGTAATTACTGCAACAACTGCTGAGATCTGTAAATGAAGTGAAAGGCCTATACAAATATATAGACAACACAATCATGATCACATACGTTTTGGAACACTGACAAATGTACGATCATGTGAATTCTAAAAGCAAATTCAAATGGCTTTGGAATACAGCTTCAGGAAGCCATTTGATTTCGTTCATAGGGGCTATACAAAAAAGATAGATTGGCTAGTGCCTATGCAGATACAAATTCTGAAAACTTAATGTCCAGGAAAAGTAATCTCAAGTGTTATTGATTTTCGCTAGAGTAAAACTTTCTTTTTAAATGGACAGTTAGGGTTAAATAAACAAACAACAGTTTATCTTGAGAGTCATTTATCTCCAGTTGGATAACAAATCTCACAAAATCTGAAGCACCATCTAAAGTGACTGGTATGTTGTTGATTTGAATGTTAAATCTAAACATCACCTTAGCACCACTACCAAATCAGACAAGAAAGACAGAAAGAAAAGTGTGCACATGATTACATGGGTGCGTTTGATGACGTTAGGGGGCAAATTTACTGAAATGGATGTTTAAAAATAATGCTTATAATTATGCTATGAACTACTTACACAAACCATACTATACTATAGCCATCCAAATTGAAAGCAATAGTAAAGTATTATTAAACAACATGACCAAAACATGATAATCATATAATTTCACATTTTGCTGAATCAGGACTATCAGTATTCAGTCTGTTAAAACACAATGTTACCGGTCCTCAATTTCCATCAAAATTCGTCAACATGTTCCTAAGATATGTGGATAGTTTTTATCCTAAAATGGTGTCTTGACAAAAATTGGAACAAGGTAAAAATGCATATAAAATTTTAATGAATACAAAAATAGGAGCTGAAATATGGGGGCACCATCAAAGGAAACTGAATGCCCAGCCACTATTACTAGACATATGAGGTAATTCATAGTATCAACTAACGCACCAATTATGGCTTTATTTCATAAAACATAGCAGCATTAGATATATGAAACTCTGAATACTGTAGACAAGTTTATATGAGAGTACTCTCTGTTGTGATATAGACTTCATAAAATATGTAATAAATTTACTACGGAAATAAAATTTAAAAGTGAATGCATCGTAATTATAATGGTTATACCCAAGGCAATTATTGTGCATAATTTCATCAAAATCCAAGCGTGGGCAGAAACCAATGCAAATTTCCTATACCTTGAAAGACCCCCTTTAATTAATGTCAGAAATTTTTGTTAGATAAAAATGTTAGGTTCTGGACCATGAAAGCATGTACTATCACGGATGGGGGATGCATGGCGAAAACATGCCCATTCAAATATACTGTAAACGTTAAAATCGAAGATAAGAATTACGATGTTTTTCAAATTTCTGCTACAAAATAGATCTTTGGCGGATCTAACGAGTACCCATAATCTATGCTTTTGAGCAGAAATAAGAAAAATAATGTATATACATGTAAACCCCAGGTTTACTATATAAACTTGGTGTTAAAGGGGTTCGAAATTATATGAACGTGTTTTTCATGATGTGTGTTATCATTGTATATCATTGTTTGTTCGAAAATACATACAGAAACCACGAGCCGGCCTCGGTAAGTCAGTCGCATTCGCGTCTGACTGGTGATCAGGAGGACGCTGGTTCTTTACCTGTCGGAGTCGGCAACATTCTTTCGTGGAGATTGATCAGGAAATCTTTTCTGCAGTTGTCAGTTTCTGGCGAAAGAATATGCACTGTACTGATTAACCTCTCAGGTATAAGCCTGCCCAGGAAAAGTGTGGATAGGTAAACCGACCGGCTCAAAAATGACCTAAACTGGTGTTGACTGGGCCGATAAACTCCAATACAAACAAACAGAAACCACGTGAAAGTTACTCAAGGATTAGAATAAGGTGTTGGCCCCTACACTCGGCTTGGTGTTCGTTTTTATGCATAACTAAATCAAAACACTGAGAGTACTGGTGGATTGATTGTCTCCGACTGCAGACTGGGAAAATAGTCATGAACTGAGACTTAAACGTTACACTCCAGGGGCCAGTTGTTCAAAACTAACGCCGTCGTTACTTAACGTATCGTTAAAACTTTGATCATTTATTATGGCAAATATGCTAATATTTTTGCTGAAAAAAAATGTGAACAGCTTTTGCAAATGCAAAAGCTGCTCACATTTTTTCAGCGAAAAACACCAAACTTTTAGATATTATATTTGCTGGAACAGTTAACAATATGACCACTAACGAGCTTGTCAATCTAACGATACTTTGAACAACTGGGCCAAGTAGTTTAAGCAAGCAGTGTAGACCCTGATCAGGCACCGTGTTATACATCCCATTTCACAAGCAGCATCCAGTGTGTACTAATTACACAGTACTCTGATGTCACAGGGATAATTCTAGTGCTGCTATAAACCAGGGGCCAGTCCAAATGATAACTCTGACTTGACCTTGACGTCAAGGTAAATGTACAATTTGGTTCCATATGATGTTATGTAGGAAAAATCGGCTATTGTTTGTTTTTGGAAAGGATTGTTGCATTTGAACTTTATCTTTGTATTATGCAATCAACTAAACGAGTTAATGAAGCCACATGAGTATCAAAGGTCAAGGTCACTGCTTGACCTGGGAACAAGGTCAATAAAAAATTTAATATTCATTAAACTGCAGGGCAAATTGCAGTCAAATTTCATATGAAGCTTTTATGGGATTAAAGAAATAAGATTTTGTTCAAAAGGTCCAGGTCACATCACCCAGTTGGCCGTGCGTGACCATATATAGTGAAATCTTCAAAAACTTTTTTTCATGAATCAGGGGGCCTATTGCCTTAAAACTTGAATTTAGCATTCGAGCCTTGTAATTTATTTAAATGATGAGTCTGGGTTGACCTTGACCCATTTAACATTAAGGTCAAATTTGGTCATTTGAGCTTTTTTATGGGGAAAAAGTGGAAAATAGAATCATGCGGTCGATGACACACCGTCGCATATCCCCACGCTTCCGTTCGATTTGATATGTTACATGACCATGTTCTGAAAACGTTGGTTTTTGAGAAAAGTTATGTGTTCTAAGATGGCTGATGAGATTGATTCTAGCTCTGATATGTCTGTTGCAGATACAGTAACAGAGACTAGAGGAAAACAGCTCTGTTGCTGATGCCTTAGCTCTGGCTTTGCGCTGTGTGCGTTTCTGCTCAGCTTCACTGATTCTTTTTGCCTCGTATTCACTGGCTCTCCTTCTGATGAGACCTCGCCACTTTGCTATGTCCTGTGCAATTTGTTCCTACGACTCTGTTGGAATGTTAAAGGCACTTAGGGAGGCTTTGAGCGTGTCCTTGTAGCGCTTCTTCTGACCGTCTTGGGAGCTTTTGCCAATTTCTAATTCTCAATAGAGAATTTTCTTTGACAAACGTTCCTCATGCATTCTGGTAACATGGCCCGTCCATCTTAACTGTGCTAATTTCAGAAGAGTTTTCTAGATCAGCTTGTATTGAAGTGATTCAGTCTTTTGGCGTGCCGTTGGTAAACTGTCCATGTTGCACATGCATACAATAGTTTTGGCAGCACCATGGCTCTGTAGACCTTAAAATAATCTCCTTAGACTGCCTTGACCTATAAACCTATAATATGTCCATGTCCATTTTACTCTCTGATGCCGTATGTGAATCCAATTGCCCACAATTTCTAAACCAACTCTGATAGGCGAGAATTTGCAATTCGTAACACTCGTATTTAAGGAGTTAATAGTCTTATATGCTCACACTTACATGTAACTATGATATGAAATTGTCTGCATCTTGAAAAAAGAATGAGAAAATCATAAAATTCGGGAAAAAGACATAAAATTGGAAAGACAATTCTGCCCCTTTCCTCTCTAAAGCATCCATTATTTGTTTCGTGATGTATATAGTTCACTGAAATGGTGGCATAGACGTAGCAACCTGATTCCAACCTGTAAACAACTTTTGTAAGAACTGAGAAGTAACACTGCCATGGGGTCGGCGTCGGCGAAGAATGATACAATATGAATCATTTTTATAAAAGGTTTATTTTCCAAATTTATCATATGACGTCGCGTCTGAGAGTGTAATAACGCCACGTAATATTTTCGATAATCCACTAGTGGATTAAATATGCAAATTAGCTAGATACGTGCCGTAACGTTACATGTACGACGTCTCTATCGACGTCGCGTTTACTAATGGCGAAAAATTTACATTTTTGTAAACAATCGTGAATAAAATGCGTCTAAATGCCATATGATGAATAGAATTTTGCATTCGTTCTCATGTATCTCTTTGAGGAAAAGGATAAAATGCTCGACAGAGCCTCGCATTTAATCCCTATTCCTCAACTCGTTTAATAAATTTAATAATACATGAGCACTCATGTAAGATCCCCTATTTAAGTTATGCAACTCGTTCATCGCAGAGCCCCCGTCCATAGGGGCTTGAAGAAATATATGGGCTGCATGATGCTTCCACGCAGAGCTGAATCCGGCCCGCACACTAGTACTGGTAAACCGCTTAGAGGATCTAAGCCTGTCCAGGAACCGCGGTGTGAGGCGGACCGTCCATGCTAATAAACCCTACTGGTTTCATTGGGCGACAGGGCTTGAGATGTCATTTCATCTCAATGTTGGGTAAAAGTCCCACAAAATGGAAAGCAACGTCTCCAAAATGACCTTTACAGTGTTGACGGGGACGTTAAACCTCAAATCAAACAAACAAACAACTCGTTCATCGCAGCATTTAAGTACAGTGAAATTCCGCTACCTAAAATTAAGGCTAATTCTGCTTTAAAAGGCTTATTTAGTCGGTTGCAGTCAATCTTTCTAAGTGTTTTCTGCATACCCTGTCCTCTGGTCAGAGACCATCTTTGGGACTGTTCAAAAGTGGTCTTAAAGACCACTTTTGAAAAGTCGCAAAAGTGGTCTTAATATAGGAATTTTACTGTATAAGGTATACTTTAGCTTATAAGAGCCAAAGGCCCGTGTGGAGCTTTTAGGATACACAGTGGTCCGTGGCCATCGCCGTCGCCTGAGTCGTCTGAGTCGTTTGCGTCATCAAAAATTCCAATCCATTACGAAAACACGCCCATTAAAATACATTGTAAACTTTACCGCCGAAAAAAAAACACGAAAATGTTAAGGTGAACAATTGTGATATTTTTCTAATTCCTGCTCTAAGATATAGACTGTAGGTACTCGTTAGAACCGCCTCAATGAGGCGGTTCTAACGAGTACCCAAAGTCTTTTTTGGGGGGGGAGGGGGGGTGGGGGTGGAGGGGATAGTTTTCTTATTTCTACTCTGAAATATAGACTTTTTGTACTCGATAGAACCGCCTCTATTTCTGCTCTAAAATATGGACTGTGGATACTCGTTAGAACCGCCTCGATGAGGCGGTTCTAACGAGTACCCACAGTATATATTTTAGAGTACCAACGGTCTATATTTTAGAGCAGAAATAAGAAAAATAAGGTTTACCCCTGTAAACCCCAGTTTTACTATATAAAAGTGGGTTCAGGGGGGTCAGATTTATATAGGCGTGTTTTCATGATGGACATCTACTCTGAAACTGCAAGGCCAATTGAAATCAAATAACATGTGAAGCATCCCTGAGGGCACAAACGTTTGCCCATAATGTATGCGGGTCACATGATCAAAATGGCCACCAATCCCATACACGGTAAAAACTCCCCAAGAACCACATGGCCTATGACCTTGAAACTTGGCATACAGAATTGGGGACACTGGTCCTACCAAGTTGGTCCAAATGATGACCTTTAGATTTAATGTCTAGCTTTTTCTAAAACTACTGCGCTGTCGGAAACCAAACTTATAAACATGTATAATGCATTTCTGGGGTTGGCGAATCGAACCTTGTATGGAGATATGCCCTTATATGGTAATAAAGGATTTTTTTAAAATTCTTTACCCCAGGAACTGAAAGATCTTGGTCTTCAACATTTGGACTCTGGCCCGGCTAAGAGTGTTCAAAGTTAACCTTGACCTATGCAGCGGCATGGAAGTAATGGAAGTAACTGAAGCTTTCAGCTCGACGTCTAGATATTTGGACAACTTATTTTTTTTTAATATTTATTATAAAGCACAAACATTACGATAACACATCCGTGTGATATATTGCATATTTCAAAACTCAAAAAGGGTATATTTTTCTGAGGAAAATGTGTGATATTTTTCTTTTTTATACTCCAAATAAAGGTTATGGGTGCTCGTTAGAACCGCTTATGTCTTGGAGCAGAAATAAGGAAAATAATGTTTACCCCCGTAAACCCCAAAGTGAATTTTAGGGGTGGGGGTGTCTTTATTTCACGGACTTGTTTACGTGATGTTAGACAACTGAAAAGGGAAACGATGCTACAATCAGATCCAAAATAGCCCCGCCCCACAATATCACAAGGGAATAAAGTCGAAACATGGAGTAATTAAACCTGACAAACTGTAAAGCCATGCCACACAGTTGATTCGGCCCCCGCCCATCGGGGCTTGAAAACATAGATGGGCTGCACGATGCTTCCACACGGAGCTGAAACCGACCACACACGAGTACTGGTAAACCGCTTAGAGGATCTAAAGAATAGAAACGAAGGCAATACGCCTGCACAGGCAAAGCGGTGCGAGTCGTCCATGCTTATAAACCCTATTCATTTGGCGACAGGCCTGAGGCTTGTCGCAATGTCGGGTAAAGTCCCACAGAATTGGAAGCAACGTCTCCAAAATGACCTATACAGTGTTGACGGGGACGTTAAACCTCAAATCAACAAACACACTGTTGAGCGATTTGGGACCAACAATGCATTAAGGGCCTCTGGTTTTATTTCAGCTCTGAATCACAATATCCAGGCGGTTATAACGAGTGCCCACAACCCATGATTTCAGCTTTGAGCAAACTCGGTAAAACCGCGATATCCAGGCCGTTATAACGAGCACCCACAACCCATGATTTCGAACACAAATGAAAAGCAATTATATCCGTAAGCATATTTCACTTTTGAAACACAGAAGACCCTCTGTATACTTACTACCATTGTGTCCCCATAGAGTATCGGTCGCTCTAAAGAATCTCAACAAGGAGGAAAATGGCCCTTTTTCCTTAATTAGTTTAAAAAATGGATTCTTTCAGATAACGTCATCATATTCATGAATGAGTCCAAACCAGTCTCATCTCTATGGATTCTTTCATTTGAAATTGTTGTCATAAAGAGTTTTGTCATTATACAGAATGCCGAAAAAATGAAGACTCTTTCATTTGAAAATGTTGTCATAAAGAGTTTTGTCATTATACAGAATACCGATATAATGAAGACTGGCAAAATGTGCCCATTGCCTGCACGTGAAAAATCATGCAACATGCAATTTTGTAATCTGCACACTGGTGACCATCACGAGAACAGGCCTATATAATTTTGACCGCCTTCAACCCCACTATTATACAGTAAAACTGAAGTTTACAGGGGTAAACCTTATTTTTCTTATTTCCGCTCTAAAATATAGATTCTGGGTATTCGTTAGGACCGCCGTTCTAACGAGTACCCACAATCTATATTGTGAGCAGAAATAAGAAAAATATCACAAGTTTTCATTTAAAAATTTCGATTTTTTCGGAGGTCATGTTTCCAGTGTATTTATATAGGCGTGTTTTCGTAATGATATAGAGAGACAGTATGTTGACACAAAATTTAAATAACTATGAAACGGTGTAGCAACGTCGTGAAAACGTTTGTTTGAGTTGAGGTTTTACGTCCTCGTCAACACTATTTGGGTCAGTTTGGAGACGCTGCTTCCAACCGCCACTGAGATGAAATGACATCTCAAGCCCCGCCGCCCGAAAACACCAAAATGGCTTATATGTAGGGACGGTTTGACTCGCACCACTTTTCATGGACAGTCTAAGACATTCTGAGCGGTTTTACAGCACTCATGTGCGGTCAGTTTCAGCTCTGGGTGGAAGCATCAGACAGCCCAATCTATTTCTCTAAGCCCAAAATTGGCGGGGCCCGTTGAAACGTAGATTCAACGTTGGTAGAAGCATTGCTGATATTCATATAGGCATCATTATTCTGTGTATTTGATTCAGGCAAATGGTAAAATAACATTATTGGTGAACAGATATCGCGTGAAGAGGGAACAGGTCCCAAAAGTCCCATTATCTGTACACCGTAATCTCTGAAAAACATATTAATCAAAAACAAATGACCAGGCTAGTACAAGTTTATTAAAGAAGAAAGAACCAAACGGCAACTAAATGTTAATACATAGAAAACGATTCAGGACATGCATCAAATCGGACAGTCGAAATGAGGTGATCAATATGCAAACCCGTCACGAAAAAATCTGCCTTCGGGGTTCATTACGAAAATACATGTACACCTATTCAAATATATTGGAAATTTTAGCACCAAAAATGAAAATTTTCAGATCAGAATTTCTGAATATTTTCATATTTCTGCTCAAAACATAGATTGTGGGAACTCGGTAGAACCGCCTCCGTGAGGCGGTTCTAAAAAGTACCCACAATCTATGTTTTAAGCAGAAATAAGAAAAAATGTATACTCCTGTAAACCCCGGTTTTACTATATAAATTGGGGTTTAAGAGGGGTCAAAATTATATAGGCATGTTTTCGTGGTGTATCATCACGAAAACACGCCTATATTATTTAGACCCCCTTGAACCCCACTTTTATATAGTAAAATGGGGTATACAGGGGTAAACCTTATTTTTTCTTATTTCTGCTCTAAAATATAGATTGTGGGTATTCGTTAGAACCGCCTCGATGAGGCGGTTCTAACGAGAACCCATTATCTATATTTTGAGCAGAAACAAGAAAAATATTACAATTTTTCATCTAAAAAAATCGATTTTTCGGAGGTAAAGTTTACAATGTATTAGAATAGGCGTGTTTTCGTAATGGCTTTGGTCAGACACAAACCAGCTTTCTCAGCTGCACAAACTAGCAAGAGTCTTGAAATTATAGAAACAAAAATTAAATACATTATAATATCCAAACAATAAACACAGCGTTATCAGACTACGCGGAAGCAACGGCTGATCTGCGCCTTTATTGTTCGTAAAATGTATGCCAAAACACATTTTCTTATGACAACTATAAAATTGTTTAACAAGAAGAAAAAATGACAGTATTTTAATGTCGTTCCGTCGAGCAGATCAAATAACTGTCAAAAGATTACGCCGAAATATGGAACCGTTTAATCTGCGAAAGAATTCATTGAAACAATAGCAACCTTTTGCATACTTCTATGATGATGTTTCGCTACAATGTTAATATAAAGGAAAGGATTGCCAAAATGTCTAATGGTAGCGGTATACTTTACTTTGAGGGAACGGGATGATTTTGACTTTGGTTCCATTTTTTCCCCATCGGGAAAACAGGCCTATATAATCTTGACCCCCTTGAACTCCACTTTTATATGGTAAAACTGGGGTTTGCAGGAGTGAACATTATTTTTCTTATTTCTGCTCTAAAATATATATTGAGGGTACTCGTTAGAACAGCCTCGATGAGGCGGTTCTATCGTGTACCGACAATCAATATTTTGAGCAGGAATAAGAAAAATATCACAATTTTTCATCTTAAAATGTTCGTGTTTTTTTTTTCGGTGGTAAACTTTAGAATGCATTTGCATAGGCGTGTTTTCGTAATGTCATTTTTGAACTCTGATGTCCCGCTATGTTTGCCGTATGGAGTCAACATATATTTCAACATTTTCGATTCTCAAGATGATTATTTCATTTTTATTCATTTTATGCATTTAGCAGTCGAAATCAATTCGACACTTGTCTGTTTGCTTGTTTGCAGATTAACGGCCCAGTCAAGACTCTTTAGGTCATATCGTGACGGTCAGGTCACCTTACCACACTTTTCCTGGGCAGGCTGATACATAAGCGGAACCGGAAGAGTGCATATTCTTTCGCAAGAAACTGACCACTGCCTTTCAATCTCCGAAAGGGGGTAAAAAGACCTTAGAAAATTGCACGATCATTTCCATGAACCCGGCAGGTATAAATCAATACACGTGTAAAACGGATAAACGTTTTGCGTCGCGTTATAATGCGAATTTCATGCTAAAAATAACGTTCCGTTCGGTAACCACGGTCTTGGTTCAGAATTCGATCATTTCTTTAACCAGGCCAACGAAAGAACCTAAAGGCTCCGTAAAGATGGTAATATCAAATTCTATCTAGACTGAGTTCTTTGTTTCTGATGTAGCTTGTGAACAGTATCACCATAGTTTGCATTGCTTCACTGGAATACAAAAATCAACTTCTGTTTTCGTGTGTGCCCCCGTGTCACTTTCTATAGGTGACTTGAGACGGCTGCGTTCTTGGATTGTGGCCTTTCCAAAGTGACCGTTTCTTACTAATTCAGCAATGAAATGCGCATGTCTTATTTCGAACTATTAGTAAAATACAGCTAATATAAAACGGGTCAACTATTAAAAAGGTATCTATAAACCTTGTGCGATCAACTACCTGTACCATGTGAAAACACACGCATGGCCTGATGATAGGGCAAGATGCGCAGCTTATTTGCACTAATTATTCCTGACTGAGATTATTTAAAAGACTGACAGGGTCATCTGTGTTTCCGATCTTCGCTAAAATAAAATGCAGCACTTGCATTTTTTTCAGAAGGACCGGAATATATATTGTACTGTAAAATTCTGCTATTAAGACCACCTAAAATTAAGACTAATTCTGCTATAAAAAGCTTATTTAGTAAGTTGCAGTTATTCTTTCTTTGTATTTTCTGCATACAGTGCCCACTGGTCGGAGACCACCTTTGAAACTGTTCAAAAGTGGTCTTAAAAACCACTTTCGAACAGTCCCAAAGGTGGTCTTATTGGAAATGTTCAATAGCGGCCTTAAAAACCACTTTTGAACAGTCCCAAAAGTGGTCATAATATAGTAATTTTGCTGTACATTTTCTGAAATTCTTTAATAAACGGCAGACTAGTGATGCATAGATTGGATTGAGAATATAATACGTGTACATGTACGATTGTAGGTGGTATCAAGATATAGGTTGCCGAATATAGAATCTGTTAGGCGTTAAATTTTCTCTTAACTAAGTACACTAATAGCGTCACGTAAAAAATTGCCTTATAGCACAGACGGAGAGCATGAAGAATACATATTTGTTTCGTATCACACAGATACAAAGTCTGAAACAGTAAAACTCCGTATTTCTACACTCAGCATCCTTAGGAAAGAGACCATTTTGAGGGCTGTTCACAAGTGGTCTTGAAAAAAGAGTTTTACTGTGTATGTCATATGTGTTTGAGGAACCCAAAATCTCGTTATGCGGTTTATATCTGTAAGAAGTCGAGCTCACTATAAATTTAACAAAGCTGTATGATCCTATGGCAAAATCTCCGATCAGACTGTGTAATAGTTTTTTTGTTTTATATTATACAACCCATAGACTTGAAAGAAACCTGAAGACACTGTACAGTCTGTCAGATCCGACTGTTCGCTGTTTGCAAGAGTTTGTCATTTTGTTTGTTTCTCTGTAGTAGGGAAGAAACGTCTATAAATTAGCGAAATTTCGTTAAAGTTATTTCCGGTTTGGATAAGAAGAAGCTAACTGCATTAAGAAATGTAGAAATTAAATTTATTATATTATGCACTTATTTCGTGTTGAATTTGAAACACATGTCTGTACACTGTATGACCTGAAGCTAATTATCATGTTTAGTTTTGAATCTACAAAGAATGGGCAAATTGAAAAAGATAATACTGTAATACTGCCTGTAAGATCGTTTGACCTTTTCTGGTCTACTTTTTGGTCTTTGGCTCTGATGTCAGATTGTTTTTTTAGTTCTCAACGCTGAGTCAATATTGTCTAAATGCATACTGTTGTTTAAGGGGAATGGGAACGCCTTCAGGGGAGGCAACTCCTCCAAAATTATTTTTGTCAGCAACTCTTGAAGGAAAGAATTTGTTCCCGAGGAACCTTTAAGAGTAGACCCTTTTTCAGTGGGATAGGGCTTGTAGAGAAGTGAATAGGAAGTTCCGAAAGTTGTCTCCCATTGAAAAATGGCGGATAAATCCGCCAGGTGTTCCCATTCCCCTTACCTCTGCATGAATTGTAACGCATTTCGCCATGTTTTTGAAACTATGTGCGATGGAATAGTGGGCGGGGTCAAATATTTTTAAACTGCGTGGTTCTGCCACGGCCGTTCCGTTTGAACGGAAATTAGATATTAAACATATTAGAAGTGAAACCAATGACCAGGAATCTATACAATTAACCCACAGCTCCCATCGAAGACACCAAATGGAAAGAAACACAAACATGAAATAACAAGTCCCTAATGGCAGCACCAGTAGCGGTAAGCCAAAAGGATAGTTACTTTCCCACAAAATGGCTAAGTGGCTATCCAAAACAAAAAATATATATAAGCGATGCACACACAAACACGAACCATAACAAAAATAAACCGCGACAGAAGAACCGTCTTGGAACGGTTAGTGAAACGAATTCCACGGGTGGGGTGGGGGCGGGGATGGGCTTAAATCGATTTAACGCCTTACTTCCGTTGCAATTTAGACAAACAACTTGTTCAGTCCGCATGATGGCCTCGTACCTCATCAGTGCAACTTCTCACAGAACACAAACATCAAACAACCACAGAGTTGAAACAACGGTGAGGACTCGACAGTAAGAAACCACTGAAATGCTGGAGCAAAAGAAAATCAACAGTTAAACCCCGATGGGTCCGACCAGAGACAGAGCATCAGGCACCCACCAACATAACATAAAATTAAATTCTCTCTAATTCTCAGTAAGCCTTTACGCTGGAACCGTCATAGAATCTGAGGCCTGACCACCGGCTTGCAATTAAAGAGGGAAGTAAAGTCGACAAACGTGATTGGGTTAACTACGACGCATGCAGTCTGTCGTATAACATCTAACTCTGATTAAGAAGTTTAGCAGTTAATAATTGTAACGAGTGTTGAAGTCAGTTACATGACTAGACACTCTGGCAAATCGAATTAATTGCGAAATATAAACGCCATAGGATGCCGCACGAGGAATATCACCATCCACGAAAGGAAAATTTACAATTTAAAAATAAAAAATCATTGCCTTTATCATACATTTTGCAGGAAACAAGCCCATCTGCAATAGTAAGATGTAAATCCCAAAACGGCCCAATGTGTACACCCCTAAAAGCCAATTTATATACAGAAAACAATGGTTTACGGTGATATCCTTTATATTTCTTATTCCTGCTCGAAGACATAGATTGTGGGAACTTGTTAGAAATGCCTCAACGAGGCGGGTTTA
Organism: Lucinisca nassula; assembly: GCA_963580285.1. Taxonomy (NCBI): domain Eukaryota; kingdom Metazoa; phylum Mollusca; class Bivalvia; order Lucinida; family Lucinidae; genus Lucinisca; species Lucinisca nassula. The sequence goes on from OY757010.1 coordinate 76,590,553, forward strand.
AAGAGCTCTACTGTTTGCAGTATAAATAAGAAACATATAATAGATTTTAATCAGAAAAATAACCATTTCGGAGATGTGAAAAATTACACTATATCGCACGGATGTATTATCGTAATGAGAAAGCAAATATTGCAAAAAGCAAGCCACGAATACTGATAAAAGACAAACCTCAAGACACTGATAAAAGGGCAAATGATAATGACCTGAACCACAAGCAAAAACCCTGACACAAGACGTTGACAGTTTTGTAAATGTTCTTCATATTAAGCCAACATTTTCTGCCATACTGCGTGACGCAGAAAGTTTTATGCCAGATTCGAAATAGCTACTCAATTTGACGTAATTATAGAGGTAAGAGGGGCCAAAAATAGATTTTTAAACTCCACACTTCAAAAATCTTCTACTCTAAAACCTCAAGGCTCAGGTCTTTGATATTTTGGTGTGAAGCTTCATCTAATGGACCTCCGTAAAGATTATTCAAATTATAGCCTTTGGGTCAAAAGTGGCTCCGGCCCGGGGCTTATACAGACGTATATAGGTAAAACATACCTTTTAGATGAAATAGATTTTTTTGTAGTAAACTAGAAAGAAACGGTCGCTCAGGAAAGACCACAATCAAAGAATGCAACGACCTCAAGTCACCAAAAGAAAGAGGCTTTGAGGCATAAACAAAAACATCAAGACGATTTAATAGTTGTGATTAATTCAGAATCGATGTAAAGACGAGGAACATGTTGAGTATAACCTCTTGTTAAGAGAGTTGCGTCATACAACTAATTAAAACCGTCGTAGAATTATTTCGCCTCGGTGTACGGAATACATAAAACAGTAGTGGGCAACGTACTTAGCAATGCAAACATCGAGTGGCGTCCGTGATTCAATAATACTTTGGACAGTCACGCCAGCCTAGTATTATTTCTTTTAAATGCACGTAATTCAAAGTTTATTACTGGCGTTTGTCCTGGTGCCATAAGACCTAATTTTACGATTTCGGCTTTCCAAAAGAGAGACAATATCAAAATCTGGAATTGTAGAAATATTACCCTCATTATGATTGTTGTCTTTAAAACCTGTGGGAAAGGTGTCTGTAACGATTCAGTCCATTTTAATTCAGTTTTATGTCTTAGAATGATTCTAAATCAAACTGTAGAATTTATATCGTAGTTGCCTTATATAGAAATACCAGTCAAACTTTGGCGGAGAACTTGGTATGGCAGAACTAAAAGACATAATGCTTAGTGTCCAGTCAAGCGTAAGAAACGTTGAAAATAAGTTTGGTGATTTGGAGAAATCTATTAAAGAGGTAAAGGAGACTAATGAAAGGCTGATAAAAAGCAATGATGAAATAAATGAGACAGTGGGTAATTTGAGTCATAGAGTCTCTACGTTAGAAAAAGAGCTAAAGGAGAGTGAAAAGAAGCGCGAAAAGTTAGAGGCACAATCACGAAGAGAAAACCTCCGATTTTATGGGATAGCAGAAGAGAAAGACGAAAGCTGGGAAGATTCAGAGAAAAAAGTAAAAGAATACATAGCAAAGGACTTGAATTTAGATGAATCGATGATTAGCATTGAAAGAGCACATAGAATGATGAGTGGGCAAAAACCTCACCCAATAATAGTGAAGTTTAGCTTTTACAAAGATAAAGAGAAGATACTGAAGACATATAGACAAAAACGCAAAGAAAGCAATGCTAAACTAGCGGCAGCACAGGTTAGAAATACTGAAGGAGAAGGCGAAGCAGAACATGACGAGGACGAAACTGAAAAATTTCGTAAGGACATAACAGTGTGCGAGGACTTTCCAAGCAGGGTAATGAAGGCAAGAAACGATCTGCGTAGATTTTTACGCGATGCCCTTAACCAGAAAAGGGAAGCATATTTAAAATACGACAAGTTAATTATAGACGGAGATACGTATGAATACGACGAAGTCAGTGAAAACATAGTAATTGTTGACAAGTAGCGGCACGGCCGACGCCCAGATGCAGTCAGTAATTATGATTATGAACTTAGACGAACGGACACGGGACATACATTGAAAATTGGTTCATGGAACATTGAAGGGTTAGACAAGTATGAAAATGATGAAGATATCAGAAAATATGTCAATTCATTTGATCTAATAGGTTTCTGTGAGACTTGGGGGAAGTGTGATACACAATTTAATAATTTTTTCAATGGCTATAAGGCGTTCTCAACAGTCCGTAAGAAAAGGCATAATAGAGGTAGATACTCTGGGGGAGTAACAATTTTTGTTAAACATGCATTGGTAAATAAAGATTTAGTGAAGAGAATATTTAGCAATTTTGAAGATTGTATTATATTATTGCTAAATGGTAACTTGCTAGAAATAGAAAATGACATCATATTTTGTTTTACATATATATCGCCTGAAGGGTCTACTATATATAATGAAGAAACTGGTAAGAATGGTATTGAAAATTTTGAAACAAAGTTATTTGAAATTGTCAGTAAATATCCTGATGCTGAGCTTGTATTAGCGGGCGACTTTAATGCCAGGTGTAGTAATATACAAGATGTTAACATTGATGATAATGTAGATTTTATTTTTGATGAAAATGTACTGTATGAATCTGATAATTTTCATTTTCAAAGACAATCTAAAGATAAGATATACAATTCGTTTGGCTTATCTCTCATAGATTTGTGTAAAACTTATGGTATACATTTTTTAAATGGTAGAATAGAGAAGGATCAGACCGGTGAAATAACATGTATAGCCAATGATGGGTCAAGTATTGTAGATTACGTTATTGCTTCCACAAGTTTGTTTCCTTTTATAAAGTTTTTTGAGGTAGGAAATAGAACAGAGTCGGTGCATTTTCCATTACATTGTATATTTGAGTTTAATGTTATGACTCACGAACGGATAAATAATATAAATGAAGAATCTGAAAAGATATATAAGAAATATAAATGGAAAGAAGAGTATAAAGATGTTTTATAGATAATTTCAATACAAATTTGGAAAGATTAAAGGACAGTATTTTGGTTAAAATTGAAGAGAACATAGATGAAGGGGTAACCCAAATAGTGGATTTATACCAAAAGGCAGCAGAAGGTATGGAAGTAAAATCAAATCATAAAAGATATACAAGGAAGAAGCCTTGGTGGGATAACCAATGTAAGATTCTGAAAACCGAGAAAAATAAAGCACTACGCAAATTTAGAAAAGAAGGTACAAGTATAAGTTTAAGAAATTATAAAGAGAAGCGTAACAGATTTAAGGATATTTGCAATAAGAAACAAATTGAAAAACAAAAACAAAATAGACAAACATTGATAGCAGCAAGAGGAAATAATAATTTATTCTGGAAAAAGGTTAAAAGATATAGATATAAGCCAAAACAAACATATGACATAGAAAGCAGAGTTTGGAAAGATCATTTCAAAAATCTTTTATACAGTGAGCAGGCAGAACAATTCAAAGATAATTTACATGAATTTGATAATGATGGTCCGTATAATGATTATTTTAATTTACCATTTACAATGGATGAGTTACTGACTGGCATAACTAGTCTTAAGTTAGGCAAGTCGAGTGGACCTGACGGTTTACTTGCTGAGATGATAAAATGTACTTCAAGTAAGATTGCCAACATACTACTTACTCTCTTCAATAAAATATTGGAAGTAGGATGGTATCCACAAAACTGGGCGAAGAGTATTTTATGTCCTATCTTTAAATCTGGTTCATTGTTAGACCCTAATAATTTTAGAGGAGTTTCACTCATAGATGTTTTAAATAAAATTCTGACTAATATGTTATACATAAGATTATATACATGGGCAGATCAACATTCGAAAATAGATGAAGCACAGTCCGGTTTTAGGAAGGGTTATTCTACGATAGACAATATATTTACTTTGATGTCAATGGGACAAAAATATCTAAGCAAGAAGGGTGGGAGATTTTATTGCCTTTTTGTCGATTTTTCTAAGGCTTTTGATAGCATTGATCATGTTGAGCTTATAAACTGTTTAATAAGTAAAGGTGTACACGGTAAATTTTTACGACTCTTGATAAGTATGTATAGTGATTTGTGTTCTTGTGTAAAATTGAAGGATGGCAAATGTACAAGTAATTTTAGCTGTAATATAGGTACGCGACAAGGGTGTAAGCTCAGTCCGATATTGTTTAATCTGTTTATTAATGAACTAGTAGAAGAATTGAAGCAATCTGGTATCAGTGGCATCCAAATATCTGATGAAGGCTCCGATATATTAGCAATTTTATATGCTGATGATATGGCAAACGTAAGCGATACTGTGAGAGCTCTACAAGCCAAAATAGATGTTGTAGCAAGATTCTGTAATAGAACTGGTATGAAAATTAATCTATCAAAAACAAAAATAATGGTTTTTAGAAATGGCGGTTATCTTAAGAGGAAATGAAGTGTGGTATTATAATGGAAGAAAGATAGAAACAGTATCTGTTTATAAATACATGGGTATGCTCATTACACCAAAATTAATTTGGTCTTCTGCAAAAGAAGGTTTAGCTGTACAAGCCAAACGGGCTATTATTTCAATGTCAAAGTTACAAAGGGCAGTTGGATACTTTGAATACCACGAATTTTTTAAACTGTTTGATGCAATGATAAAACCGATTTTGATATATGGAGCAGAGATTTGGGGGTTTGAAGAGTCAAATATTATAGAAAATGTTCAGAATCAGTTTTGTAAGAAATACCTTAAGTTACCTGCATGTACAGCTAATGTGTTTGCACGTGGTGAATGTGGAAGGTATCCATTGCATGTAGATTATTTTTGCAAATGTATTAAGTATTGGCTACGATTGGTTAGAATGAACAGAAACAGATATCCATATCATTGTTATAAAATGCTTAGACGTTTTGACGAAATAGGTCGAGTTACATGGGCCACTAAAGTAAAACAGTTGTTATTTAACTACGGATTTGGATACGTTTGGCTAAACGAAGAGGTAGGAGATATTAACATGTTCATGAAAGCTTTCAAACAGAGACTGATTGACTGCAGTAAGCAAGAATGGCATGCAATAATCGCTGAGTCAAATAAAGCTCGGCATTATAGATTTATTATGCCGACATTACAAACAGCTAAATATATTAATATGAATATCCCATTAAAATTCCAAATTGCTCTTAGCAAATTAAGATGTTCTGTTCATAAATTAAGAGTAGAGACAGGTCGACATGAAAATGTTGAATTTGAACAAAGGTTATGCACTCTATGTGAAAATAATCAAATAGAGGATGAGTTTCATTTTGTCATGATTTGTCCTGTGTATGAAGAATTAAGAAACATGTATTTGTCTGATATAATATCGGGAAATCGGACCACGGAACAGTTCTATATGCTATTTAATGATGACCACATAAAAACACTCAATCTAGGAAAGTTTATATACTATGCTTTTACTTATAGGAGTGAGCTACTAAATACTGCATAAACCTGTAGGCAGATAAATATGAATAAACTGCTTATATCAGAATTACTAGTATATACACATATATTATAATAGATAACAATAGTATTGAGAGTCCTTATAGAAGTACTTTGATCTCGATTAGTCTGTATAGTTATGTATATTATATTGTTTTGTATTATGGGCCGGAGGCCTAGAGTACTTAATAAAGTATTGTCATTGTCATTGTCACCATTTAGTGAATCACCTTATGTTTAAAGTGACGGAACAGGAATGCGTCATTTTAGGCTTTCTCATTGTACGATTGTGTTCATTGTATACGAGGAGTTTGTCCAACATACGGCATTCCACAATTTACAACACGTCAGGTTATAACATATATTAAATGCGTTGGCTTTCAGGTAAAATCTGAAAAATTCACTACTGAAAATCGTCTACCGTTTATAGATGAAGAAAAGGTAAACGTGGTGCACTAATGAATACAACATCTACACATCTTAGCATTGCATTAAAACATACTTGGATGCATTTCAGTTGGTTTTGTTTGTTTGTATTGGAGATTAACGGCCCAGTCTCAATAAGTATAGTTTCGACGGTTGCCTGATTTTAAGAATGGATAGCCAAATTATCTAAGATTATTCTGAAACATATTCACTGAAATTAATAGAATCAGCAGAAAACAAGCCTAATTCAGATTGGTTCAGAAAGCCAAGACAAGCTTCCTACGTTATATTGGTTACCTAATCGTCATAAATGACCATACAAAGCACGATTTATTGCAAATCCAAGATCTTGTAACACAACTGAACTCTCCAAAATTAACTTAATGTTTTACTGCCATCAAAAGCATGTGATAAAATAATGCGACAAAGTCTTTGAAAGATCAGGGAGAAATCTGTTTTGGTCTATAAAAATTCGAATGAAGTTTTAGATAAATTGAAATCCGGACGTTTTCGTACTTCAAGTCTGTCTACTTATGATTTTTCCACCCTTTACACTACACTTCCACATAATCTTATAAAAGAAAAGCTTAATGATTCAACTGAATGGACATTTCATAGCTAAGACTCCCTCTATCTTGCATCTAACGTAGGAAATGCTTTTTACACTTCTGAAAAGCATAAAAATTATACTTTTTGGTCATGCCGGAAAGTGTGTGAAGCTCTCTCGTTTCTCTTTGACAATATTTACATATGATTTGTTACTAAGTTATTTAGACAAGTTGTGGGTATTCCGATGGGTACAAATTGCGCACCCTTGTGGCTGCTCTGTTCTTGTTTTGTTATGAAAGAGACTTCATGATATCCATTTCAGTTGAAAACCAATCTGAAATCATTGAAGCCTTTAGCTCGACTTCTATATATTTGAATGATATATTAAATATTGACAATACCTATTTCGGTGGTTTGATTAGTCAAATTGAACCACCACTCGCACCCCCCCCCCCCCGCCACTCACACCCAGAATTTCAGTTAAATAAAGCAACTTCTTCTGATACCGAGGCTCCGTTTTTTATTTACATCTTTCTATTGCAGATGGATTTGTTTCTTGCAAAGTGTAATATAATCGCTATGATTTTGATTTTGAGATTGTAAATTGTCCTTTCTTGGATGGTGATAGTCCCCGTGCGGCATCCTATGGCGCTTATATTTCGCAATTATTTCGATTTGCCAAAGTGTCTAGTCATGTAACTGACTTCAACACTCGTAATAAATTGTTAACTGCTAAACTTCTTAATCAGGGTTATCGGTATCATAAACTACGCAAAGCCTTTCCAAAATTTTATGGACGTCATTCCGATTTAATTTCAAAATTCAATGTTGGACTTAAATCTCTTCTGCAACAAGGTCTATCCGAACCCGAATTTTATGGTGACTTAGTGTATAAATTCAGAAAAAAATATATAATTGCATTGACTTCAGCACCAAATTTCGTAAAGTCATTCTTCGATATAAAAATATTAGATACAACATAAATGTTATACGACATATTGCATGCATGGTAGTTAACCAAATCACGGTTGACAACTTTGTTTCCATCTTTATTTGCATGGGTCAGGTCTCAGATTCTATGACGGTTCCAGCGTAAAGGCTTACTGAGAATTAGAGAGAATCTAATTTTATGTAATTGTTGTCTAGCCTGATGCTCTGTCTCTGGTTGGGCCCATCGGCGTCTAACTGTTGGTTTTCTTTTGCTCCAGCAATTCAAACTTTTGGTTTTCTTTTGCTCCAGTATTTCAGTGGTTTCTTACTGTCGATGTCCAACCGCGGTTTCCTGTCTGTGGTTGTTTGATCTTTGTGTCAGCACCAAAGTAAGGGCGAAAGTAAGGGCGAGGATTGTGGACACGTAAAATCGATTTAAGCCCTACCCCCAGTGGAATTCGTTTCACTGACTGGTTCTTATGTCTCGGTTAATTTTGTTATGGCTTGCCTTTGAGTGTGTGTGTACCGCTTATATTATATTATTTTTTTTGGATAGCCAATTGGCCATTTTGTGCACTTTCCAAAGGTCGACAAATCATGTCATCATTCTCATAATGCGCCAGCGAGGGGTCGAAAAAATTATGTTATTGAATTTTTGTAATAATCGACGTAACTTTATGTTGAAAAAAAAACAACAAAAAAACGTTCTGTTGACAGGTCCGGGCTCTGTATATCCTTGGAAGTGGAGCTTCCAAAGAAAGTGGAGAAAAGTGAAATTGGGTTTTCGAGGGCTGTTCGAATAATAATGCCAGTGTAGTTTAGTTTCGCACCAGTTGTGCAATATTCGTTCCAAACCAACTTCTGTCCAAAGAGTAACGTAGGTAAGTAAAATCTGGGTCACAACTTCACTGGCCTCTGTAGAGTGTACATTTACGTATATGTATCTATTACACTATGCACAAAAAGACTGGGAAAAGAGCTACCAATGCTTGAAATAAGGGCCTACATAAAAGGTAGGTCGCAACTCAGTATAAAACCTGTAGACATCCACCGTGAGGTATGCGATATCTATGGGGAGGAAGAAATGTCTTACAGGACGATTTGCAGGTGGGTAGCTAAATGTTGGAGTAGGCAGTGGCAACTTACAGATACTGCTCACACAGGTTACACAGGTCGCACAGCTCAACATTAACATCGAAACACTCCGCAGTATCCTACAAAAAGATGCCCGATTCACAGCGAGGAAATTAGCTCGCTTGACAAACGTGTCGTTAGCATGGGTTCATGGTATTGTAAAGAAGCATTTACCACTTGGGAAAATAAATGCAAGATCGATACCCAATTTTTTGGCAGATGAACATTGCCAATGCAAAACAAAAAGTCTGAAAATTTATCCAAAATATAGCAAAAGGGCTTTTGACAATTTAGTAAATGGTGATGAGATCTGGGTTAACATTGAAGCCTTTAGCTCGACTTCTAGATATTTGGATGATTTATTAAATATTGACAATACCTATTTCGATGGTTTGATCAGTCAGATTTACGCCCCCCCCCCCCACACACACACACACGAAACTTTAGTTAAATAAAGCAAATTCTTCTGATACCGAGGCCCCGTTTTATTGTCGATGGGTTGGTTTCCTGCAAAATTTGTGATAAACGCCATGATTTTGCTTTTTAGATTGCAAATTGTCCTCGCTAGGCATCATATGGCGTTTTTATTTTGCAACTAATTCGAGTTGCTAGTGTCTAGTCATGTATATGACTTCAACACTCGTAATATTTTTTTACTGCTAAACTTCTTAATCAGGGTTATCGGTATCATAAACTACGCAAAACCTGTTTTAAGTTTGCTGAACGTCATTCCGATTTAGTTTTAAAAAGCCAATGTTGAACAAAATCTTTTCTGCAACAAGGTCTATCGGAACCCGAATTTTATTGTGACCTAATATATAAATTCAGAAAAAAATATATACTTAAAATGACTTCAGAACATAACTTCGTAAAATCATTCTTCAATATAAAAAGATTGGTAAACATTATTAAGGCGTAACTATACCAAATTTAGTGACAATCTGGCCTTTCTGATATTTAATCTGCATGCGTGTGTCTCAACCTCAAAGTTCTGAAACCGAAACGGATGATGGACAAGACCCGGCAAACATAGCACCTCCCCCCCCCGAGCACACACCGACCGACGTAGCTCATGAGACAGGTCAATTGGAGGCATCAGGCAAGAGACGCCTACCCTAGGACTTATAGGCGTCCCCCACCGAGCCAACACCAGCAAACTTGCGTGGTGGTTAAACCCATCACGATTGATGGCATTGCTTCCCTCTTTAATTGCACGCCGGTTGGTCAGGCCTCAGATTCTATGACGGTTCCAATGTAAAGGCTTACATAGAATTAAAATTCATTTTTATGTTAGGTTGGTTGGTACTTAATGTCCTGTCTCTTGTCGGGCCCATCGTAGTCTAACTGTTTGTTGTTTTTTTTTTGTTGTTGTTTTTTTGGCTCCAGTATTTCAGTTATTTCTTGCTGTCGAGTCGTCATCGTTGTTTCATCTCTGTGGTTGTATGATTTTTGTGTTATCGGAGATGTTTCACTGATGTGTTAGGAAAATAGAAGCGGAGGCAATGATCAGGAATCGATACAATTAACCCACAGCTTCGATCAGAGACACCAAAGGGAAAGAAACACAAACATAAAGCAACAGACCCCAACGGAAACACCAGCAGCGGAAAGCCAAAACGACAGTTACTTTCCCACAAAATGGCCAATAGAGTATCCAAAATAAAATAATATAAGCGACACAAACACCCAAAGACAAACCTAACAAAAATAATAAACCACGACAGAAGAACCGCCTTGGAACGGTCAGCGGAAACGAATTCCACTGGGGGTCTTAAATCGATTTTACGTGGTCACAATCCAATAAAATATTGTAAGCGACACAAACATCATCACCATCATTTTTAATTACGTTTGTCCTTCCAGTTTAATGTTTGTCATGTTGGTGATTCTGATTCTTACCCCCATTATGTAAATTTCTCCTTTTTAGTAAGGTTTGGATATTCTGAGTCACCACCTGTTTGGAAAAGAGCTGCTGACTCGGTTTAACTGTGGTCCGTTTTGTTTATTGTCGTCACTCCATGTTTCGACAGCTCTGTGGTTGTTTGATTTTTGTGTTCACGGAGATGTTGCAATGATGAGTTAGGAGGCCTTCATGCGGACTTAACAAATTGTTTGTCTTAATCGCGACGGAAGTAAGGGCGAGGATTGTGGCCACGTAATATCGATTTAAGCCGCCCCCCACCCCCAAGTGGAATTCGTTGCCGCTGACCGTTCCAAGGCGGTCTTTCTGTCGTGGTTTATTATTTTTGTTAGGTTTGTCTTTGGGTGTTTGTGTCGCTTATATTATTTTTTTGCCAGAACTGGTCCCATTTTATGGAACTGTTTTCTGTTCCCAAAACTCAAACATCATCTATCTGGAAAGAGATACAATTCTAGAAACGGCCTTGTATCTGCGGTACGAGTATCTGATGGGTGTCCCAATTGAAGAGTATGAACACTGCTTCCAAAAGTTGATTGACCTGCTTAAATGTGTATTCAAGTAGATGTTGAGTATTTTGAAGGGCAGAGCCAGTCATAAAGATTTCAACATTTGCAGTAATGGAGAAAATTTAAAAAAGAAGCGATCAGGTACTGATACAATCAGATCCCAAATTCTTCCCACAATATCACTAGTGAAAGAAGTCGAAACATGGAGTGACGACAGTAAACAAAGCGGACAACAGGTAAACCGAGTCTGCAGCTCTTTCCCAAACAGGTGGTGACTCATTATATCCAAACCTAACTAAACTGGAGCAACATACATAATGTAGGAAAGAACCATAATCACCAACATGACAAACACCAAACCGGATGGACAATGAAAGAGACATAAATTTTGGAATAACCTTTGTTGTTGTTGCTACTCGTTACTCGTTTGAACAACTTTTATTTAACCAATATATGCCTAGAGGCCTTTTTAACATTGTCAAACAGTGTAGACCCATATCAGACGCCAATGCGGCGTCTGATCTGAGCCTGCACTGTTTGCTTGAAGTACGTACAGTTTTGTAAAACTTACAACACACAAAACAAGCCTGATATCCCTATAATTGGAAAGGAATCACTTCAAACACATCATGTGGAATAGTCCATTGTCATATATGGGTTATGGCAGATAGAGTTCTAAAACACATCACAAGTTGTCCGCAAATGGCATCTAGAGCCATAAACAAAGCATTATCGCACATGGAAGCGTTATCGCAATGGCCCAGTTTGCGATCTCTTGCTTAACAATTACATAAGCGCGTGACTTTGTTTGTTTGATTTGAGGCTTAACGTCCCCGTAAACACTGTGTAGGCCATTATGGAGACGTTGCTTCCAATTTCCTTGGACATTTACCCGGCATTGAGATTAAATGACATCTTAAGCCCTGCCGCCCAATGAAACCAATAGGCTATATAAGCATGGACGGTCCGACTCGCACCGCTTTGCCTGGGCAAGCTTAATCCTCTAAGCGGTTTACCAGTACTCGTGTGCGGTCGGTTTCACCTCTGCGGGGAAGCATCATGCAGTCCATCTATTTCTTTAAGCCCCTATGGGCGGGGGCCGCATCAGCTCGTGACACTTTCGCGTTTAACGCAGGGCTGCGCAAGTGTCACAAGCGTGTCCTGGGTTGAAAAAAAAATAACTAGCAACTGTTGGGATGTTTTAGTTATTGGGTGTTTCAAAAAGTTATCGAATCTATTGAGCTCCCCTCGTAAGTGCAAAAATCGACGTGTCCAAAACTCATAGATGGAGGAGTGCACTCAGAAACTCAGAGTCAATATATAATTAGGAAAAAGTGTTCGAAGAAAAGTTGCTAACTGATGTCGTACTAGACAATCTAATAAAATCTGTACTGAAATAACACCTAACTTAAGCATCTCTTCTTTACACTAAAAAGTTTACAGTTTTGTTGTGGATCATTGGTTGTAGGAATTCAAAACTGAAACTTAAGCAAAAATAATTACCGGACGTTTAACGCTGCGCCTTAATTGAAATGATCCTTATTGGGCTACGGAAAGTTTCACAAATTTTATTAAGGCGCAACTATACCAAATTATACGGGAAACCTAAGAACGGATACAATGGCAATAAAGAAATGCTCGTAGACCGCTTTACGTATCGCGCCGCCCATATGAGATCGATTTCTATTTAAAATTAAGAAAAATATATTTATTGTGTTGATTAACTAGAAGGAACGTCAATGTGTTAAAACTAATCTCTGTCTAGCTCAGCTGCTAATCCCAATGGTTTCCAGATATAATAACCTTTAACAGTTACATTACGAAAACACACCTATACCGTAAATACATGGCAAATTTTACAGCCAAAAACGAAAAGTTTAGGATGAAAAATTGTAATATATATACTTTTTGTTATTTCTGCTGACAATATAGATTGTGGGTAAACGTTATAACCGCCGCATCGAGGCGATTCTACGAGTACCCACACTCTATATTTTAGACCAGTAATAATTAAAATAAGGTTAGCCCCTGTATATCCCAGATTTACTGTATAAAAAGTGGGTTCAAGGGGGTCAGAATTATATACTTGTGTTTTCGCGATGAAGCCACAAAATACTTAACGATTTTAATAAAACTGACAAACAGCGCATTACCGACCCGTAAACGAGTTTGGGTAATGAAGAGCCTCGTAAACCCCACTTCAGACAGGTCAAACTCGGACTTATTGACTTTTATTTTGTGCCCGTAATACAGATTGCGGGTTTAGCGTTTGAACAGCCACAATATGACGTTTCTACCATGCACCGATGATCTATATTTGGAAGAGAAACAAGAAACATATTAAAGTTTTCTGACAACTATCTTTCACAGAACCAAGAAAGATATTTTCATTTCATTAGCGATTAACTATGATTTTTTTCCATCTACTGCGCGCCTGACAGGTGATCAAGAGGTCGCAGGTTCGATACCTGTCGGGTCGACAACATTCTTTCATGGGGTTTAATCAAAAATATTTTTTATGACATTACAATAACAGATCCGTGTGATATACTGCATTCTTCCATACTTCCAAAAATGTCATTTTTCTGATCATCCCGAAAACATGCCTATATCATTTTGTCCCGATTAAACCCCAATTTTATATGATAAAACTGGAGTTTACATGGGTATAAATTGTTCTTCCTTTTTCTGCTCAAAAACATAGATTGTGGGTACTCATTAGAAACGCCTCGACGAGGCGGTTCTAACGATTTCCCATAATCGATGTTTTGAGCAGAAATATGAAAAATACCAAGGTTTGTTTATCTAAAAATGTTATTTTTTGGTGGTAAAATTTTCACTGTATTTGAATATGCGTGTTTTCGTTATGTGATTTTTAATATAGTTTTCTTAGTTATACTCCTAACATAGGTGGTTCTAACGATAACCCGCAAGCTATGTTTGGAAAAAGAAACGAGAGAAATAATGTATACTCCCTTAAACCCCAGTTTTCTCTTATAAGGTGCGGTTTATATGGGTGTTCATTACACGGACTTGCTAACATGATGACGTTCTCTCCCTTCCACTGATTCAAGGAGGGCAGTTGACAGATTCTAGAGAAAGAACATGCACTTACTGGTTAACCACTTATACAAACCCAGGAAAAGTAAACTAATCGGCTCGATCTGACCAAAACAGTATTCACTAGGCCGTTACATGTAATCGCACACTACGTGCAGCTGGAAAAATTTTACTAGAAGCGATATCAACCATTATGTCGTCTTCAAATTGTACATTGACAACATTTTCTTTTCCTGAGTGCAGAAAAGGGCTTCATAACTTGTCCAAGAATGTAATTCTAATACGAGGGCCCTTCAAAACGTTTTGTCACTAATATGTTTATGTAGTCATATCGTATGTATTTCTAATAAGGCTTCATTGCTCATAATATCCTTTCAAATAGCTGCCGATAACAGTTTATTTCATGCAAATTGCTTTTATAATGACCGAGATATATCAAATTGAAATACATGCAGTCATATACACTGGCCAATTTACGAGTTACACTGTAAAATGGACAGAAAGGCTGAAATTCACAGCTACATTAAATGCCGTGTTAGGCTTGACATAGTTTCAAGTCAGATATTTGATGAATTGTGTGGCATATATGAACCTCTTGCCATTTCAAAGCTCACATTTTCTCAGTGGGTCAAAAGCTTTTAAAGCTGGTAAACATCGGTCAAAGATGATACCCATGTTGGTAGGCCCAAGACCTCCGTCACCAAGGCAACCATCGCTGCTGTAAAGAGGCGCGACCGTCACTGAAAGAGATAACTAAATGTACTTGCATATAAGAAGGCAGCGTGCATACCATTCTGACAAAGAACATGGGCTTGAGAAAGATTTGTGCTAGGTGGCTGCCTCATTTACTTACTGAGGGGCAAAAGAAGCAACGCCTTAAATGCGCCCAACAGCTCTTGTTTGAAGGAAAAGTGCCACCCTAGTTATTTACAGGTGACGAAACCTGGGTACACATGTTTGAGCTACAGAGAACAGAGGAAGCGCAAAGATCAAAAGTGCCCCGTATTGCCAAGAGAACCATCAGCTCCAAGAAGATGTTTTATGCAATCTTCTTCAAGAGAAGAAGGCCAGTGGTTCAAATGGTTTGTCCTTCTGGGCGATTCTATAAGAACGCTGTACTAAAGAAAGTCAAGTCGTTCTACCAGCAAAGGTTGGTCAGGAGTGCACCTGATCCATGACAATGCCTCCTCTCACAAGTCTGAGGTTGTGAGGTCGTATTAGGCTGCTGAAGACCTGAGCCCGTGCGCCTTTCTCTTGTTTCCAAGGCTCAAGAAAATACTTTCTTGAAAGAAATATAAGTCCAGAAGTGCACTTGGCAGCGCAATTTATCAGTGCCTCCAACAGGTACCCAAAGAAGACTACCAAGCAGCTTTTAGAAATTGGATCAGAAGGTTACAAAATGCGTTTCGGCAGAGGGGTGGGGTTGGGGGTACTTTTAGGGCCTGCAATAGGGAAAAATATTAGAAGGAGCGTTCAGGAAATAAAATCCCAGTGACAAAACGTTTTGAAGGACCCTCGTATAATAATTATTAGGAGAAATGTTTTGAAGGGTAGTATGTGTTTCAGTTTTACGCCCCACCAACAGCTAAGGTCATACGGAGACGGGACCTCGGTTTAAAGACTCATCCGAAAGTCTGGAGAAGCACGGGATCGATCATGCAATCCCTGGTTTATCAGGTGAGTAGCATAACCACTACACCATAGACTAGGGAATATATCCCAGGATCGTTCCAAATATGGTCTTAAGCAGAGAATGAATTCACATTTAGGGTTGGATTCCATCACGTGAACAAGTCCGTGAAATGAACACCTACTAAACATCATTTTACATAGAGAAAGCTGGGGGGAGGGGGGGGGGGTAAGGTTTTTTTTTTTTTTTTTTTTTCTGTTCCAAGACATAGGTTGCGGGTACTCTTTAGAACCGCATCAATGTCGGGTTCTACAGAGCACACACAACCTATTTGAAGTGTAAATAGGACAAATATCACGGATTTTCATCCGCAAAAAATGGCCTTTTTGGAGATGTGAAAAAGTGTACATTGTCGCACGGGTGTGTTAACGTAACAAAACGTATTCTTGCACACCAGATAAGGAAATTCATAGTTTTAAGTAGCTTGGGATAGAAATTCTTTTCTTACCCTGGTGGTCTTATCCAGGGACAGGGTAAAAATCGAAAATTCCCGCGTGTTTTTTAAATGCACTGGTTGAAAACGACCTCATATGCGCAGTCGTTAAGGTTGACATCACAGCACTTTACGTGGCGTCAATAAACATCACTGACGTCGGCAACCGAAGTGACTGCAGTATTAAAAATCCACACTCAGAAATGGAAGGTATGCAAGAAAAAGACCCCTACATGGATGTGAGGGGTGGATGGAAAAATCCGTCCCTCAGGATCACTGTCCAGCATCACTCGACTTGAGGCGATTCTAACGAGCACAACAACCTATGATTTCAAGCAAAAAAACAAGAAAAATGTATACCCCGCATCTGCATTTCCCTATATAAAGTTGGGTTTACAGAGGTGTTTATTACATGACGTGATGTAATCTTCAATGAAAGAATATTCTGTTACTTTAAAAGAAGACCATTTTTTTCACAGGGGCTTACTCATTACGAAAACACGCCTATACAAATACATAGTAAATTTTACCGCCGAAAAAAACAACGAAAATTTAAGATGAAAAATTGATATTTTTCTTATTTCTGCTCAAAATATAGATTGTGAGTACACGCTAGAACGCGTTTTAACGAGTACCCACAGTCGATAGTTATAAGCAGAAATAAGAAAAAGGTTTACCCCTGTAAACCCAAGTGTGGGATTTAAGGGGGTCAAAATTATATAGGCGTGTTTGCGTGATGTGTACAGAGTCACGACAGTGGTCTCTCTATGTCCGTTCCTCCAGCAGTGTTATGTGAGAAGTGCGAGAATTTGATGTCATGCAATAAGTTGACATTATTGCACTTCCTCGGGGCTATCCATAGGACTAGATCGCAGACCCATAACTACTAGTACCTTTGGGAGGCACATCGTCAGTTTACAGTAGCAAATTTAGTTTTACGGCGACGCGTTAACGCAGTCGTAAATAAAATGTGCGACCGTAAAACCGACGATACTGTTTAATTTAGTTATCCTCTTCTAATGCACTTACTTGTTTTGAGATGATTCTAACAAGCACCCTAGACATTACGATAACACACCCGTGTGATATAGTGCATTTTTCAACCCCCCAAAAGGTCATTTTTTCTGATGAAAACCTGCGACATTTTTCTTATTTATACTCCAAATATAGGTTTTGGGTGCTCGTTAGAACCGCCTCAATGAGGCGGTTCTAACGAGTACCCACAACCTATGTATTGGACCAGAAATAAGCAAAACAATATTGACCCCCGTAAAGCCCAGTTTTCTCTATATAAAGTGGGGTTACGGGGGTCTTTATTTCACGGACTTGTTCACGTGATGATAATGCGTGTAACAGAAATGTACATTGAGGTTCTTGTTATTAGAAACTTCTCAGTATGAATGATATAATTTTTATAGTATATTCATGATGCAAATCAACGATACGCTTGTATATGGACAATGTTTGAGTCGCGTCCAGGAAAAAATGTACTTTCCATCACGAAAACACACCTATGTAATTTTGTTCCCCACTTAACCTCCACTGTCGTAAAGCAAAACTGGGATTTGCAGGGGAATACATTTTCTTATTTCTGCCCAAAAACGTAAGTGTTGGGTACTCGTTAGAACCGCCTCATCGAGACGGTTATAAATTTGTACACACAACTTACGTTTTGAGCAGAAATGATGAAGCGGTTCTAATTATTACCTACGATTTATGTTTTGGGCAGAAATATGAAAAATACCATGTTTTATCTGAAATTTTCATTTTCTTTGGTGGTATTTTTTTAATACATGAATAGGCGAGTTGTCGTAATGCGTACATATGCGCGCAGTCAGAGCATTAGTGCGCTTTATGAATATATTTTAGTCCAAAACTTCTTCAAAAAGTAATGGATTCCTTGATTTAAGATATTTTAATATGCTTAACCCATTTAGTACCAGAAACCCCAAAACGGGTACCCTGGAAGCAGAACGCGGCGTCTGATCAGGCCATCCACTGTTTGCTAAAAGTTCAGTCATTTTCCGAATAAATTTTCATGAAAACACAACCTGACACCTCTAAATTTAGAAATGGACTCCTGCTATATATAATGAGAGATTCATTCCCTTTAGTACAAAAATGGTTAAAAGGAAATTTGTTGAATGTGCATGGATGCTGTGCCCCCGAATATATTGTGACCAATGCATAGTGGTAGCCCATTGGACAACATTGAAACCAAGATTCCCGGAAAGAAAATAGAACATATTGATCAACCCCACCCTCCGTTGTATCAAAGTAGGGCTAAACGGGTTATATACTCCATAGACTTAACCCAGCTAGCAAAGAATACCTGGCAAATGTCGGGCCAACATCGATACGACCCTCATCGAGGCTATTCTAATTAGAACATACCACAGATATTTTCAAGATAACAAATAATTTTCTAAAATCGATTCGAAATTATCCTGAAAAAAGTGACGTAGGGATTTGTTTTGTTAGAGTTTTCCGGCCCTTTCGAGATTATTTAACATATATCGAGTAGAGGTAGGCGAAAGCCGAAGTACCTGGTGAAAAACAACAACTGACCTTTCGTTGCGGTACTTGCAATGGCGCTTCTCATGTGACCCAAGGGAGCCTTGAACCCACAGCAGTGAGAATTGTTTGTTGTTGTTGTTTTTTCTCGTTTGTAGTTTAACAACCAAGTCAACACTATTTAGGTCATATCGAAGCGGCCAGACGTATCAATAAGCGGTTAACCAGTACAATGCGCATTCATTTGTTAATTTTGTTTTGTTTGTTTGATTTCAAGTTTAACGTCCGCATTAACCGTGTATAGGTCATTTTGGATACGTTGCTTCCAATTTTGTGGGACTTTTACCCGCCATTAAGATAAAATGACATCTCAAGCCCTGTCGACCAATGAAACCAATAGGGTTTATAAGCATGGACGGTCCGACTTACACCGTTTTGCCTGGGCAGGCTTAGGTACTCTACGCGGTTTACCAATACTCGTGTGCTGTCGGTTTCAGGTCTGCGCGGAAGCATCATGTAGCCCATCTATTTCTTCAAGCCCCGACCATAAAACCGTATGCTTAAATGTTTTGTTTGTTTGAATTGAGGTTTAACTTCCCTGTCGAGACTAAATAGGTAATTTGGGAGACGCCGCTTCCCATTTAACCCTTGTTGTACCGAATGGAATCTTCCTCCTTATATATAGCAGGAGACCATTTCAAAATTTAGGGTTGTCATGTTGTGTTTTCTTCAAAATTTATTAGGAAAATGGCTGAACATTTTGCAAACACTATAGGTCCTGATCTGGGCCTGCACTGTTTGCCAATTACACGTTTTGGGTTTCTGGTACTCAATGGGTTAAGGCAACTAATTTGTTCAGAATCATCAAATGACTTTCGTTCATTTCGCCAGCGCTGATCATGAAACATTTTCTACGGTCCTTCTCTCCTTCTACAGATTTAAGAAGAACAATACAGTCGGAAATTTCGTTTTACGGCTACCCGTCAGCGCAGCCGTAAAACGTAATTTGCGGTCTTAAAACCGACGATTTACCTCCCCAAATCACAATTTTGCAATACAGTTATCCCCATTCTAATGCACTTATGCGGTTGTTTTGTTAAAAACTGTGCTATTTGGAATAAAACGGATAGCGCTGTGAGCTGCGTAAAACCAAATGCCAGCCAATGAAAAGCGACGTTACACGATGACGTCCGGTTTCCGACAGTATATCGCAGAATATACTGTCGCAAATTTTTGACGTTATCCAATCAGACGTCGCGTTACATTTGCAAGTGCAATAGAATTCTCATCTTGTTTCTTGAAATTTTACTGTCTGTTGGTAAAATTGAAAATTTGACTAGGCGTGTTTTGGTAATGGAATGTAGACCACTGCCTATATAACTTTTGAGAAAGAGCACACCAGCTATCAGTTCAATTAAATATATTTTTTTCTGGCTTGCTGGAAAAAAAATGTACAACTGTAGTGTGTAGCCATGAAAAAGGCCATGCTAGCATATGTTTGTACAATATTTCTGTCTATTTTTTTTATATTTTTCTTCTGTTTTGTATTTAAAAAAAAATGACAAAAAATCACCAAAATAGGGGATAAATGTATAAAAGACAAATGAAGTTTTGGGAGGCAAATGGAAGCTTTTCTATCAGTCAGAAATTTTGCTGAATGACTCATAACGTCCCAGGCAGCAAAGAATGATGAACCAATGTCCGGCCCACAGTGGAAGGATAACACTTAACATCATATGACTGTCGGCCCGACATTTGCCTGCTGTTTTGTTCTAGCTTGGGTATTCGTGTAAAACATTGTTTTCCAACACCGACAATTTTCCTCTCCAAATTACATGTTGCAATTAGGGAACAATTGTATTTGAAATTGTCATTTGGGGAGGTAAATCGGCAGTTGAACGGTCGGGAATATCGTTTTACGACACAAAAGGAATTCGCGACCGTAAAACCGACTATTTACCTCCCCAAATGACAATTTTGCAACACAGTTATCCCCATTCTAATGTACTTATGTGGTTGTTTTGCTGATTTATGTGAACGACAAGTGCTGTGAACTGCATAAAACCAATTCGCAGCCAATGAGAAGCAATGTTGGGTGATGACGCCAGGTTTGCTACAGTATATGGCAGAATATACTGTTACAAATTTTTAACGTTATTCAATAAGCAGGTGCATTAAATTTTCAATACATTTATCCCCATTGTAATGGACTTATTTGGTTTTTAAGTTAAAAATTGTACTACATTGAAATTTGCACACGGCTGCAAGTTGTGAGCTGCTTAAAACCAAATGCAAGCAAATTATAAGTCATTTTATCTGGTTATGTGATGAAGTCAGGTTTCCGACAGTATACTGTCGCAAATTTGTGATGTTATCCAATCAGACGTCCCGTTTCATATACCAATTCATTAGATAAATTTATGTTTTTCTTGAAATTTCAGAGTGGCTTGCCTCCCGAAGTTACAATGATAACTTTGAAAGTTTGAATAACAAAGAACTGGACATCCGGCTGGAAAAGTTCAATGCTGAAGTGAGAAATGGGGATGGTGAACCCTTCAGTAAATCTACGTATACTGGTATAAGGGCGTCAATCAACCGTCATTTACGTGCGCCACCACATAACAGAAATATCTGCCTCATGAGCAATGAAGATTTCCACCGGTCTAATCAAGTATTTATTGCTGTGCTTAAGAAGCTTAAACGAGATGGGTTTGATAAAACAAAACACTACCCAGCAATTGCTGAAGCAGACCTAGAGAAACTGAGGCAGTCGGAAGTGTTTAGCATGAAACAGCCTAGGTCTTTGCAGAAGAAGGTATGGTTTGACATTGCATTGGCATTTGCTCGTCGGGGGCGTGATAACTTGCAGTCTCTAAAAAAGGATGCATTAGTCTTCAAAAAGGACGACACTGGCATTGAGTATGTTGAGATGGGCTACAATGAAGCTACTAAGAACCACCCGGGATTGAAAGGGGATACAAATCAAGACTGTAAACCAAGAATGTATGCAGTTAATGGCAGTGAATCTTGTCCTATCACCTCTCTGAAATATTATTTAAGCAAACTAAACCCAGACAATGACATTTTCTTCCAGCAAGCCAGAAATAAAGTGTCGCATCTTGATGAGGTGTGGTTTACAAGTCGTCGTTTAGGGTCACGAACCCTTGGTGACATGATGAAAGTTATCTCAAAGGAGGCAGAGCTTAGTCAAGTATACACAAATCACAGTGTCAGGGCAACCACCATCACTTTACTGTCCCATGCTGGAGTAGATACGCGTGCCATAATGAGGATCTCACAGCACAAGAATGAAGGCTCCGTGAAGTCATATAACAGAGATTCATCTGATGCCCAAAAGCGACAATATTCGGCTATTCTACATGGGAACTCATCTGCAGTACCGGTGTCACAATCAGAAAGTCTGCCAACTGTCGTCCCATGTCCTAATTCTCCATCCACTCATCATGTCCAGTTCACACAAAATGTCCAGAATTTTCAAAATAACGTTTTGCAGCAACGATTTCCCCAGCATCAGCCACCAAAGTACTTCTTCCAAAACTGCACTGTTCATTTTCACGGTGATAATTAGCCGTCCAACTGGTCAATGAATGAATAAAATTATTTTCGACAAACACAAACGGCTGAAATCACAGACCACGGAAAGGTCATGACCCACGTGACACGTGGCAGTTAAAGAGTAGAAAATAGTTGTGAATTTAAAAGAAAAAAAGATTATATGAATTAATTGATCTACGTTTTTATAATACATTTGCCATGAAAGCAGTATTAAGTTTGGCATATTTCTTTTTCTATCTCGACCTATTTTTTGTGCGCACTAACAAATGGGTAGTTACGCATCGCTCAGCTGACTCAATAAAAAAAAAAAAAAAAAAAAAAAAAACCCAAGAGGCCCCTTAGGGGCTTCAGTTGGAAAAGTGCATTAGAATGGGGACAACTGTAATGAAAATTTACATTTGGGGAGGTATATCGTCGGTTTTACGGTCGGAAATTTCGTTTTACGGCTCCGCTGGCGCGTCGCCGTAAAACGAAATTTCCGACCGTAATACCGACCATATACCTCCCCAAATGTAAATTTTCAATACAGTTATCCCCTAATTACGAACACGCCTATACAAATTCATTGCAACCTTTATAGGCGAAAAAATGAAAAAATTTAATATATTGTTCTTATTTCTGCTCAAAATTCAAAATACAGATTGTGGGTACCTGTAAGAACCGCCTCATCGAGGCGGTTCTAATGAGTGCCCACAATCTATATTGTAGAGCAGAAATAAGAACCAGAGGACCAGTGGTCCTGAACCGCTCACCTGTCTGGTGACAATTTTCCTACTTAGATCAGCAGAAAATGTCATTTACCCTGCTCATAAATTTTAAAATGCCATCTCAATATTTGTTGGCATTTTAAAACTTATGAGCAGGGTAAATTTCATGCTGAAGTGAGTTGAGAGTGAAAAAAGTTTTATAACCTCGGTGCCTGGCTCACAGAAAGGGAAAATATGAGGAACTGTCCATTGGACATAAATGGTATACTGTATACAGAAGAAAATGAAACAAAAAGAAAACTTGTTCCAATTTATTTTCATATCTCAAGAGCAGTAACAGAACAAAACTAGAATTTGTTTTTCTACAAAAACACAGATGTCTCCCCCTTTTTTTATCATTGAGGTACCTACCTGATTCTTGGGGGCAACACATTGTCTCATGACCCCCGCCCATCGGGCTTGAAGAAATAGATTGGGCTGCATGATACTTCCATGCAGAGCTGAAACCGACTGCAAATGAGTACTGGTAAACAGCATAGAGGTTCTAAGCCTGTCCAGGAAAAGTGATGCAAGTCGGACCACCCATGCACAAAAACCCTATTGAGATGCCATTTCATCTCAATGCCAGGTAAAAGTCCCACAAAATTGGAAGCAACGTCTCCAAAATGACCTATACAGTGTTGGCGGAGATGAAAACCTCAATTCAAACAAATGTCTCATGATGGTTAACATTTCCACCAAGTAATTTTAAAATTTATCCAGGAAAAAGTCAGTTATTGACCAAACATATACCTGAATATGTCTTACCTGAGTGAACAATATAATGTTCATTGACTCCTTTCATTCCACCCCTTGCTCAAAGCTCAAAATGTTCCCATACTATAGTGACTTGTAATTGCGTATATACACATTTCTATATTAATCCAGGTATAAGATATTGTATGGCATTGCCCATGCATTGTATGCAAATTCAAACAGGTGTGACACCCCTTATTTAGTGAATAGGCCTGTACCACAACTGAAGCGTGAAAGCTAAAACAAAGTGTAAAGATTGGTAAAAAGCTATAATATTTCTGCCAAGTCATTTTAAAATTCATCCATTAATATGAAAGTTATTGACCATACACAGAAAAAGACCCTTTTGACCTTTGACCTCTAAGTATGACCTTGACCTTTTGAGGATCCAACCTAGGTCATGTGCTCAACACATCGTCTCATGATGGTACATTTCTGCCAAGTAATTTCAAAATAAATTTAGGAATAATAAAGTTATTGACCATACACGAAAAAAATAGGTCCCTTTTTTACCTTTGACCTTTAAGTATGACCTTGACCTTGGAGGTAGCAACCTTGGTCTTGCGAGCAACAAATTGTCTCATGATGGATAACATTTCTGCCAAGTCATTTTAAAATTCATCCATTAATATGAAAGTTATTGACCAAACACTTAAAAAAGACCCTTTTTTTGACCTTTGACCTCTAAGTATGACCTTGACCTTTGAGTCTGCCAAGTCATTTCAAAATTCATCCATTAATATGAAAGTTTTTGACCAAACACTTAAAAAAGACCCTTTTTTGATCTTGGTCATGTGATCTAGACCGTATTGGCATTTTTTCATTTGTTCAACTCACAAAGGCTCCATATTAAATTTCACTTAAATTGGCTCAGCAGTTTTGGAGAAAAAAATATCTGAAATATGGATCCTGAATGACCTTGGTCTAAGGCCAATGAATGACCTTGACCTTTCTCACCCATAGATCTTCATGTATTCAGTTACTTTACCTGGTCTACAAATTTTGGTGACACTGTCTTCAATTGTTTCCTATAAATCCATTATTTTCACTTTGCCCCATGCAAAAGCCTAAGTCGGCAAATTTGACATTGCTGTAAAATAGGTCAAGGTCAACCCAGGGTCACCAGTTGTACAAACCATGATGGGCCCGAGTACCATATGCTACATGCCAAGTTTCAAGGCCACTGGCGTTATGGTTCTGGAGAAGAAGATTTTTGAAGGCTTTTTACCATATATGGGCATGGCGGCCATCTTGGGTCTAAAGCCAATGAATGACCTTGACCTTTCTCACCCACAGATCTTCATGTATTCAGTTACTTTACCTGATCTACCAATTTTGGTGACACTGTCTTCAATGGTTTCGTATAAATCCATTATTTTCACTTTGCCCCATGCAAAAGCCTAAGTCGGCAAATTTGACATTGCTGTAAAATAGGTCAAGATCAACCCAGGGTCACCATTTGTACAAACCATGATGGGCCCTAGTACTATATGCTACATGCCAAGTTTCAAGGCCACTGGCCTTATGGTTCTGGAGAAGAAGATTTTTGAAGGTTTTTTACCATATATGGGCATGGCGGCCATCTTGGGTCTAAGGCCAACGAATGACCTTGACCTTTATCACCCATAGATCTTCATGTATTCAGTTACTTTACCTGATCTACAAATTTTGGTGACACTGTCTTCAATGGTTTCCTATAAATCCTTAATTTTCACTTTGCCCCATGCAAAAGCCTAAGTCGGCAAATTAGACATTGCTGTAAAATAGGTCAAGGTCAACCCATGGTCACCATTTGTACAAACCATGATGGGCCTGAGTACCATATGCTACATGCCAAGTTTCAAGGCCACTGGCGTTATGGTTCTGGAGAAGAAGATTTTTGAAGGCTTTTTACCATATATGGGCATGGCGGCCATCTTGGTCATGTGATCCAGACCCCGCGAACAAACTTTCGTTCCCCCATCCCACTGAGGCTCCATATGAAATTTGGCTTTGATTGGCCCTGCAGTATAGGAGAAGAAGATCTTTTAAAATGGTGGACGGACGGACGGACGGACGACGGACCATGGCTATACTATAAGCTCACCTATGAGCCTAAAGGCTCAGGTGAGCTAAAATACGGTTTACCCCTGTAAATAAAAATCAAAAATGAGTTCCTTTAAGAGCAATGAAAAATGTAAACCCCATTTGTACAATATAAAAGTTGGGTTCTAGGGGTCAAAATCATGGCATGTGTTCGGGATGAACTCATCTCAACTCAATTGTATTTGCAAATCACATATCATGACACATATCCTTGGGACAAGACCTTTCCTTTGATCACAACCTTTTTGACGCGTGACCTTGAACTTTGACCTATTTTTTGAAAATATAACCAAAACTTTAACATAAGCCATATTTCCAAAAGTATTTTGCCGTAGCCCATAGAATATTGACACAGATCTGTATGATCACAAGAGCTATATTCTTACCAAGTTCCATAATTTGACTGATTTACCTCCCTTTGTGACATACGTACAAAAGCCCGTTTAAAAAAAAACGTTTGGTCTCTCATTCTAATACCACAAACAATACTGCTTTCAAAATTCACATGTGTGTTCCTTGGGCAAGATCTTTCCATTGATATCAAATGTTTACCTGTGACCTTGACCTTTGACCTATTTTTTTCGAAAATTTAACAAAACACTTTAACCTTGACCATATATTCAACAGTATTTAGCCTAGCCCCATGAAGCATGACACACATCTGTATCATCACAACAGCTACATTTTTACAAAGTTCAATAACTCTATCATGCAATTTGACAGATTTATCTCCCTTTGTGACACACGAAAAAAACAGACGAGCATGGTACACGCTTGCGGTGCTCTTGTCCTTATTTCAGTTCCACGACATAAGTTGCGGGTACTCATTAGAACCGCCCCAACGGAGCGGTTCTAGCGAACACCTACAACATATCGTCAGAAAAATAACCGTTTTTGGTTTTCCGCTATTGATGTTTCCATTAGGGTCTAGTTGTTTCATGTTTGTGCTTCTTTCCCATTGGTGTCTCTGATGGGAGCTGTGGGTTAATTGTATCAATTCCTGATCATTGCCTTCTCTCCTATTTTGAGATATGAAATAACGAACACGGATGTGTTATCGTAAAGGCCCCCACCCCTACCCCACCACACACACACACACCCTGTGACCACACGGCTATCTAAAACAAAAACATTACGAAGTAGCATATATTGATAAAATGAACCACAACAGAGGTCTATACAAATTACTGGGGGCTTTAATCTTTTTTTACATGGGCACAACTCTCGCCCATTTTATCTGCCCTAGTTTACACGTGTCAAATAATTTGTTTAGTCCGCGTGAAGGGTTTCTAACTCATCTGTGCAACATCCCCGGGAACAAATTCAGAGAACTCGACAACATGAAATAACTGAAATACTGAAACAAACGAAACAAAACCGAACATTTGACTACGGGACAGAGCATCAGACAACAACCGGCTTAGTTAAAAGACTTTAGGCCGTCTTGGGCCTGAACCGCTGGCGTGCAATTAAAGAAGGTAGCAACACGAGCAAACATGCATGCAATATGTTGAATTATGTTGTTCCAAATCATTTCTATTGACGAATGACTTTTCGAAATCATTGCGTACATATATTTCACTAAGTGGTTATATAATGCAGGTGCCAACAGACCTTGTTTCAACAGAGGTATAAGTCCAACAAGGAGTTTTGAAACTTAATCGAAATGGCGGCAATTAAATGTGGGAACGGCAATGCCGTAAAATGCATTCCCTTGTGAACTACACTTTATATACAGAAAAATGGGGTATGCAAGTATATATGCACCTAAGAACGACCTAATTGAGCACCACAATCTTTGTTGCCAATGAGTTCTAAAAAACACACGTTATCTATATCTGATGCAGAAAAACACCAGGGGCTATTTATGCATGTACAAAACTAACGATGTCGTTAGTCAAAATATTTTTAACAGTTTGATCATTTGTTGCGGCAAATATACTAAATAAATGTTTTTGATGATAAAATGTGAGTAGCTTTTGCAAATCATATTTTTTCAGCAAAAATAAAAGAATATTCAATATTGTAATGGCTAGAATAGTTAACAATATGGCCACTAACGAGTTCGTAATGCTACCATGTGATAGTTTATGGTGCTGTTGTACCAATTACGTCAACGTCTTTTCAACGTCTGTTCTTCCTTTTGGGGGAATTAACCAAGGAAGAAAAAATATCACTTTAGTTTCTTTTATTGCATATGGTTCATTTTTCTTATATCAGTTTCAACATTATAAATTTCATTCATCGTCTTCATTCAGTTCCCAACAGTAAACTTAAACTAGAGAAAGTGACCAGTGAGTCACGTATACCCCCGGCCAAGACCACCCTCTGTTATATCTTTCGAGCGTGTATGTAATATGAATGAAGCAGTCAAGAAGGAATCAAGACAGTTCCCCGACAAAACAGTTCCCCGACACGGTTTTTGGAGACAGTTCCCCGACATATTTGAAGACAGTTCCCCGACACTTTTGAAGACAGTTCCCCGACACTATTGTTCAAAGTCAAATGACCTGTGACTGATCATGATGATTATTATAATTGATAGTTATTATGTGTTCATCAATATTTTGAAGACAATTCACCGACAGACGTTAAGAAATATTAAATTATGGGTTCGTCGACATTTTTGAAGACAGTTCCCCGACAGTCTTTTACATGTATAAAATAAAAGCTTATACTTGATGCCATTATCGATAAAGGCATCCTATTCATCTGAATTTGGTAGTATAGAACTAGACAAAGAACCAATCCCACTAAATGGCATAACATGTGTTGTCGGCAGACTGACGGCAATACATTTTTTAGGCTTTAAAGCTGACCGAGTATTAAAGACCATCTACATTTAAATTGCATCTTGACGAATGCTAACTGATGAAGAAATTCCACATTACCTCTCCTCTGGCTTAGACTTCCAGACAGATCATCGTCAGAACAAATGTCGGCGAGCTGTTGAAATCAACGAGGAAATTTCAGGCAACTCATTAATATACCGTATTCGCCCTAATTACCGCACATGCTCCTATAAGCGCACACCAAAGCTATTTTTGAAAAGGAAATGCATAAGCGCACACTTTACAGTAATCTCCCCTTGAAGCTCTCATAGTAAATCGATAAAAACTTACCATTATTTCTTCCAACAGTGAAGGCAATGCTTAAGTATCTTTTTCCGTCCCATTAAATGTCAGTTTGCATCATCTTGGAAGCTGTTGTTTTCGTATCAAGTGTGCGCTAATTAGGTAGATTTTTCACCATGATTTTATGACACGATTTTGAAAAAACTAAGTGCACGGTGCGGTAATTAGGGCGAATACGGTAGTTGCAACAGCAAGAAACGTCCAAATTATAACTAATATATCTTAAGACAATTCCCCGACACAGAAATACACTGCCTCTCTAAATCACAGGAACACTTAATCTATTCACAATGAATGATCACTTAGCCTTTATTATCCCCAATTATCCCTAATTGCAAATTAGGCCATTAAGACTATGAACAATAGTGTCGGGGAACTGGATTCAAAAGTGTCTAGGAACTAATTGCCAATTATAATTATCAGTCACAGGTCATTTAACTATGAACAATAGTGTCGGGGAACTGTCTTCAAAAGTGTCGGGGAACTGTCTTCAAATGTGTCGGGGAACTGTCTCCGAAAACCGTGTCGGGGAACTGTCTTGTCGGGGAACTGTCTTGTTCCCGTCAAGAAGCTATAAGAATCTATAAATGTGCTTGTAAAAGCCAAACTAAATAAGAAATTTCTAAATGGGCCAAAGGAGTGAGGGCATCAAAGTTACTGAAGGGGTGGAGGCATCAATGTTACTGAAGCAGCAGGGTGCGGTATCCATCAATGAAATCTTTGGACTGGTATGCAACATCGATGCAAGTATCGATTGAATTTGTCTTAGAGTTAAGAGCATACAGGCATCTATAAACTTTACCATTAAACTTTAACCAAATGTAAAGTTTCTAAGTCCGTGACATTGAAGTCAAGGTCACCGTGGGTGGGGGAAGGGACATACATCACGAAATGTTTGGACTGGTATGCAACATCGATGCAAGTATAAACTGAATTTGCCTTAGAGTTTAGAACATACAGGCATCTATAAACTTTGTCATAAAACTTTAACCAAATGTAAAGTTTCTAATTATGTGACCTTGACCTCAAGGCCACTGTGGGGGTGGGGCATGCATAAATGAAATCTTTAGACCAGTTTGTAACTTCAGTGTAAGTATCAACTAAATCTATCGGAGGATTAAGAAGCTACAATCTCTTAGAAATTTTGACGCAAAACTTTAATCAAAATGTTAACGGGCGGACGGATGGAAAGACGTCACGGACGGACGGACGGACAGACGGACGAACGGCAGGTCGAAAACAATATACCCGCATAGCATACTTCGTATGCCGGGGGTATAATAACTTCCATATTAAAACTTTGAAATTAAATTTAGGATGGAAAAAAGCCAAATTAGATGTTTGAATGCTAATTTTTGAATCTCAATTTTTGAATGCCTCAATTCGAATGGCTTAATTTTGAATCCCAAATCTTTGAGCTAACGATGATTTGAACAACTGTACCGTGATGGAAATAATTTTCTCGCACATGGGACAAGAATATCCCCTTGTATCACAGTGTGAGATTTCTTTGTCACACACTGCTGTCTTATCCTTAGGTTTATCAGCTACCTCAATCTGTCAATGGAAAAATGAGCGTTGCAGATGAACTATGTTTTCTCAAATGCTTTCTGCATATTTTGTTAGTGCAGCACCTTTTCTGTGTCTTTTAATCAACTTTTAATGAAATGGACATTCAGTATGCCAACATATTGAAATGGACATTCATTGTGTCAACATATTGCTGTCAAGTGTCAAGGAAAGAAGTCTTGAGATATACATGTACTGTTAGAGTTTTCAGAAATCAACAACTGGTTTCATTTCAAATACCTAAACATGGAAATGAAATAAAAATGGATGAAGAAGAAAGGTTAATCAGTTTCTTCAGAAGGTAAGAATAAAAACGGCTCTACCTTTCCTTGCTCTGCTACATTTGTGTGAAGAAGCCTTTGCTCTATTTTTGGGCAGTCTGGTGGAATTAGCTCACATTATTTTAAGAAAGGGGGTTGAGAAACATAATCAATGGTGGGGTTGAGACCTCGACAAGGAAATCACAGGCTCGTTTTCAGCTTATATATTGCTCATGCTTGGCAAAGCCTTGAATGGGACTTACGTCGTACATGCTGAGGTTTTCTTGTCCCGGTCTCGACCCCACCATAGATTCTATTACTCTCACATGGATATATAATCCTAACCCATAAAATGCCAGTCACGACAATTGTCGCCTGCTTTGCCGTCTGCCGATAACCTTCAAAGTATTTTTTATTGTTGCAAACAGTGTGGACCCAGATCAGACTGCTCCTGGTCTGGGCGCACACTGTTTACCTGTATGCAAAAACATGTTTTAAAAAAGTTTGCAAAAAATTAGCAGACGAGATAAGCAGACGACATTTTCAGATATAGTTTTTCTCGGCGTCTTAAGGGCTAATATCACGTGGGCAAAACAAGCACGTGCCTCAATTAGGAAATTATCTAGATTAAGCTAATTGCAGGTTCAAGCTACCACACCTGAGAAAAAATATGACTCCACCGTTTTAATCAGCTCGAACTTGACCAATGTATCTGTAACGAAATACTTGCAGTTATTGACCACCTGAAAATTAATTAGCAGATCGTATACGGGCATAACCTCGTCTTGGTTCCACAAATGAGCCAGCACAGGGAAAAAAGTACTTATCATAACGTAAACACGCCTATACAAATACATTGTAAACTTTACTGCCTCTGTATGAAGGTGGGTTTGGCGTGATAACGTGATACGAGATAGAAATAGATGCCCAGGGAAGCAACAATCAAATACAGAGGACCCTCGTTATAACGACAGTATATGTTCCCTGACGCTTTGCCGTTATAGCGAATTTAGCGCAATAAAGAACCCAAATAAGGAGTAGTCCAATAGGCAATAAATGTCTTTTTCCTTAATTACTCCAAGAAACAAATGTTGTGGATATGTGTTAGAATCGCCTCGCTGAGGCGATTCTAACAAATATCCACGACATTTGTTACTTGGAGTATTAAATAATGACAATATTCTTGAATATCTTCAGAAATCGTCTCGTCTTGAGCTAAGGATTCGTTCCATTGAAAATGTCTTTATAACGAGTTTTGCCATTATATCGAATGTCGGGTTGACTATATCACATTACGCTAACACACCCGTGCGACATAGTGCATTTTTCACATCTCCAAAATGGCTACTTTTCGGATGAAAATCCATGATAGTTTTCTTATTTATACTGTTAACATAGCTTGTGGGTACTCGTTAGAACCGCCTCATTGAGGCGGTTCTAACGAGTACCCACAACCTATATCTTGGAGTAAAAATAAGTAAATAATGTTTACCCCCGTAAACCCCAGTTTTCTCTTTACAAAGTGGGGTGTAAGGGGGTATTCATTTCACGGACTTGTTCACGTGATGAGGTACCAAGAGGAAGAGTAAATAACAACGAGGAAAACAAAAAACACCAACAGCACAACAACTTGCTCCCTCTTCCCCTCAAGAGGTGATCAAAGTGCAACAGACACAAATAATGAAAATTAAATAATAATAATAAAACACACAACAACATGAAGAACCCCCATCTCATCGATCCCGGGCTTCTCCAGACTTTCGGATGAGTCTTTAAACCGAGGTCCCGTCTCCGTATGACCTTAGCTGTTGGTGGGACGTAAAACTCAAACACTCACTCACTCATGAAGAACCCAATTGGAAAATATTAAAATAAACAAGTATTAGCTTTTACAAAAAGCTTGAGTCTACGCTTAGCACACATTAATTTGTGTAGTCATAGGATTGGAATGTCAAATGAAAAAGCTGTTCATGTTTATTCTGTATATACTTAAACTTGTATAATAGCCAAAGATTCCAACAGTTGACTCTAGTTTCATGTATAAGCAAAACTACCAATCTTTTACTATGACAACGAAAAATCAGTAGAACAGATGCATCTGCCTTCTTTTAGTGAAAACAAACAAAAAAGATGTACTGTATCATCGGAGGGAAGTCAACATTATGTGAACCCAGAAAACAGAGGGTGTGATAAACTTATGGAAGTGTTCCGGTCAATCCTTGGTTTTAATGATTATAACAAATAATACTGTTGACCAGTCAGTAGAATATAGCATTCAGTCCGTAATGGCCTTTTTCTCTTTAATGCTTCTGGAGAAATAGTAAACCTTAGGTGTTCTACACCCACAGGCGCAGACAATAACACGAATGACATGCTGATAGAAAATAACATTCAACTAGTCATGACCTTTTCTTAAATGCTTCCGGAGCAAAAGTCATTCTTAAGATTGTCTCCCGTGGGCGTAGACAACAACATTAGAACCATCGCCTTAGGGTGGTCAGTAGCGAAAAACACTTGAACCACTTCATTAAGAACTTATGCATCTAGCCCTACTCATTGACTGCTCACAAGCGTTTTAAGAACATAAATAATAGAATATGAGTTGTTGTTTTTTTCCTCGTGGTAAGAGTTCAAATGTTCTAAATGAAACTCTTCCAGAGCCAGAAAGTAACGTCACAGGCCTAAGGTCGAACTTATGATCCTGGGATTTTGATAATCGCATTTGCACATTATATGCCTTAATCAGAGTAGTGTTTTCTCCTGAGCCTTAATTTGATATGGTAAGTGGACTCTAATTTGACAGACAAACGATCATACACGAATGTGCAAGCTGACAAAAAGCTTATAAAACTGTTTTCATCCTCGTTTCAGCTGACGATGAAATTTACAATGGTTTATGAAATTTGTGTGTTTGAATCAACAATTGAACATTGCGAAAATACATTTCTGAATAAAATTATGCCATTTTTCTGATTTCTGCTCAAAATATAGATTGTGGGTACTCGTACTCCTGCAAACCCCAGTTTTATTATATAAAAGTGGGGTTCAAGGGGGTCAAAATTATATAGG
The DNA here is from genome assembly GCA_963580285.1 of Lucinisca nassula. Lineage (NCBI taxonomy): Eukaryota > Metazoa > Mollusca > Bivalvia > Lucinida > Lucinidae > Lucinisca > Lucinisca nassula. The sequence continues at coordinate 76,624,359 of OY757010.1, forward strand.
AGCGTTTTCGGCATGGTCATCTAGAGACGGGACCCGTCCGAAAGTCTGGAGATGGAGAAGCCCGGAATCGAACCCATGACCCCTGATCTATGAGACGAGTAGCTTTATAAATGCACCACGGAGGCGTCTATGAATAGTAAAGTATAAACAAGAAGGTAATTTTCCTGCTTGGACCAGCACACATTACGAAAACACGCCAACACAAATACATTGTAAATTTTATCGCTGGAAAAATGAAAATTTTAAGATGAAAAATTGTGATATTTTTCTTATTTCTGCTCAAAATATAGATTGTAGGTACTCCATCGAGGCGGTTCTAACGAGTACCTACAATCTATATTTTGAGCAGAAATAAGAAAAATAAGATTTACCCCTGCACTCCCCAGTTTTATTGTATAAAAGTGGGGTTCAAGGGGGTCAAAATTATATAGGCGTGTTTTCTTCATGGTCATAGGTACTGGACCAGTCCGAAAGTCTGGAGATGGAGAAGCCCGGAATCGAACCCATGATCCCTGATCTGTGAGGCGAGTAGCTTTACAAATGTACCACGGAGGCGTCTATGAATAGTAAAGTATAAACAAAGAGGTAATTTTCCTGCTTGGACCAGCACGCATTACGAAAACACGCCTTTACATTGTAAGGAAAATTTTAAGATGAAAAATTCTCATATTTTCTTGTTTCTGCTAAAAAGTGGGTACTCATTAGAACCGCCTCATCGAGGCGGTTCTAACGAGTGCCCACAAGCTATAGTTTAGAGCAGTAATAAGAAAAATAAGGTTCACCCCTGTAAACTCCAGTTTTGCTATATTAACGCGGGGTTAAAGTGGGTCAGAATTAAATAGGCGTGTTTTTGTGATGAATGCTTTCCTGCTCAGACAAGCGCGAAATGCCATTTACATGTAACTGCACAAATAAGTGTTGGCATTTTTAAATTTATGCGTAGGATCAGTTTCATGCTCAAGGGAGTTGAGTATTTTAAAAAGGTTTATAGAACTTTTTCATGCTCAACTCACTTGTGCACGAAATTTTAAACGCTTATATAGATATTAAAATACAGATAAAATAGGTTATTTTTCTACTTAGACCAATAGAAGCTGATATGTATCCTGCTCATAAATATTAAAATGCCAACAATTGTTGGCATTTTAATATTTATGAGCAGGACAAATTTCATGCTCAGTTGAGTTGAGCACGAAAAACATTTTACAACCTCGGGGCCTAACCGGCTTATTTACTGATATCTTTCTGGCTAATCATTACGATAACACACCGTGTGCTAAAATGGCGTTTTTCATATCTGTAGATTCAGACTTTTTCAGATAAACATTTCTGATAAATTTCTTATTTTTGACCAAAACATATATTGTGAGTGCTCGTTAGAATTGAGGCGGTTCTATCGAGTACCGACAATCTATGTTTCTGAGCAAAAAAAGAAGAAATAATGTATACCCTAGGGCCCTCTTAACTCCTGTTCATTACAAAGACGTGTCAACTAGTGCTAATTTGTTTTTGTTAAAGCAAAAGAATCGTAATTCACTAGACACCATATATATAGCATATGACATTGTCAAAAAGATTTTTATTGTTTTCAGAAAACAAATAAAACTTCATGTTTTAGCAGAAAATGCACATGAAATGTCAAGTCCGATTTTTTTCTGTAAGTAATGAAAACACAAAATGTCGTCTTCTAAGTTCTTCATAGGTTAACAGATATGGCATGATTTCCGACAGTGTGCAGCAGCCAGTGTTGGATTGGAACAAACATGGAAGCCCGTGGCCTTGAGTACTGAACAGGTAGGCTTGTCAAAACACGGCGGTTCTGAATAATAATAATAATAATAATAATGTTAAACCATTTAGTCCCAGAAACCCAAAACGGGTACCCTGGCAAACAGTGCAGGCCCAGAACAGACGCCACAGAACGCGGCGTCTGATCAGGGCCTCCTCTGTTTGCTAAAAGTTCAGTCATTTCCCAAATAAGTTTTGAAGAAAACACAACCTGCCACCCCTACATTTTGAAATGAACTCCTGCTATATATAAGGAGGGAGATTCCATTTGGTATAAAAAGGGTTACAATAATAATAATAATAATAATAATAATAATAATTATAATAATAATAATAATGATAATAATAATAATAATAATAATAATAATAATAATAGACAGGTGAAAAGATGTGGACTAAGTAGTGAGTAGGCACTTGTCTCATTACGATAACATACCCGTGAGACCAAGTTCCTTTTTTATTTTCAAAATGGCTACTTTTCTCATGAAAATCCGTGATATTTTTCATATTTATATGTTTAGTGCATCATAATAAGAAAAAAACAAGAGGCCCATGGGCCACAATGCTCACCAGAGCTCAGGGGGGTGGGGGGGGGGGGGCACTGCCCACTGGCAGCAATGTATTTTAATTAACCAAGGAAGCCCTGTGCCCAAGGATTCTACAGATAAAAAATGGACGCAATAAGCCTAGTGGCTTCAGATTCTGATGTCGCTTGAATGTGTTGTTGCAGGACAACAGATGACAATTGACAATTTCCCATCTGTGGCAACAAATAGGCCAAAAAGAACATTATTAAAGGAACATTTCTATGAAAGTGTGACAAAATATCTTGAAAGGCATTAATGTCATTTTTCAATGTTCCCCATTAAAAGTCAATGGAAACTCTTAACTTGCCATAGCAAACAAAGCAAAGAGCCAAATTTCATAAACCAGAGCTCAGGTGGACACTGCCCAATGGCAGCCATATATTATAACATGATATGATTTTAATCTACCAATTATAAAGTCTCCCAAACAAACCCCAGACCCAAATGAGCACCCATGTGGACTGTATCTGAAATATTATGTGTTTTATAAAGTAGACAGGGTGTGGGATAGACCCAATGGAGCCCCGGTTGGTGTCACTAAATGTGTCTTATCAAAAAGAACAGAGACTTATATGGTTTAGCAGTGGGGGTATGTATGGTTCCTGAGATGTAAGGCCTTTTAAGCAACGGAGGGATTCGGGCATGGCAGATCAAAAAAAAGCCAACGATTGTTGTCACTGTAAGGACCAAGAGTACATACGGTATGGTTAAACGGTGGGGATCTGAATGGTTTCTGAAATATGAGGCCCTTTTATGAAGTCGCAGGGAGAAAAATGGCCCCTGCGGACCCCCCAAGACGGGGTGGGGTAACTGAATGTGTCTAATAACAATGAACAAGAATATACATGTACGTGATTATAGGATGGGGATTTGAATGGTTTCTGAGATATATGGCCTATTATGAAGTGGAGACTTATCATAAGGAACAAGAATATCTATGGTTAAGGGGTGGGGATCTGAACGGTTTCTGAGATACATGGATTGTAAAGAAGCAAAGGGGTGGGGAATGGCCCGTGGCACCCGAGATACATGGATTGTAAAGAAGCAAAGGGGTGGGGAATGGCCCGTGGCACCCTGGGGCGGCCCGCACGCTGGTGTCACTGATTGCGTCTTATTATAAGGAACAAGAATATATATGGTTTCGGGTGGGGCTCTGAACAGTTTCTCAGATATATGGTCTTTTGTGAAGTCGAAGGGTGGAGCATGCCCCGGGCACGCCCTGCGCGACCCCTAGGTTGGTGTTTCTGAATGTGTCTTATCATAAGGAACAAGAATATATATAGTTTAGGGGTGGGGATCTGTACGGTTTCTTGAATATTTGGCCTTTTATGAAGTGGAGGGGGTTGGACATGGCCCCGGCACATCCTGGGGGACCACCAAGTTGGTGTCACTGACTGCAACTTATCATAAGGAATGAGAATATATTTGGTTTAGGGGTTGGGATCTCAATGGTTTCTGAAATAAATGGCATTTTATGAAGTGGAGGGGGTGGAGCATGTCCCTGACATATCCTGGGGGACAAACAGTTGGTGTCACTTAATGCGTCTTATCATAAGGAACAAGAATATATATGGTTTAGGGGTGGGGATCTGAATGGTTTCTGAGATAAATGATCTTTTATGAAGTGGAGTGGATGGGGCATGTCCCCGGCACATCCTGGGGGACCCCCAGGTTGGTGTCACTTAATGCATCTTATCATAAGGAACAAAAATATATATGGTTTAAGGGTGGGGATCTGTAAGGTTTCTGAGATATAAGGCATTTTATGAAGTGGAGGGGGTTGAGGCATGGCCCGGTACAACCTAGGGGACCCCCAGGTTGACATAAAAGCATATGGCTAAGAGAAGTTTACTCAAGGAACATTTCTATGTAAATTTTGTCAAAATATCTGCAATGACTTGGCAGTAAATGCCAGTTTTCAGTTTTCCACATTATAAGTCAATGGAAACTCTTATGTTGCCATAGCAACAAAACTGAACGGCCAAATTTCTTTAAAAAAAAAACACAAAACCTGTACAGGCAAAAATGGTGAATATTTCCATAAAGTCTCAGCATCCTAGAGCATATGGTTTCTGAGGAGATGATCTTTTAAGTATTTTTTCTATTTTTTGCATTTTGCTTTCCATGGCAACCAACAAAAATAAGCAGTAGGCCAAAAATCATATGGCAGATAGTAGATTGCCTATGGAACATATCTATGAAAGCTTTGTCAAAATATCTGCAATGACTTGGTAGTAAATGCCATTTTCAATTCCCCATTATATGTCTATGGAAACTCTAAGTTGCGATAGCAACCAAACTAAAAAGCCGATTATCATAAAAAACACACACAAACTTTCAATTCCCCAGCCCAAGGATGCTACAGATAAAATTTTGGCCCAATCGGCCAAGTGGCTTCAGAGGAGATGTCGTTTGAAAGTGTTAACGACGACGACGCAGACGCAGACGACGACGACGGCCAATGTCCATCCTATAAGCTCCCCATAAGCTTATCATCTGAAAAATTAACGTTTTGGAGACATAAAAGAGTGTAATATTTCTTTACACAGGCAGGTTGTCCTACTCAAAGGCAGCTCGGGTGAACGTAATAATAGAGTCATTTGACAACAAAATTGTGCAATTTAAAGAGATTTTTTTAGTTTTGGTACTCCTTTGAACCGCCTCCTTCAGGCAGTTCTAACGAGTATCCGTAATCTATGTGTTATTATTAACAGAAAACTACTATTTTTTTGTTTGTTTGTTTGTTTAATCACATGTTTTGTTTGTTTGATTTGAGGTTTAACGTCACCGTCAACACTGTATAGGTCATTTTGGAGACGTTGCTTCCAATTTTGTGGGACTTTTACCCGACACTGAGATGAAATGACATCTCAATCCCTGTCGCCCAATGGAACCAATAGAGTTTATAAGTATGGACGGTCCGACTCGCACCGCTTTGCCTGAGCAAGCTTAGATCCTCTAAGCGGTTTACCAGTACTCGTGTGCGGTCGGTTTCAGCTCTGCGTAGAAGCTTCATACAGCCCATCTATTTCTTCCAGCTCCAATGGGCGGGGGCCAGTTTAACAACATGTATATGAAGCGGTGTTTATAGGGATGTTATCCGCCCCCGCCAATCGGGGCTTGGAGAAATAGATTGGAATGCATGATGCTTCCTCCCAGAGCTGAAACCGACCCAACGTGGTGCGCGTCGGACCGTCCATGCATATAAACCCTACTGGTTTCATTGGGCTACAGGGCTTGTGATGCCATTTTATCCCCTACCGCCGTAACAAGATATATCAGCCAAAGCATGTTTAAACCTGCTTTTTGCCATCTGCGAACAACAAAGATGCAGGCAGATCAGCCTGTGCATCAGCGAAGTCTGATTGGCTCCTTTGTATTTACTGCTGGGTCAGTACTTAGACTATTCATGTGCCTCTAGTTTCTGTATATACATTTTCAAAACTTTTGCCAGTGTGTGTAGCTGCGCAGGCCAATTTGGGTTTTACCTGCAAAAACTCGCCAAGGGTACTGTTTTCTGCGAAATTCCTCATATTATATGCACATTCTTGCAGATAAATGTGGACAGGTCAGCCAGTGTTCCCATTCAGTCAGAACAGACCATTCTTTGTCTGCATTAAAACGTTTGGCTCAATGGGATTCCATATTGTGCACAGAGAAGACTCAGATCAGCCTGCGCACGCGCAAGCTGATCTGAGTCTTCGCTGTGCGCACATGTAAGAATACAAATTTTCGGTTGTCACGGTTCATGTTATCAGTATAAGTCATGAAATTATTTGTTATACATACTGACAGCAGCATGACATCTATCATTACACAGGGATCCCGAACAACAGATCCAACACGTAGCCCCTGTCAGCCGTTTAGCCTGGGTGCACACCTGCAACAAAAGGTAAGGATCAATACAGCTAACTTGTAATTTTGGCAATCTCGTTTCGATAACACATCCGCGTCCGAACATGGCGTCTTTCATACCCCCAGAACAAGCATTTTCAAATTAAATTTTTTGATATTGTTTTTATTATTATTATTATTATTATTCATAGTCCAAGCATAGATTGTGTTAATCCCAGGTTAAAAAGAGGAGAAAAGTGGGTTTACCAGGTAAATAGATTATATTCTTAATTCTTGCTCCGAAACAGAGATTGTGTTGTACTGGTTGGAAAAGTTCCAAGGAGGCTCTAACAAGCACCCACAATATACGTTTCAAGCAAAAATAAGAATACATTATTACAAATGCCGATTTTTTGTCTACCGTAAACTTGTGGTTTCCACCAAACAGACAAGAAAAACTTGGTGTGTTTTAAATTACTTGAAATAGTCCTTTTAGACGCAGTAAATCCTGAGCTCACCAGGTTAACATATCTGTGTAATAAATACCCTTCTAAACCCCACTTTATATAGGGTATTCATTATTTTTCTTATTTTTGCTCAAATACAAAGATTGTTGATACTCGATAGAACCGACCCAATGATAAACAACATCAAAATTCATAAAATTGCACTTTGTGGGACACCTGTGTTAAACTGAACCAATTTTCCTAATCGTTATATTCACATATTCAGCCGGCCTCGATAGCTCCGTCGGATGCGCGTCTGTCTAGTGATCAGGAGGACGCGGGTTCGATACCTGCCGGGGTCGGCAACATTATTTCGTGAAGATTGATCATGAAATTTTTTCTACGGTCATTCTCTCCCTTCCGCTGATTCAAGAAGGGCAGTTGTCAATTTCTGGCGAAAGAATGTGCAGCAGTGTACTGGTTTACCGCGTACGTATAAGCCTGCCCAGGAAAGGGTGGATAGGTAAATTGACCGGCTCATAAATGACCTAAATAGTGTTGACTTGGCCGTTAAACTCCAACACAAACAAACAAATGCATATATTCATTCAACTGTTAATTACTTCCTATCAGTCTCAAATACCACTATCAACATGAGAAATAAAAGTTTTACTCCGAAATCATATTGGAGCAATTAGCAAATTTAGATTGGCAAAGCAGCAATTAGAAATAATAAAGTTGTAAGCAGCTGAAAAGTTTTTTTTTTTTTTTTTTTTTTTTTTTTGTTTTTGTTTTGAAGTTTAACGGCCCAGTCAACACTATTAATTAATCCACACTTTTCCTTTGCAGGCTTATACATAAGAGGCTAACCAGTGTAGTGCACAAATTTTAGCCGGAAACTGACGTCAAGTGAGTACCGGTATTTTTAAGGGGAATGGATATACCTTCAGGGGAGGCAACTCATGCAAAAGTATTTTTGTCTCCCATGTCAGTAGGGATGAACTCTTTAAAGAGCAAATTCTTTCCTTTAAGAGTAGACCCATTTTTCAGAGGGTCAGGGCTTACCGAAAAGCGAACAGGAAGTCCCGGAAGTTGTCTCCCTTTGAAAAATGGCGGAAAACTCTGCCAGGTGTTATCATTATCTTCAAACGTCAACAATGAAAACAGTCAATCATTATCTTATCAAGAGTTACTTTACAAACAAACGTGCCTAAGGAAACAAGAAGTGATATCCTGCCATTCTAAATTTCACTTTTTAGCGAATCAAAACACTAACAAATTACTTTCAGTTCCTTAGTGCTGAGGTTGATACTGCGGTGTTGACGTCAGTACTGAAGTACTGATTTAAATAACTATATTATATCTTTAATTTTGGCAGTATAAATTTCTAATTTTTCTAAAACTAAGACTGACTTGTCAGGTGGGACATGTATCTTAGCGGGTTTTGTTGCCACTTTTTGTAATATTATAAATTTTGCAAGTCTCGCTACTTTGGGCATCTCCTTCCTGATGCCCGGGACCTCCGTGGAGTGTTGGCCATGTTTGCTGATGTTGGCTTCGTGGGGGACGCCTATAAGTTCCCTGGTAGGCGTCTCTTGCCTGATGCCTCAAGTTGACCTGTCTCATGAGGTACGTCGGTCGGTGTGTGCTCGGAGGGGGGATGTGCTGTGTTTGCCGGGTCTTGTCCATCATCCGTTGTTTCAAAACTTTGGGGTTTAGACACACTGATGAAGATTAAATATCAGAAAGGCCTCTGTGTCACTAAGTTTGGTATAGTTACGCATTTATTTCAGAAACAGTAACAGAGAAATGTAGTCAGAAAAAATATCTGTCCTTGACATCTTGTTTTAGGCATGGAAACCGAAAGCACAAGTCAAAGAAAAACGGACGCATCAACGTATATTAGCAGAACTGTTCTTAAGGTATTAGAAATTGAAGGCAATCAGTTCATTTCGATAACATACCCGTGCGACATAGTGCAGTTTATCACATCTCCAAAATGGCTACGTTGTTATGAAAATCCGTGACATTTTTCTTATTTATACTGAAAACATAGGTCGTGGGTGATCGTTAGAACCGCCTCATTGAGGCGGTTCTAACGAGTACCCACAACCTATGTCTTGGAGTAAAAATAAGAAAAATAATATTTACCCCCGTAATCCCCAGTTTTCTATATACAAAGTGGGGTGTAAGGGGGTGTTCATTTCACGGATTTGTTCACGTGATGTGATATACATATAAATGCCAAAAGGTCACTGAGTGATAAAGCTAGCTTTAACCCCTTTTGTACCAGAAACCTGACAAACACTGCAGGCCGACACTAATTTGCAAAACACTCAGCCATTTTGTTTTTCAAATAGATTGGGAAGAAAACACAAACTGACACCCTAAATTTTAAATGTACGCCTGCTATATATGAGGTACCATTTAGTACAAAACGGGTTAAAAACTAAAAGCATCAAATAGTGCAGAAGGCAATACACAGCCATTTTGTTGTCATGTAGTAAGGTAGAAAATTAATACAGGCAGAAATTGGCCATCTTGCCCTATTTCTAGTGAAACAATAGCTGTGATTTACCACTGCCGTGCTTTAAAAAGTTAACATTAAAAGACGTTACTTGCAAGCAATGAGCATTAATTTAAAGACATTTACTCTGAAGTCTACAGGGACTGAATTATTACTTTAGTTGTTAGATTGCGGTGAAATGATATGTTTTGAACTGAAATTACTAATGACAGATTGTAAACCTCTTTAGCAGGTCTGTAATGATACTTTTCTCAAGGGGAATGGTAACACCTTCAGGGGAGGCAACTCTTGCAAAAGTAATTTGTCTCCCATATCAATAGGGGCCAGTTCTTAAGGAAAGACTAGACCTTTTTTCAGTGGGGCAGGGCTTATAAAAAAGTGAACAGGAAGTCCGGAAAGTTGTATACCTTTTAAAAATAGCGAAAAAAATCTGCATGGTATTCCCATTCCCCTTAAATACTCATGTCGATAAAGATGTCCAATTGCATGCAGGACATTGTTTTATATAGTTACTTAAGGACTATGAAAATGTCTTCCTGGCACTTGGGCTAAAATTCATGGGTGATTAGCATGTTGACATATTTCTAGAAAAACAACTTATTTTGTTCCAAATAAAATGAATAAAAGTAAAACATGCACATGAAAATATGTATTTTTGCTGTTGAAAGAAAAAAAAATAACTTTGTAAGAAAATTACCTTTCAAAATGGTCCATTTTTAACGTCTGTTTCTCCATTGTCCATTTCAAAATTTGGGGTTGTCAGATTGTATGTTCTTCAAAATTTATTTGGAAAAAAGCTGTGTAGCTTGCAAATAGTGTAGGCCCTGATCCGATGCCGCGTTCTGCGGGGTCGGATCTGGGCCTGCTCTTTCAATCTTGTTTATAGGACCGGAACATCTGCTTTATACGTAGCCTGACCTTCCTGTGATGTCACTTGAAGCTTTTTGGAAAAGGCATTATCTTATTTAAAATGCTCGCATTAAATGAACCTGATTGAATATTATATGTTATATACCCAGATAGCACGCCACAGCGGGCCGACAGCGATACGACGTTGCCACGTCGTATCGCTGTCGGCCCGACGTTGGCCCGTCATTCGTTGCTGGCTGGGTAATGCAGTAGTCCTTTTCAACATTTAGGGTATCAGATGGAGGAATTTCACAGTAATTAACTTAGAAAAGGACTGAATGTTTTGTGAGCAGTGCAAATCTTGATCAGAAGCCGCGTTCTGCAGCGCCAGAATAAACCAATCTCAAATCATTGAAGCCTTTAGCTCGACTTCTAGACCGGCCCCGATAGCTCAGTTGGTAGAGTGTCCGCTCCGGGGAACGGGAGGTCTCGGGTTCGATCCCGGGCCGCGACATACCAAAGTCGTTAAAAATGGTACTAGCTGCTCCTCGCTTGGCACTCAGATTTACGGGGAAGAGCTAGGACTGGTCGATCCAGTGTCAGGATAATGTGACTGGGTGTGGTATCATGTAATGTGTCTGGGACATGATACTTCAGTGAGGCAGCACTATAAACGTGAGCATTGAGCTCCCTGTCGCAACCAGACACCGTCGTGATATGACTGAAAAATTGTTGAAAGCGACGTTAAACCCGAATTCACACACACTCGACTTCTAGATATCTGGATGATTGATTAAATATTGATAATCCCTATTGCGATGGTTGGATCAGTCGAATTTACCAGGGTTATCGGTATCATAAACTACACAAAGCCTTTTCAAAATTTTATAGACGTCATTCCGATTTAATTTCTAAATTCAATGTTTGCCTTAAATCTCTTCTGCAACAAGGTCTATCGGAACCCGAATTTTATGGGGATTTAGTATATACATTCAGAAAAATATGTAATTGCAATGATTGCAGTACCCGATTTCGTAAAATCATGCGTACTGAACAAATTATTTGCCTAAATCGCGACGGAAGTAAGGGCGAGGATTGTGGCCACGTAAACTCGATTTAAGCCCCGCCCCCACCCCCAATGGAATTCGTTTCACTGACCGTTCCAAGGCGGTTCGTCTGTCGCGGTTTATTTTTGTTACGGTTTGTCTTTGAGTGTGTGTACCGCTTATGTTATTTTCTTGTTGATAGCCAATTGGCCATTTTGTGGGAAAGTAACTGTACTTTTGGCTTTCCGCTATTGCGCTATTGATGTTTCCATGAAAAAACTAGACAGTTTTTACTGACCGTTCCAAGAGGGATTTTCTATTTTGATTCATTCTTGTTAAGTCTTTGCACGTGTGTATTGCTAATATGTTATTGTTTTATTTTGGACAGCCGTTTGGCCATTTTGTATGAAAGTAACTGTCCTCTTGGCTTTCCATTTGTGAAGTTTTCATAATGATGCAGTTGTTTTTGTGTGTTTCTTTCCCTATTGTTTCTTGGATGGGAGGTGTGAGATAATTGTATCGATTCCTGATCAAAGCCTTCTATTCCACCTGGCATCCATTTTGTTTAGTTGTCTGCGTATGTCAAATTCTTTGAAGACTGACCTGGCTAGTGATATTGCTACGCGATTTGCAAAAGTAACAAGCTAACAACATATGTAATTTTATCAAATTTGATTTGCAAGAAAGCAAGCATATTTTGTGTCTGAAATTTACCAGCGATGAATGTCTTACATTTTGAACCCCAAAAGTCACGATTTGCCTTGTTTTATCAGGGTTATCGGTATCATAAACTACCATGCATATAATAATAATAATTTATTAATCAAAATATAGAAAACTGGAATTTCCCTTATTCAATGATAGACACCGAGATGACCGTATATGACAGGTCAGCGCAGAGAGCTTACGGATGTCAACTTGAAGCGGAACCATTTGGTAGAGAGTCACTAAAATTGATGTGAAAAAATGGAATTGGACCATTTGTCTTGGAGGAGATGTTGCTTTTAAAGTTTTTTTTTCTATTTTTAGTTCTGGAGGCTTAGCCGAATGGAACGGTTTTAGCCATTGTAATAGAGGGTCACTCAAGGAACAGTTCTGTGATTTTTTATAAAATTGGATCATTTGCTTAGAGGAAGATTTTGCTTAAAGTTTTTTTTTCTTCTATGTTTAGCTCCAGTGGCCATTTTGTTTGGCTGGGCTAAAAGGGTTCTATTAAATTAATTTGAATCGGGCCATTTGTCGAGGAGATGTCTTTTAAAGGTTTGTTTTCTTTCTATTTTAGCCCTGGTGGCCATTTTGTTCTGCAGAGCAGAATCCTTTTAGCAATTTTGGAAAGGGTCATATCAGAAACAGAACTATGTAATTATTTTGAAACTGGACCACTGGCCTTGAAGAAGTTATCGTTTAAATGTTTTGTTTTTAGCTTTAGCGGCCATTTTGTTCAGCAGACCGGAAAGATTTGAGCAATTTTGGTAAAGGGTCATATAAGCAACATTTCTGTAAAAATAGTCTGAATTTGGGCCATTGGCTTAGAAGGAGATTTGTTTAAATGATTTTCTATTTTTTAGTACTTACGTCCTTTTTATAAATCAAAAAGTCAAAGCGAAATAATTTTCATATTTTAGTAGAGGGTCACGTAAGAAACATTATTTTGGGTTAATTGTATCGATTCCTGATCATTGCCTTCACTTCTATTTTATGGAATTATTTTGAAATCCAACCACCCGTTTAGGAGGAGATGTCGTTTGAGTGAATTGTTTATAACCCTTTTATAGAACATATCTAGTGTATTCCTTGCTTCCAAAGGATAACCCTTTTATAGAACATATTTATATTAATTGTTGGTTGGTACCTGATGCTGCGTCTCTCGTTGGGCCCACAGGAGTTTAACTGTTTTGTTGTTGTTGTTGTTTTTGTTTTTTGTTAAAACATTTCAGTTATTTCATGCTGTTGAGTCATCACCGTTGTTTCATCTCTGTAATTCTGTAATTGCTCTCTGAGATGTAGTACTGATGAGTTAAGAAGTCTTCATGTGGATTGAACAAATTATTTGTCTAAGCCTCGAAAAATAAGGGCGAGGATTGTGGTCACGTAAAATAGATTTAAGCATCCCACCCTACAGCGAAATACTTTTTACTGACCGTTTCAAGGCGGTTCTTCTGTCGCGGTTCATTTTTGTTATAGTTCGTCTTTGCATGTGTATATTGCTTATATCTTTTGATTTTGAATAGCCATTTTTCCATTTTGTGTCTTTTTGGCTTCCCGCTAGTGATGTTTCCATTAGGATGTAGTTATTTCATATTTTTGCTTCTTTCCCTTTGGTGTCTCTGGTGGGAAATGTGGGGTAAATGTATCGATTGTTGATCATAGCATTTACTTCTATTTTCTACTTTAGCTCTGGTGGCTATTAAATTTAGCACAGCGTAACCACTTTTAAATTAGCAATTTTGGTAGAAAGCTACCAGGAGAACATTTCTGCGAAATTATTTTGAAGTCGGTCCAGCGGGTTAGGTGAAGGTGTCATTTAAATGTTTTTGGCTGAGAAGAGAGGTTAACAAGGCATCGCAGGCGATACAAATCCCCTCGCACAAGACAACTTCGTGTCTGGAAAACACTGAACTGGCAAAAGTCCAACTTGCTTGAGATATTATCATTTGTAACATTTGTGTAAAGTTTGTTTAAAAACTTTGAATAAATGTAGGGTCTAGAGTGATGACAATGTTTCTCTAAAAATAGCCACAGTGACCTTGACTTGAGGCCATGACCTTGAAAGTCGATCTTGCTCGAGATATTATTATAAGCATCTTTTGTGTGAAGTTATATTAAATCCGTCATTAACTGTAGGCGGTTGCGCGATCAAAGTTTTTCTCAAAATAGCCACAGTGACCTAGACCTTGAGGCCATGATCTTGAAAGTCAAACTCGCTCAAGATATTATGATAGGCAGCATTTATGTGAAGTTATATTAAAATCTGTCAATAAATGTAGGCGCTAGAGCGATGACAAAGTTTTTCTAAAAATAGCCATAGTGACCTTGACCTAGAGGCCATGACATTGAAAGTCAAACTCTCCCGAGATATTATCATAAGCAACAAATGTGTGAAGTTATATTAAAATAAGTGTATGAATGTAGGCACTATAGGTATGACAAAGTTTTTTTTTTTTTTTAAATAGCCACAGTGACCAAGACCTGGAGCCCACACCTTGAAAGTCGAACTCTTTCTCGAGATATAGTCATATTGAAAATAAGTGTGAAATCATATTGAAATCGGTCAATAAATGAAGGTGCTAGAGCGATGACAAAGGTTTTCTAAAAATAGCAACAGTGACCTTGACCTTGAGGACACAACCTTGAAAGTCGAACTTGCTCGAGATATTGTCATAAGGAACATTTGTGTGAAATTATATTGAAATCGGTGAAGAAATATAAGCGCTAAAGCGATGACAAAGTTTTTCTAAAATAGCCACAGTGACCGTGACCTTAAGGCCACGACCTTGAAGGTCAAACTTACTCGAGCTATTGTCATAAGGAACATTTGTGTGAAGTTATATTGAAATCGGTGAAGAAATGTAGGCGCTAGAGCAATGACAAAAGTTTACTAATAATAGCCACAGTTACAATGAACTTGAGGCCATGATCTTGAAAGTCGAACTCGCTCGAGATATTGTCATAAGGAATATTTGTGTGAAGTTATATTGAAATTGGTGAAGAACTATAGGTGCTAGAGCGATGATAAAGTTTTTTCTAAAAATAGCCATAGTGACCTTGACCTTGAGGGCACAACCTTGAAAGTCGAACTCGATCGAGATATTGACATAAGGAACATCTGTGTGAAGTTATATTGAAATCGGTGAAGAAATGTAGGCGCTAGAACAATGACAAAGTTTTTCTAAAAATAGTCACAGTGACCCTGACCTTTATGCCATGACCTTGAAAGTCTAACTCGCTCGAGATATTGTCATGAGAAACTTTTGTTTGAAGTTATATTGAAATCGGTGAAGGAATGTAGGCGCTACATCAATGACAAAAGTTTTTCTAAAAATAGCCTGTGACCTTGACCTTGAGCCCATGACCTTGAAAGTAGAACTCATTCGAGATATTGTCATAAGGAATATTCGTATGCAGTTATATTAAAATCTGTGAAGAAATTTAGGCACTAGAGCGATGACAAAGTTTTCTAAAAATAGCCACAGTGACCTTGACCGTGAGGCCATGACCCTGAAAGTCGAACTCGCTCGAGATATTGTCATAAGGAACATTTGTATGAAGTTATATTGAAATCGGTGAAGAAATGTAAGCGCTAGAGCGATGACAAAGTTTTTTTTCTAAAAATAGCCACCGTGACCTTGACCTTGGGGCCATGACCTTGAAAGTCGAACTCGCTTGAGATATTGTCATAAGGAACATTTGTGTGAAGTTATATTGAAATCGGTGAAGAAATGTAGGCGCTAGAGCGATGACAAAGGTTTTCTAAAAATAGCCACAACGACCTTGACATTGAAAGTCGAACTCGCTTGAGATATTGTCATAAGGAACATTTGTGTGAAGTTATATAAAAATCGGTCAAGCAATGTAGGCGCTAGATCGATGACAACAGTACGTGTGTACGTACGTACACACGAACGTACTGGACAGAACACTACTTTTGTTGGTGTATGATGTATGTTTGTCTTCAAATATATATTTAGGAGCAACTCGGTTTAGCCCAATTTCGTTGAGAAATATACAAACAGTCCCTTCTCTTAACAGCCTGATAAGATTCCAAACTCAACATTTTCTTATATTAAGTGGAACGTTAAGTAATTTTAACGTAATACGATGTGGAGTGTCAAATTCATAATCATTATATTATCAAGTGTATGTTCTGTACTAATTAGTTTTACCATGTTCTTGTGAGAAAGACAATCCCATTTCATAAAAAGTGATATATTTTTCATCTTATTGATGTATTCCGGTCTATTTCTTCTTTCAGCGTATAGTAAGTACAAGTTTCTGGTACAAATTAAGGGGAGATAACTTTTAAACAAGACAACCAAGATTGCACTGAATCGCTAGCCTGACTTTAAGTCATGTGGACCATTGATCTAGATCATATCTGCATACATGTATAACTGGCAGCACGAAGCAGCACTATTTAGAAGCTCACCTAGGCAAAATTCCTTTCACGTTTGGATGTCACTGGCCCAAGAGTTTAGGATGAGTTATCCTTTATAGATTTTGTATACTTGAAAGTCTTGCAGAAACCTTTTTCATTGAAGCAAAAGTATTTTGCAACATTTTCCAATGCGCTCTGAATGAAATTCGACCAAAGGAATAGGAGGAGATGTGATTTGAAGATAAATATACTTTTAGCTCTGACAAACAGCTTGTTCTTTAGAGTGAATCTATTTTAGCTATTTTGAAAATAAATATCCGAAGCAACATTCATTGAAGTTTGAATTAAACTGAACCAACGGTATAGAGGAGTTATCATATAAATGCTTCCACGTTGAGTTATGGTTGCCATCTCGTTTATTTGAGAGGAACCATTTGTTATTTTGATAGATGGTCCTCTAAACCACATGCATGTGACGTTTGAATAAAATATGATAAAAATATAGGATTCATTTTTGGTTTTTCTCTTTTTATCTCTGCGGGCCAACTAGCTCATTGGATCGGATTCGTTTATGCAATTTGGGAAGAGCGTCATCTGTGAAATTTGAATTAATGGGTCAAATGTTTGTGGTTTTTATCATTTAAAATAGAAGTGAAGGCAATGATCAGGAATCGACACAATTAACTCACACCTCTCATCAGACACACCAAAGGGAAAGAAACACTAATATTACCTGATCACATACACAAAACAAGACAAAATACAAGTGTTCCATTTCATAAACACTCGTATTTTTTGCTTGTTTTGTGTATGTTTCCTCTTCCTCTTGGTATCGAGAGTGTGCTACGTCTTGTGACTGTGGCGCTCCCTGGGTCTTTCTTTCATTTTTTTATTAAATGACTAGATCCTAATGGAAACATCAATAGCGGAAAGCCAAAATGACAGTTATTTTCCCACAAAATGGCCAATTGGCTATCCAAAACAAAAAGATATACACTCAAAGACAAATCATAACAAAAAGAAACCACGACAGAAGAACCGCCTTGGAAAGGTCAGTGGCAAGAATGTCACTTGGGGCTTAAATCGATTTCAGGCGGCCGCAATCCTCGCCCTTGATCCAATTTAGACAAATAATTTGTTCAGTCCGCATGAGGGCTTCCTAACTCATCAGTGCAACATCTCCGAGAACATAAAAATCAAACAACCACAGAGATGAAACAACGGCGAGGACTCGACAGCAACAAACCACTGCAATGCTGGAACAAATGAAAACCAACAGTTAGACTCCGATGGGCCCAACCAAAGACAGAGCATCAGGTACCAACCAACATTACAAAAGTAAGCTTAAAGATTTTTGTTTTGCTTCTTTTTATCTCTGGTGGCCATCTTGTCCATTGGTGCCATGCGATTTTAAACATCAAGGTAGAGTGTCACACAAGCAACCTTCCTGCGGTGTTTCAATGAATGTGGATAAACGTTTTTTGAAGGATAATCATTTTTAATCTGTCTCTTATTATAGCTCTGGTGTGACCAACTTATTCCTTAGAGTAGAATATTTTGGCTATTTTTGCAGAGGGAAATCAGGCAACATTCTTAAGGAAATTGAAGAACATCGAACCAAAGGTGTTAGCTCTGACAGCAATCTTGTTTATTGGAACGGAATGGTTTAACTTTTACAGTAGTGTCACCTAAGTAACATTGATGTGAAGGTTAAATGAAACTGGACCAATGGTATAGGAGGAAATGTATTTCAATGTTTTTATTTTAATCTTTTTAGGTCCGGTGACCATCTTGTTCATCGAAGTAGCTTTTGGTAGAGTATCACCTTAGTAATATTCCTGTAGAATTTGATTGAAATCGTACCAAAGATATAGGAGAAATTGCCATTTAAAGTCTCTTATCATTTTAGCACTGAGGGTCATATTGTTGAATGGAGAAAGGAAAATATAAAAACAGTGCCTAGGAAAAGCCACCGTGAATCAAAAATTCTTGCACACCAGACAAGGAAAACCGTGATTTTACCCTGGGATAGAAATTTATGTTCTGATCCTGGTATTCCGATCCCAAATCGAATATAATTGCGTGTTTGATAAATGCACTGGTTGATTACGACCTCATGCGCGGCGTCGTCATGCGTGACGTCACTTAACATTCCGGTTGTGTCATCACAAAATGGCGGACGTCGGTAACCGAAGTGACAGCAGCATTAAAAATTCGCAATAGAAATGGAAGGTATGCAAGAAAAAGAATCCTATATTGGAGTGAGGGGTGGATAGAAAAATCCATCCCTCAGGATCACTGTCCGGCATCACTCGGCAAGCCTCGTGATGCCGGACAGTGACCCTCGTGACGGATTTTTCCATCCACCCCTCACACCCATATAAGATTCTTATATTACCGCCTACCAATGGCACCAAGAGGAAGAGTAACCAACAATGGGGAAAACTAAAACGAAGAGAAAACAAATCACAAACAGCACAGCATCCCGCTCCCTCTTCCCCACAAGAGGTGATCAAGGCGCAACAGGCACAAATAATGAAAATCAAATAAATAATATTAATAATAATACACAACTATACATACAACACGAAGAGCCCACATTTGAAAGAAACATTATAAGAACCGCGATCAGTAGCGAGAGTCACTTGGGAATCGATTCTTTGGACCCTAACTAAATAGTTTGTCCCCATGAAGGTATTTAGCTCATTCAATAGACCATCACAGCATAACATGCAAATTGGAACAAACTTAAACACAAATCAAGTTGAATACCTGTGAGGAACTATAGACGAGGACTCGCAGCTTGTTTAACACACTGTAAGCTGGGGCTAAAGAAAACCACCAGGTAGACCATGAAGAGTTAGGCCAAAGACAAATCATCAGACACCAACGACTGATAAAATAAAAATTCTGAAGTTTTAAGTTGGGGCCGTCATCGGGTCAGAGATATTCCCCCGCCCGACTTGCAATGAAAGAGGTAAGTATTGTCATCAACCATGACTGGGTTAAAACTAGGAAGGCTGTCTGTCGCATTGGACTTATATAGTATCCCCATTCTTTCACGGCGTTTAATCATCTCTTAAAACCAGACTTCTTCATAATTTCTCTAAATTTATAAACCAAATCTCCATAAAACTCTGGTTCTGATATGTCCTGTTGTAGAAGTGTCTGTATCATATGACGTCGCGTCTGAGAGTGTAATAACGCCATGTAATATTTTCGATAATCCGCTAGTGGATTAAATATGCAAATTAGGTAGATACGTCCCGTAACGTTACATGTACGACGTCCTTAAAGACGTCTCGTTTACTAATGGCGGAATATTGATATTTTTGTAAACAATCGTGAATAAAAGGCGCTTAAATGTCATATGATAAATAGAATCTTGCATTCGTGCTCATGTATTATTGAATTTATTAAACTCGTTGAGGAAAAGGGATAAAATGCTTGGCAAAGCTTCGCATTTTATCCCTTTTCCTAAACTCGTTTAATAAATTCAATAATACATGACCAGTCATGTAAGATCCTCTATTTAAATTAACTTTGTATCAATCATCTAGTTCAGAGTGCCGTCGATAAATTCAGAATGCATATGGTACCGATAGTCCTGTTTAAGAAGCTTGGCAGTAAGGAGTTTATTCCGATTATTTAAATTGTCAACATGAGATGATTCGTACTCTAGTGAAACCAATAAATTGAGAAATATATACTCCATTTGAACCCGTTTTAAACTATATATGGCTGAGGATCACCTAGACAACATTTTTACGAAGTTTAAATAGAATTTGACCAAAGCTGTAGGAGAAATCGTCGTTTAAATGATTTTTATATTTAGCTCTGATGGCCATTTCGTTCATCCGAGCGAAACCTTTTTAACTATCTTCTAGTTGGTAGATGGTCACCTAGGCAACATTCCTATAAATAAGTGTGAATTAAAACGGCCCAGCGATATTTTAAAGATGCTTCTACTTACAGCTCTGGTGGCCATGTTTTTCTTTGTAGCGACACGATGTTAACCAACACGATGTTAACTGGTTCCTACCCAGGAATCGAGGGCAACAAGGAAGGTAAGTACAAGTACTCAATGTGTTACCCTCTATAAATAAGTTCGATTATTATCATTGATATCATTATTATTATTATTATTATTATTATTATTATTATTATTATTATTATTTCCCTTTTGGATAGGAAGCATACTAGGATACATTCCTGAGAAGTTTGAATGAAATTAGCCAAAGTGTTTGGAAAGAGTTGGCATTTAATGCAGTTGGCATTTAATGCAAACTGTTGACAATGCATAGAGAAAGACGCAGGGTGGAGGCCGGACATTGACCAGTTACAATAGTTAGCCATGAGCACTTCGTGCTCTGGTGAGCTAAACACATTTTTGTATTCCTCACTGATATCGGTTTGCTCGTAACCGTTCCAACTAATACCTATCCAGACAGTGTAGATCCAGATGAAAAAGATCATAATCTCTTCAGAATCTACAAAATTGCAGTCCTATTAATGAATGATTTAATCCGCCAATATCAGGAATGGATTTGCCCAAATACCAAGGTGCAAAAGTCAACTTCAGAAATCCAGAGGAGAAAGCTCTCTAAAATTAATTCCTTCTCCACAGACAGAACCATTATTTTCTTCGAGCAGATACCTTTTTCGGAGTTGCTATGTTTATGAAATGAGGCAGGAGATTGTCCTCATAATTGATGTGTGTTCATCAACCAGAAAGTGCCGTTTGTTTCTATTTCTTTTAAGGCCCTGGCAAAGAAACTCAAAACATAACATAGCTAAACCGACGTTAGTAACCCATAATCTAATTGTTCGAGCAAGTTTTGTTTGTTTGATTTGAGGTTTTACGTCCCCGTCAACACTGTAAAGGTCATTTTGGAGACGTTGCTTCCAATTTTGTGGGACTTTTACCCGACATTGAGATGAAATGACATCTCAAGCCCTGTCGCCCAATGAAACCAATAGGGTTTATTAGCATGGACGGTCCGCCTCGCACCTCGGTTCCTGGACAGGCTTAGATCCTCTAAGCGGTTTACCAGTACTAGTGTCCGGGGCAGATTCAGCTCTGCGTGGAAGCATCATGCAGCCCATATATTTCTTCAAGCCCCTATGGGCGGGGGCCGGTTCGAGCAAGTACTATATCTTATATTCAGCTATTCTTGCTGGACAAATGAAGGTAGCATTTATTTGCAAAATAACTACTTTCAGCAACAATATAAGTATACACTATATTTGCCATATACAGTAAAATTCAGCTGTTAAGACCACCTTTGGGACTGCTCAAAAGTGGTCTTTAAGACCACTTTTGAACAGTCCCAAAGGTGGTCTCTGACCAGCGGATATGCAGAAACATCAAAGAAAGAATAACTGTTACCTATTAAATAAGCTTTTTAAAGGAGAATTAGACTTAATTTTAAATGTCTCACTGTAGAATAATCACAGTTAAACGATACTTTTACTAACGACATCTAAAGTATTAACCCTTATCCCGCTGATCACGACAAACCCATACCTTTGCATACATTGTAGATCCAGATCAGATGGCTTCTGAGAAGAAGGAGAAGCCATTTGATCAGCCACAGTTTGTCATTCAGTTTGCAAATGGGGATGAATACATTATACTAAATAACTTGATTGGCTGATAGACAGAAATGGGTGTAGCTAATAAAGTAATTCAGCTGGATAAACAGCCGGCCCCGGGCGGGACATATTAACAAAGTCAGCTTTTGCATCTATGCACAGCTCGCGACCAATGAAAAACAGAGGTTTTCTAAAAAAAACATAGAATGGCCCAATAACTAGATGTATCTTCAAAACCGACAGAAACTCGGCTTGATTATATAGATCACTGACCAAAATTGGCCTTATCGTGCAAATTGACGGGCCGTGAATTATAATGTATAACCAGTGCTTCAGCTGAAGTGCACGACCCGCCAGATGCTTTTAGCTTTATGAGTGTTACAATATATGGGTATGGCGGCCAGTTTGGTCATGTGACCTGGACCTAAAACGGTTCCCCCAATAAATGCGCCTTATCGTAAATATATCTTATACTTTAGTACTGTATTCTGAATCGTTTGCAGGATAAAATGCATTCTCAATTTTCCAATACAAAAGCATATGTGTCAAAGTTTGACCTAGGCACAAAGAAGGTCAAGGTCAACCCATGGTCACCATTTTAGCAATTTATGATGGGCCTACGTCCCAGATGCTATTTATCTAGTTTCGTGGAAATCTGCCCAGTGGTTCTGGAGAAGACTATTTTTGAAGGGTTGTTACCATATATGGCTTGGCGGCCATTTTGGTCATGTGACCTGGACCCCATGAGCAAATTTTGGTTTCCCCCACCCCATAGAGGCTCCATATGAAATTTGACTTCAAACGGCCCTACGGTTTCCGAGGAGAAGCGGTTCGAAAATTTTCACATTTTTTGCCTCGGCGAAGTTATACTAAATGGAATGTAATATTTCGCAAGTTCACTTGTAAGATCTCATTGATATCTATCAGTATGCCAAAAATTGTTTAAATATTCCAAGCGGTTAAGTCACTATCACCAATTTTCACAAACGGGTTACGGACGGACAGACAGACAGACCATATATGGCTTGGCGGCCATTTTGGTCATGTGACCTGGACCCCATGAGCAAATTTTGGTTTCCCCCGGCCCATAGTGGCTTCATATGAAATTTGATTTCAATCGGCCCAACGGTTTCCAAGGAGAAGCAGTTCGAAAATTTTCACATTTTTCGCCTCGGCGAGGCTATACTAAATGGAATGTAATATTTCGCAAGTTCATTGGTTAGATCTCATTGATATCTATCGGTATGCCAAAATGTTTAAATATTCCAAGCGGTTAAGTCACTATCACCAATTTTCACAAACGGGTTGCAGACGGACAGACAGACAGACCATATATGGCTTGGCGGTCACCATTTTAGCAATTTATGATGGACCTACGTCCCGGATGCTATTTATCAAGTTTCGTGGAAATCTGCCCAGTGGTTCTGGAGAAGACTATTTATGAAGGGTTTTTACCATATATGGCTTGGCGGCCATTTTGGTCATGTGACCTGGACCCCATGAGCAAATTTTGGTTTCCCTATCAGATAGAGGCTCCATATGAAATTTGACTTAAATCGGCCCAACGGTTTCCGAGGAGAAGCAGTTCAAAAATTTTCACATTTTTTGTCTCGGCGAGGCTATACTAAATGGAATGTAATATTTCGCAAGCTCATTGGTTAGATCTCATTGATATCTATCAGTATGGCAAAAAAATGTTTAAATATTCCAAGCGGCTAAGCCACTATCACAAGTTTTCACAAATGGGTTACGGACGGACAGACAGACAGACCATATATGGCTTGGCGGCCATTTTGTTAATGTGACCTGGACCCCATGAGCAAATTCTGGTTTCCCCAATCCCATAGAGGCTCCATATGAAATTTGACTTCAATCGGCCCAACGGTTTCCGAGGAGAAGCAGTTCAAAAATTTTCACATTTTTTGCCTCGGCGAAGCTATACTAAATGGAATGTAATATTTCGCAAGTTCATTGGTAAGATCTCATTGATATCTATCAGTATGCCAAAAACTGTTTAAATAATCCAAGCGGTTAAACCACTATTACCATTTTTCACAAACGGGTTACGGACGGACAGACAGACAGACCATATATGGCTTGGCGGCCATTTTGGTCATGTGACCTGGACCCCATGAGCAAATTTTGGTTTCCCCCATCCCAAAGAGGCTCCATATGAAATTTGACTTCAATCGGCCCAACGGTTTCCGAGGAGAAGCAGTTCAAAATTTTTCACATTTTTTGCCTCGGCGAGGCTATACTAAATGGAATGTAATATTTCACAAGTACATTGGTAAGATCTCATTGATATCTAACAGTATGCCAAAAATTGTTTAAATATTCCAAGCGGTTAAGTCACTATCACCAATTTTCACAAACGGGTTACAGACGGACAGACAGACAGACCATATATGGCTTGGCGGCCATTTTGGTCATGTGACCTGGACCCCATGAGCAAATTTTGGTTCCCCCCGTCCCATAGAGGCTTCATATGAAATTTGATTTCAATCGGCCCAACGGTTTCCAAGGAGAAGCAGTTCGAAAATTTTCACATTTTTCGCCTCGGTGAGGCTATACTAAATGGAATGTAATATTCCGCAAGTTCATTGGTTAGATCTCATTGATATCTATCAGTATGCCAAAAATTGTTTAAATATTCCAAGCGGTTAAGTCACTATCACCAATTTTCACAAACGGGTTACAGACGGACAGACAGACAGACCATATATGGCTTGGCGGTCACCATTTTAGCAATTTATGATGGACCTACGTCCCGGATGCTATTTATCAAGTTTCGTGGAAATCTGCCCAGTGGTTCTGGAGAAGACTATTTATGAAGGGTTTTTACCATATATGGCTTGGCGGCCATTTTGGTCATGTGACCAGGACCCCATGAGCAAATTTTGGTTTCCCTATCAGATAGAGGCTCCATATGAAATTTGACTTAAATCGGCCCAACGGTTTCCGAGGAGAAGCAGTTCAAAAATTTTCACATTTTTTGTCTCGGCGAGGCTATACTAAATGGAATGTAATATTTCGCAAGCTCATTGGTTAGATCTCATTGATATCTATCAGTATGGCAAAAAAATGTTTAAATATTCCAAGCGGCTAAGCCACTATCACAAGTTTTCACAAATGGGTTACGGACGGACAGACAGACAGACCATATATGGCTTGGCGGCCATTTTGTTAATGTGACCTGGACCCCATGAGCAAATTCTGGTTTCCCCAATCCCATAGAGGCTCCATATGAAATTTGACTTCAATCGGCCCAACGGTTTCCGAGGAGAAGCAGTTCAAAAATTTTCACATTTTTTGCCTCGGCGAAGCTATACTAAATGGAATGTAATATTTCGCAAGTTCATTGGTAAGATCTCATTGATATCTATCAGTATGCCAAAAACTGTTTAAATAATCCAAGCGGTTAAACCACTATTACCATTTTTCACAAACGGGTTACGGACGGACAGACAGACAGACCATATATGGCTTGGCGGCCATTTTGGTCATGTGACCTGGACCCCATGAGCAAATTTTGGTTTCCCCCATCCCAAAGAGGCTCCATATGAAATTTGACTTCAATCGGCCCAACGGTTTCCGAGGAGAAGCAGTTCAAAATTTTTCACATTTTTTGCCTCGGCGAGGCTATACTAAATGGAATGTAATATTTCACAAGTACATTGGTAAGATCTCATTGATATCTAACAGTATGCCAAAAATTGTTTAAATATTCCAAGCGGTTAAGTCACTATCACCAATTTTCACAAACGGGTTACAGACGGACAGACAGACAGACCATATATGGCTTGGCGGCCATTTTGGTCATGTGACCTGGACCCCATGAGCAAATTTTGGTTCCCCCCGTCCCATAGAGGCTTCATATGAAATTTGATTTCAATCGGCCCAACGGTTTCCAAGGAGAAGCAGTTCGAAAATTTTCACATTTTTCGCCTCGGTGAGGCTATACTAAATGGAATGTAATATTCCGCAAGTTCATTGGTTAGATCTCATTGATATCTATCAGTATGCCAAAAATTGTTTAAATATTCCAAGCGGTTAAGTCACTATCACCAATTTTCACAAACGGGTTACAGACGGACAGACAGACAGACCATATATGGCTTGGCGGTCACCATTTTAGCAATTTATGATGGACCTACGTCCCGGATGCTATTTATCAAGTTTCGTGGAAATCTGCCCAGTGGTTCTGGAGAAGACTATTTATGAAGGGTTTTTACCATATATGGCTTGGCGGCCATTTTGGTCATGTGACCTGGACCCCATGAGCAAATTTTGGTTTCCCTATCAGATAGAGGCTCCATATGAAATTTGACTTAAATCGGCCCAACGGTTTCCGAGGAGAAGCAGTTCAAAAATTTTCACATTTTTTGTCTCGGCGAGGCTATACTAAATGGAATGTAATATTTCGCAAGCTCATTGGTTAGATCTCATTGATATCTATCAGTATGGCAAAAAAATGTTTAAATATTCCAAGCGGCTAAGCCACTATCACAAGTTTTCACAAATGGGTTACGGACGGACAGACAGACAGACCATATATGGCTTGGCGGCCATTTTGTTAATGTGACCTGGACCCCATGAGCAAATTCTGGTTTCCCCAATCCCATAGAGGCTCCATATGAAATTTGACTTCAATCGGCCCAACGGTTTCCGAGGAGAAGCAGTTCAAAAATTTTCACATTTTTTGCCTCGGCGAAGCTATACTAAATGGAATGTAATATTTCGCAAGTTCATTGGTAAGATCTCATTGATATCTATCAGTATGCCAAAAACTGTTTAAATAATCCAAGCGGTTAAACCACTATTACCATTTTTCACAAACGGGTTACGGACGGACAGACAGACAGACCATATATGGCTTGGCGGCCATTTTGGTCATGTGACCTGGACCCCATGAGCAAATTTTGGTTTCCCCCATCCCAAAGAGGCTCCATATGAAATTTGACTTCAATCGGCCCAACGGTTTCCGAGGAGAAGCAGTTCAAAATTTTTCACATTTTTTGCCTCGGCGAGGCTATACTAAATGGAATGTAATATTTCACAAGTACATTGGTAAGATCTCATTGATATCTAACAGTATGCCAAAAATTGTTTAAATATTCCAAGCGGTTAAGTCACTATCACCAATTTTCACAAACGGGTTACAGACGGACAGACAGACAGACCATATATGGCTTGGCGGCCATTTTGGTCATGTGACCTGGACCCCATGAGCAAATTTTGGTTCCCCCCGTCCCATAGAGGCTTCATATGAAATTTGATTTCAATCGGCCCAACGGTTTCCAAGGAGAAGCAGTTCGAAAATTTTCACATTTTTCGCCTCGGTGAGGCTATACTAAATGGAATGTAATATTCCGCAAGTTCATTGGTTAGATCTCATTGATATCTATCAGTATGCCAAAAATTGTTTAAATATACCAAGCGGTTAAGTCACTATCACCAATTTTCACAAATGGGTTACGGACGGACCCAAAGAAGGTCAAGGTCAACCCAGGGTCACCATTTTAGCAATTTATGATGGGCCTACGTCCCTGATGCTATTTATCAAGTTTCGTGGAAATCTGCCCAGTGGTTCTGGAGAAGACTATTTATGAAGGGTTTTTACCATATATGGCTTGACGGCCATTTTGGTCATGTGACCTGGACCCCATGAGCAAATTTTGGTTTCCCTATCCCATAGAGGCTCCATATGAAATTTGACTTAAATCGGCCCAACGGTTTCCGAGGAGAAGCAGTTCAAAAATTTTCACATTTTTTGCCTCGGCGAGGCTATACTAAATGGAATGTAATATTTCGCAAGCTCATTGGTTAGATCTCATTGATATCTATCAGTATGCCAAAAATTGTTTAAATATTCCAAGCGGTTAAGTCACTATCACCAATTTTCACAAACGGGTTACGGACGGACAGACAGACAGACCATATATGGCTTCGCGGCCATTTTGGTCATGTGACCTGGACCCCATTAGCAAATTTTGGTTTCCCCCATCCCATAGAGGCTCCATATGAAATTTGACTTCAATCGGCCCAACGGTTTCCGAGAAGAAGCAGTTCAACAATTTTCACATTTTTTGCCTCGGCGAGGCTATACTAAATGGAATGTAATATTTCGCAAGCTCATTGGTTAGATCTCATTGATATCTATCAGTATGCTAAAAATTGTTTAAATATTCCAAGCGGTTACTATCACCAATTTTCACAAACGGGTTACGGACGGACGGACAGACTGACAGAATGACACGGTGATTTTAGGGCACTCTTAGAAATCAACCGACTTCAGTCGGTTTCTTTTTCTGCGGGTCGTGCAATGCCTGTTTCTATCAAGATTATGTGACCTTACAACCGAACAGTAGTGTTTGGAACACGTTTGTAAATGTGTTCCTCATTTTAGGGAACGGAAATAATTCCCTAGGGACTCAAGTGTGCGTGCATATGTGTTTTACGTCCCAACAACTACTGCGGTCATACGGAGAAGAGACCTCGATTTAAAATCTCTTCCGAAAGTCTGGAAAAGCCCGTAATCATACACATAACCCCTGTTTAATGAGGCGAGTTTTTGTTTGTTTGATTTGAGGTTTAACGTCCCCGTCAACACTGTAAAGGTCATTTTGGAGACCTTGCTTCCAATTTTGTGGGACTTTTACCCGACATTGAGATGAAATGACATCTCAAGCCCTGTCGCCCAATGAAACCAATAGGGTTTATTAGCATGGACGGTCTGCCTCGCACCGTGGTTCCTGGACAGGCTTAGATCTTCTAAGCGGTTTACCAGTACTAGTGTGCGAGCCAGATTCAGCTCTGAGTGGAAGCATCATGCAGCCCATATATTTCTTCAAGCCCCTATGGGCGGGGGCTATTAATGAGGCGAGTAGCTTTAGCACTACCACAGGGAGGCTTCTAGGGACTCAAATGGGCGGATTTGGAAGAGAAGTCAGCCATGGCACATTTTGAGATATAACAGAATGCCCTATATCACGGGGGTATTATATGCTACTTTACTATGGTATGCCGACTAATATTAACCATAGAGAATAGATTAATAGAGTCTAAGATTTAGATTCTACAAGGAGGCACTTTTAATGAAAGCGCTCATTTTTTTACTATCGACAATTTACAGCTGGATCCAACGAGCCTTTGGCGAGTTACATTTTTTTGGGTCGATTGTTTGCCAGTCGACACAAAGTAACTTAGCACAGAAGCTCGTCAGTACTGATATCCATGTGACTATCACTGGTGGTTATTTATTAAGAAATGCAGTTCATGGAAGTATGAACGCAGTGGATCGCGTGCAAAGTAAATGATTCCCAAAGGGGTTAATGTAAACTTTGCTAGCGACCCACTGTCGTTCATACTTTCATGAAAAGCAGAAAAATTAAGTTTATTTTTTATATTTACACTATTTGCCCCTCATTACTTGGCGAAAAAATGCTTGTAGGGCAAACTTTTAAGGCTGAAAAGCATTTACACGCTGTTTTTCTACTAAGAGCGAAGCAGCGTTGACGTCATCAACGCCCGTAGAGAACAATGGTTTAGAATGATGTCACTTAACGTCACTGAAAATCATGTGATTCGATGCGTTCATGGAAGTATGAACGCAATAGTTTTCTATAGATTTACATTAGACTTTACACTTGAACTGGAAATATTTAAGAAATGAAATTTATTTTTCTGCAGTTCATGGAAGTATGAACGCAGTGGGTCGCGTGCAAAGTAAATGAACCCCGAAGGGGTTCATGTAAACTTTGCTAGCCACCCACTGTCGTTCATACTTTAAATTAAGTTTTATTTTTTATATTTACATTATTTGCCCGTCATCACTGGGCGAAAAAAATGCTTGTAGGGCAAACTTTTAAGGCTGAAAAGCATTTACACGCTGTTTTTCTACTAAGAGCGAAGCAGCGTTGACGTCATCAACGCCCGTAGAGAACAATGGTTTAGAATGATGTCACTTAACGTCACTGAAAATCATGTGATTCGATGCGTTCATGGAAGTATGAACGCAATAGTTTTCTATAGATTTACATTAGACTTTACACTTGAACTGGAAATATTTGAAAATAGCCGCGCTTTTCTTATCGAAGTGAGGTTGGAGTGTTGCGCATGAATGTTTTGTTAAAAGCTTGGCTAGAATAATGTGTATGTTTTGATTATGACCCGACGTTATCCTCTAAATAATGACATGTGATAAATAGAGGATCTTACATGAGTGTTCATGTCTTATTGAGTTTATTAAACGAGTTGAGGAAAATGGATACAATGCGAGGCTTTGCCGAGCATTTTATTCCTTTTCCTCAACGAGTTTAATACATTCAATAATACATGAACAAGAATGCAAGATTCATTTATCATATGACATTCTAAACGCATTTTATTCACGATTGTTTTACAAAAATGCCAATATTCCGCCATTAGTAAACGCGACGTCGTTAAGGACGTCGTGCATGTAACGCTACGGTGTGTATGTAACAATGTAACAAATTTGCATATAAAATCTACTAGTGGATTATTGAATTTATTACATGACGTTATTACACTCTCAGACGCGACGTCATATGATATAGTGATTTATTTCTCCCAAAATAATATTTTTGTCTGAAAAAAAAAATCCTGCTAATTCTCTTATTTCTGTTGCAATCATTGCTGTAAACATAGGCCGTTGGTGTCGTTAGAACCATTCCAGCGATGCAATTCTACCGATCACTCATATTCCATGTTTTGACCCAAATTAATGTAATTCTGCTCCTTGTAGAACATATCTTTCATTGTCATCACGTTAACCAGTCCGTGAAATAAACACGCCTCTAAACCCGATTTTATACAGAGAAAACTGGGGTTTACAGGCGAATAGATTATTTTTCCTATCCAAGACATAGGTTGTGGGCACTCGTAAAAACCGCCTCAATGAGACCCAGAACCTATATTTGGAGTATAAATAAGAAAAAGACCACAAACATTCATCAGAAAAAATGACCATATTGGAGGTATAAAAGAATGTACTATATCACATGCATGTGTTACCAAAGTGGTATAAATTGGGATTTACAGGGGTGCACATTGTTTTTTTTTGTGTGTTTTTTTTTTTTCGTTTTTTTTTTTTTTTTTGGTTGTACGGCCCTTTCAACTTTCAAGATTATTTCACCCATATCGAGCCGACGTGACCTACCGTTGCTCATCACATGAACAAGTCCATGAAATAAAAACCCCCTTAAACCCCACTTTTTATAGAGAAAACTGGGGTTTACGGCGGTAAACATTATTTTCCTTATTTCTGATCCAAGACATAGGTGATGGGTACTCGTTAGAACCGCCTCAATGAGGCGGTTCTAACGAGCACCCAAAACCTATGTTTGGAGAATAAATAAGAAAAGTATCAAATATTTTCATCAGAAAAAAAATGCCTCTTTTGAGGTTTGAAAAATGTACTATATCACACGGATGTGTCATCGTAATGAATGGATGGCATATCATTCCATGAAAATCTGAAAATCGTTTTGAAATAATTACCTACAAAGTGCATTTTGGTACCCTTAGGGTAATTCGTACCAGAAATAAGTACTATAAATTAGATACATCAACAACACGATAACACTTTCCGTATGATATGGGGCGCGATGTGAGAAAACACTTTTTATATCAGTTGCGAAGACAAAGTTGCAGATCATCCTTTGCATTCGTGCAGTCTGATCGGCACCTTTCGCTGCTTGCATAGTTTAATACCTATAGTTTCAATATCTAAAATTTCAAAAATTTTGCTCAACCAGAAAACATGCCTATATACTTTTGACCCCCTAAACCCCCACTTTTACGAGGGCATGTCGATAAGTAACCAGCCTTTTTCATTTCCAAGTGACCGAGACAACCAAGATTTTCATTTGTTGTTTCAATACATGCTATAGTCACGAGGGCAAAATTACATCCTTATCGTGTCATTCACTCATACGATATTGGACGTCAAACATGGCTAGCGATGCAAAAGCAAGTTTTTCGTCAAAAGCTGAGTGCCGTGCTGTTATTCGGTGATTGTATTTGAAAGGGAAAACAGGCCAGGAAATACATTGCAAGTTGACCAAAGTTTATGGGTCTTCTGCACCATCGTAGACACAAGTAAAATTCTGGGTAAGGGCATTCAAACGCGGTAGAACGTCTCATCACGAAAACACACCTATATAATTTTGACCCCCTTGAACCCACTTTAATATAGTAAAACTGGGGTTTCCGGGGATATACCTTATTTTTCTTATTTCTGCTCTGAAATATAAATTGTGAGTACTCGTTAGAACCGCCTCATCTAGAACCACCTCGATGAGGCGGTTCTAACAAGTACCCACAATCTATATTTTGAGCAGAAATAAGAAAAATATCACAATTTTTCATCATGAAATTTTCTTTTTTAGGCGATAAAGGTGGCAATGTATTTGTATAGGCGTGTTTGCGTAATGTTTAGCATACGAAACCAGGTCTAGACGCCCATCAGATGCCCCCGATGAAGGAAAGTGAAACAAAGTGCGCAATCTGGTGTACTCTGATGGAAGAAATAGCGACTGCATTACACATTTCACATGGTAGCGTTTCAACAATTTTACATGCTCGCTTGGGTATGCGCAAGCTAACAGCCCGCTCAGTCCCAACATTCCTTAGCGACGAGAAAATGGCAACGAGCGCAATAGTATGCAGCGCATTGTTGAAGCGGTTGAGGTCAAAGGAATATGATTTTCTTTCACGTCTGGTGACTGTAGATGAGACCTGTGTCCATTATTATGAGCCAGAGAATAAAAATTAAAGTCGCCAGTGGGTAGAGCCGGGGTCTCCGAGGCCAAAGAAGTTCAAAATGCAACCCTATGCTGGCAAGATGAGGACAAGTGTATTTTGGAACGCACAAGGCCTTATTATGTTGGACTTTCTTGCAAAGAAAAGGACAATAACAGGTGTGAATTATGCAGATTTGCTCGACGAACTGACAACTGCGATCAGTGAAAAGCGCCGGGGTAACATTTTGCTCCAACAGGACAATGCAATCTTGAGTCCACATTTGCAAAACTGCAATCGATGCTGTTGAGCGGAATGGTTACGAGCTAATACCGCACCCTGCATATTCTTCGGACTTAGCTTCTATTGACTAATTCCTATTCCCAAACTTGAAAAAGGATATCAGTTAACGTCATGTCCGGTCCAACGAAGAAGTCATGGCGGCAGTTGAGGAGTGGGTCGAAGACAATGGTCCTGTCTTCACTAGTTCTGGCACTGCAACAGCGTTGGTCCAAGTTTATCAATCTAAAGGGGCAATTACATCGAAAAAGAAGAGATCGATCTCACCAAAAGTAAATTAGGCTGTTTTTTTATTGACTCCCCCTCGTATATAGAAAAAGTGGGGTTTAGAGTGGTAAAATATTTTTTTTTTTTATTTCTGTGCAAAAAACATAGGTTGTGCGTACCCGTGAATATTCCTTATTCTTTTTTTTTTTTTTTTGGGGGGGGGGGGGGGGGTAAAATTTTCAATATACATGTATTTGAACAGGCGTGTTTTCGTAATGTAGCCCTTGTAGCTGAGCATAACCTATAGTTTGGAGCAAAACAAAGAAAAAGAACAAGTAAAGTATATCCTCGTTAACCACATGACCATCGTCGCAACAACGTTCAAGCGTCGTATCGATGTTTGTCAGATCTTGACCCGACTTAACACGCCGTATCAATATTGTATCCAAGGTGGCTAGACAGTCTTTGCTGGTTGAAAACGGCTTATTACTCTTCTGAGCCTGTATAAGTAAGTTGGAATAAGAATTCAAATCGGTGTAGAAAGCCCTTAATTACGCTAAGGTCAACAAGAACGCAATCAAATCGCAATTACACAAAAGTGCAAGGGCAAATATAGGCGCCTGAATGGGCGGTTCCAGTGTGAATTTATAGTATAGATATACATGTATGTGCAGCATAGTATTAAGCGAATGGAGAAATGTACTTATTGTCTGAATATTGGCCACACTAGCGAAAAGGTGTTTTCCCAGCATGTGAGCACAGAGAGGACAAACATCAACCTGCGCTACAACAACTTAGTCAAAGTCAAACAGGAGGTGATTTGGTGAGGCAAAGGTGGTGTGTATCTTGCGTTACTTGGGCGTACATCTGATATTGGCTTACAACTGGACAATGCATACTGCCCTTGCAGTCGGTAAGCCTTGAGGGTGGAGTGGGAATCTTCTTACTTATTCTATTTCTACACTTTCATTCATTTTTCCTCTTTCTCCTCTGTCCCTTACTTTCATCTCCTCTTCTATCTCTTTTCTCTGGGAGACGACACAAAATGACTCACAAGGGTTGACGTGTCGTTAAACCTAAAACAATCAATCAAAATCATAGATAGCCTTATCTCTCGCCCTGAAGAAACTATTTGGGGTGGGGATGGTTCTCAGCAGGCACATGACGTAATTGTGACGTCACATAAACGTCGTTGCAACGTCATGACTTTTATGTAACGTCACATCTACGTAGGTGAAGCGTTGCACTAGCGACGTGTGCATGCTGGGTTGGTTTTATCATCAGGATTATTTCACGTATATCGAACCGATCGTTAATCAGAGGTGGCCGAAAACCGGAATACCCGGAGAAAACCATCTAACCTCCCAGTACAGAATTTGGCGTCTCACAAGTGGCCGGAGTGAGGCTCAAACCTCAGCGCAAGAGACCTAATGATTAAGAGTCAATGCTCTTGCCCACTTGGCCACAGATGCCGGTTCAGAAACTATTGGTCAGTGGCAATCGAAAAAGTGCGTAGAGATGACCCAGAGATGCGTAGTCTGCTCTGAGTCTTCGATGGGCGCACATGTGCGAAAACATAGTTTTACCTCTCCTTGTCCAAATACCAGGACAAACATACATGTACTTGTACGGGATGAGTTACAAGTATAATAATGCAACATTGGGACTCCAGATTCAATCTCCTTGTTAGGTTTTGACAAAAGGTTTAAATTATACGCACCTGATCATCAAGGCATTTATGTGTGTACCCATTTACATCTTTATACAATGCACAAACCTACAAGAACAAAATAAGGTTATTCTAAATGAAATATAAATTAGTCTCGTCAAGCAGTTATTTGTCTCCTGACAAATAAATGTTTCCTATTTTTGGATCATAATCGCTTCAGGGTTAACATATATAAACCGCATTTTTGGCTCCTGCAAATGGCCTAATCAGTGCCGAGAGAATCCGTGAGAAAATACTGCTCCATATTAAAAACAGTTACAAAAGTTTCACAGAAACGGCTGATGAAATGAAATGCTATACCTTGTACATTTTATCAGTTTGTTATATAAACAGGCATGTCCTTCTGTTTACTTTTCAATAACAATAAAAATTCTCAAAGGAACATAATTTTATGAATGAAAAACATTGTTGACATTGCGGATGAATACAAGCCACGCCGAGGGTAATACCCGTGTGTAATGGCTTTCGCAAAAGAACTAGGTCTAAAAACCGGAACACTTTGTATCATGACCTTTCATATCGCAAAATTATTATACTATGTAGGTGTTCAAACGGGGTATATTACGTCTCTGGCAGTGCTCGTTCTGCCCGCATTACGGAGTTTTGAGGGTAATTCCCTATGTTAAGCGAGCCTGATTTTCGGTGATGTCCTTGATTTTGTTTGAATTGAGATTTGCGTCCCCGTCAAAACTATTTAGGCCATTTTGGAGACTTGCTTCCAATTTTGTGGATTTTTACACGTGTTCGTTTTATGATCGAGAGGTTATGGGTTCGAATCCCGCCACCAGAGGCGAGGTGTGTCCTTGGGCAAGACACATTATGTCACTGCCCCACTCCAACCATGTATAATTGGATAGCAGTGATGTAAAAGTCACTGCCTCTTTCTTCGAGTTCGAGAGCGATCCAATAAGCTTGAATCTTTTACGCATTTGAACTAAAAGAAATTAGTTAAAACTAAGTTGTTTATCAGTACTCATGGATGGCCTGTTTCAGCTCTGCGTGGAAGCATCATGGAGCCCAATCTACATGTATTACTTCAAGCCCCGAGGGGCTGGGGCAAGACCAGACTATGTTTCCAATAATCGTTGCATTTGGTAACAAAACTGCTTTAAACAGTTTGTAACAGTATATCTGTATAAAATATAACTATATTCTATAAATGCTACTAATCTGTGCAGACAGAAACAAAAACATATTCAAACAGCATCTGATATGAGTGGAAAAATGTTTCAAAAATACTCATTAAGCATTTAAAGCCAGAAAATACCATAGACTGTTTACAGCCCCCTCCCTACAAAACCGTCAGTTTTAGAAGTGACCCCACCCCAACCCCCACCCCCACCCCCCACACACACCAAACAAAATACTTGCAGAAAAGCCTGTACTCATAAAAGTACCATTGTTTCCTAAAAAAACCAAAATACTGAAATTCGAAATTTTGAACCGCCCGAAAAGTATCAGTCAAAATTAAGAGTACCCCCCCCCCCACACACACACACACACCCGGGGGCCAGACTAGTCATGATGTTTCAGCCAGTTAGGCTCTTCAGTTACATTGCAATATATTCAGGCGCATTCAAGCTAGATTTAAATTACAATATTCTGTAAGCCTTTAAAGCCAAAACAAGAGGGCCCAGAGGGCCCTGGTTCGCTCACCTGTGTGTCACTGTCTCGAGTGCATTCTATTTTTAGCTCTTGTGGCCATCTTGTTCATCAGCAGAGTGATTTTAGCTTATTTGGTAGGGAGTAACCTAGGCAACATTCCTGGAAACTTTGAATCACATTGGCCTTAGGGTTTTGGGGGAGTTTCCGTTTGAATCAAATTTACAATATTTTTCTATTTTTACCTTCGGTGGCCATTTTGTTCATCCGAGTGGGATTGTTTTAGCCTTTTTGGTAGAGGATAATCTAAGCAACATTGTCGCAAGGAACCTACATGCTAAATATGAAGGCTGTATGTCAAATGCTTTAAAAGTTACGACAAAGAAGGTCAAAGGTCAAAAGTTTTGAATGGCTGAGAAAACCTTGTCACAAGGAACATGCATGCCAAATATGAAGGCTCTATCTCATATGGTTCAAAAGGTATGATAAAGTAGGTCACAGGTCAAGGTCACAGGTCAAATCCTTATGAGTGGATAGCCCTTGTCAGAAGGAACATACATGTCAAATTTGAAGGCTCTATCTCAAACGGTTCAAAAGTTATGACAAAATAACCTACTGATCTACTTTTTGATTTGACATGACCCATATTCGATCTTAACTGAGATATTGTCCAGATGATCATTCTGAGCAAGTTTTGACTGAAACTGTGGCCTCTAAGAGTGTTCAAAACGTTTTT
Organism: Lucinisca nassula; assembly: GCA_963580285.1. Taxonomy (NCBI): domain Eukaryota; kingdom Metazoa; phylum Mollusca; class Bivalvia; order Lucinida; family Lucinidae; genus Lucinisca; species Lucinisca nassula. The sequence continues at coordinate 76,661,464 of OY757010.1, forward strand.
CTATTATTTGACCTGCTGACCTACTTTTTGACCCGACATAACCCATATTCAAATTTGACACAGATATTGTCAAGATGATCATTCTCAGCAAGTTTGATGATGATCGGACCACAATTTGGGCCTCTAGTGTGTTCACAAGGTTTTTCAACAATCTGACCTACATATTGACCAGACATGACCCATATTCGAAACTAACCGAGATATTGTCAAATGATCATTTAGAGCAAGTTTGATGATGATCGGACCAAAACTGTAGCCGCCAGTGTGTTCAGAGGGTTTTTCTATGATTTGACCTACTGACCTACTTTTTGACCCAACATGACCCATATTTGAACTTGACTGAGATATTGTCAAGATGATCATTCTGGGCAAGTTTGGTGATGATCGGACCAAAACTGTGGCCTCTAGTGTGTTCACAAGCTTTTTCTATGATTTGACCTACTGACCTACTTTTGACCCAACATGACCCGCATTCAAACTTGACCCGGATATTGTCAAGACTATCACTGAGCAAGTTTGATGATGACCGGACCAAAACTGTGGCCTCTAGTGTGTTCACAAAGTTTTTCTCTGATTTGACTTACTGGTCTACTTTTTGACCCTGCATGACCCATATTCGAACTTGCCCGAGAAATTGTCAAGATAATCATTTGGAGCAAGTTTCATGATGATCAGACAAAAACTGTGGCCTCTAGTGTATTCACAAGGTATTTCTATGATTTGACCTACTGACCTACTTTGTGATCCGACATAACCCATATTCGAACTTGACCGAGATATTGTCAAAATGATCATTTTGGGCAAGTCCGATGATGATCGGACCAAAACTGTGGCCTTTAGTGTGTTCACAAGGTTTTTCTATGATTTGACCTACTGACCTACTTTTTGACCCGACATGACCCGTATTCAAACTTGTCAAAAATATTGTCAAGATGATCATTCTGGGCAGGTTTGATAATAATTGGACCAAAACTGAGGCCCCTAGTGTATTCACAAGGTTTTTCTAAGATTTGACCTACTGTCCGACTTTTTGACCTGGCATGACTCATATTCGAATGTGACCAAGATATTATCAAGATGATCATTCTGAGCAAGTTTGATGATGATTGGACATAAATTGTGGCCTCTAGTGTGTTCAGAAGGTTTTTCTATGATTTGACCTACTGAACTACTTTTTGACCCGACAACACTCATATTCGAAGTTGACTGAGATATTGTCAAGATGATCATTCTGGGCAAGTTTGATGATGATCGGACCATAACTGTGGCCTCCCGTGTCTTCACAAGGTTTTTTTTTATTTGACCTACTGACCTACTTTTTGACCCGACATGACCCATATTCGAACTTGACCAAGATTTTGTGGTGGTACAAATTGTGTGTATGTTTAGTTAAAATCAGATCATAAATGAAGATGCTATCGTGCGGACAAGACCAAAATAGGCAATTTTTGCCCTTTCAGGGGCCGTAACTCCGTAACACATGATGGGATATGGCTGGTTCATGAAAGGAACCCAGATCTCATGGTGGTATAAGTTGTGTGCAAGTCTGGTTAAAATTAAATCATAAATGAAGATGCTATCGTGCGGACAATACCAATATAGGCAATTTTTGCCCTTTCAGGGGCCGTTACTCCATAACACATGATGGGATATGGCTGGTTCAAGAAAGGAACCCAGATCTCATGGTGGTACAAGTTGTGTGCAAGTCTGGTTAAAATCAGATCATAAATGAAGATGCTATCGTGCGGACAAGACCAAAATAGGCAATGTTTGCCCTTTCAGGGGCCGTAACTCCATAACACATGATGGGATATGGCTGGTTCAAGAAAAGAACCTAGATCTCATGGTGGTACAAGTTGTGTGCAAGTCTGGTTAAAATCAAATCATAAATGAAGATGCTATCGTGCGGACAAGAAATTGTTTACGCACGCACGGACGCACGGAGGCACTGACGACGGACGACGGACAAAATGTGATCACAAAAGCTCACCTTGTCACTACGTGACAGGTGAGCTAAAAATGCCACAGATTTTTGACAGCCCCCACCCCACCTCCAAAAAGTCAGTGTTAGAAGTGACCCCACAAAAAATACTTGCAGAAAGGCCTGTACCATTAAAAATACATTTTTTTTTTTCATAAAAACCTAAATACTGAAATTCGAAATTTTGCCCCCCCCCCCCCCCCAAAAAAAAAAAAAAATATGTATCAGTCAAAATTAAGAGTATCCCCCACCCCACCCCCAAGGGGGGCAAACTAGCATGTTTCAGCCAATTAGGCCTCTTCAGTTACACTGCAATATATTCAAGCATTCAAGCTAGATTTAAATTACAATATTCTGTATGCCTGATTTAAACAGTCAATCAAATGCCAAATTTACCTAACGCTATCCAAAGTTCAGAAGCAATCGCTTTATCAGCATTCTCAGTGCTTTGATTATCTCTTGCTGCTATTTCGTTCAGCCGAGCGGAACAATTTTACTAATCTTGATAAAGGGTCTTCTGTGAAATTATTTGAAACTTACCCATTTGCCTAGCAGGATTTGTCGTTTAAAGTTGTTGTTTTTCATTTCCATTTTTAGCTCTGGTGATCATTTTGTTCAGTCTAGCGGAACAATTTTAGCAATTTTAACCCATTTAGTACCGGAAACCCCAAAATGGGTACTTGGCAGCCATTTTTAAAATCAATTTTGAAGTAAACACAACCTGACAACCTTAAATTTTGAAATGGACTCCTGCTTTATATAAGGAGGAAGATTCCATTTGGTACAAAAAGAGTTAATAAAGGGCCATAAGAGGAACATGACTGTGACAGTTTTTAAACATGACCATTTGCAAAGGATGAGGTGCCGTTTAAAGGTTTCTTTTTTTCTCTATTTTTAGCTCTGGTGGCATTTTGTTCCGTGAAGTGGAACTATTTTAGCAATTTTGATAAAAGGGTCATATGAAGTGCCTTTCTGTGAAATAATTTAGAAATTGGGCCATTGACCTAGGAGGAGTTATTGTACTAAGTTTTTTTTTCTCTATTTTTAGCTCTGCCAGCAAAATCGGGATAATCGCGAAGACTCATCCTGCGTATCCAAACATCCGCAAGGTACACAGCGACTTTGATCAGATGCACAGGCTGATCTCAGTCTATGATGTGCACACGCATATCCGAGATCACATTAAGAATACGTGCATATCGCAGCTCGTGTATGAATGCTCAGCAAAACCTCTATTAAGGTCAAGAACCAGTGCTTCAGCTGAAGTGCACGACCCGCCAGATGCTTTTAGCTTTATGAGTGTTACCATATATGGGTATGGCGGCCATTTTGGTCATGTGACCTGGACCTAAAACGGTTCCCCCAATAAATGCGCCTTATCGTAAATATATCTTATACTTTAGTACTGTATTCTGAATCGTTTGCAGGATAAAATGCATTCTCACTTTTCCAATACAAAAGCATATGTGTCAAAGTTTGACCTAGGCACAAAAAAGGTCAAGGTCAACCCAGGGTCACCATTTAAGCAATTTATGATGGGCCTACGTCCCAGATGCTATTTATCAAGTTTCGTGGAAATCTGCCCAGTGATTCTGGAGAAGACTATTTTGAAGGGTTTTTACCATGTATGGCTTGGCGGCCATTTTGGTCATGTGACCTGGACCCCATGAGCAAATTTTGGTTTCCCCCACCCCATAGAGGCTCCATATGAAATTTGACTTCAAACGGCCTAACTGTTTCCGAGGAGAAGCGGTTCGAAAATTTTCACATTTTCATCTCGGCGAAGTTATACTAAATGGAATGTAATATTTCGCAAGTTCATTTGTAAGATCTCATTGATATCTATCAGTATGCCAAAAATTGTTTAAATATTCCAAGCGGTTAAGTCACTATCACCAATTTTCACAAACGGGTTACGGACGGACAGACAGACAGACCATATATGGCTTGGCGGCCATTTTGGTCATGTGACCTGGACTCCATGAGCAAATTTTGGTTTCCCCCGGCCCATAGAGGCATCATATGAAATTTGATTTCAATCGGCCCAACGGTTTCCAAGGAGAAGCAGTTCGAAAATTTACACATTTTTCGCCTCGGCGAGGCTATACTAAATGGAATGTTATATTTCGCAAGTTCATTGTTAGATCTCATTGATATCTATCAGTATGCCAAAATGTTTAAATATTCCCAGCGTATAGTCACTATCACCAATTTTCACAAACGGGTTACGGACGGACAAAAGGAAGGTCAAGGTCAACCCAGGGTCACCATTTTAGCAATTTATGATGGACCTACGTCCCAGATGCTATTTATCAAGTTTCGTGGAAATCTGCCCAGTGGTTCTGGAGAAGACTATTTATGAAGGGTTTTTACCATATATGGCTTGGCGGCCATTTTGGTAATGTGACCTGGACCTCATGAGCAAATTTTGGTTTCCCTATCCCATAGAGGCTCCATATGAAATTTGACTTAAATCGGCCCAACGGTTTCCGAGGAGAAGCAGTTCAACAATTTTCACATTTTTTGCCTCGGCGAGGCTATACTAAATGGAATGTAATATTTCGCAGGCTCATTGGTTAGATCTCATTGATATCTATCAGTATGCCAAAAAATGTTTAAATATTCCAAGCGGTTAAGCCACTATCACCAGTTTTCACAAACGGGTTACGGACGGACAGACAGACAGACCATATATGGCTTGGCGACCATTTTGGTAATGTGACCTGGACCCCATGAGCAAATTCTGGTTTCCCCAATCCCATAGAGGCTCCATATGAAATTTGACTTCAATCGGCCCAACGGTTTCCGAGGAGAAGCAGTTCAAAAAATTTCACATTTTTTGCCTCCGCGAAGCTATACTAAATGGAATGTAATATTTCGCAAGTTCATTGGTAAGATCTCATTGATATCTATCAGTATGCCAAAAACTTTAAATAATCCAAGCGGTTAAGTCACTATCACCATTTTTCACAAACGGGTTACGGAGGGACAGACAGACATACCATATATGGCTTGGCGGCCATTTTGGTCATGTGACCTGAAACCCCATGAGCAAATTTTGGTTTCCCCCATCCCATAGAGGCTCCATATGAAATTTGACTTCAATCGGCCCAACGGTTTCCGAGGAGAAGCAGTTCAAAAATTTTCACATTTTTTGCCTCGGCGAGGCTATACTAAATGGAATGTAATTTTTCACAAGTTCATTGGTAAGATCTCATTGATATCTATCAGTATGCCAAAAATTGTTTAAATATTCCAAGCGGTTAAGTCACTATCACCAATTTTCACAAACGGGTTACGGACGGACAGACAGACAGACAAATTTTGGTTTCCCCCGCCCCATAGAGGCTTCATATGAAATTTGATTTCAATCGGCCCAACGGTTTCCAAGGAGAAGCAGTTCGAAAATTTTCACATTTTTCGCCTCGGCGAGGCTATACTAAATGGAATGTAATATTCCGCAAGTTCATTGGTTAGATCTCATTGATATCTATCAGTATGCCAAAAATAGTTTAAATATTCCAAGCGGTTAAGTCACTATCACCAATTTTCACAAACGGGTTACGGACGGACCCAAAGAAGGTCAAGGTCAACCCAGGGTCACCATTTTAGCAATTTATGATGGGCCTACGTCCCAGATGCTATTTATCAAGTTTCGTGGAAATCTGCCCAGTGGTTCTGGAGAAGACTATTTATGAAGGGTTTTTACCATATATGGCTTGGCGGCCATTTTGGTCATGTGACCTGGACCCCATGAGCAAATTTTGGTTTCCCTATCCCATAGAGGCTCCATATGAAATTTGACTTAAATCGGCCCAACGGTTTCCGAGGAGAAGCAGTTCAAAAATTTTCACATTTTTTGCCTCGGCGAGGCTATACTAAATGGAATGTAATATTTCCCAAGCTCATTGGTTAGATCTCATTGATATCTATCAGTATGCCAAAAATTGGTTAAATATTCAAAGCGGTTAAGTCACTATCACCAGTTTTCACAAACGGGTTACGGACGGACAGACAGACAGACCATATATGGCTTGGCGGCCATTTTGGTCATGTGACCTGGACCCCATGAGAAAATTTTGGTTTCCCCCATCCCATAGAGGCTCCATATGAAATTTGACTTCAATCGGCCCAACGGTTTCCGAGGAGAAGCAGTTCAAACATTTTCACATTTTTTGCCTCGGCGAGGCTATACTAAATGGAATGTGAAATTTCGCAAGCTCATTGGTTAGATTTCATTGATATCTATCAGTATGCCAAAAATTGTTTAAATATTCCAAGCGGTTAAGTCACTATCACCAATTTTCACAAACGGGTTACGGACGGACAGACTGACAGACTGACAGAATGACAGAATGACACGGTGATTTTAGGGCACTCTTAGAAATCAACCGGCTTCAGTCAGTTTCTTTTTCTGCGGGTCGTGCAATATGTAAATAACGTCGCCGACAAACATAGCCAGCGTTGACCGTCATTGGGTACAGGACAAACGTCTTCATTTAAAACATCATTATTCTCCATTGCCATGCCTGTTAAATGATAAAATTCTCCAGTCAACCATAGTGCAGTTTATATTTTACTTTTGGTTCTTTGAGATCAGCGTGAATATTCTGAGAAATCAGAAATAAATTATTGGTTTAGACTCATATTCTAGACAGGATTTTAATTATTTGGACCCCATTTTGATTTATATCAGTCTTTGAATCGACTGCCTATTCGAAATTCGCAAAATTGCAGTATGTTTCCTCTGGCTTTCTTTGCCGGATCATTTCAGGGTCACTGATGAGGCTTTATTAGCCGAAACTACGTAGTATGACCCATCTTCTTTCTTATGAATTTTTTCATTGCTCTTAAAGGAACTCATTTTTGATTTTTATTTATTGCAAAACATAATGCAATGAATTTATTTATTTATTTATTTATTTATTTATTTGACCTGCCGTGTACAAGCCGTTTACTGATATCTGGCAGATACAAATGAACAGCTTTATTGGTAACTGTTATATAGTATGCAAATGAAGCGACAACTCAGATCTGTCAGCATTCTCTCGCAATCTATTCATAGTCTTCATAGTACCAGATAATCTTCCGGAATAATCTGCGTTCCCACTATGTGGATCGGTTGACATAACATATCAAACCCACGGAGTTAATAGCGCAGAAGAAAGTCTACTTATTATAGTCTACGGTAATTTAACTGAGACTTTAATTAGTTTTTCTAAAACAATAGTGTGAGTTGTTTACTAAGTAGAACTTACTTAGCAAGGCTTTCTGACAGGCACCAGAGTATATGTTTGTGTTAAAAGTGTCGCTACAAATCATCACCAGTTTACATTAGCAACTTGAACATTAATATTTACATGTTTTTGTTAATGATGATGCTGAAGACATTATGTTCCGGTCGCTGTTTATGATAGTCTACGGTTTATAGGAACGTTTGACATTACACATTTGAAACGTCGCTTATAAATTACGCCAAAATACGCCCAAATTATTGCTGATAAACTAACGCGCCAGTCAAGGACATTTTTCACCCAGTTCTAATAAGCAATAAATATGACACAAAATATCAAATTTCTGTCGGCCAGTAAACCGGCTTTTGACATTTAAACTTAAAAATTCTGCAATTTTCGTCGGACTCCCATTGCTTTCTTTACAAATGGTTCAGGTCTTCGTGCGGTCTTTGCGCCTAAACGAACTCGGTAGCCTATTCTTTTCTATATTACCAGACTGCATTCAAATCATTGGGTCTAAAGCGTGCTGGGTGAGGCGCAAAAGAACAGGCGTTTAAGTGTTATGTCGGGGAGGGGCATATTGTATTTGGAGCGGATAACGTTTCCGTAGGCGTCAGGGTCGGCGTTGGCGTCGGCGTAGCGTGTTTGAAGCACTGTATCTCCTAAGCCTATCGATGCATTCTAAACAAACTTGCATGGTTACACCACTAGGATATGGGAAGACATCCCTTAGGCTTTGCTGACCTTGACCTTATTTTCAAGATCACAAGCCCCGAAATCCGTCAATTTTGGGGGCAAAATGGTTGTCTACACCCTATCGCATGAATAAATAAATGGAATTTTGGTCAAACTTGGTACAATATATCATTGCAACATACCAAAGCTTTGATTAGATTGTGTCGACACACACACACACATACACACACACACACACAATTGTCAATTTTGGCTTGTCTGCATCCTATATCATGATAAATTTGGTCAAACTTGGTACAATATATCATTGCAACCTATCACAGATAAGATTTTGGTAATCTTAACCTTATTTTCAAGTCTACAGGCCCCACAAAACTGTCGATTTTGGTTTTTCTGCATCCTGTTTCGTGAACGTATTGATGGAATTTGGTCAAACTTAGTACAAATTATCACTGCAACATTGCCAAAGATTTTATTTGATTTTGGTGACTTTGACCCTATTTCCAAGAGCACAGGTAGATTAAACATATTTTATTGTCTTTCAACACATTGGGATGGGACATAAGTTATAATCAACAATCTTTCCCCAACCATAACATCACAGATATTCTGTAAAGTGTAATCGTGTCAGTGATAAACAATCTTTATGATTTATAATTCGAAATTAACACAGCAATTGCTCTCCATACATTCATTCACATATTCAGATATTTTCATTATAATCTAAGTGTTTGCAGTATACAAATAAAGTGCATTTATTCTTCATCTATCAACTTCAATTCACTTAAATTAAGGTGAATGTGTACATCATAAAAGAGGTAATTACTTCCTAAAATACTTTCGGCATGGAAAATGTCACCCTCAGAACCAATCGGCAGAAAATTATGAGTTGTAACCAATCACAAAAAGTCTGATCCGCGCAGCATTACGTCAAGAAATATGTGCCATCAACACACTGGTAAAATTTTAAAAGAACGCAATGGTCAGAAATCGATACAATTAACCAACGGCTCCAATCAGAGACACCAAAGGGAAAGAAATACAAACATTGAATAACTAGACACTAATGGAAACATCAATAGCGGAAAGCCAATAGGACAATTACTTTCCCCCAAAATGGCCAATTGGCTATCCAAAACAAAAAGATATAAGCGATACACACACTCAGGGACAATCCATAACAAAAAAGAAATCGCAGAAAACCCGCATTGGAGCGGTCAGTGAAAATAATTTCACTGGCGGGGGGGGGGAGGGGTGGGGGTTAAAACGATTCTTCGCGGCCGCAATACTCGCCAGTTATCCGTCCCGATTTAGACGAACAACCTGTTCAGTCCACATAAAGGCTTCCTAACTCATCAGTGCAACATCTCCGAGAATACAAAAATCAAATAACCCCGGAGATGAAACAACGGTGAGGACTCGACAGCACTTTAAAAAGGTAATTATTTGATTTACAATGGTATACACTTTTATATTTAAAAATGAATGTAATTTGTTTATCATTCAATGAATTAAAAACAACATCAGACCATCGTCCAATCATTTTGAAGACAACCATTGTTTATTTCGATGTCACTGATGTCGCATGAGTCAATATTTTCATAAAGTATCATTAGATCTTATTAAGATAAAACATTCGTGGGACATAGAGCATTCTTTCGTATCTGCAAAATGTTTAACTTCTGATGAAAATTTCTGATATTATTCTTATTCATACTTGAAACACTTCCCGGGCTTCTCCAGATTTACGGATGAGTCTTTAAACCGAGGTCTTGTCTCCGTATGACCTTAGCTGTTGGTGAGACGTAAAACTCAAAAACACTCACTCACATTCACTCACTTGAAACACTTCCTAGGCCAGAGATGGTTATAATTTTTAATTCATTGAGAATTCGTGGTATTATTTCGTTAGGCATGTACTATAGTCTTTCAAAACGCAGTGAGACGTGAATGCACTTTTAATTTTGGACTAGTTCGCATTTTAGGTAAATCACTTTCAGTTGGGATTTTATATTGGGCAATATAGTTTTACTGAGGATCGTACAGCATCATATTAACCACCTGGCCACGAATTCTACATAATGACATTATCAAAAAACTTATTTTTAATTAATTAAAATCCTGTGGAAAAAAAGAAATCCGAAACCTGCTTCCCCTAAAACATGAAATAGTCTTATCACGCTTGAACGTTGAACTCTCAAAGGTCGTTGATAAACTATATATATACTGAACAGAAAAAGAAACGCAACTCCAAATATAAATGCGAGTATTTGCAGAAACAATCATGTTTGCAGAAAATCGATTTAATGACGCAATAATATTATCATTCCTGAATGGAACTACCATAGGGTTCAATTTCCAATGAGAATGTTTGGAACACAAATCCGTTCTGTCATAGAGGTAGCCATTTCACAAGTTCAAAACCATAAGCAGTTAATAGCGAGTATGTCCTCCGTTTGCATTCAGTCCTGCACGTACATTCCTGGTCATGGACAGGATTAAACGATTGATCTCTGCCTGGGGAATAGCATTCCACTCATGTATGAACGCGAGACGCAAGACTTGACGCGTTGTTGGCAGCTCGGGGCGGTTAGGTAGCGCCTATCCAAGACGTCCAACAAATGTTCTATAGAGAGAGATCTGGACTATACGGAGGCCAGTGCATCACGTCAATGTTGTTTTGCTGAAGAAACGCCACGCTGAGCCTTGCTGCATGCGCCCGAGCGTTATCCTGTTTTAACGTAACGTTGTGCTGTAGTACATATGGAACAAGTACCGGTCATCAATCGACGTCAACGTTACGCTGAGCCGTCAAAGATCCATCAATGAATACCAGGGACGTTCTATGACCATAAGATATTCCAGCCCACAACATCAACCCACCGCCTCCAAATCGATCACGTTCAACTAAACAATTGACACGATAACGCTCTCCGTCACGCCTATACACACAATGACGGCCGTCGGCTCTGTACAACAAGTACCTGGACTCGTCAGAAAACATTACGCTACGCCACTGACAAAGGGGAAACAGGGTTGGCCTATGTTGTGTGAGCCACGCCATTCTAACATGACGTCGTCGTGGTGTTAATGGCATACCAACGTAGGGACGACGAGGACCGTAAGCCAAACTCTCGAAGGCGATTCCTGACAGTATCTGCACTTATTCGATTGTTGTGCTTTCCTGGTGTCACCTGAGACATCTCGACGGCTGTACGGAACCGATTACGAATGTGGGTTAGACGGATGTATCGGTCCTGTCGACGTGTCGTGACGCGTGGACGTCCACTTCTGGGCCTGTCATTTGTCGTTCCCGTTTGACGTAGACGCTGGTACAAGCGAGTTATCGTCGATTTACTCCCTTGGAAGTTCCTGGCGATGACAGACTGAGACGTCCCACGTAGAAGCATTTGGACCGCTACGTTACGTTGATCTTGCGTCAAACGTACCATATTCCGTAGCGAAATTTTACCGGACTTATGAAACCTAAACTCCACGTAACACAATATGCCAATATGATGAGGTTACTGTATACATTTAATGTACTGCATGAGGAAATGTTGAAAACAACGAATTGCCAAGTGGAGCGTTAAACTGTACAGATACCGCCCGAATGTTTTCTGTATAAGAAAGTTTAAAAAACATGAAAGAAAATCGCAAAATGATATTTCAGTCAACCTGATGGTTGCATGAAAATCTTTCGGGTTAAAAAGTTGCATTTCTTTTTCGGCTCAGTATATATATAATTTTAATATATGACGTCGCGCCTGAGAATGTAATAACGCCATGTATTAAATTCGGTAATTCAATAGGGCAAACATTTATAGCTGAAAAACATTTACACGCTGTTTTTGTCTACAAAGAGCGGAACAGCATTGTCGTCGTGAACGCCCAATCAGATCGTAGAGAACCGCGGTTTAGACTGACGTCACTTGGCGTCACGGAAAATCATGTGACTCGATGCGTTCATGGAAGTATGAACAACATTGTTTAGATGGAAATGTAAATATTATTACATGTACACTCATGTAAAATCCTCTGTATATTTTCGGACCCATCAATACCTGTATTGATGGGTCCGAGGTATTAAACACAAATTGTTGGTATTCGGAGACCATCGAATTTTAATGCTATGGCTAAAACATTAAAACAAGCACAACGAAAACACTCGTATACATGTATATAATTTTGAACCCCTTGAATCACGATTTTATGCAGTAAAACTGGGGTTTGCAGGGGTGAAACTTTATTTTCTTATTTCTGCTCTAAAATATACATTGTGGGTACTGTTTAGAACCGCCTCAGTGGGTCGGTTCTAACGGGTACCCACAATCTATATTTTGAGCAGAAATAAGAAACATATCACATTTTTTTTCAATTGTAAATTGTCGTCGTTTTCGGCAGTAAAGTTTACAGTGCATTTGTTGGCGTCATAAGGATTAATGGTAGGCTTCAACAACATGATTCTATAACCCTTAAGCTCCCAATTACAACAACTTCCGTCTGCCTTGTTGCCTGCTGGTTACTTTAAAAGTCATTGTTGCAAACAGTGTGGACACAGATCAGACTGCTCCTTCACGAACAGTCTGATCAGTGTCCGCACAGTTTGCCTATTTGCGAAAAATATATGTTTGCAAAACGATTCTGCAGACGGAAAAAACAAACGATATTTTCAGATGCAGTTTTTTTATCGGCGTCTCTACATCATGATTCGCGGTTCCCGCCCATCGGCGCTTGAAGAAACAGATGGGCTGCATGATGCTTCCACTCAGAGCTGAAACCGACCGCACACGAGTATTGGTAAACCGCTTAGAGGATCTAAGCCTGCTCAGGCAAAGCGGTGCGTGTCGGAACGTCCATGCTTATAAACCTTATTGGTTTCATTAGGCGACAGGGCTTGAGATATCATTTCATCTTAGTGTCGGGTAAAAGTCCCACAAAATTGGAAGCAACGCCTCCGAAATGACCTCTACAATGTTCACAGGGACGTTAAACCTTAAATCAAACAAACAAAAACATCATGATTCTATATCAACAGTTTATATTGTATCATGGCCTACTTTTTTCTAGTTGTCTAGTGGTTATTTTCAATAACTTGCTTTTGAAGACTAAGTGTGGTAGTCGGGCCTTAGGCCAGTTGGTTAGCTATGGTTAAATACAATATACCACGAATGTATTAAATCAGATTATGGGTGTAATTTGTTTTGATTAAAAAAAATCACTAAGGATACATGTAATGCATTGTTAAGAGCTCCTGACAGGCATGCAGCAGTAATTAGGGATAGCATTTTTTTTTCAATATTTTTTATATTAAACACTGTTACAATGGCATGTACTGCGTGAGTGCTGGTGTCAAATATCCAGCTATTCGATTGCTTCGTTTTAAATTTGTGGGTCACAGGTCTGCTTAGATTACAATAGAAATGCCAGATAAAATCTTCTGAGGTTTTGCCATTAAGTCAACGAAGTCACGCAAACCTTTCATCCCTGAAGTTTTTAGTTGGAGTCTTGCATCTTTGAATTTGGGATATAGTCAATGTAAGGCAGGAAGTGTAGATCCTGATTCAACGGCTCATTGCGAGCAAGGGCATCTGTACTGGTGTTTGGATTGAAAGCGTTTTAAAAGCATGATTAAACCATACCAGCAGGCAACGTCAAATCAACGTCGGTGCAACGTCATGACGATGCACCTATGTACATTTGTTGTTTCATAAACGGCATGACGTTGTACCGACGTTGATGTGACGTCACAATTACGTCATGCACCTGATGGGGTGTATTACAAGGGTATACATTATTTTCCACGGCGGTGAGCGCTCTTACCCATTAGGCTGCGGAGGCCCATGCAAAGGTAAAATAACCATGTTTCTTGTCCTTTGCGCACCATCTAGTGAAGGTTGGGTACAGCTATAACACAGGGGTCTGTAAAGTTGCATGAACATATCTCACACCGTTTTCAAGTGAGAAAATGACAAAATCGCTATTTTCAATTATCAGTGCTCAAAGGGTCACAACTCCAAAAATCGTAAAGGAAGAATAATGTTTTTGTCTCCTACACATTGTTTCATTTAAGAAAAGAATTTTTTTTTCTGCAGTTCATGGAAGTATGAACGCAGTGGGTCGCGTGCAAAGTAAAATGACTTTGCTAGCGACCCACTGTCGTTCATACTTTCATGAAAAGCAGAAAAAATAAGTTTATTTTTTATATTTACATTATTTGCCCCTCATCACTGGGCGAAAAAATGCTTGTAGGGCAATTTTTTAAAGCTGAAAAACATTTACACGCTGTTTTTCTACAAAGAGCGGAGCAGCGTTGACGTCAACAACGCCCGTAGGGAACAATGGTTTAGCATGACGTCACTTAACGTCACTGAAAATCATGTGATTCGATGCGTTCATAGAAGTATGAACGCAATTGTTTTCTAGGTTTACATTAGATTTTAAACTGGAAATGTAAATATAGTGTTTTACATTTCTTTGAAGTTTCATTAGCCTACCTCACATGGTTTCAAAGTTACGGAGCAGACACAGAAACGTGGCACAATCAAACCAATCAGATTACTTGATGTAATTTATTCCTAGAAATTCATACGGTAAATGTCTGATAGAGCATCCAGGTCCCGGGGTTATAAATTTTTTTCATGCTCAACTCATTTGACCGAGTTTGCTGTGTGTGTTAACGAAGGCCAGGACAGGCTTCCTACGCTATGCTGGTTGCCGAAACTTCATAAAAAACCTTACAAAGCACGGTTTATTGCAAATTCTGGTTCTTGCACTACCACTGGGCTTTCTAAATTATTGGCTTCCTGTCTTGCTGCTGTTAGGGCGCGTGTGGTTGAATATTGTGATAGGGTCTTTGAAAGATCAGGAGGAAATCTGTTTTGGTCTGTGGGGGGTTCGAATGGGGTTTTGGGTGGGTTGGGATCTAGACAGTTTCGTGCTTCTAGTCTGTCTGCCTGCGATTTTTCCACTCTTTACACTACACTTCCTCATAGTCTTGTGGGAGGGAGGCTTGGTGGTTTAATTGAATGGGCTTTTCACAGAGAAGATTCTCTCTATCTTGCATGTAATGTCGGAAATGCATTTTTCACTTCTAAAGAGCATAAGGGTTGTGCACTTTGGTCATGTCGGAAAGTGTGTGGTGCCCTCACCTTTCTACTTGACAATGTTTGTGTTAGATTCGGTACTGGGTTGTTTGGACAAATTGTGGGTATTCCGATGGGTACTAATTGCGCACCTCTTGTGGCTGATCTGTTCTTGTATTGTTATGAAAGAGA
Source organism: Lucinisca nassula (assembly GCA_963580285.1). Taxonomy (NCBI): domain Eukaryota; kingdom Metazoa; phylum Mollusca; class Bivalvia; order Lucinida; family Lucinidae; genus Lucinisca; species Lucinisca nassula. The sequence goes on from OY757010.1 coordinate 76,676,652, forward strand.
CTTCATTTTGTCGCTTTCCATTGATGACCAATCTGAAATTATTGAAGCTTTTGGCTCTACTTCTGGGTGTTTGGGTGGTTTGTTGGATATTGATAATACCTATTTTGGTGGTTTGATCAGTCGGATTTACCCCCTAGAACTTCAGTTAAATAAAGCAAATTCTTCTGATACCGGGGCCCCGTTTTTGGATTTACATCTATCTATTGTAGATGGATTTGTTTCGTGCGGGATTTGTGGTGGGCGCGATGACTTTGATTTTGGGATTGTGGGTTTTCCTTTTTTGGATGGTGATGTTCCTCGTGCGCCATCCTGTGGCGTTTATATTTCGCAATTGATTCGATTTGCTAGAGTGTGTAGTCATGTAACTGACTTCAACACTCGTAATAAATTATTAACGGCTAAACTCCTTAATCAGGGTTATCGGTACCGTAAACTACGCAGGGCCTTTTCAAAATTTTATGGACGCCGTTCTGGTTTGGTTTCAAAATTCAATATTGGACTTAAATCTCTTCTGCAGCAAGGTCTGTCGGAGCCCGAATTTTATGGTGACTTAGTATATGAATTCAGAAAAGTATGTGGCCGCAATGGCTTCGGCGCCCGGTTTCGTGGGGTCGTTCTTCGATATGAAGGGATTGGGTGCGGCATGGATGTTGTGCGACGGACTGCGTGCGTGGTGGTTGGCCCTGTCGCGGTTGGCGGCTTTGCTTCCCTCTTTGGTTGCACGCCGGTGGGTCAGGCCTCGGATTCTATGACGGCTCCGGCGTAAAGGCTTATTGAAAATTAAAGAGATAATGTTGGTTGGTGCCTGATGCTCTGTCTCTGGTCGGGCTTATCGGAGTCTAACTGTTGGTTTTCTTTTGCTCCAGCATTTCAGTGGTTTCTTGCTGTCGAGTCCTCACCGTTGTCTCACCCCTGTGGTTCTTTGATTTCTGTGTTCACGGAGATGTTGCACTGATGAGTTAGGAGGCCTTCATGCGGACTGAACTAATTATTTGTCTAAATCGCGGCGGAAGTAAGGGCGAGGATTGTGGCCACGTAAAATCGATTTAAGCCCCCCAGTGGAAATCTTCCACTGACCGTTCCAAGGCGGCTCTTCTGTGGCGATTTATTTATGTTGTTGTTTGTTACTTACTGTGTGGATCACTTGTGTCTTTTAATTTTGGATGGCCATATGGCCATTTTGTGGGAAAGTAACTGTCCATATGGCCTTCCTTTGTTTAGGTTTCCATTATGGTCTGGTCGCTTAATGTTTGTATTTCTTTCCCTTTGGTGTCTTTTATGGATGGAGTAAGTTAATTGTATCAATTCCTGATCTTTGTTTTACTTCTACTTTAAATGCTTATAAAATACAAAATACAGATAAAATAGATAATCTTTCTGCTTAGATCGACAGAAGCGAATATTTATCCTACTCATAAATATTAGACTGTCAAAAATTGTTGGCTTTGTTTTATTTATGAGCAGGATAAATTTCATGCTCATTTGAGCTGAGCACGAAAAAGGTTTTATTACTTTTGGACCAGGTTCAGCAGGACAAGGGTTATAACAAATGTCATAAGTTGTTTTTATACTCACGTCGCTTGCCTTGCATCTAGAAACAGCTTTACATGCCCCATCAGACGCCTGTTGGGTACAGCTATAACACAGGGGTCCGTTTGCAGCTGAAAAAAAAATAACCACACTTGCTGGCATGGTTTCTTCAACTGCAGGTAATGAGGAGCTCTAAAACTACATGCAACAGGGGATTCCCGGTTTCCTCTTAAGGTGTATGAACATACCTGCCATATTTTCTGTTACTTGTAGAAGGGAGGTACCTTTCGGTCCTGTGTGTGGTTTCCTGAGATATATGAACTTCGGAATAAAGCTCAAGAAGCCTCTATTGCTGTAGTCAAAACAACCCGTTACTTGTTGTTCAAGAAACACCTATACATGTATTTTAAGAAACTCTGTTACCTGAAGTTTAATCCTTTTAGGACCAGAAACCCCTGAAAGGGTACCTTGGCAAACAGTGCAGGCCCGGATCAGACGCCGCAGATCAGGGGGGGGGCTCGACTGTTTGCTAAAAGTTCAGTCATTTTCAAATAGATTTTGATGAAAGCACAACCCCTAAATTGTGGAATGGACTCCGGCTATACATAAGGAGGAAGATTCCATTTGGTACAAAAAGGGTTAAAGAACGTTACCTGTAGTTTAAGAAACCGCAATATCTGTAGTTAAAAAAAAACCTAACCTGTAGTTAAAAACCTATTGTCTGTACTTCAGAAAACCTTGATTACTGTAATTCTGTGAACAAATGGTTTCTGTAGTTCAGGAAACCCTGATAACTGTAGTTCAAGAACCCCCTTTACCTTCATTTCAAGAAAATAGAATGGAGGCAATGATCAGGAATTGATACAATCAACCCACAGCTCGCATCAGAGACACAAAAGGGAAAGAAACACAAACATGAAACAACAGACCTTAATGGAAACATCAATAGCGGAAAGCCAAAAGGACAGTTACTTTCCCACACAATGGCCAATAGGCTATCCAAACCCGGTTACATGTACATGTAGTGTAAGAAATCCCGTTTCCAGCGGTTTAAGAAACCCCGTAACCTATAGTTTATGAAACCCCGTTACCAGTAGTTTAAGAAACCCACGGTATCTATACTTTATGTAGTGAAAAAAAATCTTGTTTACTTTCAGTTCAAGATGCCCCGTTACCAGTAGTTCAAGAAACCCACCGAACTGTAGTACAAGATGCCCCCGACATGTAATTCCATGTACGAGTAGTTCAAGAAACTCCCCTGACTGTAGTTCAAAAAAACGTATAACCTTCAGTTGAAAACATAACTTTCTTGATCAGTAACTTCAGTTCAAAAAGCCCCGGTAGCTGTAGTTCAAAAAATCCCTGTTACCTGTAGTTCGAGAAACTCCCCACTTGTAGTGCAAGAAAGTCCCGTTACCTGTAGTAGCGTGGTGAGCAGAAGTTGCTGTAGCCGGTGCTCTGGTAAACATTGGTTGTTGAGTACTAGTTGTTGTTGGAGGTTTCTGAATACCTTTTGTTGTTGTTTGTTTAGTACTTGCAGGTGTCGTTAGCACAGTGTTTCCTGACGGTGAAATCAAATCTAAAGAAAACAAGAAGAAGCATATTGTGTAACATATTAGCGAGATTAATGATAAAATGAAACACATTTTGCCTATAAACCGTCCGAATATTAGGCTTTATCGATTCATACATCATATACATTATAATTATGAAATATTTTTGAAGGTTCATCGAGTTTGCTGAAAACATCCGAAATTTCACGAGATGAGTGAGTGAGTGTTTGAGTTTTACGTCACGCCAACAGCTAAGGTCATACGGAGACGGGACCTAGGTTTAAAGACTCATCCGAAAGTCTGGAGAAGCCCGGGATCGATTCTTTTGTTTTTGTTTGTTTTATTTGATGTTTGGCGCCCCCGTCAACACTATAAAGGTCATTTTAGAGACGTTGGGACTTTTACCCGACAATGAGATGAAATGACATCTCAAGCCCTGCCGCCCAATGAAACCAATAGTGTTTATAAGCATGGACGGTCCGACTCGCACCGCTTTGCCTGGGCAAGCTTAGACTGCATGCATGCATGGTAGTTAACTCAATCACGGTTGGCAACTTTGCTTCCCTCTTTAATTGCACGCCGGTGGGTCAGGCCTCAGATTCTATGACGGCTCCAACGTAAAGGCTTATTGAGAATTAGAGAGATATAATTCTTGGTAATGTTGGTTGGTGCCTGATGCTCTGTCTCTGGTTGGGCCCATCGGAGTCTAACTGTTGGTTTTCTTTTGCTCCAGCATTTCAGTGGTTTCTTGCTGTCGAGTCCTCACCGTTGTCTTACCTCTGTGGTTCTTTGATTTTTTGTGTTCACAGAGATGTTGCACTGGTGAGTTAGGAGGCCTTCATGCGGACTGAACAAATTATTTGTCTAAATCGCGACGGAAGTAAGGGCGAGGATTGAGGCCACGTAAAATCGATTTAAGCCCCCCAGTTGAAATCTTTCCACTGACCGTTCCAAGGCGGTTCTTCTGTGGCGGTTTATTTATATTGTTGTTTGTTACTTACTGTGTGTATCACTTGTGTCTTTTTATTTGGATGGCCATATAGCCATTTTGTGGGAAAGTAACTGTCCTTATGGCCTTCCTTTGTTTAGGTTTCCATTATGTCTGGTCGCTTAATGTTGTGTTTCTTTCCCTTTGGTGTCTTTGATGGGTGGAGTAAGTTAATTGTATCGATTCCTGATCTTTGTTTTACTTCTACTTTTTAGATCCTCTAAGCGGTTTACCAGTTCTCGTGTGCGGTCGGATTCAGCTCTGCGTAGAAGCAGCATGCAGCCCATTTATTTCTTCAAGCCCCAATGGGCGGGGGCCACCGGGATCGATCCTGCGACCCCTGGTTTACAAAGCATAATCACTACACCACTGAGGCTTCTTTCACGAGGTATCCGCCAAAAAAGTACAGTTTCTTTATATTTTACAGCAGAACGCAATATTGATAAAAGAACGTAAACAAAAAGTTAATATGTTCTATAAAAGGGAAAGCAAAGAATACACAAGTACTTGAAAGTATGGAGTTTACAGTTTTCTGGGCCAGACTAGCTAGTTTCGGCTAATTAGGTTTCATCAGTGACCGTCAAATATTTTTTAGGTTCCATAATGGAATCTATGATCCCAAAGGACAAGAAAATATAAACTACACTACTAATCCCGGCTCACAACAATGAAACAATATGAACGGTGTCGGTCACTAGTGAAATGATACGATATCATTCCACTAGCGTTTGATATCATTTGTATTTGCTTCAGATATGAATTGATTTCATTACTAAGTATCAAATAATTGACGTTATTTACAATGCTGTTTTTCCCCGATGTGAGCTCCTGCCGGTATGTGCAAAAGTACGAGTTTTGTAGCAAATTGCGTCATGAGGACATTGAGACAGCAATAGCTGTATAAGAAAGTTCATATTGATTGGCATGTAAATCGTCTGTTTTACGATATCAAAATGAATGGCTCGGCTGCTGGTGCATAGCCTTAAAATGAAATTTATGCATTTCGAAAACACGCCTATAAAATACTTTGTAAATTTTACCGCCGAAAATTTTCAGATGAAAAATGGTGAAAGTTTTGTTATTTCTGCTGAAACTATAGATTGTTGGTACTCGTTAGAACCGCCTCATTGAGGCGGTTCTAACGAGTAGCCATAATCTATATTTCAGAGCAGAAATAACTAAAATAATGATTACCCCTGTAAACCCCAGTATTACTATATAAAGGTGGGGTTCAAGGGGGTCAAAAGTATATAGTTGTGTTTTCGTGATGACTGTAAATCCAACTAATTACCTCTGCAAATGACAATTTTCAATACAGCTGTACGGTTTGTTATAACTCTCTAAATCTAAATTTGCGACCGGAAAACCGACTTTTTGCCGCCCCCAAATGATATCTGAGCTTTCAATGAAACCCGCTCAATCAGCAAATACTCAAATCAGCCTGCACATCCACACACTATGACATCTCTTTATATAGTCTATAGGTTTATGGTATCGGCGAATGCGGAGTCTGAGCCGAGTTTCTGATCCCAGTCTTCGGTGGTCAAACATGACCTACATGTGTTGTCGTGCGCCGGCCCATTTCAAGACCATAGCACACCCGTGTGACATGTTGCGTTCTTTCATTCCTCCAAAACGGTTATCGTTCAGAAAAAAAAATCTGATATTTTTCTTGTTTATACTCCAAACATAGGCTGTGAGTTCTCATTAGAACAGCCTCATGGAGGCGGTTCTAATGAGAACCCACAACCTATGTCTTGAATCAGAAACACAGAAAATAAGGTATACACCTTTAAACCCAAGTTATGGTGTTTAGAGGGATGTTTATTACACGGACTTATTAAAGTGATACACGGACTTATTAAAGTGATGAACACGTGAGTCGACATTATACTTACTAGTAAGCCCGTTTAGTGCCAAGCCGGCCCAGTGAAGTCCTGCGCTGACGACATTGGACACGGTCATCTGTATGGGAGACGTTGCAGGCAAACCACATACACCAATACATATTCCAGGATTTTTGGGTAATGTACCAATGGATGAGATCGGTTGTGGCTTTGTCTGGGAGCCCAGCAGTCGCCCATTCACATATAAGGCTATGCCATGAGGAACACTAAGGGAGAAAAATTATTTTAACATCCTTAATGTTGGGGATTTTTCAGCAGAGGATATTTTGAATATTCATTCTTATTTTTCCCAGAACACAGGAATTGACGTTTCATGCAAATTGTCTCAATTGGAGACAATTTGCATGAAATGTCAAAACCTGTTTTCAGGAAAAATTAAGAAAAATATCATAAATCTCACGTCTGCTGAATAAACCTAGAGAGTGGTAGAAAAAATATTAAAATGTGCTAGAATACTGAAATACGCACAAAAAACTACAATGAAACGTGCGACCTGCAAAGACTTAAATTCACCCGTGCATCCACAGCTCCCAGTTTTACAATAGCTAGTGAATTAAGCACCTAGAACTGATGGTCGATTTCTATCTTCATTACTTCGTTTCTCCTCTTGAATTATTTTTTTTCACTCCAAATAAATGTTTGATTGTACACCTACATGCACATACTTAAATGTGCGTTCACTTGATACAAACATCAAATCATGCGAGTCAGGCCTCGAGGTTATAAAACTTTTTTTCATGCTCAACTCAACTGAGCATGAAATGTATAATGCTTATGAATATTAAAATATGAATGAAATAGGCAATTTTCCTGCTCCGATCAGCACAGAATTTTATTTGTCATGCTCATAATTTTTAAAATGCCAGCCATTGCTGGCATTTTAAAATTTATGGACGAGACAAATTTCATGGTCAACTGAGTTGAGCATGTAAAGAAGTTTTATAACCTCTGACCTAGACGTGATTTCAGTATTGCCAAACGAAAATAATTTATTTATGACTGACTGATTGATTACTGATCGGTTGATTGATTGATCGATTTATTGATTGATTGATGCATTACGAAAACACACCTATACAAATACATTGTAAACTTTATCGCAAAAAAAAAAAAACGAAAATTTTAGGATGAAAAATTGAGATATTTTTCTTATTTCTGCTCAAAAAATTGATTGTGTGTACTCGTTAGAACCGCCTCATCGGGGCGGTTCAAACGAGTGCCCACAATCTATATTTTAGAGCAGAAATAAGAAAAATAAAGTATTTCTGCTCAAAAAATTGATTGTGTGTACTCGTTAGAACCGCCTCATCGAGGCGGTTCAAACGAGTACCCACAATCTATATTTTAGAGCAGAAATAAGAAAAATAAAGTTTACCCCTGTAAACACCAGTTTTATTATATAAAAGTGGGGTTCAAGGGGGTCAGAATTATATAGTAGTGTTTTCGTGATGGGGTTTGAAAATGAATAAAACAGTCAAATCAGAACAGAATGATACTCACGCGAACGATAAGACTATATGATGATGATGATTTGGCCTTGGTGTAAAAGCTGCTATCAGATTGTACCAATTGTTGTTGTACTGCACACCGTAGTGCAGATGACCACTGGTGTAAAAACAACTTGCAGTAAGACCAGGCAGCGAGTGTGGACTGTGGTGGAAAAGATAGGAGTGATGATGATGGTTGTGGTAATGACCAAAACTGACATCCAGCGAGTGTGTGAACCCATGGAAGGGATTAAAATGGTTAAAAATGTTCCAGTGGTGATGGTGTCCATGGCCAAAAAGCTGATGAATAGCACTTGTCGCGCCATGAAACGCACAATGAAATGAGTGTCCAATATGAAGGAACCGACGATGATTGGAGCTTTTTAATGTCACATTTCCAACCACATTGAAATCAGCATCTGGCGTTGAGATGATTCCGTTGATTAAGGTCAGAAATTCAAAGCTGTTGGTCTTGATACTTTCTGACGTCACTGGAAAACAAAAAATATCTTCATCAAGTTTCATGTAACAAGTTCATGCGATGAACACCCTGAAAAAAGCATTACTTATGGAAGAGTGGGGGTTACAAGGGTAGACAGTATTTTTCTTATTATTGTCCAAAATATAGGTTGTGGATGCTCGTTGAACGAGCATCCACAACCTATGTTTTGGTCAGAAATAAGAAAAATACATCATTTTTATCAGAAATCGTCAATTGTATCAGGCGATTCTAACGATCACCCACAACATACGTGTGAGCAGAAAAAAAAGAAAAAATAATATTGTGTCACATGTTTATCATAACAGTGTTGTCAATTTGATCAGACGGAAAGTTAACCTTATGTTAACCCTTATCCTCCTGAATAAATTAACATAGCCACACCTATTTCTGATAACCGACAAATCAAATTACTTCGTAACTTGATATTATATACATGTACGATTCGTATTTGTTCAATTCCCAAACTGTATGACAAACAGTGTAAATCCTTAACAGAAGCCATCTGATCTGCATCTACTCTGTTCGCAAAGGTGGGGTTTGTCTTGTTCAGCGGGATATGGCCAGGCGATTATAAACCGATATATCAGTTATCCCCAATATTAATTACATTGTAATACCTTGCCCTGATACAGTTATGCTACCTCAAGACCAGAGAGCTTTATCAGGTCAACGTGACATTTCACTTTTATGAATGAACGGGACAACTGTAAAAACTGGCGAAAATGTTATTTTACTGGAACAAATGCATGACAAAAATATCATAGGAAAAATTACGATAAGAAGATACTTGATATAAGGACCGATTATCGCACGCCAGAATGTTGAGGCACATTGAGGACAATCGATAACTGATCATAAATTGCATATTTAAAGAGTGTACAAGGGGATAAAGTGATAAATAAAATATAAGATTCGTGTCATTTGGTATCAAGTTTATCAGGCTGGGCCTCGAGAACGCATGTAGAATCGCTCGGCAAGCCTCCAAGACTTGCCTGATAAACATGTTATCAAAACGCACGAATCTGGTATTCTCTTTATTCAACGAATGTGTAGTGTACCAATAGCCAAAATATATAAACACTGCTCAAAGCAATTAAAGGAGAAAACTTTTACGCCTGTATAACATCACCGCTTGGCAATTTTCAAATTCAAGGAAAGGCACTATTTTAAAGTGACATGTTTAAACAATGTTCATGCAAACATCAAGAAGCAAGGTTCACGTGCAAAGCAAGAATGTGAGCTACAGCATAGATACCCCTATAAAACGGCTGAAATTCGGTATGGGGCGATCTGGTCAAAATTTGAGTTCGGATCTGAAACATGTCAATCCTTCGGTTATGCGTTATTTTTGGCTTCACAACTGTCGCTTTGCTAGAAACTGGGTACACCTAAATGATCGTTGCTGAACGCTTTGTTGTATCGAGAAGTGTTGTTGCCAGCCTATGGAGACACTACCAGGAGACGGGCGAGTTTACTAGACGAGAAGGGCATGGCCGACACCGCATGACGTCACAAGGGGAAGATCAATATCTTCGAAATCCGGCAGTACACGGCCAGAAGGCTACAAATCGATTTCCAGCATGCAATTGGTCAAAGGATATTCGATCAAACAATATGTAACAGGCTACATGAAGATGTTCTGAGGGCCAGACGTCCGGCATGAGGGCCTATTCTCAGCAGGCAACATCGTGTACGGCGATATGTATTTGCCCAAGAAGATTAGAACTGGCGACTGAAAGGCTGGCGTACAGTTCCGGCCACGATGAAAGCAGATTTCACCTGAGTGCATGTGATCGACGTGTTCGAGTCTGGAGACGACCCGGAGAACGATACGAGGACTGTAACATTGTGGAAATAAACAGATATGGAGTGGGGTCAGTGATAGTATGGGCTGGACTTTCTTATGAAGGCCGAACGGACTTGTACGTGATGAACGGAGGTACATTGACAGCATTACGGGGTCCAGATCAAATTCTAGATCTTATTGTGAGACCTTTCACTGGGACAATCGGTGACGATTTAATTCTGATGCAGGACAATGCGCGCCCCCATGCTGCTAGAGTGTGCATGGATTACCTCAATCGTGAGAAGTAATGGACTGGTCGGCACATTCTTCCGATTTAAACCCAACAGAACATGTTAGTGTGGGACATTCGTTACAGACGTATCTCACAGGACGATCACCCGACAATGACTATTCAAGAACTCACAAACACCTTTAGACATGAGTGGGAAACACTAGTTTTACAAACAGTTCAAACTTTGGTTCGTAGCATGCCTCGGCGATGCCAGGAGTGTTATGCTGCTCGAGGTGGTCATACACATTACTGCAGGACAAAGTGACTCATTTGCGCATGTCTATGACATTTAAAATAATCTGAAGTAAAGATGGCGAGTTCTCAAACATTTATGCAAATTCTTCCTTAACAGGTTACAGGCCGTGATTTGTAAACTGGCTGCCAATGTTTGCCATTAACATGTTGCAGATAAACTTATTCATCTTTCTGAATCGTTGTTTCATCATCATTACCCAACATCTTTATATTCCTTTAAATGTTTTGAGGTAATGAGGTAATGGCCAAATATGACCGACTCAGTATAAGAAGATAGAAGATAGATAGATAGATTAGTGTGTGTATATCCATTTGACCCATTTTATACTCAAAGACGGACAGCTGGTAAACAAACGGTGCTGTTCAAATCATACGCATCAGGATGCGGAAGAAACTAAGAAATGAATGTAATTTTAACGTACATTGTAGTCTGAATAACATCGTCATGAGCAAAATAAGTGAATTGTTCGTGACACGGTGTTGTTCGTACTTCAATAAATATTAACATTATTTGCCGCCCATAATGTGCCAAAAAAAATGGTTTTAGGGCTAAAACTGAAATACTGGAGTGACCCATGGCTTATTTCGACTTAACTTAATGCTAATGTGACGTCGCTTGAGTCAATGTGAACAACATTGCCTTCCAATAGTTTACCATAGCAACAGATAAGATGGGTATTTTGTGATAGCTGAAGGATAGTTTTTGTCAATTCCGCATTAAAATACTATGTTGTGGGTATTCATTAGAACCACCTCAACGAGGCGGTTCTAATGAATACCCACAACATAGGGTTTTATACTGAAATAAAGAAAACTATCCTTCAATTATCACAAAATACTATATTTTCTTTTTCTGTAAACGCACTGAGAATGTAAATATTGATACTTAACGTGACAGTATTAGATAGATTGGTAATTAAAACCACTGAAAACACTGGTGGGTCGATTATCTCTGAGTTGAGGCTGGAAAATGGTCCTGAACTCAGACACGGGTGTCAATAATGAAACAGATATTGATACACATTCAACAAGTCGAACAACCGCCTGCCGAATCCGATTTGTATTGATACATTGCTTTATATTTACATTCTCAGTGCCTTATACGTACATGTAGTTAACTGTAGCACAGTTGAACATCGTTCCGTTTCTAAAATCGGAAGCTGCTGCTACTGTACGCAAAAAAATCGTAAGCGTTTATGAAAAATCCTAAAAGTCAATAAAATTCATGAATGACACTTTTGTTGAACACATGTTGTGGAATTTCTTTTCGAATTTGCTTCGATTTGCAATCATAAAGCGCCCTGGTCTTCACAAGAAAAAGATTCTGGTGTTGCATCAGTGATTTATCTCATCCTTTATTCCCTCATGCCATTAAAGATTGGATTGTCCTTCCCGAGTCGATCATTTCAACGACTCAAGGTGCTGAGGATAGTGTAGCTAAGTTTACCTCTTTGGTGAGAGCACAGTTGACCATCGTACAGTTTCTGAAATCGGAAGCAGCTGCTACTGTACGCTAAAAAACCGTAAGCATTTATGAAAAACACTCAAATCAATAAAATTCATTAATGGCAATTTTGTTGAACACTCCTGGTGCTGCATCAGTGATTTATCTCATACTCACTTGCGGCGATTGTTACTGTTTTACATTTTACCTGCCATGATGTCAGTTTACACATGTATTCAATGAGCGAAGCCTAATTACAGTTACAAACCAGCTTATCCCAATACCCGTTTGCTAGTTCTGTATTCCTGCCATCAAAATAATAACTGCTTTGTTCAGGGTATGTCATGTTGGCGACTGTACGATTAGTTGCTAGCCTCGTTTTTTTCTACGTACGATTAGCTTCGATGATCACGGCTTGCATTTTTCCAGCTGATTTGTTTGAAGACGCAGTTTTAGTTTTGATATATCATATTTTGATAACGTGACTGAATCACGCCTGTACAGAGAAGCGGGAAATGTCCAATGACACCTGTGAAATGAGAAGTTAGTCCCTAGCTCTCACCTTAGAGGTAAACTTAGCAAACCTATCCTCAGCATCTTGAGCCAGTGAAATGATCGACTCAGGAAGGGCAATCCAATCTTTAATGGCCTGAGGGAAGAAAGGATCTTTGTGAATGTCAGTTCTTGCAGTAGGCGGTATTAAAAGCGAACGAATGGTGGTTTCTACACCTTTTAGAGCGTACAGTCGCAGCTGCTTCCGATTTCAGAAACTATACGATAGTCAACAGTGTGTAGGGATGCAATGTTTTTATACCTCGATGAATGCATAGCCGCACGCGACGTGACATGATCATTAAGTGACGTCAAAAATAAACCATGGTTTTCTCCAATATGACTGGACAATATCGACGTTATCACGTCAACGGCGCTGCTCCGTTGTTACAAGTTCAGTAATTTTGTTCTTGGCGTGATGTTGCTCATATTTCAATCAGAAGTTATGAACCATCATTGATTGTTATACTGCAAAGAAATTTCCAGGCTTTTGATTGGACAGCACAAGGGCAATTATTTTCCATATACCCCGTGAGAAAAATATATTACCCTCTCGCGCTTGCCTTCGCTGGATTGCGATGGTCGCCATTTTGGATTTACTGCAGTTGGTAAGAAATATAAACAAAATAATTTCATGCACCGCAATCATGTCAAGTCAATAAAAACTTTTGTTTGTTTTTAAGTCATTCGGTACTTTATTTCATTGTTTTCCTTTATAAAAAATCTCTTTCCAACATGACGTAAATAGTTTCCCACTCAGCGCCGTGATAATCGTAGTGCGTGCAGAACGGCGCGTTCGATGACGTCACATGAAAACATGTACTTCTGACGAGGTCCGCTACAAATAATCCTTTGGAAAACATTGCAACAAAGTACAAAATGTCGTCAAAAAGCTTTCCAGTACAACAAATTCGTTATTTTTGTTCTTGGCGGGGAATATTGATCCCATATTCCCCGTCAAGAATCAAAATAAATCATAATGTTATATAAATTACAGTCATTTCTTAGCACTTGAGAGAAAATCAGCATAACTCAAGAAATTTACTTTGCCCATCGGAATCTACCTGTTGGTTTTCTTTTGCTCCAGCATTCCATTGGTTTCTTGCTGTCGAGTCCTCGCCGTTGTTTCATCTCTGTGGTTGTTTGATTTATTGTGTTCACGGAAATGTTGCACTGAGTTAGGAGGCCTTCATGCGGACTGAACAAATTTTTTGTCTAAATCGCGACGGAAGTAAGGGCGAGGATTGTTGCCACGTAAAATCGATTTAAGCCCCCCCCCCCTACCCAGTGGAATTCGTTTCACTGACCGTTCCAAGGCGGTTCTTCTGTCGCGGTTTATTTTTGTTATGGTCTGTCTTTGAGTGTTTGTGTCGCTTATATTATTTTGTTTTGGATAGCCAATTGACCGTTTTGTTGGAAAGTAACTATCCTTTTGGCTTTTTTGGCTTTCCGCTATTGATGTTTCCATTAGGGTCTTTTGTTTCATGTTTGTGTTTCTTTCCCTTGGGTGTCTCTGATGGGAGCTGTGGGTTGATTGTATCGATTCCTAATCATTGTCTTCACTTCTATTTAATCCTTCTTCAGAGCACAAAATGGCTGAATGCTACTCTGAAACCTTTTTGACGTTTCTATGTGACATCAAAACGCCAAATATTTTGGCGTACAAAACGTCAAACTAAATGACATTTCCTAGCAACAATTAAATGAGATGGCAGAAAAGCATAAAATAATGAATACATTAGACTGGATCAATAATACACACTGTCACTATGAAATTTTACAAGTATGAATCATAAAATTTCTTAGGAAATTCCATGTTTGTATTATGTTTCACGACTCATGTACAAATAAAATAAAATCTAAACAAATATTGAAACACATTTTCCGCGGTTACTCACGCCTCAGTTATTTTCATTCGGCAAAAAGCCTGATACCCTAAATATTGTAAATGGACCTCTCCAAAGCTGTTGGGTGAAATAATTTTTTTTATAAATAACGAGTTGAACAATATGACGGCGGCTCACGAAAATATTGCTCTCAGGCGGGGAATATGATCCAATGTTCCCCGTCAAGAATCAAAAGAACGAATTTGTTGTACAGCAAAGCTTTTTCACGACATTTTGTATATTGTTGCAATGTTTTTCAAAGAATGCTTTTGTAGAGGACTTCGTGAGGAGTGATTGTGACATGTGAGTCATCAAACGCGCCCTTATGCACGCACTACTTTGTCACGGTGCTGGCGGGAATCCGTTAAAGGCATGAAATGATAGTTTTATAACGGAAAACAAAATATCAAATAGGCAATGAAAGCTTTTTATATATATTTGTTTATCAGCTGAAAATTATTGTAGTGTATGGAATCATTTTGCTTTCATTTCTAAATCAAGGACGGCAGACATCGCAATTCAGCTGAGGCGAGCACGAGATGGTAATATCTTTGCTCATGGGTAATATGGAAAATGCCTTTGCTCGCAGTTTAAGTTTATTAGTCAGTGGAAGTCATAGGACATTAGCAGTGTGACAGCGCTTGTATATATAACTTCGGATCGACTGAAAAAAGACCCAAAATATTGTAAATCAGGCCAACCTTTAGTTTCACACGTTTCACCTATAAAACCTCTGGGACAAGAACACTGATTTATACCAGAACACTTCCCGCCATTCTTGCAATTCACATCGGAACATAACCCTGAAAAAAAAAAAGATTTGTTACAACCATGAGCACAGCACAATCTATGATTAAAGTAAACATAAGGAAAGTGCACCTGCGCCCGTCGGGTATTGGAGAAATAGATTAGACAGCATGGTGCTTCCGCGCAGAGCTAAAAGCAACCGAATCTTAGCATCAGTAAACCGCTAAGAAGATATTAGCCTGCCTCGGAAAATTGGTGCGAGTCGGACCATTCCTTATACCCTAGTAGTTTCTTTGGATGGCAGTGCTTGAGGCCGACCATGCAATTTTTATGGCCATCTTGAAAAAAGTTTTCTTACCTTCCGTCCATAATATTTTCTAGCACGTTTGCTACAAAATCATAAAACTGTCAAAGTAGGAAAACTACTACTTAAAATCATGTTCGTTTGTTTCCTTGAAGCTTTTAACTTCATTACTTGACGTTTTTATATATATAAATAATTCCAATTTAGCTCTTTAAAAGCGTTTTGCTCTTTTTCAACAAATAAGATGTTTACAAAAACTAAACAATTTTGGGACCCTTTGATTTTTTCGGCATGTTAGTGTAAACATAGCTATTTTCAGGCCTTGTTTTATACTTCAAGCAACAACCGTTGTAAATATGTTGTAAAATTGCTCTGGCGAAGTGATTCTGATTCGTACGAATTGTCACAGCATTTGTTTCTTGGAGTGATTAGGGGAAAAATGACCTTTGTTACCTATCATGTCCTTTATTACCTGTCATACTACGTTTCATCTGGCGTCATTATATGATACTGGAATTCGCGAATCGAATTTACTTCATACTTGATCCCCTGTACAACAATTTTTACCAGAACGACCATCCACAATCTATCTTTTTTTTAGCAAAAGGAATTGTAGACACCATTTTCCTTATATAAAACGAAGATTACAGGGTATTCTTAACACACGCATGTTTACGTGATGGCAATGTACGTGTGTGACATTGACGTGACGTTATATAGGCGATGCTGACCTGTTCCGTTCGATCCTCTCACTGTAAGCGCGAAGCATGAGCCAGATTTTGATGGAGATATTCTCAACATCTGGGTGTATAAGGTCGGATGGAGATCGTAGACTATTGTTCCGCCATCCCCTAGGAGTGGCCCAGAGATGTTCTGAAGACAAAAGTACAGGATTATAAATATGAATAATAGCGGCATTTATGAATAGCCTGCGCATCCCAAGAGTCTGAAATACATCATAAAAACACGCCTATATAATTTTGACCCCCTTGAACCCTACATTTCTATCGTAAAACTGGGGTATACAGGAGTAAACCTATTTTTCTTATTCCTGCTCTAAAATATAGATTGTGGGTACTCTTTAGGATGCGGTTCTAACAATCTATACTTTGAACAGAAATAAGAAAAATATCACAATTTTTCATCTTAAATTGTTCGTGTTTTTCGGCGATAAAGGTTACAATGTGTTTGTCTAGGCCTGTTTTCGTAATGAGCTTGTGCTTGTCTATGTTTACATGTAAAATAGAATCCATAGAAAGCCAGTGAAAAACTGTGAGACATTGCAATTAGTGCTGTGTTACATAGATCTAGCTTGAATACGAATGAACAACAAATATCCATCTGAAACAAAATGTAATTTTTTGGCCATTTAATAATCTTCACATCAATATGCCTGTGAAAATTATACGTCTGTAAACCCCACAGTGGATTTAACAAAGTAGAAGTAAAACAAAGATCAGGAATTGATACAATTAACTTACTCCATCCATAAAAGACACCAAAGGGAAAGAAATACAAACATTAAGCGACCAGACCATAATGGAAACCTAAACAAAGGAAGGCCATATGGACAGTTACTTTCCCACAAAATGGCCATATGGCCATCCAAAATTAAAAGACACAAGTGATACACACAGTAAGTAACAAACAACAACATAAATAAATCGCCACGGAAGAGCCGCCTTGGAACGGTCAGTGGAAGATTTCCACTGGGGGGCTTAAATCGATTTTACGTGGCCACAATCCTCGCCCTTACTTCCGTCGCGATTTAGACAAATAATTTGTTCAGTCCGCATGAAGGCCTACTAACTCATCAGTGCAACATCTCCGTGAACACAGAAATCAAAGAACCACAGAGGTGAGACAACGGTGAGGACTCGACAGCAAGAAACCACTGAAATGCTGGAGCAAGCATACATTAATTTTTTGTTCCAAAACACAGACTTGGGATCTCGTTAGACTGTTCTAGCGAGCACCCACAATATATAGTTTTGGCAATAGCTAGAAAGATATGAAAATGTTTCATTATAAATTGTCATCTTAGATGTCCAAAAGAAAATTGTGTTTTTTATTTTTTGGTTTTGTTTTTGTTTGAGCTAGAAAGCTGTCAAACTTTTCACGATTAAATTGTCATTTTAGAGCCAAAATAGAAAGAATGTTTTTATCTTGTTTGTTTGTTTTTGTTGGTGTTTTTTTTTTCTCCTTAAAATATTGAATTACAGTTCATTTAATACTACAAGTCGAATGTTCACTTAAATGGGCCGATACACAATAAACGGTACTACTTGACGTGTCAACACTGAATATTCGAAGAGAATGTGTAAAAAGGCAGTTTAACCAGGGTATTAACATCCCACTGCTTGAACGCATCCTGCCCACAGATGAATCGTGCGACCTGCAGTCTGATCAGGGTCTTTGTAGGCCACGCACTTCAGTTTGTAAGTTTTGCCATGTACCGGCTCTGATAGTGATTGGATTTCTTACTGTTGCGTATGTTTTCAGCTCTGCGATTGAATCAAGGTACTGCAATTCGAATCTCTCCATGTCCGATGAAGCCTGCACTCTGTTGCAGCTCACAGATGTGGACTCCAATGTCAGGGATTGTATCACTCTTGCCTCATGGAACGCAACATGCATGACTGGATCCGTATCATTTGCGGAAGAACACCAACCAATTACCGCGTTGTCTGAAATCACAAAAATGGCAGATCTCCGGATCGAAGACCATTAAAACGTCCAGAAGAGTGTACATTACACAAGGGCACTAAAATAAAGCACACCAGGTAACATTGCTGCAAAGTATCGCCAAAGTATCTGCGAAGCATTGTGAATGTGTTATTTGATAAAATTTCCATGATCAATGAATGGTATCAAAGGCCAATTTTAACACGATGAAGTATCACGATAACACGCCTATATTATTATGATCCCCTTTAATCACACTTTTATACAATAAAAGCGGGGTTTACATGGGAAAATCGTATTTTCCTTATTTCTGCTCTAAAATATAGATTGTGGGTACTCGTAAGATCCGCTCAATGAGGGGGTTCTAACGTCTTAGATTGTGGGTCCTCGTTAGATCCGCCCAAACGTGTACCAACAATCTATATTTTGAGCTGAAATAAGAAAATTATTACAAATTATCATCTTAATATTTTCGTGTTGTTTTCGGTAAAATTTACAGCATATTTTTGTTATGATTTGTCCGATCATTAATAATAGAAAAGTTTAGGCTAAATGAGTGTTAGCAAGTATGCTTTCTACAACAGTTGCATTGTTGGTAATTTGAACTATCTGGGGCCAGTTGTTCAAAACTAACGACGTCGGTAGTTAACGTATCGTTAAATCTTTGATCATTTATTATGGCAAATATGCTAGTATTTTTGCTGAAAAGAATGTGAGCAGCTTTTGCTGCTCACATTTTTCAGCAAAACAGCCAAAATGTTAAATATTTAACTTGCTAGAACAGTTAACAATTTGACCACTAACGAGCTCGTTAAGCTAACAATGATTTGAACAACTGGCACCAGTTCTTTTATTCAGAATTTTATGGCTGTACCAAGCACTTTCAAAATATTTCACTATTATACTGATAAGAGAGGTAACAGCAAAACCGAGGCACCCAGAGCTGTGGTGCTTACCCATGAAACACCTTTTTAACCTTGACTACAATTGCAACAAGTCTATCAATCTATCTCAAAGGTCTTGGATTTATGGGAATCCCAAGCTTATACTGTCAGGGTGGGGATCATTAAAATTCTGTGGCAATCATAGTTTAGTTCTTGCTCTTGTGATGCCTTCTCATTCTCAACCTTGAGTACAATTGTACCAAGTATCATCAATATATCTCAAATGTTGATGGAGCAATAATGATAAGAAGGTTAAACTGTGAAGGGAGATGGCCAAAAGACCATTGCACCATGGTTGTACTTCTTGCTCGTGACATGGTCTTGTGTACAATTATTGTAAACAGTGGAGTTATGGTGACCATATAGTAAATACATGGTTAGTGTCTTTAATAATAAAATATAATCGGTGAGCCTTAGACAATTTTATAGGGGCGAGCTTTAGCGAGCCCCTATAAAATTGTCGTGGCGAACCGATTATATTTTATTATTAAAGACACTAATCATGTATTTAGTTTATACCGCAATTAAGAACAATCAAGGGTTTTGCAATGATTAAGCAAATTTGAGCAGCAGACAGTGTGGCATGTTAAACGACAATCAGTGCCATGGCGCGCACACGTAGTATAACGTGACGTCAAATAGCGCAAAGTGTCTGACGTCACCGCGCCACGGAGACGCAGGAAACAACATGGACGCTCGAATAAATGTTTCTCAGCTCTTAACATGCTGTATAAAAATCTGCAAATAAATAGTTTATTTTAGCTTAAGAAAATATTTTCGAGGTTAAGACGCAACCGCAGTAGCAGTGCGCAATTATTCCAACGGGCCATTCAAACCAGGAAAGCCCGAGAAGGTAAGAATATAGCTGAAATTTCTGAAAATCTATTTAAATAAATATTGCAAAGATTATAACTTGCAGTTTCGTTGTTTTTTCGTGTATAAAAGGTTGCCTGTTATTGTTTACGCTTGCAAATTAGGGACCAGAAAAGTAGGTCCGGTCTATAATCGGTCACTAGATGTATTATAGGTCAGTAGAAGGTATTGTAGGTCACTGCCGATTATAGCGTGCAGTTATTCAACCCCCTTTATTGGGTTACTAGAATGCCTGATTGCGGTATAAAAGGTTATATTGTCAGGGAGATAACTACAGTAGAACTTCGATGGCTCGAACACCGATGGCTCGTTTACCATGGCTGGGTCGAACCCGTTCTTGAGTCCCTAGGGAATTTCTCTACATAAGAAATAGGGAGGGTAATATTTAGGATATTTTCGTGTTTTATCATGAAAATGTATGCTGTGTGTACTCATTAGAATCGCCTCGATGAGGCGATTCTAATGAGTACACACAGCATACACTTTTCAATACAGAACACCGAAAAGATGTCCAAAAGTATCTCGTTATGCCCCCTGGCAGTAGCCCTCAGTGGCTCGAACTACCGCTGCCTCGAATAGATTTTCATGGTCCCAAAGGTGTTCGAGCAATTGAAGTTCGACTGTATAATACTATGACACCAAAATTTATAGTTCTTGCTCATGACATGTCTTTCACCTTCATATACAACTGTACCGAGTATCATCAATATATCTCAAAGGGTATCACAGTTTTGACGATCAAAAGTCAGTGTCTAAAGTCAATTTAACCACCCCCCTGTGGTACACGTGTAGTATCATTCCGATTTAGTTTCTTAATTCAATGTTGGACTTAAATCTTTTCTGAAACAATGCCAATCGGAACCCGAATTTTATGATGGCTTAGTTTATAAATTCAGAAAAATAAATGCTTGACTTCAGTACCCAATTTCGTAAGATCATTCTTCGATATGAAAGGATTAAGGTAAACATAAATGTTATACGATATACTGCATGAATGGTAGGTCGATAACTTTTCTTCCCTCTTTAATTGCACTCCGGGTGGTTGGGTGAGACAAAGGTGACATGCATCTTGCGTCACTGGGGCGTCCAGGTGATATTGGCTTACATTTGGGCAAGGCCTGTTCGGCCCCCGCCCATAGGGGCTTGAAGAAATATATGGGCTGCATGATGCTTACACGCAGAGCTGAATCCAGCCCGCACACTAGTAGTTGTAAACCACTTAGAGGATCTAAGCCTGTCCAGGAACCGCGGTGCGAGGCGGACCGTCCATGCTAATAAACCCTATTGGTTTCATTGGGCGACAGGGATTGAGATGTCATTTCATCTCAATGTTGGGTAAAAGTCCAACAAAATTGGAAGCAACGTCTCCAAAATGACCTTTACAGTGTTGACGGGGACGTTAAACCTCAAATCAAACAAACATACAAACAAAGCAAGGCCTGTTTTCCTTCTCTTGGAGACGACACAAAATGACCCACAAGGGTTGACGTGTTGTTAAACACAAAACAGCCGTCGTCGGCAACATTCTTTGGTGGAGATTGATCATGAAATGTTTTATTCGGTCATTCTCTCCCTTCCGCTGATTCAACAAGGGCAGTTGTCAGTTTCTGGCGAAAGAATGTGCACTGTACTGGTTAACCCCTTGTACACCGGCGGGTCAGGCCTCAGCGCAAATACGTACTTAAAAGTTAATTTTACTTACTGGTGGTTGTTACCTGATGCTCTGTCTCTAGTTTGGCCAACCAGAATCTAACTGTTGGTTTTCTTTGCTTCAGCATTTTGGTTTTTTCATACTCTCGTGTCCTCACCAAGGACTTTGGCCACGTAAAATCGATTTAAGCAGCCGCCCCCCCCCCCCCCCCCCCCATCGCCCGAGTGAAATACTTTTTACTGACTGCTCCAAGGTGATACGTCTGTCGCGGTATATTTCTGCTATAATTCGTCTTTGCGTGTGTGTATTGCTTATATCCTTATATCGGTTAATTTTGAATAGACATTTGACCATTTTGTGGAAAAGTGACTGTCCTTTTGGCTTTCCGCTTGTGATGTTTCCATCAGAGTTTAGATAATTCTTGTTTGTGTTTCTTTCCCTTTGGTGTCTCTGATGAGAGTTTGGGGGTAATTTTATCGATTCCTGAGATCATTGCCTTCACTTCTACTTTGATATCGAATTAAGCATGATGTTCAATGGCCATGAAAGGTTCCTCTTAGCACCACATTTATCAGTTACCCTCTATATTAACTGCATTGCAGCACATTGACCTGATAAATATATGCTAACAAAGGACAAGTGAGCTTTATCAGGTCAACGTGACATTACACTTTTATGAATGAACCGGGCTACCAGAAAAAATGGCAAAAATGTTATTATTACTGTACAAAATGGAACAATAACTCGAACAAAATATGATAGGAAAACATATGGTCAGCTGATACAAACTATATCGACCTGCGGAATGATCGGACGCACTAAGGACCATTGATAACTGATCGTAAATTGCTAATTCAAGAGTGTACAAGGGGGTAAACTTATAAAGAGAATGCAAGATTCGTGTCATTTGATATCAAGTTTATCAGACTCGGCTTCGAGAACGCATGTAGAATCGCTCGGCAAGCCTCGCGACTCTACAAGCATTCTCGAAGCCTTGCCTGATAAACTTGCTATAAAAGACACTCACCTAGAATTCTATATTCACAGGACATAAACAGTCTCTAACCGTTGAGTGAATGCAAATGTTCTTTATTACAAGTATTGGTGGTCCTCTTTTCTCCCCAGGAGTAATGGTTCGCTGATAAATAAGTGCCATGTAACTAATAGGGTTATAATTGAAAGGCTTGGTTGAAATGCATATTTTACCCAATTTTCTGAACTTCAGTTTAACTAAAATCCACTGAGCTCTCCTTTGAGATAAGTACCGTTTTCTAATGTTTGATTGGTTGATTGATTCTGGTTTAACGACACGTCAAACCTTGTGGGTCATTTTGTGTCGTCTCGCAGAGAAAAGAAGAAATAGTAGAGAAGATGAAAGTGAGGGACAGAGAAGAAAGCGGAAAATGAATGGAAGTGCAGAGACAGAAGACTTAACAATGCTCACCCTCTTCCCCTACCTACTGAAGGATAGTAGGTCTTGCACAACCGTGATCCAATATCAGTAGAACGCCCCTGTGACGCAAGATACACGTCATCTTTGCCTCACCCAGGCACCCGTTTTCTGAGTTGGTTATAACAGTAAGAAACAAAACATAACATACCACACTTTCTAATCCTTATCTTATCTGCTGTAAATAGGATATTTTCTGACGTTGCCACGGGAACAAATGCTAAATCTTCCGCTACATCATCTGTGGATATGTCCAATGAACCTTGGGAAAAATAAAAATAAAATCAAAGTAATGAAAGTACTGAGGAAAGTTGATTTATGAGGAATAATTATTATATAACAATGTCAGTCGTAGATCAAGCAGTTATCTAGATATTTTGTTGAAAAAATCTAGAATCACAGGTCCTGGTGTATGAATGTCATTTGACGTGTCACCAGTAACAATTCTGATTCTGGTTCTGATTTGACAAGGTCCCAGAGGGTTAAAAAAATCGACAAAGAAAAAAAATGATTCATCGATTGTTTTGAGTTTAACGACAGGTTAACCCCAGTGGATCATTTTTGTCTTCTTCAAGAGAAAGGGGAGAAAGAAATAGAAGAGACAGTAGAGGAGATGCTTTGTTTGTTTGTTTGTTTGTTTGATTTGAGGTTTACCGTCCCCGTCGACACTGCAAAGGTCATTTTGGAGACGTTGCTTCCAATTTTGTGGGACTTTTACCCGACAATGAGATGAAATGACATCTCAAGCCCTGCCGCCCAATGAAACCAATAGGGTTTATAAGCATGGACGAGCCGACTCGCACCGCTTTGCCTGGGCAGGCTTAGATCCTCTAAGCAGTTTACCAGTAATCGTGTGCGGGCGGTTTCAGTTCTGCGTGGAAGCATCATGCAGCCCATATATTTCTTCAAGCCCCGATGGGCGGGGGTCGTTGTAGAGATGTAAGTTAGGGACAGAGGAGAAAGAGGAAAATGAATGGAAGTGTAGAAACAGAAGAAATAACAACACTCCCCAACTCTACAAGGACAGTAGGTGTTGCCCAACTGTAAGTCAATATCAGGTGGACAAGATACACATCACAATTGTCTCACTCAACTACCCCCACGAAGAAAAAAACGGAAGAAAGAAAGATAAACGTGTCTGCCAATTTCTTCATGGTCAAACCATAAATTTCTAAATTAGCTCAGTACATATCCAGAGAAGTTCTCCTAGCGGACACATGATGTCTTAGCAACGTCGCATCAACGTCGCATTGATACGACGATGCACATACGTTGTGCAGCCGCTTGGAACTATGTTCCTTCGGGCGTCGGGACATAAAAAGGAGAATAATTTGACAAAAAAAAGAGATCATTTTTAAACAATTTGATTTAGACATTATAACCCTGATCAGACGCCACGTTTACCAAAGGCGAATTAAAATACTTTTATCGGCCCCGCCCATAGGGGCTTGAAGAAATATATGGGCTGCATGATGCTCCCACGCAGAGCTGAATCCGGCCCGCACACTAGTAGTGGTAAACCGCTTAGAGGATCTAAGCCTGTCCAGGAACCGCGGTGCGGGGCGGACCGTCCATGCTAATAAACCCTATTGGTTTCATTGGGCGACAGGGCTTGAGAAGCCATTTCATCTCAATGTCGGGTAAAAGTCCCACAAAAATGGAAGCAACGTCTCCAAAATGACCTTTACAGTGTTGACTGGGACGTTAAACCTCAAATCAAACAAACAAAACAAAATACGTTTATTCCAACCTGTACGGGTATTAAAATCCCATAAATGCCAATTAATTGTTTCAATATTAGGACATTCTGAAACAGTTAAGATAGATTAGAGGCCACAGAATGTTGCGTCTGGTCGGTGTCTTCACTATTTGCTAAAGTGCGGAACTTGATTTAAAACTCGCAGCTTTCAACACGTGTTTTGTAATTAGAGCTCTCGAAAGCAGGCGAACTGTAGGTCAGTAAAGGCACTGATAAGCTAACCCTTTTAACCCTGTAGACCGGTGCAGACGCCAAGGTAGAAATACACTGTATCTATGCAAACCTTGTAGATCCTGATAAGACGGCACATAGCTAGAACGTCTCGCCAGAATCTACATGTACACTGTTTGTCATCATGACAGTGAACTAATCAGAAATCCCTTTCTATAAGAATATATTTAAAGCGAGAAGAGTTCTGTTTAGAAACTCAGGGATGAAAGAGTAAAACAAATATCATCGGAAAGCGCGTAGGAAAATAGTTCCAGAGTACTATTTTCTTTTCAGAATTCGTCTTTCTGTGCCAATTTATATTCAATCTGTATAAAGTCCCGAAAACTGAAATATTTTGAAAGACGTTCCATGCCTGCCAAATTAATTTTCAAAAGTTCATTTGGACTATTTGATGCAGCGAACGAACAGCGGAAGTGGAGTAACGCGGTCCAGTACCGGAAGTAGAAATGTAATGACATAGAAACTTGATTTTAAAAATCAACTTTCAAAAAGATATTCGGCAAATATGATGCCATTCTATATGAAAAAGGATCTACTCTCAAAGTGCAGGTTCCTATTCAGTGGAGGTATGATGTGTAGGTATTCTGGCTATAAACTTGCAGTAATATGCATATGTGAGTAAACAATTAAAACATTAACACATTAATGCTTGGCCCCCGCCCTTCGGGGCTTGAAGAAAAAGATGGCTGCATGGTGCTTCCACGCAGAGCTGAAACCGACCGCACACGAGTACTGGTAAGCAGCTTAGCGGGTCATGCTTATAAAATCTCTTGGCTGCATTGTGCGATAGGGCTTGAGATGCCATTTCATCTCACTGTCGGGTAAAGTCCTACAAAATAGGAAGCAACGTCTCCAAAACGACTTATACAGTGTTGACGGGGACGTTAAAGCTCAAATCAATCAAGCAAAAAAAAAACCAAAAAAAAAACATTAATGCTTGCTTTGAACAAAAGGGTAGCCAATATTCGAAGAAGGTTATAATTCATATTCAGTACCATACTGCTTTAAAGTCCCTTTATTTGCAAAGCACTCCTATTTAAACCTGTATACAATACAATATATATTTTTCAAACTATTCATTAGACAAATACTTTTTCAGGTACTCTCCAAACATAAATGCGTTTGTGCGTTAGTGTGTGCATGCTAGCCGTAACGGCTTTCACTTGTACAAGAATTTCTTGTTTTCTGAGCACTTACCCCAGAAAAAAGGACAAAGGAGCCAAATGTTTATTAGATAGTTTTCCCTGAAGGAGTATCCAATCCCACATAAACTTGGTGCATTTTACCTTCATTGTCAAGAAGAAAAGCCACCGTACTTCCACAGAGACACACAATGGAAAATACCCACAATACTGCCATTTTCACGCGATTTCTGCCCTGGTCTTAACCGCCTGAAAACAGAACAATAAACAAAACTGTCATCATTTCCTATCCAAGTTTACGAGAAAAAAGAACATATTTCCACTTGGAGTATGTCGTTCATGCAACATCACGTTACATCAACGTCTGCACGTTGTATGCCTATTTGGAAAACTAACACACTGGTCCAACAACGTTTCGTCGCCGAAAGAACTTTTCTTTGTGTCTGAAATAAGCATGACCTGAAGATAAGGCAACAGTACCTTATGCAACTGTTTGCAACAGTCGCATATTATCTAGGACAATCATTACAAGGGCAATGTTAGAAGACGCAGAAAAAATGCTATTTGGGCGGTTCAATAAGTCAGTTATAACAAGGCCTCACAATCTATGTTTGAAGCAAAAATAAGAAAACTATCCCAAATATTTATCAAAAAATGGCATATTTACAGCGAAGAAAGAAAAGACCATATTACGTGAATCTGTTGGCTACGGGGTATAAATACAATTGAAAGCATGAAGGTTTTAAATACTTTTATACTTTGATCATTAATGTCATTGTATTCTTTGCCTGTGTGTACTGCTAATACCTGCATATATACTGACCGGAATTAAAAACTAGAGCTATCACTAAAGGTGATGAATACCCCCACAAAAACTGCCTTGATAGTACATCAGCGGCATTTTGCAATTTTTTCACTTGAAAGGGGCCATAACTATGTCGAAAATTGACGAATTGTAGTGGAAATCGAACTTGACCTGTATTTTATGATGTTACATCAGTGTACCAAAAATTATAAAAATCGGTGAAGCGCTTTTTGAGTTATCGTCTGGAAACCAAGTCAACAGACCGACAGACCGACCGACCGACCGACAAGCTCACTCCTATATACCCCCCCCCCCCAAATTTCATTTGTGGGGGTATAACTATACACTTTTAAATCGTTTCACGGATAATTCAGTTAAAAATTCTGTTTAAAAATTTTGCTATCTATAGACATAAATCCTTTAACAATTTAAAGAAAACCCTGGTATTCAAAATATATTTGTAATCGTACCTCGACTACAACGTTTTTTTTTTTTTTTTTTTTTTTTTTTTTTTTGTTGGTTTTGGTTTTGTTTTGTTTTTTCGTATACGTAATAAAACGAAAATGAACATAACATCTAAAAATTTTCGAGAAATAAATATTCCATTAAAATTCCATTAAATTTCAGCCAAAAAAAATCAAAATAATGTTTCAAGCAAAGAAACAATCCCAAAATGCCTTCAAACGTTTTGGCATTTTCACTTTTGTCTTAAATATTGATTAAAACAACTGCAGTCCATACTTTTCCAAAATTCCGGTCCAATATTTAAAGGTCGATAACATTTCAACCATTGCGAAAATTTTGATTTTGTAAACAATATAGATGAGTAAGTAAGTAAGTAAGTAAGTAAGTAAGTAAATACTTTATTTACCGAGGGTAACCCAATTGTTACTTATTTGTGACATATGAAGCAAATTGAACGGGTTAAGATAGCTCATGAATTGTTAATCAGCCCACTTTTCGATAAATTTTGAGATAGTAGGAAGAATAGAGATTGGCCTGTAATTGCTGATATCACCCTTTGCACCAGACTTAAAAAGGAGTAACAACTGGCAAAAACGAGGATCACAATCGTGACACAAAATGTTAGACACAATGGAAACTTGAACACCAAGATTTTGACCCTTGCCTTGAAGCTTTGGCCTTACCCGTGTAACCATAACGATAGTTTAATATTTTATGCAATAAATCAGCAGTAGTGATGCCATCGATGATACTTTTTACAACTTGAATTCAAAGAGGTTGGTTCACTAAGTGACATAATTGGCATTATTATCATTATTTTTTATTTTTATTTTTCAAGTTCATAAATTAAATATGTATGCTGTGTACATTTGCAAACGAGGTATTAACTTGATAACTTTGCGTTTTGTAATTCATTTCTTTGTTTATTTCTTTTCCACGACTCGTTTACAAAGTTCAATAATACATGAACACTCGTGTAAGATCCTCTATGTACTTGTTTGAATCAGTTTTAATTACCATCTTATAATATACAACTTGAAACCCTCAATAGACATCTCATCATGAAAACAAGCCTATATAATTTTGACCTCCTTGAACCCCACATTTATATGGTAAAACTGGGGTTTACAGGGGTAAACCTTTGTTTCTTATTTCTGCTCTAAAATATAGAGTGTAGGTACTCGTTAGAACCGCCTCGATCTATATTTTGAGCAGAAATAAGAAAAATATCACAATTTTTCATCTTAAAATTTTCGTTTTTTTTTTTTTTGTCGGCGGTAAAGTTTACAATGTGTTTTCGTAATGTGAACTATTTGCAGATTGCTTATAGTATAGTAATGCTTTTTTCTAAGATTCCACGGTGTATTGTATGTGTTAGATTAACATAAGTGTATATATGAGTTGTCTTTAATTCACAAACGCAAGCAATTTTACATATTAGACACGTTTATGTGCATGTTCAACGTTGCCAGTATCATAGACAACGTATGTACTATGTGGGTGGGGTAAATCAGCATGTCATATGGTTCTGAAAATTAAACTTTTTATTACGAGTTCATTCAATATGACTCGAGAAATGATAGAGAGTCAAAATGAAGTTATTGAATTGGTGTTCAAATTGTATATGAAGTTCTTACTTCACATGTAGCCAAAAACAATGTATGTTATACATGTATATTCAGAAGGGATTACAGATGTTTCAATACCTACAACCTTTGCGTCAAAATGTTGACGTCAGTTAGACTCCAATATAAGTAAACCAAATTTGTTTTACTAAATATAATGCTTGAAAGGTTATGTAGCCAAAGTTTTAAGCATTACTGAAGTTGAACCAATTTTGGCATTTAGTGAGCCCACCCTTTTTATTTATTCGCCAGTGACAATTTAAAAATGAGTATATATAGTTTTTATTTCCGGTCAGTATGTTTTGTGTTTTTATTTGGATGTCCGTTTAGCCATTTTGTGGGAAAGAATCAGTCCTTTTGGCTTTTACGTCTGATGTTTTAATTTCGGTGACGTGCTTTATTATTTTGGTTTCTTGCATGGAAGGCAGAAGGTAAATTTTATTGATTCCTGACCAGTGCCTGCACTTTATATACGAGACATTGTGCCTTATTGAATACACTTAGGTTAGTGTGTGTGTGTGTGTGTGTGTGTGTGTGCGTGTGTGTGTGCGCGTGTGTGTGTGCGTGCGTGTGTACATGCGTGCGTGTGTGCGTGTGTGTGTGTGTGTTAATAAACAATTACTAGTTTGTAGGAGGTTACTATATGGAGGATGCCGCGCCAAAATGCTTGTTCTAAACATATTGCATGTCGCAGATCGTCAGTACTCAGTGTTGCAGTCCATTCAGGTGGTGTGTTTGATCTTAAGTAAGGAACAACGTAACAATGTGTATATTAAATAAGCATTGTTATGTACAAGGTTTACTTTGCGCTGACAGTAGAGCAAGCTGTATGTAGATGCATGTCATTATGCAAACACACCACCTGTGACAAAGAGCACTCTTTCACATCAAGAAAATTTTACCCCCTTAAACCATTTTATACAGTAACATTAGGCTCTGATGGAAGTAAGGGCGAGGATTGTGGCCGGGTAAAATCGATTTAAGCCCCCGAGTGGAATTCGTTTCACTGACCGTTCCAAGGCGGTTCTTCTATCGTGGTTTATTTTTGTTATGGCTTGTATCGCTTATATTATTTTGCTTTGGCTAGCTAACTGGCCATTTTGTGGGAAAGTAACTGTCCTTTTGGCTTTCTGCTAGTGATGTTTCCATTAGGGTCTAGTTGTTCTTTCCCTTGGCGTCTCTGATGGGAGCTGTGGGTTAATTGTATCGATTCCTGATCATTGCCTGCACTTCTATTTTACAGGGATGCACATTATTTTCTTATTTCTGTCCAAAAATACAGATTGTGGGTACTCATTAGAACCGCCTCGCCGCGGCGGCTCAAACGAATACAAACAATGTATGTTTTGGACAGAAATATGAAAAAGTAACAGAATTTTTTTAATTGCAAATTTTCCTTTTTTTTTTTTTTTTTTTTGGTGGTAAAATTTTCAATAAACTTGCATAGGCGTTTCCGTAATCCCCAAAAGGGTTATTTTTATGATAAAAGTCTGATTTTGTATCTCATATATACTCTAAACATATGTTGCTGGTGCTTGTTGGAACCGCCTCATTGAGGTGGTTCTTACGAGTACCTGCAACCTACATCTTGGAGTTGAAATAAGAAAACTATTGTGTATCTCTTTAAACCTATTTTCTACACAGAGAGTGGGGTTTGTAAGAGTGTTCGTTATACGGACATGTTAACGTGATAACGTGATGCCTTTTTAGCTCACCAGAGCCGAAGGCTCAGGGGGAGCTTATCAGGCAGTTGTCCGTCGTCGTCTGCGTCTCTGTATGCGTCCGTCAGCACTTTCAAACGACAACCCTCTGAAGCCACTCGGCCGACTGGGCCCAAATTTTATCTGTAGGATCCTTGTGCTGGGGGATTGAAAGTATGTGTGCGTGTGTTCTTTTGTGTGTGTGTGTGTGTTGTGTGCGTGTGTGTGTGTGTGTGTGTGTGTGTGTGTGTGTGTGTGTGTGTGTGTGTGTGTGTGTGTGTGTGTGTGTGTGTGTGTGTGTGTGTGTGTGTGTGTGTGTGTGTGTGTGTGTGTTTTAAATTCGAATCATTAGTTTGGTTGTTATGGCAACTTGAGTTCCCATAGACTTATAATGGGGAAAATTGAAAAATGGCATTAACTGCCAAGCCTTTGCAAAAAGTTTGACAAAACTTTCATACAAATGCTCCTTAAGCAATCATCTATCTGCCATATGAATTAAGGCCTACTGCTCATTTATATTGGTTGCCATGGAAACCAAAATGCGAAAAAGTAAAAAAAAAATACTTTAAAAAATCTCCTCAGAAACCGTATGCTCTATGAGGCTGAGACTTTGTGAAAATATTCACCATATTTGCCTCAACAGGTTTTGTGTTTATTATGACATTCAGCTCTTTAATTTGGTTGCTGTGGTTTCCATTGACTTATAATAGATAAAATTGCAAAATTGCATTAACTGCCAAGTCTCTGCAGATATTTTGACAAAACTTTCATAGAAGTATTCCGTAAGGAATCTACTATCTGCCATATGATTTTAGACCGACTGCTCTGTTTCATTGGTTGCCATGGAAATCAAAATGCAAAGATAAGAAGAAAAAAAAGCTTAAAAAATCACCTCCACAGAAACCATAGCTCTGTGAGGCCTAGACTTAAAGGAAATTTTCACCATATTTGCCTCTACAGGTTCTGTGATTTTTATGAAATTTGGCTCTTTAGTTCGGTTATTATGGCAATTTAAGTTTTCATTGACTTATGATGGGGAAATTGAAAAATGGTATTAACTGCCAAGCCTTTGAAGATATTATGATAAAACTTTAATAGAAATGTTGCTTAAGCAATCTACTATGTGCCACATGATTTAAGGCCTACTGCTCGGTTTGATTAGTTGCCATGGAAACCAAGATGCGAAAATAGACAATATACTTAAAAAACGGTCTAGTCAGAAATCATATGCTCTATGAGGCCGAGACTTTATGAAAAAAGTCACTCTATTTGCCTCAACAGGTTTTGTGTTTTTTGTCTGTTTTTTTTTTATGAAATTTGGCTCTTAAGTTTGGTTGCTATGACAACTTAGAATTTCCATTAACTTATAACGGGGAAAATTGAAGACTTGTATTAACTGCCAAGTATTTGAAGATATTATGACAAAACTTCAATAGAAATGTTGCTTAAGCAATCTACTATCTGCTACATGATTTAAGGCCTACTGTTCAGTTTGATTGGTTGCCATGGAAACCAAAATGTGAAAAATAGAAAAAAATACTTAAACACTATAAGTGCCTAAACAGGTGTTGTGTTTTAGGTGACTTAGTGGTGCTGTGTGACCGTGAGATGTCCAGCGTCGTCGTTCGTCGTGCGTCGTTCGCCGTGCGTGCGTAAAGTTTTCTTGTGAATACTCTAGAGGCCACAGTTTTAATTCAATCATCACCAAACTTGCTCAGAATAATCATCATGACACTATCTCAGTCAAGCTCGAATATGGGTCATGTTTGGTCAAAAAGTAGTTCAGTAGGTCAAATCATAGAAAAATCTTGTGGACACGCTAGAGACGACAGTTTTGGTCCAATCTTCATAAAACTTGCTCAGAATGATCATCTTGACAATATTTCGCTCAAGTTCGAAATATGGGTCATGTCGGGTCAAAAAGTAGGTCAGTAGGTCAAATCATAGAAAAACCTTGTGAACGCTCTGGAGGCCACGGTGATGGTTCGATTATCATTAAACTTTCTCAGAATGATCTTCTTGACAATATTTCGGTCAAGTTCGAATATGGGATATGTCGGGTCAAAAAGTAGGTCAGTAGGTCAAATCATAGGAAAACCTTCTGAACACACAAGAAGCTACAGTTTTGGTTCGATCATCAAACTTGCTCAGAATGATCATCTTGAAAATATCTCGGTCGAGTTTGCATATGGGTCATGTCGGGTCAAAAAGTAAGTCAGCAGGTCAAATCATAAAAAAATGTTATGAATATTCGAGGACAGCTTTGATCCAATCATCATAAATCTTGCGCAGAATAATCATTTCGACAATATCTCGGTCAAGTTCGAATATGGGTCACGTCGGATCAAAAAGTAGGTCAGTAGGTCAAATCATAGAAAAAACCTTATGAACACTCTAGAGGCCACAGTTTTGGTCCACTTACCATAAATCTTGCTTAGAATGACCATCTTGACAATTATATCTGGGTCAAGTTCGAAAATGGGTCATGGCGAATCAAAACGTAGATCAGTAGGTTATTTTGTCATAACTTTTTAACCGTTTGAGATAGAGCCTTCATATTTGGCATGTAGGCGCCTTGTGACAAGGGCTTTCTTTGTTAACTATGACCTTGATCTTTGACCTACTTTGTCATAACTTATGAACCATTTGACATAAAGCCTTCATATTTGGCATGTAAGTTCCTGGTCACAAGGGCTTCTCACTAATACAAAAACTTATGACCAGTGTCCTTGACCTTTGGCCTACTTTTTCATAACATTATAACCATTTGAGACAGAGCCTTCATATTTGGGATGTAGGTTCCTTGTGACCTTGTTTCCCACTCAAATAAAAATATTGTGACCTTGACCCACTTTATAATAATGTTTTAACCATTTCATATTTTGCATGCATGTTCCTTTTGACGAGGGCTTCCCATCCATACGAACGTTTTGACCCGTGATCTTGACCTACTTTATCATAACGTTTGAGATAGAGCCTTCATATTTTGCATGTAGGTTCCTCGTGACAAGGTCTCCCCATTCATGCAAAAAATTGACCTGTGACCTTGACCAACTTAATCTTAACTTTTGAACCATTTGAGATAGAGCCTTCATTTTTGGCATGTATATATTCCTTGTGACAAAGGCTTCCCACCCATACAAAAAGTTTGACCTGTGACCTTTACCTACTTTATCATAACTTTTGAACCATTTGAGAGCCTTCATATTTGGAATGTATGTTCCTTCTGACAAGACACCTTACTATATTACCTACCACTTCATTTCTATTGTATGGATCAGTTGAGCAATCGAGGGTCATCATGGCCCTCCTGTTTATGAAATTCGGCAGTACGTTCCATTCTGACACAGGATCTTGCAATGAGAAAGCTTTCTGTCCGATGGGTACCAAGACTTCTGACAGATGGTCAGAAGCACACCTGGCACACATTATCGCATGCTAATCTTAACCTTTTGAGCTTTCTTCAGAGATTTGTCACTATGGATGAAACACAGCTCCATTATTTTACCCCAGAGGCCAAAAAACAGTCAAAACATTGGAAGCAGCCTGGCTCACCCCCGCCAAAAAGGCAAAGACTGTTCCATCAGCTGGGAAGGTTATGGCCTCAGTTTTTGGGGATGCAAATGGTATTCTGCTGATAGATTATGTCCAAAAGGGACAAACGATCAATGGCACATACTATACTTCACGTCTGGCACAGTTACGGGAAAATATTACACTTAAGTGCCGCGAAAAGCTCACTAAAGGTGTGTTGTTCCATTAGGACAATGTTCCTGTACCCAAGTCTGTCATTGCTATGGCTGCCATTTACAACTTTACATTGATTGAGCATCCGCCTTATCCACCTGATCTCACTCCATCAGACTTCCATCTATTTCCAAAACTGAAAATGACTATTTCAGGCACCCACTTTCGGTCCGATGATGGCGTCGTATGCAGTGGATGACTTCTGAACAGTCAAGAAAAGGGGTTATATAAAAGTGGCATTGTGACCCTCAAACACCGCTGGCAAACGTGTAAGATACTATAGGGGATTATGTTGAAAAATAATACAATATGTCCGACAAAAATTCAAATCCTTCAATATGAGGCTCACAAAATATCAATCAGCCCTCGTATGTGTAAGTTTCAAGTTGATCAGATAAAACTGAAGGGGCTAGGGTTGATGACAAGGTCGAAAATGGGCATTTTCAGCGCAGAAGGGGATGCAACTCTATGACAGACTGGCCGATATCACCAGTTTTCGAACTCATCCGAGCTTTTATCCAGGACTTATAATAATATATACTTGTATGTAAGTTTCAGCAAGATCTGATCGAAACTGAAGATGACAAGGTAAAAATAGGCAGTTTCAGCAATCAATGGGGACACAACTATACAATTAATGGGCCAACCTTGCCAGGTTTTGAACTTATCCGAGCGTTCATCCCAGTCTACTTATTTATAAGTTTCAGAAAGATCTGATCAAAACTGAAGGTGCTACAGTTATGACAAGCATTTTCCCATTGTAAGTCTATGGGACCTTGTGGTTGCCATAGCAACCAAAGTTTTCATTAAATTTCGATAAAAAGCTAATGTCATCAATGCCCGACCAGAGGGATGCTACAGATAAGAAATGATTGCGATCGGCCTGCAGATATAACGACAAAAGTGTGGACGGACGACAGATGGACTACCATCCTATAAGCCGGCATAGGTGAGCTAAAAACGCATCTGAAAATGTCTGCTGCATCTTCTCGCAAACTTTTCAAACATATATATGCATGCAGATATGCATGCAGACGAACAGAAGCAGTCTGATCTGGGTCCATAATGTTTGCAATAATGACTTTTAAAGTAACCAGCCTACAATTCAGATGTAATTGTTGTGATCAGTGTCTTAAGATTTAATTCAGTAGAGGAACTAGAAACAAGAGGACCAAGCTAGTCCTGTATCGCTCACCTGAGCTAACAGATTCAAAGTTTAAGGAAGTACCAACCTTTACTGAAGGCTTTATGGGAGGACATGGTGATGACAGGGTAAGCATTTTCTGAAAATCAAGTAGAATTTAACTCTATGATAAACAGGCTGACCTCACCGGTTTTCAAACTCATTCAAGCTTTTATTCCTGGCTTGCTAAGAAGATCCGATCTAAACTGAAGTGGCTATGGTGATGACAAGTTCAAAAACAAGAGTTTTCAAACTCCTCCAAGCTTTCTGCCTGACTTCCTTGTTTGTAAGTTTCATGAAGATCCGTTCAAAACTAAAGGGGCAGCAGTGATAACAATGTCGAAAATAGGCATTTTCAGCAATCAAAGGCACATCACTCTATGATAAATGTGCCGACTTGGCCGGTATTCGAACTCACCTGAGGTTTTATTCCCAGCCACCTTGCATGTAAGTTTCAGAAAGATCCGATCAGACTTGGCCAGTATTCAAACTCATCCAAGATTTTATTCCCAGCCACCTCACATATAAGTTTCAGAAAGATCCGATCAAAACTGAAGGGGCTACGTGATGACAAGGTCAAAATTTGGCATTTTTAGCAATCAAAGGGATGTAACTCTAAAATAAATGAGCCCACTTGGCCAGTTTTCGAACTCATCCGAGGTTTCATCCCCAGCCACCTTACATATAAGTTTCAGAAAAATCCGATCAAAACTGAAGGGGCTACGGTAATGACAAGATCAAAAATCAACATTTTCAGCCATCAAAGGGACAGAACTCTACGATAAATGGGCTGACTTGGCCTGTTTTCGAACTCATCCAAGATTTTATCCCCAGCCACCTTACATATAAGTTTCAGAAAGATCCGGTCATAACTGAAGGGGCTATGGTGATGACAAGGTCAACTAGAGCTGTCAGTGAAACTGACTAGTGCCCCGGCAGCGCTATCAGAAATTTGTGGACGGACAGACAGACAGACGGACGGACAGAGTGATTACTATAGGGCACCCACACTTTCAGTGCGGGGCCCTAAAAATCAGCATTTTCAGCAATCAAAGGGACGTAAATCAATGATAAATGGGCCAACTTGGCCGGTATTCAAACTCATCCTAGGTTTTATCTCCAGTCACCTTACATATAGGTTTCAGAAAGATTCGATCAAAACTGAAGGGGCTACGGTGATGACAAGGTAAAAATTCGACATTTTCAGCCATCAAAGGGACATAACTATATAGTTAATGGGGCAACTTGGCCGGTTTTCGAACTCATCCGAGGTTTTATCCCCAGCCACCTTACATATAAGTTTCAGAAAGATACGATCAAAACTGAAGGGGCTACAGTGTTGACAAGGTCAAAAATCAACATTTTCAGCAATGAAAGGGACCTAACTCTATGATAAATAGGCCACCTTTGCCGGTATGCGAACTCATCCGAGGCTTTATCCCCAGCCACCTTGCATATAAGTTTCAGAAAGATCCGATCAAAACTGAAAGGGCTACCGTGATGACAAGGTTAAAAATCGGCATTTTCAGCAATCAAAGGGACGTTACTCTGTGATAAATGGACCAACTTGGCTGGTTTTCGAACTCATCCGATATTTTATCCCCAGCCACTTTACATATAAGTTTCAGAAAGATTCGATCAAAACTGAAAGGGCTACAGTGATGACAAGGTCAAAAATCAGAATTTTCAGCAATCAAAGGGACGTTACTCTACGATAAAAGGGCCGACTTGGTCGGTTTTCAAACTCATCCAAGATTTTATCCACAGCAACCTTACATATAAGTTTCAGAAAGTTCCGATCAAAACTGAAGGGGCTACGGTGATGACAAGGTCAAAAGTCGGCATTTTCAGCAATCAAAGGGACGTAACTCTATGATAAATCGGCGGACTTGGCCGGTTTTCGAACTCATCCAAGGTTTTATCCCCAGCCACATTACATATAAGTTTCAGAAAGATCCAATCAAAACTGAAGGTGCTACGGTGATGAAAAGGTCGAAAATGGGCATTTTCAGCAATCAAAGGGACGTAACTCTATGATAAATGGGCCGACTTGGCCGGTTTTCGAACTCATCCGAGTTTTTATCCCCAGTCACCTTACATATAAGTTTCAGAAAGATCCGATCAAAACTGAAGGCGCTACGGTGATGACAAGCATTTTCCCATAATAAGTATATGGGACCTTGTGGTTGCCATAGGAACCAAATGTTTAGAGCGATTTCAAAAAAAAGTTTATGTCATCAATGCCCCACCAGAGGCATGCTACAGGTGAGAGATGATTGAGATCAGCCTGCAGGATACAGAGATATAGCTGCTCAAAAGTGTGGACGGACGACAGACGGACGGACGACCCACTATACTATAAGCTCCCCTTGAGCCTTCGGCCCAGGTGAGCTAAAAATCAAAGCACTGACAGCACTGGTGGGTCGATCGTCTCTGAGTGTAGGCTGAAAAATTGTCCTGAATGGGAACTAAGACTGTTTCGTTTAAGCCTCAAATTCCTGTACTATAAATAGTGTAGACCCTGCTGCATTCTGTGGCATCTAATCTGGGTCTAGATATACTGTTTGCCAAGCCCAACCCATTATTCCAATCCAGATTCTATAGATAACCATCTTACACATCAACAAGAGGGCCATGATGGCCCTGGATCGCTCACCTGATCCATAGAGTAACAAGTGGGCCCCGGGGAGGGCCATTATTGACCACAGGGTTATAATGTGCATAATGTTGAGGGAGGTCTAAAAAGGTGAAGCTTCAAACCAAATATCAACAAAGGCTATAATTTGAACAATCTTGGCAAAGGTCCACTAGATGAAGCTACACACCAAATATCAAAGACCTGGGCCTTGCAGTTTCAGAGAAGAAGATCTTTTTAAAGATATTCCCTACATAAGCCTATGTAAAACCAAATGGTCCTGGGGTGGGGGCATTTTTGGCTTCAGGGCTATAATTTAAACAATCTTGATAGAGGTCCACTAGATGAAATTTCACACCAAATATCAAAGACCTGCGCCTTGCTGTTTCAGAGAAGAAGATTTTCAAAGATTATGTCAATATAAGTCTATGTAAAACCAAAGAGCCCCGGGGCGGAGGCATTTGTGGCCTTAGGGCTATAATTTGAACAATCTTGGTAGACGTCCACAAGATGAAGCTTCATATCAAATATCAAAGACCTCGGCCTTGCAGTTTCAGAAAAGAAGATTTTTAAAGATTTTCCCTATATAAGCCTAAGCCTTATAATTTGAACAATCTTGGTAAAGGTCCACTAGATGAAGCTCCATACCAAATATCAAAGACATGGGCCTTGTAGTTTCAGAGAAGAAGATTTTTAAATATTTCCCTATATAAGTCTCTGTAAAACCAAAGGGTATCGGGGGGGGGGGGGGGGCATTTTTGGCCCCAGGGCTATAATTTGAACAATCTTGATAGAGGTCCACTAGATGAAATTTCACACCAAATATCAAAGATCTAGGCCTTGTGGTTTCATATAAGATTTTTAAAGATTTTCCCTATATAAGTCTATGTAAAACCAAAGGGCCACAAGGCAGTGGCTTTTTTGGTCTCAGGGCTATAATTTGAACTATCTTGGTAGAGGTCCACTAGCTGAAGCTTCATACAAAAAATCAAAGACCTAGGCCTTGTGGTTTCAGAGAAGATTTTCCCTATATAAGTCTATGAGTCTATGTAAAACCAAAGGGCCCCGAACGGGGGCATTTTTGGCCCCAGGGCTATAATTTGAACAATCTTGGTAGAGGTCCACAAGATGAAGCTTCATACCAAATATCAAAGACCAGGGCCTTGCAGTTTCAGAGAAGAAAATTTTTTAAAGATTTTCCCTATATAAGCCTATGTAAAACCAAAGGGTCCAGGGGCGGGGGCATTTATGGCCCCAGCACTATAATTTGAACAATCTTGGTAGGGGTCCACTAGATGAAGCTTTATACCAAATATCAAAGACCTGGGCCTTGTGGTTTCAGAAAGAAGATTTTCAAAGATTTTCCCTATATAAGCCCATGTAAAACCAAAGTGCCCCGGGGCGGGGGCATTTTTGGCCCCAGCACTTAAATTTGAACAAACTTGGTAGGGGTCCACTAGATGAAGCTTCATACCCAATATCAAAGATCTGGGCCATGCAGTTTCAGAGAAGACGATTTTTAAAGATTTTCCCTATATAAGCCCATGTAAAACCAAAGAGCCCCGGAGCGGGGGCATTTTTGGCCCCAGCACTATAATTTGAACAATCGTGGTAGGGGTCCACTAGATGAAGCTTCATACCAAATATAAAAGACCTGGGCCTTGCGGTTTCAGAGAAGAAGATTTTTAGCTCGTCTGTTTTTTTGAAAAAAAAATTTCGAGCTATTGTC
This sequence comes from Lucinisca nassula, assembly GCA_963580285.1. Classification (NCBI taxonomy): domain Eukaryota; kingdom Metazoa; phylum Mollusca; class Bivalvia; order Lucinida; family Lucinidae; genus Lucinisca; species Lucinisca nassula. Next base: position 76,716,509 of record OY757010.1, read on the forward strand.
ATCACTCCGGCGTCTTCGTTGACGTCTGGCGTCGTCCTTAACCGAAAACCTTAACCTTGACCATATTTCCAAAAGTATTTGGCCTACCTTCATGAAACTTCATACACATACTCACCATCACAAGAGCTACATTCCCTACAAGTTTTATAACTCCATCTTGCAATTTGATTGCTCTTGTTTGACTTAGAACTTTGGTTTTCTAAAAGAAACTGCAGAAGAGCGTTGGCACCCGCATGCGGTGCTCTTGTTTAAGTTTTCGGTGAAAAAAATCTATTTTTGGCTCCTGTGACCTATAAGTGCAACGGACCAGAACCATTTGAACAACTTTGAAAGGGGACCACCTAAGGATCATTCCTGTGCAGTTTGGTCAAAATCCGATCAGTGGTTTAGGAGGAGATGTCGTTTGAAGAAATTGTTTACGCACGGACGGATGGACGGACGCATGCACGCACGACGGACAAAAAGTGATCCCAAAAGCTCACCTCGTCACTACGTGATGGTGAGCTAATAAAAATAGTGTGGCTATTTTCTAAAACAAGAGGCCCAAGAGGGCCTGTCGCTCCACCGGCTAACTTCAGACAATTGTCATATTTATTACATTAATCAATTGTATACTAGTGGACTCTTCTATTGCTATATGTTGGACCAGTCCATTTGTCATATAAGGGGTGTCAGGCCTATTTTTTCTATTTTTGATGGAAAATTCTGTTAGCAAATAGTGCAGGCCCTGATCAGACAGGGTGTTCTGCGGGATCTGATCTGGGCCAGCACTGTTTGCCAAGGTACCCGTTTAGGGTTTTCCCGCATGCAATGGGTTAAAAAACAAGAGGGCCCAGAGGGCCCTGAATCGCTCACCTGAGAATTAGTGTCTCCAGTACATTCTAGGCCCAAGGGCTATAATTTGAACAAACTTGGTAATGGTCCACTAGATGAAGATTCATACCAAATATCAAAGACCTTGGCCTTCTGGTTTCAGACAAGAAGATTTTTTAAGGTTTTCCCTATAAAAGCCTATGAAAAACCAAAGGGTCCCGGGGTGGGGGCATTTTTGGCCCCAGGGCTATAATTTGAACAATCTTGAAAGAGGTCCACTAGATGAAGCTTCACACCAAATACCAAAGATCTGGGTCCTGCGGATTCAGAGAAGAAGGTTTTTAAAGATTTTCCATTAAGAGCCTATGTAAAACCAAAGGCCCCAGGGGTGGGGGCTATAATTTGAACAATCTTGGTAGAGGTCCACTAGTTGAAGCTTCAAATCAAATAGCATAGAGCAGGGCCTTGTGGTATCAGAGAAGAAGAATTTTAAATATTTTCCCTAATTAAGCCTATCAAAAACCAAAGGGTCCCAGGGTGGGGGCATTTTTGGTCCAAGGGCTTTAATTTGAACAATCTCAATAGAGGTCAAATAGATGAAGCTTCACACCAAATATATAAAACCTTGGCCATGCAGTTTCTGAGAATAAGTTTTTTTAAAGATTTTCCCTATGTAAAACCAAAGGCCCCCGGGGCGGGGGCATTTTTGGCCCCAGGGCTATAATTTAAACGATCTTGGTAGAGGTCCATTAGATTATAGCTTCACACCCAATATCAATGACCTGGGCCTTCTGGTTTCAGAGAAGAAAAGTTTCAAAGATTTCCCCTACATAAGCTTAGGTAAAACCACAGGCCCCCTGGGCGGGGGCATTTTTGGCTCCAGGGCTATAATTTGAACAATCTTGGTAGAGGTCCACTAGATGAATCTTCATACCAAATATCGAAGACCTGGGCCTTGCGGTTTCAGAGAAGAAGATGTTTTAATGATTTTCCCTATATAAGCCTATGTAAAACCAAAGGCCCCTGGGGCGGGGGCATTTTTGGCCCCAAGGCTATAATTTTAACAATCTTAGTAAAGGTCTGCCAAGTAAAGCTTCACACCAAATGTTAAAGACCTGGGCCTTGTGGTTTCAGAGAAGAAGATTTTTTAATGATTCTCCCTATATAAGCCTATGTAAAACCATAGGCCCCCGGGGCGGGGGCATTTTGGCCCCAAGGGCTATAATTTGAACAATCTTGGTAGAGGTCAACTAGATGAGGCTTCACACCAAATATCAAAGATCTGGGCCTTGCGGTTTCAGAGAAGAAGATTTTTAAAGATTTTCCCTGTATAAGCCTATATAAAACCAAAGGCCCCCCGGGGGGGCATTTTTGGCCCCAAGGCTATAATTTCAACAATCTTAGTAGAGGTCCACCAGGTAAAGCTTCACACAAAATATTAAAGACGTGGGCCTTTTGGTTTCAGAGAAGAAGATTTTTTAATGATTTTCCCTATATAAGCCTATGTAAAACCATAGTCCCCCGGGGCAGGGGCATTTTGGCCCCCAGGGCTATAATTTTAACAATCTTAGTAAAGGTCTGCCAAGTAAAGCTTCACACCAAATGTTAAAGACCTGGGCCTTGTGGTTTCAGAGAAGAAGATTTTTTAATGATTCTCCCTATATAAGCCTATGTAAAACCATAGGCCCCCGGGGCGGGGGCATTTTGGCCCCCAGGGCTATAATTTAAAAAATCTTGGTAGAGGTCCACTAGATGAAGCTTCACACCAAATATCAAAGATCTGGGCCTTGCGGTTTCAGAGAAGAAGATTTTTAAAGATTTTCCCTGTATAAGCCTATGTAAAACCAAAGGCCCCCCGGGCGGGGGCATTTTTGGCCCCAAGGCTATAATTTGAACAATCTTAGTAGAGGTCAACCAGGTAAAGCTTCACACCAAATATTAAAGACCTTGGCCTTTTGGTTTCAGAGAAGAAGATTTTAAATGATTTTCCCTATATAAGCCTATGTAAAACCATAGGCCCCCAGGGCAGGGGCATTTTGGCCCCCAGGGCTATAATTTGTACAATCTTGGTAGAGGTCCACTAGATGAATCTTCATACCAAATATCGAAGACCTGGGCCTTGCGGTTTCAGAATGAAGATTTTTTAATGATTTTCCCTATATAAGCCTATGTAAAACCAAAGGCCCCTGGGGCGGGGGCATTTTCCCCCCCAGGGCTATAATTTGAACAATCTGGGTAGAGGTCCACTAGATGAAGCTTCACACCAAATATCAATGATCTGGGCCTTGCGGTTTCAGAGAAGAAGATTTTTCAAGATTTTCCCTGTATAAGCCTATGTAAAACCAAAGGCCCCCGGCGCGGGGGCATTTTTGGCCCCAAGGCTATAATTTGAACAATCTTAGTAGAGGTCCACCAGGTAAAGCTTCACACCAAATATTAAAGACCTGGGCATTGTGGTTTCAGAGAAGAAGATTTTTTAATGATTTTCCCTATATACGCCTATGTAAAACCATAGGCCCCCGGGGCGGGGGCATTTTGGCTCCCAGGGCTATAATTTGAACAATCTTGGTAGAGGTCTACTAGATGAAGCTTCACACCAAATACTAAAGACCTGGGCCTTGTGGTTTCAGAGAAGATTTTTTAATGATTTTCCCTATATAAGCCTATGTAAAACCAAAGGCCCCCAGGGTGGGGCCATTTTGGCCCCCAGGGCTATAATTTGAACAATCTTGGTAGAGGTTCACTAGATGAAGCTTCATACCAAATATCGAAGATCTGGGCCTTGCGGTTTCAGAGAAGAAGATTTTTAAAGTTTTCGTTTAGAAAATATATTTTTAGCTCCTTTGACCTAGATGTGCAATGGACCGGAACCATTTGAACAACTTTGAAAGGGGACCACCTAAGGATCATTCATGTGAAGTTTGGTCAAAATCCGATAAGTGGTTTAGGAGGAGATGTCATTTGAAGAAAAAGTTTACGCACACACGCACATACGCACACACGCACATACACACACGCACGCACGCACGACGGACAAAAAGTGATCCCAAAAGCTCACCTCGTCACTACGTGACAGGTGAGCTAAAAACAAGAGCAGCGCATGCGGGTGCCAACGCTCGTCTGCAGTTTCTTTTAGAAAACCAAAGTTCTAAGTCAAACAAGAGCAATCAAATTGCAAGATGGAGTTATAAAACTTGTAGGGAATGTAGCTCTTGTGATGGTGAGTATGTGTATTAAGTTTCACGAAGGTAGGCCAAATACTTTTGGAAATATGGTCAAGGTTAAGGTTTCGGTTAAGAACGACGCCAGACGACAACGAAGACGCCGGAGTGATAACAATAGCTCGAAAGTTTTTTTTCAAAAAACAGACGAGCTAACAAGTGATCCACACAAGTAATGTCCATTCTATATTTTTGGACCCCAGAGCCATGGTTGGCAGGATTTATGTGAGTGACCATTTGGCATTGCTCCGTTCTAAATATCTAAAGCTCTGGGCCTTATGGTTTCAGAGAAGAAGACTTTTTTAAGTTTTTCCTATTACACGTCCATGGGAACTAATAAGCCTCTGGGCGTGGCCAATTTTTACCCCAGGGACATTGTTGGCACGATTTATGTGAGTGACCACTTGACGTTGCTGCATACTAAATATCTAAGCTCTGGGCACTGATGGTTTCAGAGAAGAAGATTTTTGTCAGTTTTTCCCAGTATAAGTCTATGGGAGCTTATGGGCCTCAGGGTGTGGCCAATTTTGACTCCAGGGGCATGGTTGGCAGGATTTATGCAGTTGAATACTTCAAGTTGCTACATACTAAGCTCTTGGCCTTATGGTTTCAGAGGTTTCATTATTAGTCTATGGGAGGTACTAAGCACTGGGGCGTTGCCAATTTGGACTCCAGAGGCATAGTTTGCAGGACTTAGTAGGTGACCACATAACTTTGCTACATACTAAATGTCTTAGCTTTTGGCCTTATGGTTTCAGAGAAGAAGATTGTTGAAGTTTTTCCCTTTATTGGTCTATGGAAGCTAATGAGCCAAAAGTGGTGGCCATGGTGGCCATGTTTTTTGTCTGATCAAAATTTCTTCAATGAATCTGACAATGGTCCAAACAAGGAACATTCATGAAAATTAAGAACTAAATCCATTTAGCGGTTTTGGAGGAGAAGCTTTAAACAAGAGGACCATGATGGTCCTATATCGCTCACCTGAGCTAAGATATTAACATGTAGGTCCCAGGGCAGTGCAATTTTTGGACCCAGGTCTATAATTTGAACAATCTAAGCAGAGGTCCACTGGTTTTCCCTATATAAGCCTATGGAAAACCAGTGGGCCCCGGTGCGGGGGCATTTTTGGCCCCAGGGCTATAATGTGAACAATCTTGGTAGAGGTTCACTAGATGAAGCTTCATACCAAATATCAAAGACCTTGGCCTTCTGGTTTCAGGCTAGAAGCTTTTTATATGTTTTCCCTATATAAGCCTATATAAAACCAGTGGGCCCCGGGGCGGGGCCGTTTTTGGCCCCAGGGCTATAATTTGAACAATCTTGGTAGAGGTCCACAAGATGAAGCTTCATACCAAATATCCAAGACCTGGGCCTTCTGGTTTCAGAGAAGAAGATTTTTAAAGGTTTTCCCTATATGAGCCTATATAAAACCAGTGGGCCCCAGGGCGGGGCCGTTTTTGGCCCCAGGGCTATAATTTGAACAATCTTGGTAGTGGTCCTCTAGATGAAGCTTCATACCAAATATCAAAGACCTGCGTTTTCTGACAAGATTTTTGAAGGATTGCACAATATAAGCCTATGTAAAACCAGTGGCCCCCAGCGCGCGGCATTTTTGACCCCAGGGCTATAAGTTGAACAATCTTGGTATAGGTCCATCAGATGAAGCTTCTTACCAAATATCAAAGACCTGGGCCTTCTAGTTACAGGGAAGAAAATTTTTATATGTTTTCCCTATGTAAGCCTATGGAAAACCATTTGGCCCCTGGGCGGGGTCGTCTTTTGCCCTAGGGCTATAATTTGAACACTATTGGTAGAGGTCCACTAGATGACGCTTCATACCAAATATCAAAGACCTGGGCCTTCTGGTTTCAGACAAGAAGCTTTTTTAAAGGTTTTCCCTATATAAGCCTATGTAAATTTGTTTGATTTGAGGTTCCGGGCTTTAATTTGAACAATCTTGGTAGAGGTTCACTAGATGAAGCTGCATACCAAATACCAAAGACCTGGGCTTTCTGGTTTCTTATGTTTTCCCTATATAAGCCTATATAAAACCAGTGGGCCCCAGGGCAGGGCCTTTTTTGGCCACAGGGCTATAATTTGAACAATCGTGGTAGACATCCACTAGATGAAGCTTCATACAAAATATCAAAGACCTGGCCCGTCTGGTTTCAGACAAGAAGATTTTTATATGTTTTCCCTATAGAAGCCTATATAAAACCAGTGGGCCCTGGGGTGGGGCCGTTTTTGGCCCCATGGCTATAATTTGAACAATCTTGGTAGAGGTCCACTAGATGAAGCTTCATACCAAATATCAAAGACCTGGGCCTTCTGGTTTCAGAAAAGAAGATTTTTAAAGGTTTTCCCTATATAAGCCTATGTAAAACCAGTGGGCCCCGGGGCGGGGTCGTTTTTGGCCCCATGGCTATAATTTGAACAATCTTGGTAGAGGTCCACTAGATGACGCTTCATACCAAATATCAAAGACCTGGGCCTTCTGGTTTCAGAGAAGAAGATTTTTATATGTTGTTAAATAGTGAAAATAAGCCCCGCCAATGGCGGCCATGTTTTTTGTCGGATCAACATTTCTTCAAGGAATCTGAAAGACGTCCACCCAAGGAACATTCATGCAAAATAAAAATGAAATCCAACAGGTGGTTTTGGAGGAGAAGATTTTTAAAGATTTTCAATTTTTTGTGTTGTTTTGTTGCCATGGCAACCAGAGTTCTGGGTGTAACAAAATTCTTTGAAGGAATTTAGAAGAGGACTAAGTAAGGAACATTCCTGTGAATTTTGGTTACAATTGGCCCAGTAGTTTAGGAGATGTTTTAGCATTACACTATATGTTAAATAGTGAAAATTAGCCCCGCCCATGGCGGCCATGTTTTTTGTCGGATCAAAATTTCTTCAAGGAATCGGAAAGAGGTCCACCCAAGGAACATTCATGCAAAATAAAAATGAAATCTAACAAGTGGTTTTGGAGAAGAAGATTTTTAAAGATTTTTAATTTTTTGAGGTTTTGTTGCCATGGCAACCAGAGTTCTGGGTGGAACAAAATTCTTTGAAGGAATTTAGAAGAGGACTATGTAAGGAACATTCCTGTGAAGTTTGGTTGCAATAGGCCCAGTAGTTTAGGAGGAGAAGATGTTTAAAGAAAAAAGTTAACGCACGGACGCACGACGGACACAGGGCCATGACAATAGCCCCGCTGGCCTTCGGCCAGTGGAGCTAAAAAATGATTCCTGAAAAATAGTAATAGTCAAGTGGACTTCAGCACTGAGGAGCTTTTGGGCTTAGTCACTTTGGATCGATTGACAATCAAAATCTGATACATCAAGAACTTAAATGGCAATAGTGGTCCTTGCCCACAGTCAAACTTTAGTATGCATCTTTACGTGGCATCAAGCTGTTCCATACAGTGCAGAAGTATTGGCTTCATACACATGGCAAGGGAAGAATCTAAGTAGTGTAGAAGAAAGAGTAGAGTCCTTGTCCACTATATACTAACTTTAAGCGCTTGATACTACTGTAAAGTTTCATCCACCTATTCCATATAATAAAGAAGCTAAGGACAAAAAAAAAACATTTTCCACATACATGTATATCTAGCAGATAACTTGAAAACCAAAATGGTCAAAGCGGCTGTCAGTGGCCATTATATGCCTATTTGAGTGTTAATTACATCTGTACAAAAACCCCAAGATACTCCATACAGTACAGGAGATCCGGATCAAGGAACATTTTTTCTATCGAAGCAGATAGCTCAAGAACCAGAGGTACTTGCCCACAATATGCTTCCTCTAGTGTTCTATACATGTGTAAAATTTAATCAAGTTATCTCATAAAGTTAAGGTGCTAGATATATATCTTCGTATACTGAGTCAGACATACTTGACCATTACCTCAGTTAGGTGGTGCGCTAAATTTAGAATTTAGCAAAAAAAAAAAAAAAAAAACAAGAGGGCCCAGAGGGCCCTGGTTCGCTCACCTGATCCAATGTAAGTGGGCCCCTGGCAGGGTCAATTTTGGCCCCAGGGCTATAATTTGAACAATCTTGGTAGAGGTCCACAAGATGAAGCTTCATATCGAATATGAAAGACCTGGGCTTTGTGGTTTCAGAGAAGAAGATTTTAAAGGTTTACCCTGCATAAAGAAGTCTATGTTAAACAAGATTTTCCCTAAATAAGTCTATGTAAAACCAAAGGGCCCCGGAGCGGGGCATTTTTGGCCCCAGGACTATAATTTGAACAATCTTGGTAGAGGTCCACCAGCTGAAGCTTCATAACAAATATCAAAGACCTAAGCAATGTGGTTTCAGAGAAGAAGATTTTTAAAGATTTTCCCTATATAATAAAAATCAAAAATGAGTTCCTTTAAGAGCAATGAAAACATTCATAAGAAAGAAAATGGGTCATACTACGTAGTTTCGGCTAATAAAGCCTCATCAGTGACCCTGTAATGATCCGGCAACGAAAGCCAGAGAGGAAACGTACTGCAATTTTGCGAATTTCGAATAGGCAGTCGATTCAAAGACAGATATAAATCAAAATGGGGTCCAAATAATTAAAAAATCGGTCTAGAATATGAGTCTAAACCAATAATTTATTTATGATTTCTCAGAATATTTACGCTGATCTCAAAGGACCAAAAGTAAAATATAAACTGCACTATGGTTGATGTACGGGGAGACGTTTTACGGCCGCCACACAGCACAACACCAGCTGCAGTGAAGGCAAATAAAAATCAAAAATGAGTTCCTTTAAGAGCAATGAAAACATTCATAAGAAAGAAAATGGGTCATACTACGTAGTTTCGGCTAATAAAGCCTCATCAGTGACCCTGTAATGATCCGGCAACGAAAGCCAGAGAGGAAACGTACTGCAATTTTGCGAATTTCGAATAGGCAGTCAATTCAAAGACAGATATAAATCAAAATGGGGTCCAAATAATTAAAAACCTGTCTAGAATATGAGTCTAAACCAATAATTTATTTATGATTTCTCAGAATATTTACGCTGATCTCAAAGGACCAAAAGTAAAATATAAACTGCACTATGGTCTATGTAAAACCAAAGGGCCCCGGAGCGGGGCATTTTTCGCCCCAGGGCTATAATTTGAACAATCTTGGTAGAGGTCCACAAGATGAAGCTTCATATCAAATATCAAAGACCTGGGCCTTGCAGTTTCAGAAAAGATTTTTAAAGATTTTCCCTATATAAGCCTATGTAAAACCAAAGGGCCCTGAAGCGGGGGCATTTTTGGCCCCAGCACTATAATTTGAACAATCTTGGTAGGGGTCCACTAGATGAAGTATCATACCAAATAGCAAAAACCTGGGCCTTGCAATTTCAGAGAAGAAGATTTTTAAAGATTTTCCCTATATAAGCCCATGTAAAACAAAAGGGCATTTTTGGCCCTAGCACTATAATTTGAACAATCTTGGTAGGGGTCCACTAGATGAAGCTTCATACCAAATATCAAAGACCTGGGCCTTGTGGTTTCAGAGAAGAAGATTTTTAAAGATTTTCCCTATATAAGCCCATGTAAAACCAAAGGGCCCTGGTGCGGGGGCATTTTCGGCCCCAGCACAATAATTTGAACAATCTTGGTAGGGGTCCACTAGATGAAGCTTCATACCAAATATCAATGTCCTGGGCCTTGCGGTTTCAGAGAAGAAGATTTTTTAAGTGTTCGTTAAAAAAAACTATTTTTGGCTCCTGTGATCTATATGTGCAACGGACCGGAACCATTTGAACAACTTTGAAAGGGGACCACCTAAGGATCATTCCTGTGAAGTTTGGTCAAAATCTGATCAGTGGTTTAGGAGGAGATGTCGTTTGAAGAAAAAGTTTACGGATGCACGCACGCACGACGGACAAAAAGTGATCCCAAAAGCTCACCTTGTCACTACGTGACAGGTGAGCTAAAAATCACTGGATGAGTTCTTAAAACTATTTAAAGTTTGCTTCCAGAGGTATACTAAAACTAATACCTCTGAGTCCCAATCTATGCCTTGCGGGCTTTGAATTCCTCTGCAGTTTTGGCATTTACCACAGAGGCGGGAAGACTATTCCACTGAGGAATAGTTCTAGGGAAAAAGGAATTCTTCAGGGCATCGCTGTAGGCCTGATACCTGCAATATTGACTGTTGGTTTAATTTTGATGCCCTTGTTTGAGTTGAACTAGTCACAGGGGTAAAGTATTTTTTTTTATTAAAGACTGTATCCGAGTGTATCTTATAAAAGAAGGTTAAAGAGGACTGCTCACGACGGGCCTGGAACGATGGCCATGCCAGCTCATCAAGCATATCGCCACCACTACTTTTGTTCCGCCATGGCCTGCAGCCTGAAACTTCTCAACCTGTTGAATCTGATTTTTAACATGGGGATGCCAAACAGGTGATGCATACTCAAGTTGAGGACGAACGAATGTTTTGTATGCAGCATCCTTTTTTGTCTGCCTAGGAGCAAAAGCCAGTGTGTCGAAGAAATACTAATGTCCTAGTTGAGAAGACATCGTGGTGTAATGGTTAAGCTACTTGTCTTGTAAACCAGGGGTCGCAGGAACTATCCAGAGCTTCTCCAGACTTTCAGATGAGTCTTTAAACCGAGGTCCCATCTCAGTTTGACCTTAGCTGTTGGTGGGACGTAAAACTCGAACACTCACTCCTAGTCCTAGTTGCCTTGGAAGTAATCTCAGAATAGAAGCCTCTGAGGTGCAGTGGTTATGCTACTTGCCTAATAAACCAGCGGTTGTGGGTTTGTGGGTTCGATCCAGGGCTTCTCCAGACTTTCCGAGAAGTATGGGTGAAAGTTAGGGTTGTCACAATAAGTCACAAAATCAGTGAAGCATGAAATGTAGGTCAAGGTGAGAAATGGATATTTGCATTGAAGTTGCCATTCCTTGATGCAAGTTTATACCAAGTATAATTAATAAAGCTCTTATAATTCTCGAGAAATAGGCTCTTGCATTAGAGTGAAAGTTAGGGTGGTGACAGTAAGACACAAAGTTGGTGAACCATGAAATGTAGGTCAAGGTGAGATATGGATGCTTGTTGTGAAGTTGCAATTGCTAGATGCAAGTTGATGCCAAGTATCATTAATAAAGCTCATATAGTTCTCAAGAAATGCACTCTTACATTAGGGTGAAATTAGGGTGGTCGCAATAATTCACAAAGTCAGTGAACCATGAAATGTAGGTCAAGGTGAGTTATGGATGCATAATGCATTGAAGTTGTCATTCCTAGATGCAAGTTTGTACCAAGTAACATTAATGAAGTTTGAAGTCCTTGAGAAATGGACACGTATATTCGGGTGAAAGTTAGGGTGGTCGCAATAATTCACAAAGTCAATGAACCATGAAATGTAGGTCAAGTTGAGATATAGATGCATGCCTTGAAGTTGCCATTCCTAGATGCAGGTTTGTACCAAGTATCAGTAATGACGCTCTTGAGAAATGTAAACTTACATTAGGGTGAAAGTTAGGGTAGTCACAAAGTCAGTGATTAGTTTGCGTCCCAGTCAACAGTATTTATGTCATTTTTGAGCCAGCTTACCTATCAATGCTTTTCCTGGGCAGGCTTGTACACAGGAAGTTAACCAGTACAGCGCACATCCTTTCGCCAGAAGCTGACAACTGCCCTTCTTGAATCAGTGGACGGGATAGAATGACCATAGAAAAGATTTCATAATCCATAGAAAAGATTTCATAATCAATCTCCACGAAAAAATGTAGGTCAAGGTCAGATATGGATACATGTATTGAAGTTGCCATTCCTTGATGCAGGTTTGTACCACATATTATTAATGAAGCTCTAAAAATTCTTGAGAAATGAACACTTAAGTTAGGGTGAAAATTTGGATGGTCACAATAATTCACCAAGTCAGTGAACCATGAAATATAGTTCAAGGTTAGATACTGATGCTTGCAATGAAGTTGCTACTCCTAGATGCAAGCTTGTACCAAGTATTGCTAATGAAGGTCTTATTGTTCTCTAGAAATGGACTCTTACATTAGGGTGAAAGTTAGGGTGGTCACAATGTTGACAGCTTGAAGAACAGATGGAAAACTGGACTCCTATATCGTGCCATGCTTAAAGCGGGAGTGACAAAAAAAAAATGCGAGCCACTCATGTTTTCAATGGAAACTACAGTAAACTTCCGCTATAAAGACCATCTAAGTTTAAGACTCAATCTGCTTTTAAAAGCTTATTGAAGTTTCAGTTATTTTTTCTGACTGTTTTCTACACCGAGTGTCTCCTGATAAGACACCACATATGTGACTGTTCAAAAATGGTCTTAAAGGGGGTCTTAATATAGGAATTTTACTACATCAGCATACTTGTCATATAAAATGATCAAAATTTTAACAATACCATAATGATCCTAAGTATTGGGGCAGAAAGGCCTAAGCAAACAGTGCAGACCCAGATCAGGCTAAGCAGATTAGACTGAAGCAGTCTGATCAGGGTCTACACTATTTGGTCATGCCTTCAGGACTCCTTGCAGGATCATGAAACAAATTTGGTAAACTTTTTGGAGAAATTACTCCAAGTCCTCAATGTGTCCGAATTTTTAGGATTTTCACGTTACATTAAACAATGTAAATGGGCCCAGGACTGGAACAGATAATGCTTTACAAAGTTAGAAATCTTAAAGTTTACTTCTCTTCATATGTGATGTTATATACAAAATGTACATGGATTAAGATTTGTTTGTTTGTATTGGAGTTTAATGGCCCAGTCAACACTATTTTAGGTCATTTTTGAGCCGGTCAGTTTACCTATCCACACTTTTCCTGGGCTGGCTTATACTTAAGCAGTTAACCAGTACAGTACACATTCTTTCACCAGAAACTGACAACTGCCCTTCTTGAATCAGTGGAAGGGAGAGAATGACCATAGAAAAGATTTCATGATCAATCTCCACGAAAGAATGTTGCCGACCCTGGCAGGTATAGAACCAAAGTCCTCCTGATCACCAGTCAGACTTGCAACCAACTGAGCTACCGAGGCTGACGGATTAAGATGATGTGAATGAAGGGAAATGAATGTACCTTCAGGGGATTCAAATCTGTCAAAAAATAATTTTGCATCCCATAGCAGTAAAGTCTACTCTTACAGGAAAACAGACACCAAATCTTGTCATTAAGGAATTGGTTATGGTTTCGTGTTTTACAGTCAAGACTATTCATATTAAGGTCCTGGTGGGCCTTTAAGTATACCTAACCATACTTTTCCTTTACATGTTCTCTATTACGGGGAATGGGAACACCTTCTGGGGAGACAACTCCTGCAAAATTATTTTTGTCTCCCATGTCAATAGGGGTCACCTCTTAAAGTAAAGAATTTGCTCCTGAGGAGCGAATTCTTTTCTTTAAGAGTGGACCCCTTTTCAGTGGGACAGGGCTTGTAGACAAGTGAACAGGAAGTCCCAAAAGTTGTCTCCATTTTAAAAATGGCCTAAAAACCTGCCAGGTGTTCCAATTCCCCTTAAGGAGCCAGTTCTTTTCATTAAGAAACTGGTCATGGTTTGGAGTTTCACAGTCAAGGCTATTCATATCGGTCAAAGCGAGCCGTCCAAATTTACGTAACCATTACTTTCCTGTGCAGGTTCTCAATTAAGGAGCCAAGTTTTCTCACTAAGGAATTGGGTTTGGTTTGGAGTTTTACAGTCAAGACTACATGTATTCATATTAAGGTCATGGTAAGCCATTCAGTATACCTAACCACGTTAAGTCCCTTTCAACAATTTTTTCAGTCATATCACGACGGTGTCTGGTTGCGACAGGGAGCTCAATGCTCACTTTTATAGTGCTGCCTCACTGAAGTATCATGTCCCAGACACATTACATGATACCACACCCAGTCACATTATCCTGACACTGGGTCGACCAGTCCTAGCTCTTCCCCGTAAACCTGAGTGCCAAGCGAGGAGCAGCTAGTACCATTTTTAACGACTTTGGTATGTCGCAGCCCGGGATCGAACCCGTGACCTCCCGTTCCCCGGAGCGGACACTCTTCCAACTGAGCTATCGGGGCCGGTATATATACCTAACCATACTTTTCCTGTGAAGGTTCTCCATTAAGGAGCCAATTCTTTTCCTACTAGAGTAGACCCCTTTTCGGAGAGGTCCATTGTACTGGAGAGCATATAACAAGTTATCATTTCTTTGCTGTTGTGCCTGTGTGACATGGTACATGCTTTCACATCTCCAACAAATCTAACATCTTTTCTGATAAAAACTTGTATTATTTTTTTTATTTCTGCTGCAAACATAAATTGTGGGTGCTTCCTAACCCTTATCCCGCTGCATACATTAATTAAGCCACTCCCACAGCTGATTATCCGCCAATCAAATTACTTGATATAATATATTTGTTCAATTCACAAACTGCATGACAAACAGTGTTGATCCTGATCAGATGGCTTCCGCCATCTGATCTGGATCAGTACTGTTTGCAAGCCATCTGATCTGGATCAGCACTGTTTGCAAAGGTAAAGCGGGATAAGGGTTACCTGGTTAAAACCACCTTGTTCAGGTGGTTCTAACAAGCACCCACATTATACGTCTTTGACCAGTAATAAAGAGAATAATTTACACCCTTGTAAACCCCACTGTTTTTGATTTAAAGTAGGGTTTAACCCATTTTGTACTGGAAACCCCAAAACGGGCACCCTGACAAACAGTGCAGGCCCAGATCAGACGCCGCAGAATGAACAGGGCCTACACTATTTGCAAAAAGTTTTAGCCATTTTCCAAATCAATTTTGAAGAAAACACAGCCTGACACCCCAAAATTTTGAAATGGACTACTGCTTTATACAAGGAGGAAGATTCCATTTGGTACAAAAAGGGGTTAAATGGATGTGCATAACGATATGATGAATGTCTCATGACTACTCCTGTACATTCAGAACCCTCGTTTATATACAAACTAGAGCTGTCAGAGGATCTGACTATAGCCCCGCTATAGCGCTATCAGAGGAGTAAGACACATTGACTCTAAAAGCTTTTAACCTATCAGGGGAGCTTTCTTAGTTCCAGAGAAAACTTTAATATTTTTTTTTTTCTTTGCTGGGGAGATAACCCCAAGAGTAATGTTGTTGGCCATTATTTACTTACATCCACCTAATGTTCATGTTTATACAAAGTTTCAGCTTTCTAGCTTTCTTAGTACCTGAGAAAACTGTATCGAAAATATTTTTCATGGTTTGATGGTTAGAAAAGTGAAATGATTTTTTTACTTGCAGAAAATATCCTATCAGGGGAGATAACTCCAAGAGTTATGGGCCTTTGGCCATTATTTTGGTAAGGGCCATACATCCACCCACTTTTCATGTTCATACAAAGTTTCAGTATTCTAGCTTTCTTAGTTCCTGAGAAAACTGTCACCAAACCTTTTCATTTATTAAAAAAAACTATACTATCAGGGGAGATAACTCCAAAAGTAATGGGCCCTCGGCCATTATTTTGGTTAGCTCCCTATATCCACCCATTGTCCACATTTATGCAAAGTTTGAGGTTTCTAGCTTCTTTAGTTCCTGAGAAAACTGTGACCAAACATTTTCATTTAAAAAAAACCTATATTTTCATTTATTTAAAAAACCTATCAGGAGAGATAACTCCAACAGTTATGGGCCCTTGGCCATTATTTTGGTAAGCTCCCTATATCCACCCATTGTCCACATTTATGCAAAGTTTGAGCTTTCTAGCTTCTTTCGTTCCTGAGAAAACTGTGACCAAACATTTTCATTTAAAAAAACCTATCAGGGGAGATAACTCAAAGAGTTATGGGCCCTTGGTCATAATTTCGGTAAGGTCCGTGGAGGCACCCATTGTCCACGTGTATACAAAGTTTTAGTTGGTTAGCTCCCTATATCCACCCATTGTCCACATTTATGCAAAGTTTGAGGTTTCTAGCTTCTTTAGTTCCTGAGAAAACTGTGACCAAACATTTTCATTTAAAAAAAACCTATATTTTCATTTATTTAAAAAACCTATCAGGAGAGATAACTCCAACAGTTATGGGCCCTTGGCCATTACTTTGGTAAGCTCCCTATATCCACCCATTGTCCACATTTATGCAAAGTTTGAAATTTCTAGCTTCTTTCGTTCCTGAGAAAACTGTGACCAAACATTTTCATTTAAAAAAACCTATCAGGGGAGATAACTCCAAGAGTTATGGGCCCTTGGTCATAATTTCGGTAAGGTCCGTGGAGGCACCCATTGTCCACGTGTATACAAAGTTTTAGTTTTCTAGCTCTCTTAGTTTCGGGGAAAACTGTGACGAAAAAATAACGGAATAACGGAATTACGGAATTACAGAATTACAGAATTACGGAATTACAGAATTACGGAATGACAGGGCAAATCCAATATAGCCCCACTTTTCAAGCGGGGCTATAATTCAAGCGGGGCTATAACAATACATCTATCATGAATTCAACAGAAACAGAACTTCAATGATTAAAATGGCATACAAATATAGTATGTGCAAATTCATCACAAAAATGTGCTTGTGAAACAGGAATGCACCTGGACAGCACTTGTCACTAAGTCAAGGGTCACAGCTAAGGTCACATGGTCAAAGCAAGGTTACCAAGAGGTTCTGATCGCTCCCCTGAGCCCTCAGTATTATTTGATCAGTTTATTTCCCATGTGAGAGACCTTGACCTTGGTTCTTTTAAAGGTTCATGGATATATGGGCATGGCAGCCACCATGGAAATCCAATCCGAGTGACCATGACCTTTGACATTCACAACTCATGTAGTACCGACATTCATAGGCCTAACTGGAATTTCAAACACAGAACCTTAACCACACAATGACAAATACAATGTTCTAATGTAATTTCAAGTCACTCTTACATCCAACTTTCTTTCCTTTCCACATTCTTCTCTGATGCGCTTTTCCTGTGTTTTTATCTGTGTTTCCAACCGGCCTCCGTGGCCTGTTGGTAAGACCACAGGTTTCTCGCCACTGTGAGTTCAAGCCGGCTAGGGTCACATGACAATGTGAGAGACCAAGTTCTGCAACAGAAGGTCAGGTGGTTTTTCTTCTGGTATTCCAGTTTTTTTGCCCACCTCCGATTATCAAACTGGGCTTGAAACATGTGAAATAACGTTTAAAGAGCCATACAACCAAATGCAAAAAGACAAAAATAACCATTTTGACATCTGCCCTTTACTCTTTGAAGCCTCCATGGTACAGTGGTTTAGTTACTCTCCTCTCAAACCAGGGGTTGTGGGTTTGATAACGGGCTTCTCCAGACTTTCGGAGGAATTCGGAGGAAGTCTTTAAAATCGGGTCCTATCTCCATATGACCTTAGTTGTTGATGGGAAGTAAAACTCAAAATACACACACACTACCATTTACTCATTCTGCAATTCAACCTTTTTATGTAGTTCTGCTAGAACTGAGGTGTGTGCCAATATATCGCTCCTACAGCTTCCTAAAATCTGGGTTACCAGTGTATAATGGGTTTTTCCTATTTCAAACTCATCTGTCATTCCTGTCATTTCCAAGTGTACAAATTATCCTTGTACACTCAATACCAGTTCCATTCTCATTAGCATATTTTGAACACCGGCAAGTCCTTCTTGACCTGAACATGCCTGAGGTGATGTTCTGCTTTGCAAAACATTCTCCTCAGGCATGTTAAGGTTACACATGCCATCGATAAATTTTCCAAACTCTGGGGACAGAATTATTATTCTATCTCCTTTTCCTTCTTCTTTTTCTTCTTCTTCTGTTTCTTCACTAGTGATTCATCTAAACCATTCACTGTAGTCTCCATGGTAGTCTCCATGGTGACATCTGGTTCCTCTTCCGACACCTTTTTCTTCTTCTTCTTTTTCTTCTTTGGTGGTTCATCATCTAGTGCTGAGACATCTGCCGTTGTATCTGCCGTCATGTCGGCAGTTGTATCTGCTGCCGCCGCCTCCTCTTCCCGTTTTCTTTTCTCTTTCTTCCTCTTTTTCTTCTCTTTCTTAGCAATCTTAGCCTGAACTATGGCCGCCTGTAAAATATTGTGGACCATCCTACATCAGTGCTAATTTCATACAAAATTTAAAAAATTAGTTGCATTATTTCTGTATTTCACAAACAAGAGGGCCCAGAGGGCCCTGATTCGCTCACCTGAGTGTCACTGTCTCTAGTACATTCTATTTTTGGCTCCGGTGGCCATCATGTTCGTCAGAGCGGAACGATTTTAGCTATTTTGGAAAGGAGTCACCTAGGCAACATTCCTGCGAAGTTTGAATCAAATTGGCCCAAGGTTTAAAGAGTTTGCATTTGAAGCAAATTTACAATGTTTTTCTATTTTTAGCTCTGGTGGCCATTTTTTCACTGGTGCAGGATCATTTAAGCTATTTTGGTAGAGGGTCATCTATATTCCTACGAAGTTTGTATGAAATTGGCCCAAGGGTTCAGAAGGAGATGTCGTTCGAAGATTTTTTCTATTTTAGCTCTGGCGGCCATCTTGTTTGTCAGAGCAGAACGATTTTAGCTATTTTGGTAGGGAGTCACCAAGGCAACATTCCTGTGAAGTTTGAATCCAATTGGCCCAAGGGATTAGGAGTTCACGTTTGAAGCAAATGTACGATGTTTTTCTATTTTTACGGCGTAGCCGTTATGGTTTTGCTTTTGTCCTACATCTTTCGTTACTCCATTGGTCAATAAAACCACATGTCCAAGGAGATGACCATTTCATTGGTCAATGATTTGCATAAATAAATCTACTCAAAAAATACGACAGTTTACCGAAGTTTTAACATAGGAGATGTTTCATATTTTATGTGAGACATGAATGAAAAATATATACAGTTTCGGCTTGCTCACCGTCTTGTCCTTTGATGACCATACGTCATATGTATAATTGTGATTCTAGTGAATTCTGTAACTGCTGCGGTGAATAGCTATTTTGACCTTATTTCACGTGGTTGGTCTATATAGCGAAAGGAACCATTTCGCGAAAGGAAGATTCCTTTCGTGAAAGGAAGAATTTTCTGCGAAAGGAATTGTTTGTTTGATTTGAGGTTTAACGTCCCCATCAACACTGTGTAGGTCATTTTGGAGACGTTGCTTCCAAGTTTGTGGGACTTTTACCAGACATTGAGATGAAAGACACCTCAAGCCCTGTTGCCCAATGAAACCAATAAAGTGATAAAGCATGACAAAAACATGTAATAATTGCATTACAAATTGACAGGTGTTTAATTTACAATATATGCTAAATAAAAGTTGCAGTGTATCATTTGTCTTCAGCATACTTTATGTCCTCCATTTTAACACAAAATGGACATTTTCGAATATCATTAATGTTATATAAATTCTGAAAAGGAATAAGTGTAATTTGAGTTTTAGTTAGGTGCACATAAGATCAAGTTTCCGTCCGTTTGTCTGCCCGTCCGTTTGTTCGTCCGTCTATGCGTTTACGTTCACCATAGCGACAACCCTAAATGTTAACCCTAGAATTTGTGTTCAAAAACAGTGAATGATAAAGTTTTCTTATTTGTTGTGCATATGTACTTGAGATCATATGCTCTTGAAATGAGGTCATGTTTTTAACCTTGACCTTTTACATTGACCTTAGCTCAAACAGGTGGGACACCGCCCTCTGCAAAGCTATTTTTCCTCGCGTGACATCTGAACTGTTTGACTACAGTAAACCATTTCATAGCTAGACGTTTGTTGTTGTCACTATTGTAGCTCATATTGCACGACCCGCAGAAAAAAGCGACCGACTGAAGTCGGTTGATTTTCTAAGAGTGCCCTAAAATCACCGTGTCATTCTGTCAGTCTGTCTGTCCGTCCGTATCCCGTTTGTGAAAATTGGTGATAGTGACTTAACTTGGAATATTTAAACATTTTTGGCATACTGATAGATATCAATGAGATCTAACCAATGAACTTGCGAAATATTACATTCCATTTAGTATAGCCTCGCCGAGGCGAAAAATGTGAAAATTTTCGAACAGCTTCTCCTCGGAAACCGTTGGGCCAATTGAAGTCAAATTTCATATGGAGGCTCTATGGGATGGGGGAAACCAAAATTTGCTCATGGGGTCCAGGTCACATGACCAAAATGGCCACCGAGCCATATATGGTCTGTCTGTCTGTCCGTCCGTAACCCGTTTGTGAAAATTGGTGATAGTGACTTAACCGCTTGGAATATTTAAACAATATTACATTCCATTTAGTATAGCCTCGCCGAGGCGAAAAATGTGAAAACTTTCGAACTGCTTCTCCTCGGAAACCGTTGGGCCGATTAAGGTCAAATTTCATATGGAGCCTCTATGGGATGGGGGAAACCAAAATTTGCTCATGGAGTCCAGGTCACATGACCAAAATGGCCGCCAAGCCATATATAGTAAAAACCCTTCAAAATAGTCTTCTCCAGAACCACTGGGCAGATTTCCACGAAACTTGATAAATAGCATCTGGGACGTAGGCCCATCATAAATTGCTAAAATGGTGACCCTGGGTTGACCTTGACCTTCTTTGTGCCTAGGTCAAACTTTGACACATATGCTTTTGTATTTGAAAAGTGAGAATTCATTTTATCCTGCAAACGATTCAGAATACAGTACTAAAGTATAAGATATATTTTTGCTCCTTACGATAAGGCGCATTTATTGGGGGAACCGTTTTAGGTCCAGGTCACATGACCAAAATGGCCGCCATACCCATATATGGTAACACTCATAAAGCTAAAAGCATCCGGCGGGTCGTGCACTTCAGCTGAAGCACTGGTTTCTATAGACTTGCCCAAGTCCCTACATTTACATTTTTTATTTTTAAATGAAAGCCCCTTTAAACAAAAAATATGTAAAAGTCTCTTTAGTCTTCATCTGTGAATGTAGGGACTTGTATACTCTGCAAAAGTTCCGACCAGCACAAAGCTTGCATGAAACACTATCTCCCACTTGTTGATAAGAGCATTTAGCCTCTGCAGTCAATGTTTACTTAATAAATAACACCCACCTGCGTCTGTCAGTGAAAGAGAGGAACATTCTAGTATTTTGGAGATTTTTGTTTTGTTTGATTTGAGGTTTAATGCCCCTGTCAACACTGTATAGGTCATTTTGGGGATGTTGCTTCCTTTGTGTTGGGACCTAAAACTTGTTCGAGACAGTGGTAGTTCCTGCCATCGAGGGTTGAATTTACTGAGGATAATTTAGGCATTACTTTCAGTCCTATATTTGATTTATATATTTTTGTGTGCTCATTAGAATCAACTCGTGAGTACACACAATATAATTTTTCCAGATAAAATACGCCAAATACCCATAACTGTCCCTAAATATTTGTCATATGGATACATGTATGTGTGAAGAATTTCTCAGGTACTCAAGAGCGAGTTCGTAAACAGTCATAGAAAACGAGCTATTGGTGTTCGAGCCATTGAGGTATCATTATACATTCAAACCGGTCATAGTGGCCACCTCTATTAAGCAAGCAAGCAATCATTCAAATCCCGAAAAAGGCGAATGCATTAATATCCACCTGTATTAAGCAAGCACATGTCTTAAGCAAGCACATTTTGATCATTCCTGAAGTGCTTGCTTAACACAGGTTGGACTGTAATTGTTTTTGCACTGGTTTTTATAGAAAAAAAGGCAAGCAGGCAGCATAATATCATTATCCTGGCATAATTACTTAGTTAATAAGATGTGTAATTGCAGAATCTTTTCAACATTATCTTAACAGGAGAAACCATTGAGAAAAGTGGCGTTTACAAGGGGTTACATAATGTTCTTATTTCTGCTCAGTAGTATAGATTGTGGGTACTCTTTAGAACCGCCTCTAACAAGCAACCACAATCTATGTTTGAAGCAGAAATAAAGAAAAACGATACGAGGGCTACCCAAAATCTATGTTTTAGAGCAGAAATTACAAAATGACTAGCCTGGTAATTTGGTAAACCCTGCTTTACTCTATATAAAGTGGGGTTAACAAGGGTTTTCATTGTATGGCCATGTTTAGGGGATGATCATGGTAATTGTGAAAACAAGTGTCGTATGTCCATTAGAATCGCCTCATTGAGGCGGTTACACATAGATTGTGGGTACTCATTAGAACTGCCTCATTGAATCGGTTGTAACGAGTTACCACAATCTATGTTTTGAGCAGAAATAAGAAAAAATCTGATTAACGTCATTGTTGGAGCCTTCTAATATAGCATAGGCATGTTATCGTAATGGTTTAAGAATAAAAGATTAAAATTGAAACTTCTTTTTTTTTTAAAACCCTTTGCCTTCATGTGGTTTTCCCCCACTAAATGTAAATAAATCATGGTAACAAGCTCTGGAGCCTGTCAGTGAAAAGTTATCTAAATAAACTTCTCACCCATATCTGACAATCATCTACAGGAAAGGTGAATGAGTTCTTTCAATATTTACAAGTCTGTTAATTTCACAATTTTCATAAAAGACGGTATTGCTATTTCATTTACAATGTATTTATTTTTTATTTTTGTAAACAATTATTTTTACAATGGACACCTAATTAACAGACTTGGGCAAGTCTATGGTTTCTAAACAACCTTCCAATTAAATCTACGCCGCATATCTTTTTTAAAGATATTTCTTGTTAGCTCTGGCAGCCATTTTGTTCATCCGAGCAAAATCGTCTTAGCTATTTCAGTAGAAGGTCATCTAAGCATTATTCCTATGCAGTTTGAATGAAATTGGACCAAGGGTACAGGAAGAGTTGTCATTTCAAGATTTTTTCTATTTTTAGCTCTGGTGGCCAGCTTGTTTGTCAGAGCAGAACGATTTTAGCTATTTTGGTAGGGAGTCACTTAGGCAACATTTCTGTGAAGTTTGAATCATATTGGCCCAAGGCTTTAGGAGGAGTTCGCGTTTGAAGCAAATTTACGATGTTTTTCTATTTTTAGCTCTGGCGGCCATTTTGTTCATCAGAATGGGATCGTTTTAGCTATTTTGGTAGAGGGTTGCCTAAGCAACATTCCAATGAAGTTTGAATGAAATTGGGCCAAGGGTACAGAAAGAGTTGTCATTTGAAGATTTCTTCTGTTTAAGCTCTGGCAGACATCTTGTTCACCAGAGTTGAACGATTTTACCTATTTTGGTAGGGAGTCACCTTGCCAACATTCCTGTGAAGTTTGAAAGAAATTGGGCCAAGGGTACAGGAGGAGTTGTCGTTCAAAGATTTTTTATATTTTTAGATCTGGCGATCATCTTGTTCATCAGAGCGGAACAATTTTAGCTATTTTGATAGGGAGTCACCTAGCCAACATTCCTGTGACCTTTGAATCAAATTGGCTCAAGGGTTAAGGAGAATTTCGCATTTGAAGCAAATTTATGATGTTTTTCTATTTTTAGCTCTGGCGGCCATTTTGTTCATCGAAGGTGAACTGTTTTAGTTATTTTGGTAGAGGCTCATCTAAGCAACTTCCTATGAAGTTTGAATGAAATTGGCCAAAGAGTACAGGAGGAGATGCTGATTCTATTTTTAGCTCTGGTGGCCATCTTGTTTGTCAGAGCGGAATGGTTTAAGCTATTTTGGTTGGGAGTCACCTAGGCAACATTCCTGTGAAGTTTGAATCAAACTGGCCCAAGGGTTTAGGAGGAGTTCGCATTTGAGGCAAATTTATGATGTTTTTCAATTTTTAGCTCTGATGGCCATTTTTCTCATCGGAGCGAAACTGTTTTAGCTATTGTGGTGGAGAGTCAATTAAAGCAACATTTCTATGAAGTTTGAATGAAATTGACCCAAGTGTACAGGAGGAGTTGGCGTTTAAAGATTTTTCCATTTGTAGCTCTGGTGGCCACCTTGTTCATCAGAGCATAATGATTTTAGCTATTTTGCTAGGCAGCCACCTAGGCAACATTCCTGTGAAGTTTGAATCAAATTGGCCCAAGGGTTTAGGAGGAGTTTGCATTTAAAGCAAATTGTTGATGACAGACGACGCACGACAGACTTTCACTGATCACAATACCTCATCATGAGCACTTTGTGCTCAGGTGAGCTAAAAACAAACTTGCTGCTATAATGTAGAGCAAACTGCCCAACTTCTACAGGCTTCATAACAAAATGTTGTTTGGAGAAAACTATGCCCCACATGAAATGTAAAACACAAAAAATATGTGACCTTGAAAATGAGGTCATGGTCATCAAAGAACAATATAGTCTTTGTGATGCTGCCACAGTATACTAGCGTAAAAATCCTAAAATTTCGGACTCCCTTGAGGACTTTCTGTAATTTTCCGAAAATTTCAACGAATTCAATTCATAATCCAGCAAGGAGTCCAAAAGGTGAAGGAGCAGTCTGATCTGGGTCTGCACTGTTTGCTTAGGCTTATCTTCCCAATACTTAGGATTATTAGGGTATATCAAGTTTGGCTAGAATTATGCTATCAGTTCAAGAGATATGGTATAGAAAAGCATAAATTAAGCAATCTTTGAACCTGTGTGCCCTTGAAACTTAGGACAAGGTCACCACAATCTAGATGCATCTTCTACATGTTGTGTTTATATTTAATACCATATTCGGACGGAATTCTTCAAATTACTGAGGAGATATGATGTGGATATGGTAAAATTTGACAATCTTTGCACTTGTGTGACCTGGAAAATTAAGCCTGAAAACAGTTCAACAGTTTATGAAAGCCCTGAAAATGAGGTCATGGTCACCAAAATCTAATCATATTTTTGGAAGGTTGCAACAATATATTGTATCAAGTTTGACCACAATTCATAAATTTCTTCAGGAGATAGGATACAGGCAAGCTATATTTGACCAAAGTTCAGTCTTTGAGAGACAACGGTTGTAAAAGATGTGAAAAGTCACAAAAATCTAACCAAGTCTTTGGCAGGTTGCAATGATATACCATACCAAGTATGACTACATTTCATAAATTTGTTAGTAAAGGAGATAGGTTGCAGACAAGATACCTTGGCCCAAATTTGACAGTAAACCAGTGCTGTGCACTTTCTTTCTAAGAGGAAGACAAGCCTCTTGCTTCCAAAAGTAGTTTTTGTGTGTATAATAATAAATTGATTTTTTGCTTTAAGTACATTTACCTCTTGCACTGCTTCATGCATGACATCTATGTTCTTCTTTGGAGCTTCACCTGTCTCGTAGAATTTGAGTCTGTCTTCAACCTGCTGCCTCAAGAACTCCCCATATACACTGGTGGGAATGTCTAAAACAAATCATTATATCATTACGCCTATATAACTTTTACCCTCTTGAACCCCACTTTTATATAGTAAAACTGGGGTTTTCAGGGGTAAACCTTATTTTTCTAAAATATAGATTGTGGGTACTCATTAGAACTGCCTCGATGAGGTGGTTCTAACGAGTAACCACAATCTATTTTGGAGCAGAAATAAGAAAAATTCTTAATCTCATTTTTTTATCTTAAAATTTTCATTTTTTCGTTGGTGAAGTTTACAATGTATTCACAGTATTTGTATAGGCATGTTTTCGCAATGTACATCTGAGCTGCGGTATGAGAAATGTGCTTAACCTTTTTTGTACAAATGAAATCTTCCTCCTTATATATATAGCAGGAGTCCATTTCAAAATTTACGGGTGGCAGGTTGTGTTTTCTTGGAAATTTATTTCGAAAATTGCTCAACATTTTGCAAATAGTGTAGGCCCTGATCAGATGCTGCATTCTGCGCCGTCTGATGCCGCATTCTGCGGTGTCTGATCTGGGCCTGCAATGTTTGTCTGGGTACCCATTTTGGGGTTTCTGGTACAAAATGGGTTAATATGGGTGGAAAGCAAAGACTAAGATCTGACTATGCATCCACATCTGCAGAGTTTGGCTAGAGCCTTTGCTGTCCAAATCAGGCACATAACACTGACTCAACATTGATTCAACATTGAAATCATGTTTAAACATTGAATCCAAGCCGAGTGCCTGCAGTGATCAGACTCTAAATCCTTGAACCCTCAACGTTGATTCGATGGAAAAATATGCATAACAATATTTCAGTGTTAAGTCAACACTAATTCAATGTTGAAATCACGTTTCTAACATTGCTTCAACATTGAATCAAAGCCCAGTGCCTACAGCCATCTGACTCTAAATCCTTGAACACTCAATGTTGATTAAATGTTAAAATGTGACATCATCGTCATCAACAGGAGTTTTGATTAACATGCAGGTACAGGGCAACAGCCACATATGTAAGCCCCCTTCCAGCTAGCTGGCTTGCTGCATGAATGGCAGATCTCAAACCCGATCTGAGGTATGTCTATCATGAGGGTCAATAGTTGAGTGCTTCAGCTCCATGCAGTCCCTCTCTGTCATCTGTTGCCAGGTCATCTTGGGCCTCCCAGGCTGTAACTTTCCAGTAACCTGTATGTCACAGAGCCGGATAAGGTCCAGGCCCTCAATGCCAAGCCACATAAATAGCCCACTGGCCTTGATGGTGTCTTGCGGCTTGTTATTGCAGATCTGTCTGATCACTGTCCTGTCATTCCACTGCAGAAGTTGGGAGGTTTGGCTTTACAAGAGCTGTACACACGGCCACAAGTTATGAACGAGAGGTAGTTGGAAGACGGAACTGGTAACAGTTCCTTGAACTTCTTCTTGTGGTTGAAAGATCAAAGCCACCTGCTGCTGAAAGCATGTCTCCTAGGCAGAAAAAGTAAGCTACCAGCTTGTCAGGTCCACCTTGAACTTCCCTCTGTGATCCGTAACATTGTTTCAACGTTGACTAATGTTTCTTGCACACCAGACATGGAAATCCGTGATTTTACCCTGGGATAGAAATTTATGTTCTGACCCTGATGCTCCAACCAAAAATCGAATATAATCGCGCATTTGATAAATGCACTGGTTGATTACGACCCCGTATGTGCCTCGTTAAGGTTGACGTCACAGCACGTTATGTGACGTCAGTAAACATTCCTGCAGTGTCATCACAATATGGCGGAAGTCGGCAACCGAAGTGACTGCAGCATTAAAAATCCGCGCTAAGAAATGGAAGGTATGCAAGAAAAAGAATCCTATATGGGTGTGAGGGGTGGATAGAAAAATCTGTCCCTCGGGATCACTGTCCGGCATCACTCGGCAAGCCTCGTGATGCTGGACAGTGACCCTCGGGGCGGATTTTTCAATCCACCTCTCACACCCATATAAGATTCTTATATTATTATACATGTATTGTTTCAACACTGAATCAATGCTGATTGCCTACAGGGACCTGACTCTAAATCCTTGAACATTAAATGTTGATTCAGTGTTAAATCTTGACATTGTTTCAATATCAAGTCAACAATGATTCAATGTTGTGTGCCTGCTTGTTCAAATTTAATGACAATTAGTTAGCTAACATATTGTTAAAATGATCACAGGCTCAGTAGCTCAGTCAGATGCACATCTGACTGGTTATCAAGTCGCGGATTCAATACCTGTTGGGTCAAAACGTTCTTGTGTGGAGAATGATCATGAAATATTTTATATTTCTTCTAATACAGGAAGGGCACTTGTCAATTTCCGAGGAAAGAATATGCACTATACTGGTTCACCACTTCTGTACAAAGGGTGGTTAGGTAAACTGACCATCTCAATATCACCTAAATAATGTTGACTTGGCTGTCCAAAGCAAACAATCAATTTTAATATGATCAATATACTAACATTTTGCTGAAAAAAAAATTGTGAGCTGCTTTTCTAAATGCAAAAGCTACTCACAATGTTTTCAGCAAATATCACTGTACAGTCCAACCTGTATTAAGCAAGCACCTAAGGGAGAACAAAAATATACTTGCTTAAGACAGGTGCTTGCTTAATACAGGTGAATTTTAATGTATTTTCTTTTTTGGGGAACCAAATGCATGCTTGCTTAAGACAGGTTGCTTGGTTGCTGTCAACATTTTGACAACAAGCTCTCTGAGCTAAAGCTGCTTTCAGCAACTAAAAAATGAGCATCATTTATTTCATGTTGGGTAATAAGTGAGCTAGATAAACATTTTATATGCACCACATTAGACTTGCTTACCTGAGAAGCAATCAATTCTTGAAGCTATGGAGCACTTGTTAGCTAGGTATCTAGAGATTCTGCCCTTGTTCTTGGTCCCAGCTCTTCCAATGAAGGTGGAGTGAAATATTAAACCATATTTTGGTGTGTTGCCTCTTGTCTTCAGTGCTCTAAAATGATCATAAATAGTCATATTAGGAAGTGGGGTTATTAGTCCTTTTTGTACAGAATGGAATTTTCCACCTAACATATAGGAGTCCATTTCAAAGTTTTATGGGTGTCTGGTTGTGTTATCTTTAAAATTTATTTGCAAATGGGCTGAACTTTTTTCAACAGTGTAGAATAATTGCCTGCATTTCTATTTTCCTGATCAGATGCTGCATTCTACGAATTATTAGCAATTATAACTCAGCACGCCTACACAGGCAATGGAAAAGAACTAAGATTTATTCTGCAATAAATCACTGGCTGGAAAGTGTGACACGAAGGGGCCGTTTTATGTCATAATGGGGTCATTCGATAATTTTATGTCAGACAGTGAAAAGTTATTTTCTCGTATTCAAAACATTACAAAAGAACATAATGTTTGTTATACAGCCAATAATGTTGGAGGGATTTCTTCTAACAATGGTGAAAAGTTGGGAGAATTTGAAGGCAACATCAAAATTATTGTCATTTATTTAGTGTTAGAATAGAAATAGATCAGCTCTAGTGTGTGATTTTTGAGTAATAAATGACAGTTTGTCAGTCAGTTGTAAGCAAACACATCACTGCCCCTATGTGCTCCTGACTTGATATACTTTAAAACTGACCTCCAAACTGTGATTTTATTATGCTAGAGCTAATCTATTTCTTAAATATGAGAACAATTTAACTGCCAAAATATATAATTTACAGCCTCATCTGTTGCACTACATGGCTTCAAGCTGATAGGAATACCTGAACAAGGCTTTCTCAGCACCGAGGATCTGTACTGTAGAAGCTGGATACTTGGCCAGATTAACAAGACTACCAGCATGAGCTATCAACCTGGCTCCTACCTGAAACAAACACACAAGTTCTGGACAAATTTGATTGTTTTGGGTTCAACGACATGTCAGGGTTTAACTGCACTTCAACCCTTGTGGGTCATTTTGTGTCAACTCCAAGAGAAAGGGAGAAAAGAGACAGAAGAGATAGTAGAGCAGATGAAAGTGAGGGAAAGTGATGAGGGAGGAAAATGAATGGAAGTATGAAAACAGAAGAAATAACAACATTCCCCCTCTACCCTTACCTACTGCAAGGACAACAGGCCTTGTCCAAATACGAGCCAGTATCATCAGTTGGATGCCCATGATGCAAGATACATATCACCTTTGCCTCACTCACCCACCCCTAGTTCTGGACATAAGTGGTGATTAAACCCCAATGTATTATTTTTACATGTTCAATTCAGCTGAGCATGAAATTTGTTCTGCTCGGGAATGGCAAAAAGCCAGAAATCTGTATAAACAGGACAAATGCATTCTTCTAGTCTGAGCATGTAATGTGTGTGTGTGTGTGTGTGTGTGTGTGTGTGTGTGTGTGTGTGTGTGTGTGTGTGTGTGTGTGTGTGTGTGTGTGTGTGTGTGTGTGTGTGTGTGTGTGAATTCGGGTTAAATGTTGCTTTCAACAATTTTTCAGTCATATCACGACGGTGTCTGGTTGCTACAGGGAGCTCAATGCTCACTTTTATAGTGCTGCCTCAATGAAGTATCATGTCCCAGACACATTACATGATACCACACCCAGTCACATTATCCTGACACTGGGTCGACCAGTCCTAGCTCTACCCTGTAAATCTGAGCGCCAAGCGAGGAGCACCTAGTACCATTCTATACGACTTTGGTATGTCTCGGCCCGGATCGAACTGGTAACCTTCCGTTCCCCGGAGCGGGCACTCTACCAACTGAGCTATCCGGGCCGGTCTGAGCATGTAAAATACCTTATTTGTTGGTAATTTACATATATGTCATGCGAGACTGAAGCTGAATCGAGCATAAAAAAGTTTAACTCTGGGCCTGTAATCATATACTGTGAGAAGCCTCCGTGGTGCAGTGGTTATGCCACTTGCCTTGTAAACCAGGGATTGCAGGATCGATCCCGGGCTTCTCCAGACTTTCGGATGAGTCTTTAAACCGAGGTCCCATCTCCGTATGACCTTAGCTGTTTGTGGGACATAAAACTAAAACTCACTCACTCACTCACTCATATACTGTGATGTAAATAATCAACTAAGTAAAGCTAAGCCATCTACACCAGTCACTGCATAATGCTAAATCATCAACTAACTACATGGACCACCTAACCATTTTTCTCAGTCAAAAGCGACTTCAGATATGTGCGTGACTTTTTCTGCTCTTCAAGAATTAGTTCAAACAAGTCCCAGTTAAAAGTATTTAGGTCCTCAAGCTGGTCACTTTACCTAATCACACTTTTTCCTGGGCAGGCTTACAAGTAAGCTGTAAACCAGTACAGTGAATATTAATTCCAGAACTGTCATCTGCTCCTCTTGAATCAGCAGAAGGGGGAGAATGACAGTATAATAGATTTCATGACCAACAAACACTACAGAATGTTGCTAACCTTACAGGTATGAACTCAACCTCCTGATCACCAGTGAGATGCACATCTCACTGAGCTACCATGCACATCCCACTGAGCTACCAACACTAGCTATTTTGAATGTAAAACAAGAGGGCCATGATGGCCCTGGATCGCTCACCTGATCCATAGAGAAACAAGTGGGCCCCGGGGAGGGCAATTATTGACCCCAGGGTTATAATGTGCATAATGTTGAGGGAGGTCTAAAAAGGTGAAGCTTCAAACCAAATATCAAAGACATGGGCATTGCAGTTTCAGAGAAGAAGATTTTTAAAGATTTCCCTATATAAGTCTTGTTAAACCAAAGGGTCTCAGGGCGGGGCATTTTTGGCCCCAGGGCTATAATTTGAACAATCTTGATAAAGGTCCACTAGATGAAATTTCACACCAAATATCAAAGACCTAGGCCTAGTGGTTTCACAGAAGAAGATTTTTAAAGATTTTCCCCAAAAGTCTATGTAAAACCAAAGGGCCCCGGAGCGGGGGCATTTTTGGACACAGGGCTATAATTTGAACAATCTTGGTAGAGGTACACAAGTTGAAGCTTTACACCAAATATCAAAAACCTGGGCCTTGCAGTTTCAGCGAAGAAGAATTTTTAAAGATTTTCCTAATATAGGCCTATGTAAAACCAAAGGGCCCCATGGTGGGGGCATTTTTGGCCCCAGCACTATAATTTGAACAATCTTGGTAGGGTCCACTGGATGAAGCTTCATACCAAATAGCAAAGACCTGGGCCTTGCGGTTTCAGAGAAGAAGATTTTTAAAGATTTTCCCTATATAAGCCCGTGTAAAAACAAAGGGCCCCGTGGCGGGGGCATTTTTGGCCCCAGCACTATAATTTGAATGATCTTGGTAGGGGTCCACTAGATGAAGCTTCATACCAAATAGCAAAGACCTGAGCCTTGCGGTTTCAGAGAAGAAGATTTTTAAAGATTTTCCCTATATAAGCCCATGTAAAATTAAAGAGCCCCGAAGTGGGGGCATTTTTGGCCCCAGCAGTATAATTTGAACAATCTTGGTAGGGGTCGACTAGATGAAGCTTCAAACCAAATATCAAAGATATGGGCCTTGCGGTTTCAGAGGAGAAGAGTTTTAAAGATTTTCCCTATATAAGCCCATGTAACACCAAAGGGCCCCTGGGCGGGGGCATTTTTGACCCCAGCACTATAATTTGCACAATCTTGGTAGGGGTCCACTAGATGAAGCTTCATACCAAATAGCAAAGACCTGGGCCTTGGGGTTTCAGAGAAGATTTTTAAAGATTTTCCCTATATAATCCTATGTAAAACCAAAGGGTCCTGGAGCGGGGGCATTTACGGCCCCAGCACTATAATTTGAACAATCTTGGTAGGGGTCCACTAGATGAAGCTTCATACCAAATATCAAAGACCTGGGCCTTGTGGTTTCAGAGACGATTTTTTAAGTTTTCGGTGAAAAAAATCTATTTTTGGCTTCTGTGACCTAGATGTGCAGCAGACCAGAACCATTTGAACAACTTTGAAAGGGGTCCACCTAACGATCATTCCTGTGAAGTTTGGTCAAAATCCCATCAGTGGTTTAGGAGGAGATGTGGTTTGAAGAAATTGTTTACGCACGGATGACAGACAAAAAGTGATCCTAATATAAAACACAAGAGGGCCCAGAGGGCCCTGGTTCGCTCACCTGATCCAATGTATAACAAGTGGGCCCTGGGCAGGCTTGGTAGAGGTCCACAAGATGAAGCTTCATATCGAATATGAAAGACCTGGGCTTTCTGGTTTCAGAGAAGAAGATTTTTTTAAAGGTTTACCCTGCATATAGAAGTCTATGTAAAACAAGATTTTCCCTATATAAGTCTGTGTTAAACCAAAGGGCCCTGGAGCAGGGGCATTTTTGGCCACAGGGCTATAATTTGAACAATCTTGGTAGAGGTCCACTAGCTGAAGCTTCATAACAAATATCATGACCTAAGCCTTGCGTTTCAGAGAAGATGATTTTTAAAGATTTTCCCTATATAAGTCTATGTAAAACCAAAGGGCCACATGGCAGAGGCATTTTTGGTCTCAGGGCTATAATTTGAACAATCTTTATAGAGGTCCACTAGCTGAAGCTTCATAACAAATATTGAAGACCTAAGCCTTGTGGTTTCAAAGAAGAAGATTTTTCAAGATTTTCCCTATATACGTCTATGTAAAACCAAAGGGCCCTGGAGCGGGGGCATTTTTGGCCCCAGGGCTATAATTTGAACAATCTTGGTAGAGGTCCACAAGATGAAGCTTCATACCAAATATCAAAGACCTTGGCCTTGCAGTTTCAGAGAAGAAGATTTTTCAAGATTTTCCCTATATAAGCCTATGTAAAACAAAAGGGCACTGGTGCGGGGGCATTTTTGGCCCACGCACTATAATTTGAATAATCTTGGTAGGGGTCCACTAGATGAAGCTTCATACCAAATATCAAAGACCTGGGCCTTGCGGTTTCAGAGAAGAAGATTTTTCAAGATTTTCCCTATATAAGCCCATGTAAAACCAAAAGGCCCCCGTGTGGGGGGGCATTTTTAGCCCCAGCACTATAATTTGAACAATCTTGGTAGGGGTCCACTAGATGAAGCTTCATACCAAATATCAAAGACCTGGGCCTTGCAGTTTCAGAGAAGAAGATTTTTAAAGATTTTCCCTATATAAGCCTATGTAAAACAAAAGGGCCCTGGTGCGGAGGCATTTTTGGCCCCAGCACTATAATTTGAACAATCTTGGTAGAGGTCCACTAGATGAAGCTTCATACCAAATATCAAAGACCTTGGCCTTGCGGTTTCAGAGAAGAAGATTTTTCAAGATTTTACCTATATAAGCCCATGTAAAACCAAAGGGCCCCCGTGTGGGGGGCATTTTTAGCCCCAGCACTATAATTTGAACAATCTTGTTAGGGGTCCACTAGATGAAGCTTCATACCAAATATCAAAGACCTGGGCCTTGCAGTTTCAGAGAAGAAGATTTTTAAAGATTTTCCCTATATAAGCCTATGTAAAACAGAAGGGCCCTGGTGCGGAGGCATTTTTGGCCCCAGCACTATAATTTGAACAATCTTGGTAGGGGTCCACTAGATGAAGCTTCATACCAAATGTCAAAGACCTGGGCCTTGCGGTTTCAGAGAAAGAGATTTTTCAAGATTTTCCCTATATAAGCCCATGTAAAACCAAAGGGCCCCCGTGCGGGGGCATTTTTAGATCCAGCACTATAATTTGAACAATCTTGGTAGGGGTCCACTAGATAAAGCTTCATACCAAATATCAAAGACCTGGGCCTTGCGGTTTCAGAGAAGAAGATTTTTAAAGATTTTCCCTATATTAGCCCATGTAAAACCAAAGGGCCCCCGTGCGGGGGCATTTTTGGCCCCAGCACTATAATTTGAACAATCTTGGTAGGGGTCCACTAGATGAAGCTTCATACCAAATATCAAAGACCTGGGCCTTGCGGTTTCAGAGAAGAAGATTTTTAAAGATTTTCCCTATATAAGCCCATGTAAAACCAAAGGGCCCCCGTGTGGGGGGCATTTTTGGCCCCAGCACTATAATTTGAACAATCTTGGTAGGGGTCCACTAGATGAAGCTTCATACCAAATATCAAAGACCTGGGCCTAGCGGTTTCAGAGAAGAAGATTTTTAAAGATTTTCCCTATATAAGCCCATGTAAAACCAAAGGGCCCCCGTGCGGGGGCATTTTTGGCCCCAGCACTATAATTTGAACAATCTTGGTAGGGGTCCACTAGATGAAGCTTCATACCAAATATCAAAGACCTGGGCCTTGCGGTTTCAGAGAAGAAGATTTTTAAAGATTTTCCCTATATAAGCCCATGTAAAACCAAAGGGCCCCCATGCGGGGGCATTTTTGGCCCCAGCACTATAATTTGAACAATCTTGGTAGGGGTCCACTAGATGAAGCTTCATACCAAATATCAAAGACCTGGGCCTTGCGGTTTCAGAGAAGAAGATTTTTTAAGTTTGCGGTGAAAAAAATCTATTTTTGGCTACTGTGCCCCATATGTGCAACAGACCGGAACCATTTGAACAACTTTGAAAGGGGACCACCTAAGGATCATTCCTGTGAAGTTTGGTCAAAATCCGATCAGTGGTTTAGGAGGAGATGTCGTTTGAAGAAAAGTTTACGGACGCACGCACGGACGCACGCACGCACGCACGCACGGACGCACGACGGACGACGGACAAAAAGTGATCCCAAAAGCTCACCTTGTCACTACGTGACAGGTGAGCTAATAAAAACAGATAACCTACTAGCCTTCACCCACATATCAGTCTTCAGGCATCGACACAAAGCAAGTAACTTAGCATATAAATGGAATGATCAGTTTTTTTGACAAAAACTCCAGATAATTAGCTGTGCACATTTGAATCTTCCTGTGCAGAACTGCATTAACTTTCCTAAATGTCTTCTAATTTGTTCCTATGGTGGATTTCTGGATAGTAATAACCTTGTCAAGAAAGGAAAAACTACCTCAGTAAAGACATAGATAAGTCTATGTATCAACACACAACACAGCTTTCCTTGACAACTGTTGTGGCCCCCGCCAATTGTGGCTTGAAGAAATAAATGGGCTGCATGATGCTTCCACGCAGAGCTGAATCTGGCCCGCACACGAGTACTGGTAAACCACTTAGAAGATCTAAGCCTGCCCAAGCAATGCGGTGCGAGTCGAACCGTCCATGCTTACAAACCCTATTGGTTTCATTGGGCGACAGGGCTTGAGATGCCATTTCAGCTCAATGTCGGGCAAAAGTCCTACAAAATTGGAAGCAACGTCTCCAAAATGACCTACATAGTGTTGACGGGGATGTTAAACATCAAACAAACAAGCTGACAACTGTGATGTCCTATTGACATTTAATTTGTGTGCTTAGGTGCAGCTAGTGTGTTTAATAAAGTGAGATTTACAAGGATATTTATTTTATCATATGATGTCGCGTCTGAGAGTGCAATAACGCCATGTTATATTTTCGAAAATCCACTAGTTTAAATATGCAAATTAGGTAGTTACGTCCGGTAACGTTACATGTACGACGTCCTTAACGACATCGCGTTTACTAACGGCGGAATATTGATATTTTTGTAAACAAACGCGAATAAAATGCGTTATAAATGTCATACGATAAATAGAATCTTGCATTGCAAAGCCTCGCATTTTATCCCTTTTCCTCAACTCGTTTAATAAATTCAATAATACATGAACACTCATGTAAGATCCTCTGTATCTATGATACCCTTATAAACTGGACTTTCCTTTATTAAAGTGAGATTTACAAGGATATTTATCATCTATCTATCTCTATATAATCCTAAAACCCTCTTCGGAGTATTATTAACAAAGTCATCATTACACAACAATGTGCACAGTGCTTGTTTCCTAGGGGCCATCTAACAACACACATTTTCATGAGAAGGCTAATTTATTAACCCTTGATCTGCTGAATAAATTAAATGCCACGACCATTTCTAATTTTCAAATAAAAGCACGCTAACACTGCATGATACCCCACCACTGCAAGATAATATGGTTATAGCCTTGCCCATAATAGTGGTACTTTTAAGTGTTATAGTTATCTGTAAAACTTCACTAAGGCATTCAATATAGTAAAGGAACTACATACATGTATATCAAAAGGGCAGATAATACAATAACCAGAAAAGCAGAGTGACTGTCCTTGGCAATAATATGTGTCCTTTAGTGTTTTAAAATTTGAAGAAAATCCATGAAAAGATTCTTAAGTTATTGATCGCAAACTCCAAAAAAAATTGTGAGAAATTAATCAAGTTATCGGTCGGAAATGGTGTGGATGGACGGACGAACGGACAGACACCGGAGGGTATATTATAATACCCCAGCACTATCGTGTGATGGGGTATAACAAAAATAGCCATCGGAAGAGATGGCAAATCCCCCGACCAAAAGCCAATATGGCCTTCAGAAGATTGTTCACCAATAGAAAGTGCACCAGAATTAAACCACATATCACAAAAGTATTGCAGTTATGGCCATCGCAAGATTATACTGTCAGGGGAGATAACTAAAAAACCAGGGCACTCAGAAATGTGGTTCTTGCGCATGACATGCCTGCTTAAGCTCATGTATTTCTGCACAAAGTACCATCAATATGTCTCAAAAGGTATTGGAGATACAGTGATCACAAGCTGGTCATACTGTTATATTGGAAAGGTAGATAACTCAAATACCACACCAACAACAGTTGTGGTTCTTGCACATGACATCCCTTCTGTACCTTGTATACAATTGTGCCAAGTTCCTTCAATATATCTCAAAGGGAGTTGGAGTTATGGCCATCACTAGGTTATATTACCAAGGGAGATAACTAAAAAACCAGAGCACCTAGAGTTGTAATTCTTGAGCATGACACACCTGCTTAACCTCATGTACATCTGCATCAAGTACCACCAATATGTCTCAAAGGGTATTGGAGGTACGGTGGTCACAAGGTTGTCATACTGTTATATTGGAAGGGGAGATAACTCAAATATCATAGCACCCAGAGTTGTGGTTCTTAGGCATGAAGCGCCGTCTCAACGTTGTATACAATTGTGCCAAGTACCATCAATATATCTCAAAGGGTATTTGAGTTATGGCCATCACAAGGTTATATTGTCAGGGGAGATAATTAAAAAACCAGGGCATCCAGAGTTGTGGTTCTTGCACGTGACACACCTGCTTAACCTCATGTACAACTGTACCAAGTATCATCAATATATCTCAAAGAGTGTTGGAGATGTGGCCATCACAAGGTAGTGATTCTATATTATTGGAAGGGGAGATAACTAAAAAAACACGGCACCCAGAGTTGTGGTTCTTGTGCATGACACACTGTCTCGGCCTTGTGAACAACTGTGCCAGGTATCATCAATATATCTTAAAGGGTATTGGAATTATGGCCATCACAAGGTTGTCACTCTATTTTATTGGAAGGGGAGATAACTCCAAAACCATGGCAACCAGAGTTGTGGTTCTTGTGCATGACACATTGTCTCAGCCTTGTGAACAACTGTGCCAGGTACCATCAATATATCTCAAAGGGTATTGGAGTTATGGCCATCACAAAGTAGTCATTCTATTTTATTAAAAGGGGAGATAACTAAAAATGTATGGCATCCAGAGTTCTGGTTCTTGTGCATGACACACCGTCTCAGCCTTGTGAACAATTGTGCCAAGAACCATCACTGAATCTCAAAGGGTATAGGAGTTATGGCCATCACAAGGTTGTCAGTCTATTTTATTGGAAGGGGAGATAACTCCAAAACCGTGGCAACCAGAGTTGTGGTTCTTGTGCATGACACGCCGTCTCAGCCTTGTGAACAACTGTGCCAGGTACCATCAATATATCTCAAAGGGTATTGGAGTTATGGCCATCACAAAGTAGTCATTCTATTTTATTAAAAGGGGAGATAACTAAAAAAGTATGGCATCCAGAGTTCTGGTTCTTGCGCATGACACGCCGTCTCGGCCTTGTGAACAATTGTGCCAAGAACCATCAATGAATCTCAAAGGGTATAGGAGTTATGGCCATCACAAGGTTGCGTCTACGGACGGACGGACGGACGGACAGACGGACGGACAGACGGACGGACGCCAGGCTGATCGCTATATCCCCCGAACCTATTCGGTCGGGGGATAAAAAGAAGAAAAGAAAAAAAAGTCATTCCCGATATAAACATGTAGGCACAATTTGAAAAAAAAAATGTGAAAAATTAATCAAGTTATCGGTCGGAAATGGTGGGGATGGACGGACGGACAGACGGACGGACGGACGGACGGACAGACACCGGAGGGTATATTATAATATCCCAGCACTATCGTGTAATGGGGTATAACAAAAAGAAGAAAAGGAAAAAAAAAAAAAGGTAAAAAAAAAGGAATGAAAAACAAAAAATGAGAAAAAAAAAACGAAAAAAAAAAAATTCATTGCAAAAAGAAAGAAAAGAAAAATAAACGGAAAAAAAAGAAAAGAAAAAACGAGAAAAAAAGGAAAAAAAAAAAAGAAAATTCCATTCCTCCGTTAAATGTTAATGTATTTTGCCCATTTACAATCCCAAACCACTCATACCCAATGCCAATGTGTATACAAAATTTGAAGAAAATCCGTGAAAAAATATTCAAGTTATTGATCGGAAACGCCCCAAAACCCCTTATTTTGAACTAAAAAGGGCCATAATTCTGTCAAATGTGAACGGATTTTGCCCATTAACAATCCCATACCACTCATTCCCGATATATACATGTATGCAAAATTTGAAAAAAATTCGTTAAAAATTACTCAAGTTATCGATCGGAAATGGTGCGGATGGACGGACGGACATACGGACGGATGGACAGACACCGGAGGGTATATTATAATATCCCAGCACTATCGTGTAATGGGGTATAACAAAAAGAAGAAAAGAAAAAAAAAAAAAGGTAAAAAAAAGGAATGAAAAACAAAAAATGAGAAAAAAAAAACGAAAAAAAAAAAATTCATTGCAAAAAGAAAGAAAAGAAAAATAAACGGAAAAAAAAGAAAAGAAAAAACGAGAAAAAAAGGAAAAAAAAAAAGAAAATTCCATTCCTCCGTTAAATGTTAATGTATTTTGCCCATTTACAATCCCAAACCACTCATACCCAATGCCAATGTGTATACAAAATTTGAAGAAAATCCATGAAAAAATATTCAAGTTATTGATCGGAAACGCCCCAAAACCCCTTATTTTGAACTAAAAAGGGCCATAATTCTGTCAAATGTGAACGGATTTTGCCCATTAACAATCCCATACCACTCATTCCCGATAT
The DNA here is from genome assembly GCA_963580285.1 of Lucinisca nassula. Taxonomy (NCBI): domain Eukaryota; kingdom Metazoa; phylum Mollusca; class Bivalvia; order Lucinida; family Lucinidae; genus Lucinisca; species Lucinisca nassula. Next base: position 76,755,956 of record OY757010.1, read on the forward strand.
ATACATGTATGCAAAATTTGAAAAAAATTCGTTAAAAAATTACTCAAGTTATCGATCGGAAATGGTGCGGATGGACGGACGGACATACGGACGGACGGACGGACGGACGGACGGACACCGGAGGGTATAACATAATACCCCGCCACTATCGTGTGGTGGGGTATAAAAATGAGATTGCTTGATGTTATTCATGAACTGAAAGTCAAACAGTGAAGAAACTGATCATTTGGCATCTTCAGAGGCCTTCTGATCTGTTTTGCTTTCTTTCATCTTATTATTATTATTATCTTTTTTTTTTTTTGCTATTGGTTTTACTGATTATTTCACTCATAGAGCCAACCTCTGAGGTGATTGAAAACCAGAGAACCCAGAGAAGAACCACCCGACATTCTGTTGCAGAACTTGGTGTCTCATATGCGACATGAGTGATGCGTGATCTGTATCTAGGGCTGGCTAATCGGAACTGAAAAGATAATCGATTATCATTCCTGTTATTGCAGTCGATAATCGATTAGTAATCACTGATCATTTTGTCATAATTTTAACTGTCTGTCTTCCTGTCAAAGCCTGACTCCTACATTATGCTGTACTTTGAACAGACATGCCTGAGCAAACAGTGTAGACCCAGATGAGACGCCGCAGAATGCGGCATCTCATCTGGGTCTGCACTGTTTGCCAATCATACAGCTATTTTAGGCCCAACTTTGGGACGTAAATGTACTTATCAAATAATGGATTGCAAGCAAATTAGTAGTGATAATCTTTTTCATGGAATTTATCGACCGAATAATCGATTATCCGATTAATTGTGCCAGCCTTATCTGTATCCAAATTCTTTGTAAAATGGAGTGCTTATTCTGGTTCAGCAGGACACATTACGAAAACACGCCTATACAAATACATTGTAGATTTTACTAACGAAAAATGAAAATTAACAGAAGAAAAATTTCAATATTTTTCTTATTTCTGCTCAAAACATAGATTGTGGATACTCGTTAGAACCGCCTTGACGAGGCGGTCCTAACGAGTACCCACAATCTGTGTTTTTGAGCAGAAATAAGAAAAATAACGTATACCCCTGCAAACCCCAGTTTATATATAAAAGTGGGGTTCAAGGGGGTCAAAATCATATAGGCATGTTTTCGTGATGAGGGTAAAATATTGGTTCACTCACTTGTTCTCCAATCAGTATAGACAGGTTAGGGGCTACACTGGCCATCTTGCTCTTAAGGTATTCACTCAAGCCCTTCCTGTACTCCACAAGGGAGATAACCTTGGATGCAAATGTTTCTATGTTGATAAGGTCAATGGGGGATATATCCATTCCTGTAAATAAAATTACAGTCAAACGTCAATGGCTTGAACACCTTTGGGACTATGAAAATTTGTTAGAGACAGAGGTAGTTCGAGCTATCCAGGATTGATTTAAGAGCCAGGCCAGGGGGTATACATGTAATATGGAATTATTTTGATTTTCTTCACAAGTAAATTGTATATTGTGTGTACACATTAGAATCGCCTCACCGCCGAGGCGATTCTAATGAGTACTTGCAACATACATTTCAAGAATAAATAAAGAAAATTATTCCAAATACACTGATAACTGCAGTTATGGAAAACAAAATCTTGGGGACTCAAGAGAACAAGTTCGTAACAACCGTGATAAACCAGACATCGGTGTTCCATTGAAGTTATCCATATGAAGTTGCAATTTGGGAAAAACCTATAAGCCAGTGTCACAGCTCCAAATAAAGGGATTATGATGATAACTTCTGGATGTTTGTTTTCTAAATGCTTTGCATCCGGGGTATATTTTTTTCAACAGACAATATTTTGAAATATTGTTCTTATTTGTCCCGGAAAACAGGACTTGACATCTCATGCAAATTATAAGAAATAGGAGACAATATCCATCAGTAGATGTTGAGTCCTGTTTTCTGGGAAAAATAAAAATATCAACCATCTGTCGGCTACTAAAATAGCGCAGAGAGTGGTAAAGGTTAATTTGGTCATGAAAAGATAGGGTGCAAGTACTCATTAGAATAGACTTACGTCTCCCTACCCTCACCATGATGTAGATCATATTTTCTAGACCTTTGGGATCATTCATTCCATTTTGGAATTTTGAAAATATTTAAGGGTCACTGATGTGGCCTGATTGGCCCAAACTAAACAAGCTAGACTAGAACAGAATCATTTGATAACTTCTTAATTTTCAGTTCTATGGTGGTTTTTTTTTTTTTGGCTTCCAAGGGATACCTTTTTACAGATCATATGTGACACGGCAATTCTATCAAATATCTACAACATATGCTGCTATCCCCCAAAACTAAGGAAAAATATCCTTTAACCAATTTTGTACCAGAAATCCCATATCGGGTAATTGGCAAACAGTGCAGACCCAGATCAGACGCTGCAGAACACAGCGTCCGATCAGGGCCTACATTGTTAACAAAAAGTTCAACCATTTTCCAAATAAATTTTGAAGAAAAACTAGAGCTGTCAGTGAAACTGACTAGGGCCCCGGCAGCGCTATCAGAAATTTGTGGACGGACAGACGGATGGACAGACAGACAGACAGATGGACTGACAGAGTGATTACTATAGGGCACCCACACTTTCAGTGCGGGGCCCTAATAATTGGACACAGGAAAGACCCTTTTTTTACTTTTAACCTCTAAGTATGACCTTGACCTTTGAGGTACGGATCTGAGTCTTGCGCGCAACACTCCATCACATTATGGTTAACATTTCTGCCAAGTAATATTTAAATCCATCCAGGAATAAGAAAGTTATGGAGGAATAATAAAAAAAAATTGTGGACGGACGGACAGACAGATAGACAGACAGACAGACAGACGGATGGACGGACGGACGGACAGAGTGATTACTATAGGGCACCCACACTCGCATGTGACACTTCGTCACATTATGGTTAACATTTCTGCCAAGTAATATTTAAATCCATCCAGGAATAATAACAAAGTTATTAATTGAACACAGGAAAGACCCTTTTTTGACCTTTAACCTCTAAGTATGACCTTGACCTTTGAGGTACTGTGTGTGACACTTCGTCACATTATGGTTAATATTTCTGCCAAGTAATATTTAAATCCATCCAGGAATAATAACAAAGTTATTGGACACAGGAAAGACCCTTTTTTGACCTTTAACCTCTAAGTATGACCTTGACCTTTGAGGTACGGACCTGAGTCTTGCGCACAACACTCCATCACATTATGGTTAACATTTCTGCCAAGTAATATTTAAATCCATCCAGGAATAAGAAAGTTATGGAGGATAAAACAAGAGGACCTTGGTCCTGTATCGCTCACCTGAGCTAACAGATTCAAAGTTTAAGGAAGTGCCAACCTTTACTGAAGGCTTTATGGGAGGACATGGTGATGACAGGGTAAGCATTTTCTGAAAATCAAGTAGAATGTAACTCTATGATAAACAGGCTGACCTCACCGGTTTTCAAACTCATTCAAGCTTTTATTCCTGACTTGCTAAGAAGATCCGATCTAAACTGAAGTGGCTATGGTGATGACAAGTTCAAAAACAAGAGTTTTCAAACTCCTCCAAGCTTTCTGCCAGACTTCCTTGTTTGTAAGTTTCATGAAGATCCGTTCAAAATTAAAGGGGCAGCAGTGATGACAATGTAGAAAATAGGCATTTTCAGCAATCAAAGGCACGTCACTCTATGATAAATGTGCCGACTTGGCCGGTATTCCAACTCACCTGAGGTTTTATTCCCAGCCACCTTACATGTAAGTTTCAGAAAGATCCCATCAGACTTGGCCAGTATTCAAACTCATCCAAGATTTTATTCCCAGCCACCTCACATATAAGTTTCAGAAAGATCCGATCGAAACTGAAGGGCTACGGTGATGACAAGGTCAAAATTTGGCATTTTTAGCAATCAAAGGGATGTTACTCTATAATAAATGAGCCGACTTGGCCATTTTTCAAACTCATCCGAGGTTTCATCCCTAGCCACCTTACATATAAGTTTCAGAAAAATCCGATCAAAACTGAAGGGGCTACGGTAATGACAAGGTCAAAAATCAACATTTTCAGCCATCAAAGGGACATAACTCTACGATAAATCAGCTGACTTGGCCTGTTTTCGAACTCATCCAAGATTTTATCCCCAGCCACCTTACATATAAGTTTCAGAAAGATCCGATCAAAACTGAAGGGGCTATGGTGATGACAAGGTCAAAAATCGGCATTTTCAGCAATCAAAGGGACGTAAATCAATGATAAATGGGCCAACTTGGCCGGTATTCAAACTCATCCTAGGTTTTATCTCCAGTCACCTTACATATAGGTTTCAGAAAGATTCGATCAAAACTGAAGGAGCTACGGTGATGACAAGGTAAACAAGAGGACCCAGCTGGTCCTGTATCGCTCACCTGAGCTAACAGATTCAAAGTTTCAAACTCATTCAAGCTTTTATTCCTGACTTGCTAAGAAGATCCGATCTAAACTGAAGTGGCTATGGTGATGACAAGTTCAACAATAAGCAATTAACTGGTGATATCAAAGGGATGTTACTCTGTGATAAATAGGCAAACCTCACGAGTTTTCAAACTCCTCCGAGCTTTTTCTGTCTGACTTATTTGTTTGTAAGTTTCGTGAAGATCCAATCAAAACAGAAGGGGCAGCAGTGATGACGAGGTCGAAAATAGGCATTTTCAGCAATCAAAGGCATGTAACTCTATGATAAATGTGCCGACTTGGCCGGTATTCCACCTCATCCGAGGTTTTATACCCAGCCACCTTACATAGAAGTTTCAGGAAGATCTGATCAAAACTGAAGGGGCTATGGTGATGAAAAGGTCAAAATTTGGCATTTTCAACAATCAAAGGGATGTTGCTCTAAGATAAATGGGCCCACTTGGCCAGTTTTCGAACTCATCCGAGGTTTCATCCCCAGCCACCTTACATATAAGTTTAAGAACAAGAGGACCAAGCTAGCTTGATCCTGTATCGCTCACCTGAGCTAACAGATTCAAAGTTTAAGGAAGTGCCAACCTTTACTGAAGGCTTTATGGGAGGACATGGTGATGACAGGGTAAGCATTTTCTGAAAATCAAGTAGAATGTAACTCTATGATAAACAGGCTGGCCTCACCGGTTTTCAAACTCATTCAAGCTTTTATTCCTGACTTGCTAAGAAGATCCGATCTAAACTGAAGTGGCTATGGTGATGACAAGTTCAAAAACAAGAGTTTTCAAACTCCTCCAAGCTTTCTGCCTGACTTCCTTGTTTGTAAGTTTAATGAAGATCCGTTCAAAACTAAAGGGGCAGCAGTGATGACAATGTCGAAAATAGGCATTTTCAGCAATCAAAGGCACGTCACTCTATGGTAAATGTGCCGACTTGGCCGGTATTCCAACTCACCTGAGGTTTTATTCCCAGCCACCTTACATGTAAGTTTCAGAAAGATCCGATCAGACTTGGCCAGTATTCAAACTCATCCAAGATTTTATTCCCAGCCACCTCACATATAAGTTTCAGAAAGATCCGATCAAAACTGAAGGGGCTACGGTGATGACAAGGTCAAAATTTTGCATTTTTAGCAATCAAAGGGATGTTACTCTAAAATAAATGAGCCGACTTGGCCAGTTTTAGAACTCATCCGAGGTTTCATCCCCAGCCACCTTACATATAAGTTTCAGAAAAATCCAATCAAAACTGAAGGGGCTACGGTAATGACAAGGTAAAAAAAATCAACATTTTCAGCCATCAAAGGGACATAACTCTACGATAAATCAGCTGACTTGGCCTGTTTTCGAACTCATCCAAGATTTTATCCCCAGCCACCTTACATATAAGTTTCAGAAAGATCCGATCAAAACTGAAGGGGCTATGGTGATGACAAGGTCAAAAATCGGCATTTTCAGCAATCAAAGGGACGTAAATCAATGATAAATGGGCCAACTTGTCCGGTATTCAAACTCTTCCTAGGTTTTATCTCCTGTCACCTTACATATAGGTTCAGAAAGATTCGATCAAAACTAAAGGGGCTACGGTGATGACAAGGTAAAAAATCGACATTTTTAGCCATCAAAGGGACATAACTATATAGTTAATGGGGCAACTTGGCCGGTTTTCGAACTCATCCGAGGTTTTATCCCCAGCCACCTTACATATAAGTTTCAGTAAGATCCGATCAAAACTGAAGGGGCTACAGTGTTGACAAGGTCAAAAATCAACATTTTCAGCAATCAAAGGGACCAAACTCTATGATAAATAGGCCATCTTTGCCCGTATACGAACTCATCCGAGGCTTATCCCCAGCCACCTTGCATATAAGTTTCAGAAAGATCCGATCAAAACTGAAAGGGCTACGGTGATGACAAGGTCAAAAATCAGCATTTTCAGCAATCAAAGGGACGTTACTCTACGATGGGCCGACTTGGTCGGTTTTCGAACTCATCCGAGATCTTATCCCGAGCCACCTTACATATAAGTTTCAGAAAGATCCGATCAAAACTGAAGGGGCTACGGTGATGACAAGGTCAAAAATCGGCATTTTTAGCAATCAAAGGGACGTAACTCTATGATAAATTGGCGGACTTGGCCGGTTTTCGAACTCATCCGAGGTTTTATCCCCAGCCACATTACATATAAGTTTCAGAAAGATCCGATCAAAACTGAAGGGGCTACGGTGATGACAAGGTCGAAAATGGGCATTTTCAGCAATCAAAGGGACGTAACTCTATGATAAATGGGCCGACTTGGCCGGTTTTCGAACTCATCCGAGATTTTATCCCCAGCCACATTACATATAAGTTTCAGAAAGATCCGATCAAAACTGAAGGCGCTACGGTGATGACAAGCATTTTCCCATAGTAAGTCTATGGGACCTTGTGGTTGCCATAGGAACCAAAGTTTTAGAGCGATTTCAAAAAAAAGTTTATGTCATCAATGCCCCACCAGAGGCATGCTACAGATGAGAAATGATTGAGATCAGCCTGCAGGATACAGAGATATAGCTGCTCAAAAGTGTGGACGGACGGACGACGGACGACGGAGGACCCACTATACTATAAGCTCCCCTGGAGCCTTCGGCCCAGGTGAGCTAAAAGTCCAATCAAAAATGAAGGGGCTAAGATGATGACAAGGACAAAAATCGGCATTTTCAGCCATCAAAGGGACGTTACTCTATGAAAAATGGTCTGACCTGGCTGGTTTTGGAACTCATCTGAGATTTCATCCACAGCAACCTTACATATAAGTTTCAGAAAGATCCAATCAAAACTAAAGGGGCTACCATGATAATAAGGTCAAAAATCAGCATTTTCAGCAATCAAAGGGAAGTAACACTCTGATAAATGGGCGGACTTGGCCGGTTTTCGAACTCATCCGGGTTTTTATCCCTAGCCACCTTACATATAAAATTCAGAAAGATATGATCAAAACTGAAGGGGCTACCATGATGACAAGGTCAAAAATCGGCATTTTCAGCAATCAAAGGGACGTAACTCTATGATAAATGGGCGGACTTGGCCGGTATTCGAACTCATCCGAGTTTTTATCCCCAGCCACCTTACATATAAGTTTCAGATAGATCCGATCAAAACTGAAGGGGCTACGGTGATGACAAGGTCAAAAATCGGCATTTTCAGCAATCAAGGGACGTTACTCTATGATAAATGGACCGACTAGGGCCGTTTTCGAACTCACCCGAGGTTTTATCCCCAGCCACCTTACATATAAGTTTCAGAAAGATCCGATCAAAACTGAAGGGGCTACGGTGATGACAAGGTCAAAAATCGGCATTTTCATCAATCAAAGGGATGTTACTCTATGATAACAGGGCTCAAGCTAGAGGGCGACTCGGGCGAAGAAGTCGCCTTGTTGGGGCTCACTTCGCCGACTTTGCCGATGAAAGCGAAAAAAACTTCGCCCTGAAATTTCGCCCGTTTTTTTTGTCTTCCTTGTGAACAGTAACGGTAAACTGACTAGGTGACGATAATCCTTCGATCCACTAGTGTCAGAAATCTCAGTAATTACACTGAACAAAGCTAACTGTTTATTCTGCACTTCGTCCCAGTTGCAGTTTGATACTGTTATGTAAGTTAATTCTAACCGTTAGCTCATGCAGCTCGAGCCACTTGCAACACGCTTAGTAGTCTTGTGCTGTCATAAATCTATCTCGGTTGATTGCACAAAGTTTTTATTGCATTAAGAGACAATTAAGATTACACAAGATTATGTAACTTAAACAGGTAGAATTGTACTGTTAGCTCATGCCAAAGTCCGGGTGCGGACGTACTTTGTTAAGTAATAAGATTAATCTGACCGGTAACATTGACACTGCATTAGGATTTAATAAATTTTAAATATAGATGGTATATTTGCCATTGATTTGTTTGTACATTACTTTTGCATCCATCAATCGTTTTCATTTTTTTTATGGACAACAACAAAAGGAGGAAGCAATTTTTTATTTTGTAAGTGAAAATAATTATTACTTGCCGGTGTAAATATTCAGTTACTCAGTAATTATCCAAATTCATAAAAAAAAAAAAACTGATTTTCATCTAGCGAGGTTGTTCCCCCTTGTTTCAACTACAATTGTGACAGGTACTTAGTGAACTGATCTATTACATAGAAACTTCTTTACTTTATAACACCTTTCATTATAACATGGTTGGATATAACAAAAGTTACAGCTTGCCCAAATACAGTAAAATTACCATATTAAGACCACCTTTGGGACAGTTCTAAAGTGGTCATTAAGACCACTTTTGAACAGTCCCAAAAGTGGTCTCTGATCAGGGGTCACTGTATGCAGAAAACAGAAAGAATAATTGCAGCCAACCAAATAAGCTTTTTAAAGCAGAATTAGTCTTCATTTCAGGTGGTCTCAATAGTGGAATTGATTGATACCCCTATAAAATACACTCTCAAAATAGGGATTCATTGGGCGACAGGGCTTGAGATGTCATTTCATCTCAATGTTGGGTAAAAGTCCCACAAAATTGGAAGCAACGTCTCCAAAATGACCTTTACAGTGTTGACGGGGATGTTAAACCTCAAATCAAACAAACAAATCTCCAAATAGGGGTTTACAGGAGAACTCATTACATTGTTGTTGTTCGGCGTTAAGCCGCACCCATTTCTCCCTAGACCCAGCAAACTTCTCCCTATTTTCCCAGGAGGGAGAAGTCACTTCTCTCAAATTTTTTGGGCTAGCTTGGGCCCTGGATAAATGGGCAGACTTGGCCGGTATTCGAACTCATCCGTGTTTTTATCCCCAGCCACCTTACATATAAGTTTCAGATAGATCCGATCAAAACTGAAGGGGCTATGGTGATGACAAGGTCGAAAATGGGCATTTTCAGCAATCAAAGGGACGTAACTCTATGATAAATGGGCAGACTTGGTCGGTTTTCGAACTCATCCGAGGTTTTATCCCCAGCCACCTTACATATAAGTTTCAGAAAGATCCGATCAAAACTGAAGGGGCTACGGTGATGACAAGGTCGAAAATGGGCATTTTCATCAATCAAAGGGATGTTACTCTATGATAAATGGGCAGACTTGGCCGGTATTCGAACTCATCCGAGTTTTTATCCCCAGCCACCTAACATATAAGTTTCAGATAGATCCGATCAAAACTGAAGGGGCTATGGTGATGACAAGGTCGAAAATGGGCATTTTCAGCAATCAAAGGGACGTAACTCTATGATAAATGGGCAGACTTGGCCGGTTTTCGAACTCATCTGAGGTTTTATCCCCAGCCACCTTACATATAACTTTCAGAAAGATCCAATCAAAACTGAAGGGGCTACGGTGATGACAAGGTCGAAAATGGGCATTTTCAGCAATCAAAGGGACGTAACTCTATGATAAATGGGCCAACTTGGCTGGTTTTCGAACTCATCCAAGTTTTTATCCCCAGTCACCTTACATATAAGTTTCAGAAACATCTGATCAAAACTGAAGGCGCTATGGTGATGACAAGCATTTTCCCATAGTAAGTCTATGGGACCTTCGGCCCAGGTGAGCTAAAAATTGACATTTTCAGCCATCAAAGGGACATGACTATAACGTTAATGGGGCAACTTGGCCGGTTTTCGAACGCATCCGAGGTTTTATCCCCAGCCACCTTACATATAAATTTCAGAAACATCCGATCAAAACTGAAGGGGCTTCAGTGTTGAAAAGGTCAGAAATCAACATTTTCAGCAATCAAAGGGACGTAACTCTTTGATAAATAGGCCACCTTTGCCGATATGCGAACTCATCCGAGGCTTTATCCCCAGCCACCTTGCATATAAGTTTCAGAAAGATCCGATCAAAACTGAAAGGGCTTCGGTGATGACAAGGTAAAAAATCGGCTTTTCAGCAATCAAAGGGACGTTACTCTGTGATAAATGGACCAACTTGGCTGGTTTTCGAACTCATCCGAGATTTTATCCCCAGCCACTTTACATATAAGTTTCAGAAAGATTCGATCAAAAGTGAAAGGGCTACAGTGATGACAAGGTCAAAAATCAGCATTTTCGGCAATCAAAGGGACGTTACTCTACGATAAAAGGGCCGACTTGGTCGGTTTTCGAACTCATCCGAGATTTTATCCACAGCCACCTTACATATAAGTTTCAGAAAAATCCGATCAAAACTGAAGGGGCTATGGTGATGACAAGGTCAAAAATCGGCATTTTCAGCAATCAAAGGGACGTAACTCTATGATAAATCGGCGGTCTTGGCCAGTTTTCGAACTCATCCGAGGTTTTATCCCCAGCCACATTACATATAAGTTTTAGAAAGATCCGATCAAAACTGAAGGGGCTAGGGTGATGACAAGGTCGAAAATGGGCATTTTCAGCAATCAAAGGGACTTAATTCTATGATAAATGGGCTGACTTGGCCGATTTTCGAACTCATCCGAGTTTTTATCCCCAGTCACCTTACATATAAGTTTCAGAAAGATCTGATCAAAACTGAAGGCGCTACAGTGATGACAAGAATTTTCCCATAGTAAGTCTATGGGACCTTGTGGTTGCCATAGGAACCAAAGTTTTAGAGCGATTTCAAAAAAAAGTTTATGTCATCAATGCCCCACCAGAGGCATGATACAGATGAGAAATGATTGAGATCAGCATGCAGGATACAGAGATATAGCTGCTCAAAAGTGTGGACGGACGACGGACGGATGACGGACGGACGACGGACGATGGAGGACCCACTATACTATAAGCTCCCCTGGAGCCTTCGGCCCAGGTGAGCTAAAAATTTGTGGCCGGACAGACGGACGGACAGACAGACAGAGTGATTACTATAGGGCACCCACACTTTCAGTGCGGGGCCCTAACAACCCAACACCCCTAAATTTAGAAATGGACTTGTGCTGTATATAAGGCAGAAGATTCTATTCAGTACAAAATGGGTTAATTATCCTAATCTCTTCTCAATATCTGGAGCTCTATTGCATCTGCCCACATATAGAGCATCATTTTTTTTTATTTTGGTTTTGCAGCCCTTTCAAGACAAGATTATTGCAGTCATAGCGAGCCGATCTTTAATCAGATGAGGACGAAAACCAGTGTACCAAGAGAAAAACCACCTGAACTTCTGTTGCAGAACTTGACGTCTCACATGTGACCCGAGCCAGGCTCGAACCCACAGGGGTTAAAGACCTAATGATTAAGAGTCAGCGCTCTTATCCACTAGACCACGGAGTCCCACTACAGGATCATTTCATATGAAATTTATGAAGCGAGCCTATGGCGAGTTTCATATGAAATGACGAGTTTAAGAGTTTGTGTATCATTATTTAAAGTTATTTGATTGACTGATTGATTGATTGGTTATTTGACTGACTGACTGATTGATTTTTAGTCAGAAATGGGTGTGACAACATTAATATATTCAGCAGGACAAGGGTAAAGTGATAATTTTCTTATTTCTTGTTAGAAACATATGTTGCAAGTAGTTAATATCACAGCTTCCAACCAGTACCCAGCAGATGGTTATAATATAAAAATAAGAAAAATACCCCCAAAATTATCCTCAATACTTCTTCCTTTGTTCAAAGCATCGTTAGCTTAACAAGCTCATTAGAGGTCATATTGTTAGCTGTTCTAGCAAGTACAATATCTAAATTTCTGTTTTTTTTTTGCTGGAAAAATGTGAGCTTTTGCATCCGCATATTTGCCATATTAAATGATAAAAGTTTTAACGATACATTAGCTAATGACATTGTTAGATTTGAACAACTGACCCCCTAAACTACAAAATAATTATATTTTAAAAGTAATCTTGTACCCATGGATGATCTAGCAGCATCACAGATGGCCTTGACCTTGGCATCATCCATCACTATCTCTTCTAGCTCTCCTAGTTTGTCATCTGTAAGCTCTTTTCTGTTCTTTATCAGCTTGGCCACCTTGGCATACATATGATTGTCACTCACAATCTTCACTAGCTCCGGAAAGTGGTAGGAGTACCATTCTCTACAACAGGACATGAGGTCAAAGAACTAAGTTAAATCACTGAGCAGGACAAATTTTGTTCAGAGTTTAATGGCCCATTCAACACTCTGGCATACATATGATTGTCACTCACAATCTTCACTAGCTCTGGGAAGTGGTAGGAGTACCATTCTCTACAACAGGACATGAGGTTAAAGAACTAAGTTAAATCACTGAGCAGGATAAATTCTATTCAGAGTTTAATGGCCCATTCAACACTATTCATGTCATACTGAATTGGTCAGTTAACCAAACCATATTTTTCCTGGGTAGAGCTATTACCGGTAAATAGCAATCCAAAATATTTTACAAGAAACTGACAGAGCACCCACCCATACGGGCTTAGAGAAATAAATTGAGCTGCATGGTGCTTCCATGCACAGTTGAAACTGACCGCACTTGAGTATTGGTAAACCACTTAGAAGGACTAAGCCTGCCAAGGCAAAGTGTTGTGAGTCAGACTGCCCAGTGCATATAAGCCCTTTTGGTTTCATTGGGCCAGAGGTCTTGAAATGCCATTTCAGCTCAATGTCGGGTAAAAGTCCAACAAAATTGGAAGCAACGTCTCTAAAATGACAGAACATTAAACCCCAATTCAAACAAACAAGAAACTGACAACTACTCTTCTGTGATCATCAAAAGAGAGAGAATGACCATATAAAATATTTCATTATCAATCGCTAAAAGAATGCTGCTAACCTGGCAAGTACCTGCAACTTCCTGATCACCAGTCACCCCAACATCCGACTGAATTAACCCATTGTATGTTAGTGGACTGTTCCATTGCGATATGTTAGACAAGTCCATTTGTCATTTAATGGGGGTCAGGCCTTTTTTTTGTTTTTATTCTATTTTTGATGGAAAATTCTGTTGGCAAATAGTGCAGGCCCTGATCAGACGCTGTGTTCTGCGGAGTCTGATCTGGGCCTGCACTGTTTGCCAAAGTACCCCTTTAGGGGTTTCACGCAAACAATGGGTTAAAGAGGCCAGCTGAACAGGACAAATGTTCTACATTCCTGTATAAATAGTAATGTATCATAGCAACAGACAAGGTGCATATTTTGTGATAACTGAAGGATAGTTTTCCTTATTTCTTCATATAAACCTATATTGTGGGTGTTCATTAGAACCACCTCTTTGAGGCGTTTCTAATGAACACCCACAACATAGTTTGTTTTGGAGAACTGACAAAAACTATCCTCCAGTAATCACAACACACCAACCTTATCTGTTGCTAAGTGTATTCTGCCATTTGAAAGTCACTGTCAAATGAAATCAAAGCAGTTTTCAAACACATATTCTTGGCTGCAATTATGAAATTCACACTCTTTGAACATGGTTTGGTTTTCAAGACTTGCTATTCCATGTCCTGCATGCTCCGTCCATTGCGTCTTGGAGGAATAGCTAGGGCTGCATGGTGCTTCTGCACAGAACTGAAACTTGACAATCTTTAGAGAACAGTTTTTCTTTGTTTGTATTGGACTTTATCGGCCCAATCAACACTTTTTAGGTCATTTTTGAGCCGGTCAGTTTACCTATCCACACTTTTCCTGGGCAGGCTTATACATAAGGGGTTAGCCAGTACAGTTCACATTCTTTCGCCAGAAACTAACAACTGCCATCCTTGAATCAGCGCAAGGGAGAGAATGACCACAGAAAAGATTTCATGATCAATCTCCACGAAAGAAATTTGCAGACCCCGGCAGGTATCAAGCCCCCATCCTCCTGATCACCAGTCAGACGGACATCCAACTGAGCTACCGAGGCCAGCTAGAGAACTGGTAAACTGCTTAGAAAGTCTAAGCCTGCCCAGGAAAAGTGATGTGAGTCGGGAGGGCTTCAGATGTTGCTTCATCTCAGTGTTGGGTAAAAGTTCCACACAACTGGAAGCAACATCTCAAAAATTACCTAAATACTGTTGACAGGAACATAAAACCACAATACAAACATGGTCCTGCTGAACCATAATAGCCCCTATCTTTGCAAAAAGCATTGATCAAGATCAAATGGCTTCTGCAGAAGCCATCTGTCAGAAGCTGAACTGTTTTCATTTAGGTTGAGAATTTGAATGAATGCATTATACATGTATTAAGTAATTTGACTGGCTGATAATCACAAATGGGTGTGGCAAAATGGCAAAGTTAATTTGTTCAGCAGGACAAGGTGAAATTTTGTTAGCATAACTTATGCTACACAGCTTCACCTCTGTGGAACAAGTATTTGCTACCAATTTCTGATGATGTCCATGTCAGCTCAACATCTGTAGAATTAAAATCATTGCATTCAATGTTGTCTTATTTTCACACGTTTTCGTAATGTTTTTAATGAATTTAAGATGACTTTCGGGATTTAAACCTAAAACACTATTGTAGGATCCAAAGCAAAACCATTTTAGTTAAACAGCTGTGTTGTTTTTTGAAACAATAATGTAAAGATTATATAGATAAATGTTCATTTTTCAATAATTCCAAAAAATGGTCATTTTTCAATAATTCCAACCCTCATCATTGTGTGCATTTCAAGCCATTTGATTGATTCACACAGGGACAGGTAGTAATGTAATGGTCATCAAATAGCATGTTTATAACCCACGCATTACGTCATTGTTTATGAACGTCAACAGTGTTCGATTAAAAGAAGGAGAATTATTGAAAAAGTAAATGCTAGGAGACAAATAAATTGAATTTAAATAATTGATTGTTTTTTTCACTTGGGTTTCTTTCTAAGATGACAGCTTCTAACTGAATAATTTTTCCGCCGTGGCTGTTTTCGAAAGAATTCCTAACATGTACCATTTTGTTGGCATTTTTAATCATTGCAATGACAAAGTTGAAATTATAAGGAATGAATTATCATTTTTTGTGTATTGTATCAATATGTAAACTTTGGCAAATCAATCACTCACAAACTTTGGGCTTCGTGCAGTTGGTGAGTGATACGTCGAAGTTTACATTCCTATAATACGTATAATCTATACATTTTGGGGGTCATAGTGAAGAGTGTCATAAAGAGATTGTGGTGCACTGCCAAAGATTATCTGCTATGGAATTAAAACTATGCAAGAGTATCAACCACCATGTTAGCTTAAGTAATCTAACATTTGCCAAGTCCCTCAGAAAATGCATGAATGAAGGGCAGTACATCACGCTAACAAGTCCGTGAAATGAACACCCCCTTACACCCAACTTTATATAGAGAAAACTGGGGTTTAGGGGGGTAAACATTATTTTCCTTATTTCTGCTCATAGACATAGGTTGTGGGTACTTATTAGAACCGCCTCCAAGAGGTGGTTTTAACAAGAACCCACAACCTAGGTTTGAAGTAAAAATAAAACTAGAAATGTGTCCAGACGACACAGATGCCCCCGCCAAGGGCCCCGCCTCACCCCGAAAATCCATGTTGCAACAAAATTTTCTAAGTGTGTGACCTTGTCATCAGGAACATTTATGAGAAGTTATATTGAAATTGGTGAAAAAATGTAAGTGCTAGAGTAATGACAAAGTTTTTCTACAAATAGCCACAGTGACCTTGACCTTGAAAGTCGAACTCGCTCGAGGTATTGTCATAAGGAACATTTGTGTGAAGTTATATTGATATCAGTGAAGAAATGTAGTCGCAGTGACCTTGACCTTGAAAGTGGAACTTGGTAGAGATATTGTCATAAGGAACATTTGTGTGAAGTAATATTGAAATTGGTGAAAAAATGTAAGCGCTAGAGCAATGACAAAGTTTTTCTAAAAATAGCCACAGTGACCTTGATCTTGAAAGTCAAACTCGTTCGAGAAATTGTCATAAGGAACATTTGTGTGAAGTTATTTTGAAACCAGTGAAGAAATGCAGGCGCTAGAGCGATGACAAAGTTTTTCTAAAAATAGCCACAGTGACCTTTACCTTGAAAGTGGAACTTGGTACAGATATTGTCATAAGGAACATTTGTGTGAAGTAATATTGAAATTGGTGAAAAAATGTAAGCGCTAGAGCAATGACAAAGTTTTTCTAAAAATAGCCACAGTGACCTTGACCTTGAAAGTCAAACTCGTTCGAGGAATTGTCATAAGGAACATTTGTGTGAAGTTATTTTGAAACCAGTGAAGAAATGCAGGCGCTAGAGCGATGACAAAGTTTTTCTAAAAATAGCCACAGTGACCTTGACCTTGAAAGTCAAACTCGTTCGAGGTATTGTCATAAGGAACATTTGTGTGAAGTTATATTGAAATCAGTGAAGAAATATAGACGCTAGAGCTATGTTGTGCGCGGGGATAATTAAAAATTTTTAAGTCTGTGACCTTGACCTTGAGCTCATGGGCATGGGTGGGGGTATCGCTGAATAAAATGGACAGGTATCTAACATCATATCAAATATCAACTCAATCCATCGCATGATTTGGAAAATATCAACTCTTAAAATATCTAATTAAAAATTTCTAAGTCTGTGACCTTGACCTTGAAGCCATAGGCATGAGTGGGGGTATTGCCAAATAAACATTTGGACCTGTATCTATCATCATAGCATACATAAGCCAAATCCATAATATAGTTTGGAAAATGTGAGATATTTAAAATCTTTCACATTAAAATTGTCTAAGTCTGTGACCTTGACCTTGAGGTTATAGGCATGGGTGGGGGTATTGCTGAATAAAACATTGTACCTATATCTATCATCATATGAACCAAAGCCATCATAAAAGTTCAGGTTCTACCAGGTACAAATACCTTAACTGGAGTCTTTAACATGGGAAATTTCTAAGTCCATGACCTTGACCTTGACGCCATGGGCATGGGTGGGGGTATCGCTGAATAAAACTTTGGTCCTATATCTATAATCATACCAAATATGAACCAATTGCGTCAAATGGTTTGGAAAATATGAGTTCTAAAATATTCAAGTCTACCTGTTACAAAAACCTTAACCTGAGTCTTTAACATTGAAAATTTCTAAGTCTGTGACCTTGACCTTGAGGTCACAGGCATGGGTGGGGGTATTGCTTAATAAAACTTTGGACCTATATCTATCATCATACCAAAGATGAACCAGTTCCATCAAATGGTTAGGAAAATATGAGTTCTAAAAGTTCAGGCTCTACCTCTTACAAAAACTTCAACCTGAGGTTACAGGATCACGTACGTACGTACGTACGTACACACACACGTACAGACGGACGTACACATGTACGCACGTACGCACGTACGGAAAACCCAAAAACTATATGCCCCCGGCATCATATGATGCGGGGGCATAAAAATATCAGAGATTTTCATCAGAAAAGTAGCCATTTTAATGCACTATGTTGCATGGGTTTGTTATGGGAATGACGTCTCACATTCTAACAGCCACTTTGATGACACATAAAGTCAATTTGAGCATATTTTAGTTGGTCTCAAAGGCACAGATGTGGGTGATAAGTTGTCTAATGCCATGGATGAAACTGAAGTCGGGGAAAAGCACTGGGTTTGGATGGGGGACCACCCTACATAAAGCAAACCCTGAATCTGACACAGGTAATAGTGGTGCAAAGAAGGAACATACCCTTGCGCTATCAAGGTACCAGATCCTAACAAGTACCATTTCTTGTTTCTTACAAGAACGATAATTGTCACTTGGTTACCCTCATTACACAAATCTTATCTCTTGTTATGGAGCTTATAGGTTTATATGCAGGGAATGTCAGACTTGCACCGCTTTACCTGGGCAGGCTTTGACCTTCTAAGCATTTAGCCGTAGTTTTAGCTTTGCATGGAAGCATCATGCAGCCTAGTCTATTTCTCCAAGCCCTTATGTGGAGCTTGTCAAGATAACATTTTGAAAACAGTTAACCCTTGTCCAGCTGCATAAACTAATTTTGCCACATCTACTCCATGCTAACAGCCAATCAAAATCTCTGATGCGATCTACTCCTGTGAATTCACATTAACTGTCAGCCCCCGCCCATCAGGGCTTGAAGAAATAGACGGGCTGCATGATGCTTCTACGCAGAGCTGAAACCACTGGTAAACCACTTAGAGGATCTAAGCCTGCCGAGGCAAAGTGGTGCAAGTCGGACCATCCATGCTTATAAACCTTATTGGTTTCATTGGGCGACAGGTCTTGAGATGTCATTTCATCTCAATGTTGGGTAAAAGTGCCACATCATTGGAAGCAACATCTCCAAAATGACCTATACAGTGTTGATGGGGACATTAAACCTCCAATCAATCAATTACATTAACTGAATGACAAACAGGGGCATTCCTGATCTGATGGGTGATCTGTTTGCACAGGTGGGGGTTACACCTGTGAGCACAAAACTGCGAAAACTACTTTTAAGTACCATTCAATGAATCTCTTTTGTTCAAGCTAGCTTGACAATCCAATGTCATTCATCAAAGAATTGCCTGAATTAAGTAATATACATTAACTGTTCTGATTTTGGCAAGCACCTGTTCCATTTTATGTCTGATTACCGTAATGGTCTTGAATAACATTTGAGATTTGTTTTGACTGGACAGTGCAGGGGTCTGCAATGAAATATACACTATTTTTGTGTTTTGAAGTCATACTTGGCTAGCGGGTAACTGACAGGATGTAAAACTACACTGAATGATGTTTCAAATCAAAATGAAAGGAGGCCCATCAAAGTTTGCACACTTATGTGTCCACAGGTAAATGGTGTTTCAACAGGACAAGGGTCAAGTCTGACACAAGTAACTGTCGTATTACCTGATTCTCATTGCAAATGTGTTGATGTTTTTATCAAGCTGGTCCAACAAGCTGATACTCTGTATGATCATATTGTCAACACGGTTTACATTAAACTTCACCTTGGCTCGCGAGTAGCTGTGTCCCAAACCCAGTTGGGCTTTACTGGCAGACAGGTCCGTGAGACCCTTCACCAAGTTGTGAAAGTGCAACCGGATTCCTGAAAAATAACATGTTTGTTTGTATCAGACCTCGTACTGACCACGCTTTTCCATGCCTGAAAGGCCCGATTTTGCAGCTTCAACCCTTCTCCTGCTGAACAAGACACAACTACATTACCTTTGCAAACAGTGTAGATCCTGATCAGATGGCTTCTGAAGAAGCCATCTGATCAGGATCTACACTGTTTGTAATGGAGTTTGTAAAAATATAAAGTATTTTGGTTGACTTATAGTCAGAAAAATCAGAATCTAAAAGCCTGAAATCAAGAAAAAAATCAAGCTCTAAAAGCCTGAAATCCTGCAAATGCCTGAAAAATATGAGGCCTGTTGTATTGGAAAATAACAGCCAAGTCAACACTATTTTAGAACAGGTTTGAGCCGGTCAGTTTACCTATCCATACTTTTCCTGGGCAGGCGTATTATGTATGCGGTTAACCAGTACAGTGCACATTATTTCGCCAGAAACTGTCAACTGCCCTACTTCAATCAGCGGAAGGGAGAGAATGACCGTAGAAAAGATTTCATGATCAATCTCCACGAAAGAATGCTGCCGACCCCGGCAGGTATCGAACCCCTATCCGCCTAATCACCAGTCAAACGCTCATCCGAGGCCGGCTGAAAAATAACATCAAACTCTCATTACTGTGCTGGGGTTTAATGACACTTCAACTCTTGAAGGTTGTTATGTGTTGAGAGCAATGCCTCCTTTATTCCACCAGCTATAAGCTCAAGCAGGCCATATACCGTAATGATCCTATGCATTTGGACAGTCAGGCGTGTGCAAACAGTGTAGACCCAGATCAGACTGCTCCTTATGGAGTAGTCTGCTCAGGTTCTACACTGTTTGCCATTCTGTCTCCTCTTTTTGGACTCCTTGAAACAATTGCGTTAAAATTTTAGGAGAATTACAGCAAGTCCGCAAGGTGTCCGAATCTTTAGGATTTTTATGGTAGCAATCTTGTTCTCATGCATGAACATTTGCCTTCCGCTCACGTGAGCTGAAAGACACAAGTTTAGCACAAAGGTATAATATAATAAAGCATTCAATTATCTTCCAAAGGATACCAGTATATATATTATATTATAATATTAATGCATTGAAACAAACATTAATGATTCTTGCATAGCTTATGATTTCAGGTACATGTACAGTGAAATTCCTATATTAAGACCACCCTTGGGACTGTTCAAAAGTGGTCTTTAAGACCACTTTTGAACAATCCCAAAGGTGGTCCCTGACTAGAAGACATTGTGGGTGGAAGACACATAGGAAGATTTAGTGCCCCCTTCAAAATAAGCTTTTTAAAGCAGAATTACTCTAAATTTTAAGTGGATTTAATATTTAACTATATATTTTTTTGTCATTTAGTTATCTTTAAACCATCAAAAATTTGTCCAAAAAAGATTGGAAAATCCACAAAATAAACATGGCAGAAAATTCAGAACATAGTTTATGATGCCATAATTCTGTGAATGTCAAACAGAACTTTGACTTCAACAGAAGTGTGTATGATGTGTTAATTGCAGCAGCATTGTGCAAAACAGCATCATTATAAGTCTGTAAACTAATCACTACATGTACTCATCTTGAGGCTTTTTGTTTTAGTAAAACCTATAATGGCACATGAACCTCCATGATTTGAACATGACTGTTTTTTTTGTGCAATCTTAAAGTTCAGGGGCCGGTTGTTCAAAACTAATGACGTCGTTAGTTAATGAATCGTTAAAACTTTGATCATTAAATTTGGCAAATACACAAATATTTTTGCTGAAAAAAAAATGTGAGCAGCTTTTGCAAATGCAAAAGCTGCTCACATTTTTTCAGCAAAAAATCCAAAATTTCAGATATTGTACTTGCTAGAAGAGTTAACAATATGACCACTAACGAACTTGTTAAGCTAACGATGCTTTGAGCAACTGGCCCCAGAGTCTTATGAAAGTATGCACTAAATGCACCTAAATTGGAAAAATTCCTGACAAAGAAATAGAAATTAGCCACACCCATCTCTAACTACCAACCAATCAAATTACTTGATATAATGTATAATGTACTCTTCCATTCAAAACCTGCATTACAGTGCAGATATTAATCGGAAGCCATCTGATCTGGATCTATACTGTCTGCAATCTATATATGGAATATGTACCAATTTCACCCAAGAATGCGGCATTTCATCAAGGCCTGCACTATATGCTAACAGAATTTTGCATAAAAAATAGAATAAAAATGAAAAAAAAGTTCTAACACCCGTTATATGACAAATGGACTTATCCAACATACAGCAATGGGAGAGTCCACTAGCATACAATGGGTTAACTAACACGGTTTGCATTTTTGTCCATAAGGAAGTTGAAATGTATTTCACAATTTCTTTTTATCATCATGTCATTATTATACCCGCTTTTTCGAAGAAGAATTGGGTATTTGTTTTCGTACCGGAGTTGAGGGTGCGTCAGTCCGTCTGTCTGTCTGTCCGTCCATCACGTTTATTGTAAATGGATCTCCTCTGCAACCACTGAAGTTACACTTTTGAAACTTTGCATGTGGATAGTACATGTTATGTAGATGGCAGTGGGCTACTATTTTGTGACCTTGATGCCAACATGGCCCCAAGATCAAAGGTCAGAAAGTACGACATTATCATATATTCTAAACTGTTGGGATTGCACTTCCGAAACTTGATTATTGGATAGCCCATGGAATGTATAACATATTGGAATACTTTTCAACCCCAACATGGCCCCAGGGTCAAAGGCCAAAAAGTAGGACTTTATCATATCTTCTAAACTGTTAGGATTGCACTTCCGAAACTTGATTATTGGATAGCCCTTGGAATGTAGAACATATTGGAATACTTTTAGTGTGACCTTGACCCCAACATGGTCCCAGGGTCAAAGGTCAAAAAGTAGGACTTTATCATATCTTCTAAACTGTTGGGATTGCACTTCCGAAACTTGGTTATTGGATAGCCCTTGGAATGTAGAACATATTGGAATACTTTTCTTGTGACCTTGACCCCAACATGGCCCCAGGGTCAAAGGTAAAAAAGTATGACATTGCCATATCTTTAGTGTTATTCATAGAAAAAGCGGGTATTTGCAATGGTATACCATTGACTATGCCATCTAGTTCTTTTTAGTTCCAGAAGCAGCTATTTGGAGTATCAGAAGCTAAGTGAATGTGCTAGAATTACAATTAATTTTTAGCAAACAAAGTTTTAACGTTAACTATTGCCTTCCTATGCTTTGATCAATCAGGTTTTGTTTGTATTAGTTTAGGTCATTTTTGAGCCGGTCAGTTTACCTATCCACACTTTTCCTGGGCAGGCTTATACGTAAACGGTTAACCAGTACAGTACACATTCTTTCGCCAGAAATTGACAACTGCCCTTCTTGAATCAGCGGAAGGAATAGAATGCCCGTAGACAAGATTTCATGCAGACCAATCAGTTTTGTTTGTTTGATTTGAGGTTTAACGTCCCCGTCAACACTGTAAAGGTCATTTTGGAGACGTTGCTTCCAATTTTGTGGGACTTTTACCCGACATTGAGATGAAATGGCATCTCAAGCCCTGTCGCGCAATGAAACCAATAGGGTTTATTAGCATGGACGGTCCGCCTCGCACCGCGGTTCCTGGACAGGCTTAGATCCTCTAAGCGGTTTACCAGTACTAGTCCAATCAGGTCCACATTTCTAGTGTAAATACAATACCTCTGACAATTTCTGGAACAATGCCAGTATGCTGACATGACACGCCCAATTCTTCTGTGATAGCAGCTCCTATCTTGGCATCACAAACCCCTAGTACCACCTTGTGTTTCTTCTTAGACTTGGGGACGTTAGTCTCAATAAACAGTCGGAGATCCTCATGAAGTACGCCTAACATAAATAAAGACCATGGTCCAGTTGTTCAAAACTAACGATGTTGTTAGTTAAAATATCATTAAAAGTTTTATCGTTAAATAAGGCAAATATACTAATATTTTTGCTGTAAAAATGGTGAGTCACACCCATCTTGTCGTTAGTTAAAATATCATTAAAAGTTTTATCATTAAATAAGGCAAATCTACTAATATTTTTGCTGTAAAAATGGTGAGTAGCTTTTGCTTATGCAAAGGCTACTCACATTTTTTCAGCGAAAATACCAAAATTTTAGATATTGTACTTGCTAGGACAGTTAACAATATGACCACTAACGAGCTCAGAATAGACCCTATATTCTTCAAAGATCATACCTTCTATTACTTCCCTTTCAAGATTATTTCACTTATATCAAGCCCATCATTAATCAAAGGGCAGTGAAAACTGGAGTGCGCAGAAAAAAAACACCTGACCTTCCATTGCAAAACTACTTGGCATCTCACATGTGACCCGAGTCATGCTAGAACCACAGCGGTGATAGACCTTATGATTAAGTGTCCACACTCTTATCCTCTACTGACTAGGCCATGGAGGCCCATAGTGACATATATAGCAAACTGCCTGTTTTTATAGTGAGCAAATGACCTATACCAAGAGGTCTCCACTACATGTATGTGTCTACAGGCATCAAAGGTTCTGATGAGACTTTGTTTATTTGCACATCCTCCTGAGCCTTTGCGGAGCATGAAATTTGTAAGGTTCACAACTATTAAAATGATTAAATCCAACAAATGTCAGACAATTTTCCTTCTCAGATCAGCACCGAATGCCATTTATCATGCTCATAAATCTTAAAATGCCAACATTTGTTGGCATTTTAATATCTTAAATCTTAAAATGCCAACATTTGTTGGCATTTTAATATCTATGAGCAGGATAAATTTCATACTTAAGTGAGTTGAGCATTAAAAACAGTTTTATAACCTCGGAGCCAGGCTTCAGATTCTATGACGGCTCCAACGTAAAGGCTTATTGAAAATTAGAGAGATAATGTCGGTTGGTGCCTGATGCTCTGTCTCTGGTCGGGCTCATCGGAGTCTAACTGTTGGTTTTCTTTTGCTCCAGCATTTCAGTGGTTTCTTGCTGTCGAGTCCTCACCGTTGTCTCACCTCTGTGGTTCTTTGATTTTTGTGTTCACGGAGATGTTGCACTGATGAGTTAGGAGGCCTTCATGCGGACTGAACAAATTATTTGTCTAAATCGCAACGGAAGTAAGGGCGAGGATTGTGGCCACGTAAAATCGATTTAAGCCCCCCAGTGGAAATCTTCCACTGACCGTTCCAAGGCGGCTCTTCTGTGGCGATTTATTTATGCTGTTGTTTGTTACTTACTGTGTGTATCACTTGTGTCTTTTGGTTTTGGATGGCCATATGGCCATTTTGTGGGAAAGTAACTGTCCTTATGGCCTTCCTTTGTTTAGGTTTCCATTATGGTCTGGTCGCTTAATGTTTGTATTTCTTTCCCTTTGGTGTCTTTTATGGGTGGAGTAAGTTAATTGTATCAATTCCTGATCTTTGTTTTACTTCTACTTTTCAAGCTGTTCGCTAACTTTGTGATAAGTACTGTTCTCTCATGAGTTGGCTCAATAATTACCTTCAGAGATGCTATTGATATTATCTAGGGCATTGGTTCCACTCTTGAATGGTGCAAATGCCAACAACTTGACAACTGACATGAATTTACTGATGTCTTTTACACCCTCTTCCACTTGTGGTAGCAGCATCCCAACTTCTTCAAACTCTTTAACACTGAACAAGGCATAGCCAGAGGCATGCTCAAACAGCACATACATTGACTGGGCCTGAAAGAAAAGTTAGTTATTTGTTTGATTTGAGGTTTAACGTCCCCGACAACATTGTAAGGGTCATTTGGAGAAGTTGCTTCCAATTTTGTGGGTAAAAAAGTCCCATCAACACTGTAAAGGTTATTTTGGAGACATTGCTTCCAATCTTGTGGGACTTTTACCCGACATTGAGATGAAATGACATCTCAAGCCCTGTCGCCCAATGAAATAAGTAGGGTTTATAAGCACTGACGGGCCAATTAGCACCGCTTTGTCTTGGCAGGCTTAGATCCTCTAAGCGGTTTACCAGTAAAAAATTCATGTGACAAATTTGCTACTTATACATTACAGTTAAGAAATACTATCAGTAGGTTTCATTTTGTTTGTTAAGTATACAAGTTTGAGCAAACATTTGTCTTTGAATCTTGCAGTTGCCTACTTAGTGATATGATACATTTATTGAAGAACAGTAACAACTGTTTGTTGACAGTCGGCTAATTCTGTCATTGATCAGAGTGAATTCTGAGACATATATACCTGTGTGACTTTTGGTATATAAAGACATGTTCTGCAATATCCGTTCACTTCCCTCTTAACAGCCTACAAATGCCAACTGTTTGTTTGTATTGGAGTTTAATGGCCCAGTCAACGCCATTTAGACCATTTTTGAGCCCATCAGTTAACCTATCCACACTTTTCCTGGGCAGGCTTATACGTAAGCGGTTAATCAGTACAGTGCACATTTTTTGCCAGAGACTGACAACTGCCCTTCTTGAATCAGTGGAAGGGACTGAATGACCGTAGAAAAGATTTCATGATCAATCTCAACGTTAGAATGTTGCTGACCCCGGCAGGTATCGAACCTGGGTCATCCTGATCACCAGTCGGACGTGCATCCGACTGAGCTACCAAGGCCAACTGCAAATGCCAATCGAGGAAAGAAGATATATGGTGGAAATATTAAGAAACAAAGATGTATTGTACATTGTTAGATACAATGTACACTACATCTTTGTTTGTGTTTCAGTTGAATTCACACAATCTGGTGACTTGGTTTACCTTTTTGTTAATAGAACATTCCAAAGGTACATTGTAGGTGCAAACGATAGCTTCGCCTAGTCAATCTTATCTGCGACTACTATATACGTACCCTAATATTTTGGGCTATGAAACACAGATATATTTCATTTAGGCCTACATGTAACTGTGCTCACCTGAGTTTCACAACTACATGTCTGACAAAAGTTTATGTTCATCCAAGTGGTCCATGATGTTCAAGCAACTTACACCGAACACAAGTCAGAGACACATGGCGATAAATACGGGCAAGAGTCCTATCTCCTTTTTTGGAGAGTGGGCAAATGTTTGCTAGGAGCCATTCTTTGGGAATTTCACCAGTTCAATAGACTGTTGAAACAGGTTTGCAAAAGCTGTACCTAACACTTTTACTGGTTCCTTCAGGACTCTAGGATGTAGCTCATCAGGTCCCCAAGCTTTAGCGGGGTTAAAGCCTTTAAGTACCTTGATCTCTCCTGCCAATGGCATAACAATATTATCCATGAATGGCCGATCTTCTAGTCAATGGAACCTCCTTGAACTCAGTTTTATTAAAGGCATCATTTAATTGACCAACTATTTCCTCTGCGCTGCCACGTCTAGAGTAAAAATGTACTGACTTTGTTTCTTTGACAAACTTTTATTGTCACTGTCCTGCTCTCCCGTTATGCACACCCTAGCCCCTTCCAGACCCTCCATGACCTTCCTATCATACCCTAGACAAACCCGCCTTTAATCACAGTGCATAATGACTAGGGGCCAAAACATCCGGGGAAATTCGTAACCTGGATGCTTAATCGTGTACGGAGCAATGTCTTAGGCCAAGTCTGGATGCCAAATGACATAAACTGACACATCCATCAACACCCGCTTACCCCAATACACCCTAGCCCGACACACACAGTGCTCTCCTCAACAATCCAACCCTTCAATACCCAACCCTCCCGAATGTCAATCCTGGTGAATAATTGTCCAAAAGTGGCAAAACATGCAGTGAGAAACTTCCCGGATTGCTATGACTGAGGTGCTAAATGTTCGGTTATTTGTTTTGCGGTAACTTGCTAATCAAGTACGACCGAGACGCTTGCATTTCCAGACATGTTAAGTCTCCCGAAAATTGCGGGAATCTTCCAAAAAAATAGCTTTTCTCACGCCTCACGAAATTCAGTATAAAACTCCCGGAAAAATGAAAATACCCTTTTGGGGCAAATATTTGAAAAGCTGCGCTTGTATTTTTGAGTGTGAAATCCGGCGGAAAATTCCGAGTTAATCCGTGAGTAAAACTGATAATAACTAGAATTTGTTTTTCTACAAAAACACAGATGTCTCCCCCGTTTTTGACTGCTAAGTATAACCTTGACATTGGAGGTATTGAGCTGGGTCTTGTGTGCAACACATCATCTAATGAAGATGAACATTTCTGCATAGTAACTTTAAAAATGTTCATAGAAAAATAAAAAAGTTATTGGCCGTAAACAAAAAAAGCACTTTTTTTACCTTTGACCTCTAAGTATGGCCTTGACCTTTGTGGTACAACACATCGTCTCATGTGTTAATCATGTCAAGTTTATAAAACTATCAGTGTCTCTAATTGCTAATTATGCAACGGAAGGTCAGGTGGTTTTTCTCCGGGTACTCCGGTTTTCGCCCACCTCTGATTAACGATCGGCTCGATATGAGTGAAATAATCTTGAAAGGGCCGTAAAACCCAAACCAAAAAAAAAAAAAAAAAAAAAAAAAAATTGCTAATTATGACATGTGATATACTTGAACAAGAAAGCAGTCTGAAGGACAGCCAAATCCCCCGCCGCACTTAGTATCAAGGCTCAACATTGTGAACTTCGCCTGTGACCTTGACCTTGAGTTGGCATGGTTAGCTCACTGAGAGGGATAATTGACCAAAGTTCAATGAAAATCCTTTGAGGGGTAAAGGAGATATGGAACAGACAAAAAATTCAAAGTTTTAAACTCGTGACCTTCAAATGTGACCTTGACCTTGAGTCGGCATTGTTCATTTATAGGTTCTGCACATCAGCTCACTGAGGGGGATAACTGACCAAAGTTTAATTAAAATCTATTAAACTTAAATGGTTCAGGAGATATGGAGCGGACAAGGAAAAATTACAGACAGACGGACATAGGTTCTGCACATGAGCTCACTGTGAAAAAAATTTACCAAAGTTTAATAAAAATCCTTCCAAGGGTAAAGGAGATATGGAATGGACAAAAAATTCCAAGTTTCAAACTTGTGACCTTCAACCATGACCTTGACTTTGAGGCGGCATTGTTCATTTATAGGTTCTGCACTTCAGCTCACTGAGACAAATAATTGACCAAAGTTTAATGAAAATCTATTAAAGGGTTCAGGAGATATGGAGCGGACAAGAAAAAGTTATGGACAGACGGACGGACATGGGTTCTGCACATCAGCTCATTGTGAAGAATATTTGACCAAAGTTTAATGAAAATCCTTCCAAGGGTAAAGGAAATATGGAACGCACAAAACAATCCAAGTTTCAAACTCGTGACCTTCAACCATGACCTTGAGTCGGCATGGTTCATTTATGGGTTCTGCACACCAGCTCACTGAGACAAATAATTGACCAAAGTTTAATGAAAATCTATCAAAGGGTTCAGGAGATATGGAGCGGACAAGGAAGTGTTATGGACAGTCGGACGGAGAGACTAAGGCCATTCCTATAATCCCCGCTCCGCGGCGGGGGATTAAAAAGTACCGTTATTGACTGTGACAACTACAGTATTATCTACCTTATTTCCGCACTTAAAAGTCGGAGGGGAATAAAGTTATTGTGCTTGAAACTTGATAGAAACCTTGGATTATATTTATAAATGTCAGTTAGGTAAAATTTGGGGTCAAAAGCAAAACCGTGTTGTATCCGATTTCGTGCTTAATGAATCAGAGCTCTCACCAGGATTTTGAAAACAGGATTCCAGGAATCCTTCCTTGTAAAAAGTTGGATGCACAGGTAAAAAATTGGATTCTCACATAAAGTTGGAGTTCTGATCTTGATCGCGCATATATCATAGACAAAATTTCTTATTATAAGGCTACACATCCAGATGAATAAAAGTGAACTTTCATGGCTCCAAAACTCTCTTTTTCTGATAAATGCATTTAATAACTTCGTTCTAAAAGTGTAAATTGTGTGAAAATATTAGGAAAATAATGTATACCCAGTAGACTCCCCCCCCCCCACCCCCCCGAAAAAAATTCAGTTACTCCGATTTATTCTCACACTTCTACATCATAAAAATCATGTTGTATATTTATTCATAAACAATATGGTTCTAAGTCTAAAACAAACGAGGATATAGGAGGTTTTAGGAATTCCGTTTATGATGTCATACTTGCACATGCGCAAAGCACTGGCCGTCAATTGAAACGGCCATCGCTATTCAAATGCATTGGCGGAACTCAAAATGCTAACAATATTAAGACATTTTGAGTGAAAATATACCCGTTTACATTGAAATAATACCCTTGAGAAGGAAAGAATGATATTTTGCTTTTATTACTGAAAATCATTTATCTTGGATCCTTTTTAACTGACGAAAATCTCTTCGTGAATGACTCATGTCAATGGCTTAAGATACTGTTATTCATGAAAGCTTACTTACAAAATAAGTTGTATTCGCTATCCATGTATATAGCTATCACATACAGACAGAACTTAGATATATCTCTCTATCTCTCCGTTCGTCCGTCCCTCCGCGTCCGACCGTCCATCCATCCACCCATTGAGAAAACTGTCGACGTGCAGTTAAAAATGTCCAGCGATCTGTGTAATCATCATGAAAACACGCCTATATAAAACTGACCCCCATAAAGTCCACTTTTTTATAGTAAAACTGGGATTTGCAGTGGTATACATTATTTTTCTTATTTCTCCTCAAAACATAGATTGTGGTACTCGTTAGAACTGCCTCGTCGATGCGCTTCTAACGAGTACCCACAATCAATATTTTGAGAAGAAATAAGAAAAATAATATAATGTTCATCTTAAATTTTTCCCTTTTTTCAGCAAATTAGTAAAATTTACAATGTATTTGAATAGACATGTTTTCGTAATGGAGTGGACTGACAGACAGGTGTCAAGTCAACGTTGGTTGGACGTCATGCCGCCGACACCCACTCCAACTCCATTCAATGTCACTTGACCGTTGAGATGAGAGAGAGGTTTGACTGATCCCTGTATCGAAGAAGATATTGTAGAGCTGCTAATAAGCAATTCACCATTTTTGTATCAAATGGAATCTTCCTCCTTATATATATATAGCAGGAGTGTGTGTGTGTGTGTGTGAATTCGGGCTTAACGTCGCTTTCAACAATTTTTCAGTCATATCACAACGGTGTCTGGTTGTGACAGGGAGCTCAATGCTCACGTTTATAGTGCTGCCTCACTGAATTATCATGTCCCAGACACATTGCATGATACCACACCCAGTCACATTATCCTGACACTGGATCAACCAGTCCTAGCTCTTCCCCGTAAACCTGAGTGCCAAGCGAGGAGCAGCTAGTACCATTTTTAACGACTTTGGTATGTCGCGGCCCGGGATCGAACCCCAGACCTCCCGTTCCCCGGAGCGGACACTCTACCAACTGAGCTATCGGGGCCGGTATATAGCAGGAGTCCATTTCAAAATTTAGGGGTGTCAGGATGTGTTTTCTTCAAAATTTGTTGGGAAATTGGCTTGACTTTTTGCAAACAGTGTAAGCCCTGATCGGACGCCGCATTTTGGGCCTGCACTGTTTGTCAGGGTACCCGTTTTGGGGTTTCTGGTATCTAATGGGTTAATGTAAGGGCTGGACAGGTTGAACAAATCTACCAGATTTTTTCCTGTAAACTCTTGCACTTGTGAAGAGTGTTTCATTCTCATGCACTGAGTTTTTTTTAATTTAATCTTCCAATCCCACTGAGTCTTGATGGGTCCGAGCACTTATCAAGCAACGCCGTTTTATCGCCAACGCAACGTTCTGATGTTAAGTCAAAATTCATTGCATCGCTTTGATGTTGGTTTGATGTAGACGCGACGTTGTTGACACGCTACATGCCGGTTGACGTAGAGATATTTAACGACAAACTGTAATTTACATTTACCTACGCCCGCTAATTGTTGGTACGCTAAGAGAGAGAGAGAGAGCAACATGTAGGCCATGGCACACTCGGAGACAGAGAGAGAGGACCCTGTTGTGTCGTATGTACAATATATCTTTAAGAGCAGTTAACTAAAACAAGAGGGCCATGATGGCCCTGGATCGCTCACCTGATCCATAGAGTAACAAGTGGGCCCTGAGGAGGGCCATTATTGACCCCAAGGTTATAATGTGTATAATGTTGAGGGATGTCTAAAAAGGTGAAGCTTCATACCAAATATCAATAAAGGCTTGATTGTCCACTAGATGAAGCTCCATACCAAATATCAAAGACATGGGTCTTGCAGTTTCAGAGAAGAAGATTTTTAAAGATTTTCCTATATAAGTCTATGTAAAACCAAAGGGTCTTGGGGCGGGGGCATTTTGGTCCCAGGGCTATAATTTGAACAATCTTGGTAGAGGTCCACCAGATGAAGCTTCATACCAAATATTAAAGACCTTGGCCTTGCAGTTTCAGAGAAAAAGATGTTTAAAGATTTTCCCTACATAAGCCTATGTAAAACCAAAGGGCACCGGGGCGGGGGCATTTTTGGCCTCAGCACTATAATTTGAACAATCTTGGTAGGGGTCCACAAGATGAAGCTTCATACCAAATAGCAAAGACCTGGGCCTTGCAGTTTCAGAGAAGAAGATTTTTAAAAATTTTCCCTATATAAGCCCATGTAAAACCAAAGGGCCCCGGGGCGGGGGCATTTTTGGCCAAAGCAAAATAATTTGAACAATCTTGGTAGGGGTCCACTAGATGAAGCTTCATATCATATATCAAAGACCTGGGCCTTGCGGTTTCAGAGAAGGAGATTTTTACAGATTTTCCCTATATAAGCCCAAGTAAAACCAAAGGGCCCCGGGGCGGTGGCATTTTTGGCCCCAGGGCTATAATTTGAACAATCTTGGTAAAGATCCACTAGGTGAAGCTTCACACAAAATATCAAAGACCTGGGCCTTGCGGTTTCAGAGAAGAAGATTTTTAAAGATTTTCCCTATATAAGCCTATGTAAAACCATAGGCCCCGGGGCGGGGGCGTTTTTGGCCCCAGGGCTATAATTTGAACAATCTTGAAAGAAGTCCGTCCATTAGATGAAGCTTCATACCAAATATCCAAGATCTGGGCCTTGCAGTTCCAGAGAAGAAGATTTTTAAAGATTTTCCCTATATAAGCCTATGTAAAACCAAAGGCCCCCGGGGCGGAGGCGTTTTTGGCCCCAGGGCTATAATTTGAACAATCTTGAAAGGGGTCCACTAGATGAAGCTTCACACCAAATATTCAAGATCTGGGTCTTGCGGTTCCAGAGAAGAAGATTTTTAAAGATTTTCCCTATATAAGCATATGTAAAACCAAAGGCCCCGGGGCGGGGGCATTTCTGGCCCCAGGGCTATAATTTGAACAATCTTGGTAGAGGTCCACTAGGTGAAGCTTCACACCAAATATCAAAGACCTGGGCCTTGCGGTTTCAGAGAAGAAGATTTTTTAAAGATTTTCCCTATATAAGCCTATGTAAAACCAAAGGACCCCGGGGCGGGGACGATTTTCGACCCAGGACTATAATTTGAACAATCTTTGTAGAGGTCCACTAGATGAAGCTTCATACCAAATATCGAAGACCTGGGCCTTGCGGTTTCAGAGAAGAAGATTTTTAAAGTTTTCATTTAAAAAATCTATTTTTAGCTCCTGTGACCTAGATGTGCAACAGACCGGAACCATTTGAACAACTTTGAAAGGGGACCACCTAAGGATCATTCCTGTGAAGTTTGGTCAAAATCCGATCAGTGGTTTAGGAGGAGATGTTGTTTGAAGAAAAAGTTTACGCACACACGCACGCACGCACACACGCACGCACGACGGACGACGGACAAAAAGTGATCACAAAAGCTCACCTCGTCACTACGTGACAGGTGAGCTAAAAATAACACTTTGGGATTGGCGAAATGTCACACCTGGCAGTATATCGGTGTTTCTTCCATTATCTTACATTAGAATTCGCCAAAAGTTTAAAAGAATTCCACTGTTTTGCACGGTAATTAACACTTTATCTGTCCCACTGCCTTGAAGCAATACGACAGTTGACGGCCAGAGCTTTTCCCGTTCTATTTTTAGAACCGGAAATAAATAACGAAAAAAGCTCCTATATTGCAATTTTGATTTTACATTTCTCTTGTTATAGTAATTCAGATATTTAAGTGGGTTTTTGAGTAAACTTTGCCCTGTTACTTTTTACACTAATAAGAAAAAAATTTCTGAGACCTTTGCTTAATGCTCAAATTCATAATTTCTTTTTTCAAGTGCATATTGTGCTATTTCAGCCATGTTGGTCGCATTATATCCTTAACATGTCTGCATTTCTGTTTACAATCTGATTCTGAAAGCACGCTTTGGGATAACAACCATTCATTACTAAATGGTGATTTTCGGAAATTTTCAAAAGTAAACAAAAAAACTCTGCGTAAAAAAGGTCTACTGCGTATCCTGAAAAACTTGTGGTATAAATATTCTTGTGTATCTCTGCCTTAATATGAAAATATGCCCCTGATTTATCCCAACACACCTAGACGTGACACAACAATTTGTATGGATAAAGGTGTTGTTCAAGTACGTTAAAATTAAAAAATAAAGAGAAAAAATCCAAGAGATCAGTTTTGGACCATCCCCTCTACTAACTCCAAGGCCAAGTATCTGTGTCCTGCTCCAGATGTTTTAGCCTGTTTTTAATATGTAAATAAGCCTGTATTAATCGTTACGCATGAACGACCCCTTCCATTGCGAGAATACTCCTATCTGAGGGAATCCGGGACGTTTCGCCCCCAAACCGTTTCCTCCCCTAGTCGTTTCGCCCCCAAGACGATTCCTCCCTGGTCGTTTCCCCCTAGTCGTTTTGCCCCCCTAGTCGTTTTGTCCCCCTAGTCGTTTCGCCCACTTTTTACTCTAAGGCTAATTTTCAATGTTGAACTTTTATTAGAGGTGAGAAGAGGGTAAAATATTTAAGTAGCATCATCGCCCTGTCACGCCAGCCTAAGTATCTGTATCTGTTCGTTAAGGAACTTCATTCATACTTGAACAGTATGTCTCTGATGGCGCGTGAAAAAGAGAAAGTGGGATATATTGAAATATTGGAAAGAAAGAGAAATAGTGGATAGACAAGAAAGAAAAGAAAGGAAAGATTCCTGCCTGCTTTTTCAAATCATCATTGGAAACCAGACCTCTCCGGCAATAGAAGCGTCGCCCAACCGGCACAGGTTCAAAAATCCCTCAGACTTTACTTACAGACCGGCCCCTACCTAGCTGTTAAAACGAGAGAGTAGACGGTCCCTGCTTGAAGGATACCAAGTCAGGGGCCTCAGAAACAGATGCTGGTAAAGAATTCCAATCGGGTATAGTCCTAGGGAAGAAGCTGTACTTGAATGCATCAAGCTAACAGCGTTGCCTGATCAAGGTCTGCACTATTTGCTTACAGTTCAGGAATTACTGGGTCGGGCGCCGCAAATCTGATCAGAGTATACACAGATTGCTGAAAGAACATTGATGAAAGGAATCGACTTGATCATTGCTTCCACTTCTATTTATTACGTAGCATCGACGTTGACGCGTCGTTGCGTAGACGACATTTGCGGCAATACTCAACCATGTATTACCTAATGGGCACACAATGTGTATGCAACATCGTATCAACGTTGATGCAACTTTATTAGGCCAAAACAAACTATATGTGTGGTTCCTATTACATGGTTTTCAAAAATAGGGTAGGTAGGTAGGAAAATTATTTTATTTTTTATTTTTATTTTTTTTTTCTCACTTTCTACGTTCTATACTATGCTACACACTGCACTTATTTTTGTTATATTGTTTTGCTTTTGTTGTATAATTGTACTTGAAAACATTGTAAACAAATAAAAGAATAATAAATAATGCTTAGTTTTCATCCATATTGTCCTAATTGTTACAAAAATAAGGGTGTTCTTCAGTCAGAACAAAGTATTTTGATTGGA
Source organism: Lucinisca nassula (assembly GCA_963580285.1). Taxonomy (NCBI): domain Eukaryota; kingdom Metazoa; phylum Mollusca; class Bivalvia; order Lucinida; family Lucinidae; genus Lucinisca; species Lucinisca nassula. The sequence continues at coordinate 76,791,271 of OY757010.1, forward strand.
CATCCTGTGCCTTTTACAAAAGGTCAGCCTTTGGGACTTGCTGTTCTAGTGAAGGTTGCTTTATCTTGAATAGTGTTGTAACTGTTATTGTACCATATATACATTGAAGATAAATGTAAAAGTTCAAAAGATCAAGATGAAATGACAGAGTAAACGGATATCAGAAAGTTTCTTATAACGGCTTAATGCTGCAAATTAAACATCAAGCAATTAGCACCAGCAGAAACTATTTTATATAGTCTTTTCAAATCGTAGTCCTTGTGCCATTTGTATCTGTCTTACTTGGTCTTAAAGCTGAACATGATAGATAGATAGATAGATCTCACAATGATTCTGAAAACAGGAGTCCAAAATCCTTCATTTTGAAAAGTTAAGTTCCTGATCTTGATTGCACAAAAAACATAAACAACATTTCTACACACATGTGTGCACTACATCATAGTTGCATATTTCCCTAATTGCCTCTTTCATGACTTCAATCCAACTTTGTACCGTGTGGAAACTCAATAGAACCATGCCATTGAGGTGGTAGTAATAAGAAACCACAATGTACGTGTATGTTCTTGAGCAGAGAATGGGAAAAAATATATCCCCAGTTAAGTCTGCTTTCCCCTTTAACTAGGGGCATGCAAGGGTGAGCAGGGATAAATAAGTTCTGAAAAGTTAGATCCCCCGGAAGCAAAGAATACACCAAATAAATGAAAATAGCAGACTCGGTTTTATTGAGTCTATTCATCTCAATGTGGGGTAAAAGTCCTACAGCATTGGAAGCAACGTCTCCAAAATGACCTTTACAGTGTTGACGGGATCGTTAAACCTCAAATCAAATGACCAAAATATAACAACGTCATGCCTGTTTAAAGAATGGATATTTTAGACACTTTTTTTAGCAATAGATTGTTGCCTGTTTAATGGTTTACCGCTAATCCCGCTGTTTATTGTTCCAAATTATCTCACTTTAAGATTTGATGACCAGTGTACATGTAAGTGATACCAATTAAACGATTAGGTGTGAAAGGTTACCTGACCAGTGTTATCATGCGCATATGCGACCAGTCTGATTGGCGAGTGTCTAAACTTTCCGAGAAATGAAAAATTGTGAACAATAAATTCAGATCAGACTGTGCAGAACTTCCAGCTGATCAGAGTCTTTTCTATGCGCGCATACGCATTCAGTGCATTTCTCGGAAAGCATTTCTGATGTCACCACCATATGACATCCTAGCTCATTAACTACCGTCTTTGTCGGACATATATTACAACAGGTTTAACTGCTTGCGGCACTCACGAAAAATATTTCTTTTAACGTAAGATCAGCCTGTACATCGAGCTCTTCGTTTGCTGCTCTCTGCATATCCCAGAAGCCATACTACAACAGGTTTGAACAAAGAGCAAAGACTGATAAGACTGCGCAGGCTGATCTGTGACTTCACCTGTCGCACAGTTTTACTGTCATGTTTTCCAAAAATTGGATGCGAAGACCGTGTGTGCAAACTATTGATGACGTGTTATTGAAAAACGCGGGAAAATTTCTGACTGCAACAAATGCACGTTCAAAATGACGGCGGGAAATTAAGCGCGGCATGACAAAAACTATATATGTGTGACCAGCGAAGACTATGATCATCCTGCACATCTGTGGATGCTTAGCTTTCTGTTCATGGAGATAGTGAAAATACTTGAGAGATTAACACAAGCTGTCTGCATTATTTATGTTTGTTGAAGCGTGCACACTTGTCTGATTATCGCTACAGGTGATAAAACATGATTTGGATAATTTTTATTGTCACAAAAGTAATCTGATTATTGAGAGGGGTCATACCGTCACGGTCTGCATACTGCAAGAAATGTGCGCCATTGTCCTTTTTTGCGTCCAAGACATGGATTTTATGCATCTTGCGCTCCCGAAAACAAATTTCATTCAAAATTTGTGGGTCCCGACTGCTTCCTAATTTTGCCTCTCTTACCGGTACATGGAAAATACCTGTTGATCACAGGAGACAACAGACGTTTTACCCTCTGGTAGTAGTTTTTGTCTTATTTATTTTGTATCCGGTGGTGGTTCTATTGGCTTGCATGAACGGTCTTGAATGTGCTAAGTACTGGAGATTTTGGATTATAATTATGGGTTACTTCAAAGCGTCGGCTTCTTCAGAAGTAGCAACGTGCCATATCCCTGACCCATTTGAACTGTAACTGGCTAATTCTTATTGAATAGCACAGGCCACTTACCGTTAACTGACAGCTCGCGGCAATTGATAAAAAAACAGCTTTTAAATAGCGATGCTTACGATATGCATTTTTATTCTAGGCTCACAGTTATTTAGAGACAAACACGGATGTTTTTGATGTTTTTTTTTTGGCAGACGCACACCATTTTCATGCGTAAATACGACCAGATTGTCCTTTAATGAAAGAGCTTTTTAATGAATATGTACTTAAATAATTTAACCATGAAAAATTGAAAGACCGTTTTTGCACATAAAATGTTTTGAATATTCATGATAGAAAAAATAATTAGGGTCGGCGGGAAAAAGCTAGGCACGGTCGGGTAACCGGAACCACACATATATTTTGTTTTGGCCTTACGTTGCATGGGCCTTGGTGCGATGTTGCGTAGACGACATTTGCGACAATATTCAACAATGATTTACTGGCTGACACTGTTAACGAACCAACCAACCAATTAAAAACAAAACTGGTAAAGGTGCTTAAGCGATAACTAAAGACAGTTAACTTTGCAAAGAGCGCATGTTTTCACACCTTATCATTAAGGGCATTAATTGCGTGATTAGTGTGTCAAACCAAATAAACAATGTGATTAACGGTATTGACCAAAACAGGTTATACTTATCATAATTCCTAATTAACATTTTCATTCAAAGAACAGGTTCTTCTCTGACTCACTCACTCACTCTCTCTCTCTCTCATATATGAATCTTTTATATATAAAATATAGTAAAATAGTTTGGGGGCGAAACGACTAGGGTTTGGGGGCGAAACGACTAGGGTTAGGGGGCGAAACGACTAGGGGTCAAAATAGGGGGCGAAACGACTAGGGGGGGGGAAACGACCAGGGGGAAACGTCTTGGGGGCGAAACGTCTTGTTACCATCTGAGGGAGGCAGTTACAGAAGATGATGATGTCCAACCATTGATGAAGATCTCCAATGGAGAACTCATAGATAGGTGCACACTAATGTCCGGGAATTGTCCGGGAAATGTCCGGGAATTCGCCGGGAAATTGGAGGTAGTGGCGTGTTGTCGCTAATATCTCCACTTCGGGTTGTCAGAAATTAATAAAATTAGTATCAAATAAAATTTTTAACTCTATTATAAAAGATAAAAAAATAATAATTTACTTTTTTAACGTTTAAGGGGTCCATTTTTTAAGTTAATTTGTCCAGGAAATTCTCGGATTTTGTCCTGGATGTTGGGGTATTGATGCGTTAACCCTAATATCTCGACTTTCGGTGGTCAGAAACTAATAAAATTAGTATCAAATAAAAATTTTAGCTCAATTTTAAAAGATAGTTAAAAAATATTTTTCATTTTGAATATTTTAGGGGTCCATTTCTGAAGTTAATTTGTCCGGGAAATTCCTTGTGTCCTTGACCTTGCGGTAGTTGTGCGTTTTCATAATATCTCGGTTTGTGGTGATCACTTATTGATAACAATTGATATATGTTAAAATTTTAAGTTCAATTAAAAAAAAAATATAAAAAAATCTCTTCATAACCTCAATGAGGCAGTTCTAATGAGTACCCACAACCCGGATTGTATCCAGGACGCTGGGGTATTGGTTCGTTTTCCTTAATATATCGACTTATGAGAACGAGAGAAAGACTGCAGACCCCTTGTAAATCCTACTTTTCGCTGTATAAAGTTGGATTTACATGGGTTTCCATTACACAGCTTTCTATGATGTCACACATGTTCCTGCTCACAAGACAGACATTGATTTGATGATGAATTCAGACCTAAACATATTCTATAAAACCAAATTTTGCACTTACGATTTTCACAGCAAATCATGTTATCAATATACTCAGGCATTTTGCAGAATCACCAGACTGGAATTTTTAAGATTTTACAAGTGAATGAATGAAGTATTTCTACTATTTCAATCCAGGTAAGCAGCACACGCCAACTTATTATGAGTTAAAGCAATTAACTTAACACATTTTTAATCTCGTTAGAAAATTAATGGCCCGTAAAATCGCTCAAAGTCCGTACACCTAATTCATCGTCAGGAAGAAATGGATGCGCTTAAATTTCGTTGTTTAAGCAAACAGTATAGAACCAGATCAGATGTCACATTTTGCGGCCGAGATCAGACGCCAAGTTTTGCAGCGTCTGAGCATCATTGTCCGTCAAATCAGTCAAAGTCCGTACATCTAATTCATTGCAAGCAAGAAATGGATGCGGCTAAATTTCGTCGTTGATTAAGCAAACAGTGTTGACCGAGATCAGACGTCGCACTTAGCGGCCAAGATCAGACGCCAAGGTTTGCGCAGCTACTGATCATAATGGTCCGGCAAAGTCCGTACACCTAATTCATTGCTAGCAAGAAATGGATGCGGTTAAATTTCCTCGTTGTTTAAGCAAATAATGTAGACCCAGATCAGATGTAGCATTTTGCGGCCCAGATCAGACGACACGTTTTGCAGCGTCTGATCATTTGAGTCTACACTGTTTGACTATGTCCCACAAATGGGACGCTATATAGGCATATATGGATTAAATATCTGGGTTAAATATCTGATCTGCCAGTGGATCTACACTATCTGCCAATGTCCCACAAGTGGGAGTCAAGGCATATATGGGTTAAACCTTTGGCCAAGATCTACACTGTTTGCCAATGGCCCAACAATGGGGCGCTAGGCATATATGTGTTAAACCGTTGACCAAGTTCTACACTGTTTGCCGTAATTAATGATTCTTTGAGATCTTCTATAAATTAGTCATGTTGTGTGCACTCATTAGAACTGCCTCAGTGAGGTGTACGAAAATATTTTTTTATATTCTTTTAGAACTGAACTTAAAATTTTAAAATATATCAATCGTTATCAATAAGTGATCACCACAAACAGAGATACTATGCAAATGCACAACTACCCCAACATCCAGGACACAACCGGGAATTTCCCGGACAAAATAACTTCAGAAATGGACCCCTAAAATATTCAAAATAAAAAAAATCTTTTAATAATCTTTTAGAAGGGAGCTAAAAAATTTATTTGATACTTATTTTATTAATTTTTGACCACCCGAAGTTGAGATATTAGGGTTAACGCACCACTACCCCAAAATCCAGGACAAAATCCGAGAATTTCCCGGACAAATTAACTAAATAAATGGACCCCTAAAACATTTAAAAAGTAAATTATTTTTTAATAATCTTTTAGAATAGAGCTTAAAATTTTATTTGATACTAATTTCATTAATTTCTGACCACCCGAAGTGGAGATATTAGGGATAACGCATCACTACCCCCCATTTTCCGGACAATTCCCGGCGATTTCCCGGACATTAGTGTTCACCTCATAGATAACATCACTGCAAAAGCGTCAAGAACAGTTGGATTCCTACGACGTAACCCTTTATAATTGCACCAAGGATGTTCGTGAGGCAACTTACTGTTCCATCGCCCGCCCTACCCTCGACTATGCATCATCTGTATGGGATCCATACCGCACCACAGATGTAAACCGTGTGGAACAAGTCCAGAGAAGAGCTGCCAGATTTGTGCACCGCAATTACTGGGACAGAACTCCAGGATGTGTAACCCGTATGGTCAGGGAACTTGGATGGCCTCCTCTTGCGGATAGGCGACGTGAGAACAGGCTGACAATGCTGTACAAGATACAGAGAGGACTGGTAGATATCAACCCAGGACCCATACTGCGTACCAACGACAGATGCACAAGAGGGGGCAACCGTATATATCAACCAGCAGCACCTCAGCCGGTCTATAAATACTCATTCTATCCGAGGACTATACAGGAATGGAACAGACTGCCGGCTACTATAAAAGACTGTCCAACGCTCGAGGATTTCTCAGCTGCCATCCGGGCCACTGATGCAGCTGTCTTCGTCGCTCCGTAAACAGCCTTCATGATTTTAACTGTACATAGAGGACTTTTAATGCTTTTAACCCTTTCTGGAAGAGGACGGCTGTCCCATCCCCATATCAGGTCAACGATACAGTCTAAGAAGACTCCTGACCTTTATACGGAAGACGAAGACTATGTCCGAATGCAGGGACGCTACGATAATCGGATCTCATACATAAAATCAGCGGGAGAGAGGTCGTAGATAAAGGCAGTGTTTGCATCAGTTTTAGTTCCTGTGAAAACAATAAATATAGGCCTGTTATAATCACAAGACAAGAAGACATTTAATGCTTGCTAGGATGCTGGATTTTTTAGTTCCCTTTGAAACACGTGCACCTACCATATTTACTTTTTGCACATTTCCATTTCCGGGGGTTGGTCCAAACAGCGAAAGGAACCTTCTTTTCGCGAAAGGAAGGTTCCTTTCTTTCACTATCAGAATCAGAATCAGAATTGTTACTGGTGACACGTCAAAAGACATTCATACACCAGGACCTGTGATGTGGGAAGTTAGTCCCTAGCTCTAACCAAAGAGGTAAACTTAGCTACACAATCATCAGCACCTTCAGCTGTCGAAATAATCGAATCGAACTATATTCTGCCATACGCCCTCGCGGACATTCTAGGCAGGTGTATATTACATACACTCTAGTTTTGCAGGATGAAAGCCTACACAGTAATCATATAATTATGGTTGGGTTCTTTAACCCGCATAGGGGATGGTTCTCCCTGCACAGGGGGCCTCCAGTTAACGTCCCGATCCGAAGGACGGTGCACTTAATGACATTCATCCCTGCAAATGATGCCAATGGAGCGTGTTCGGACACCGAAATTTTATCGCCGCTGCCGGGGATCGAACCCGGGACCTCTAGCATCAGAGGCAAGTGCACTAACCACTGAGCTATCACGCTTTCGCGAAAGGAAGTTTTTTCTACGAAAGGAAGTTTTTTTACCACTATTAAACAATCATTAGATGTCAAAAACATTTTTTAATAACATTTCATTGTAAAAAGGAGTTACTTACACTATTTTTGACTTTTTTGTTTGTTTGATATATTGTATATCAGGTTCCTTTCGCAAAAGGAAGTTTCTTCTACGAAAGGAAGTTTTTTTTTTTTTTCTACGAAAGGAAGTTTTTTTTACCACTATTAAACAATCATTAGATGTCAAAAACATGTTTTAATAACATTTACTTGTAAAAAGGAGTTACTTACACTATTTTTCATTTTTTTATTTGATATATTGTATATACAAGATACAAGAGATACAAGAAGCTTTATTTAAAGTCGACATTCATAATTTACAACAATTTAACATGGGTTAGCCTAGGGCTATTTTGTCGACAAACACATTAAGACTATACAAGTATAAAGTTATAACAAAGATCACAGATATTAAGAAGAATATCACAGATATATATTACATGGAACTCCTACAAGAGATAAAATTAACATTAAGACTAGGTGATATTTCAATTTGGTGTAAGATACATGTCACATAAACCAGTCCCATAAAACTTGTTACATAAAAAAGTTTTATAAAACTTCATGCAGCTTTTTGATTTGCAACAAATTATTTCAGATCCAACCAGAACCACAACTACCTCCAGTACGACTATTGACTTGATTTTGACTTCTGATAAACATAAATTGTGCAACTCTGGTGTAATTGACATTGGACTGAGTGATCACTCATTAATTTTCTGCACTCGAAAAGTGGTAAAAGGTGCTATAAACAAGCATAATTCAATCAAAGTCCGATCTTTGAAAAACTATAACCCTTTAGTTTTTAAGGAAAAGCTTTCAAACGTGAATTTGATTAAAATTTTAACTTGTGAAAGTGCTGACATGGCATGGAATATGTTTAAATGTTACTTTTTAGGCGTGGTTGATGAGATTGCACCGGTGAAGGAAACTCGTATAAAGCAGAGAACTGAACCATGGATGAGTCCTGAAATTCTTGACTTGATAACAATCAGAGATAAAGCTTTTTTACGTTTTAAAAGATCGAAAAATGAGTCCGATTATGGAGAATTTAAGAAACTCAGAAATAAAGCACAGTATTTAATCAACAAGTCAAAAACAAATTATTTCAAAGATAAATTAATGGAAAACAAACATGACTCTAAGTCTCTTTGGAAAACTTTGAAAACTATGGGTTTGCCTTCGAAGAAATCTGAATCGTCAAAATCAATTGGTTTAAAAATTAATGGCGAGATATGTTTTGACCCTCTGCAAGTAGCGGAAAAGTTTAATACTTTTTTCTCAACAGTTGCTTCATCTCTGGTTGAAAAACTTCCCAATTGTTCTGGCAGGTTTGGCAAAAACTTCGTGACAGAGTATTACCAGAAACTTGGAAAGTAGAAGTAAAACAAAGATCAGGAATTGATACAATTAACTTACTCCATCCATAAAAGACACCAAAGGGAAAGAAATACAAACATTAAGCGACCAGACCATAATGGAAACCTAAACAAAGGAAGGCCATATGGACAGTTACTTTCCCACAAAATGGCCATATGGCCATCCAAAATTAAAAGACACAAGTGATACACACAGTAAGTAACAAACAACAACATAAATAAATCGCCACAGAAGAGCCGCCTTGGAACGGTCAGTGGAAGATTTCCACTGGGGGGCTTAAATCGATTTTACGTGGCCACAATCCTCGCCCTTACTTCCGTCGCGATTTAGACAAATAATTTGTTCAGTCTGCATGAAGGCCTCCTAACTCATCAGTGCAACATCTCCGTGAACACAGAAATCAAAGAACCACAGAGGTGAGACAACGGTGAGGACTCGACAGCAAGAAACCACTGAAATGCTGGAGCAAAAGAAAACCAACAGTTAGACTCCGATGAGCCCGACCAGAGACAGAGCATCAGGCACCAACCAACATTATCTCTTTAATTTTCAATAAGCCTTTACGTTGGAGCCGTCATAGAATCTGAGGCCTGACCCACCGGCGTGCAATTAAAGAGGGAAGCAAAGTCGCCAACCGTGATTGGGTTAACTACCATGCATGCAGTCTGTCGTATAATATCCATGTTGTACCCAATCTTTTTATATCGAAGAATGATTTTACGAAATTGGGTGCTGAAGTCATTGCGGTTATATATTTTTCTGAATTTATATACTAAGTCACCATAAAATTCGGGTTCCGATAGACCTTGTTGCAGTAGAGATTTAAGTCCAATATTGAATTTTGAAATTAAATCAGAATGGCGTCTATAAAATTTTGAAAAGGCTTTGCGTAGTTTATGGTACCGATAACCCTGATTAAGGAGTTTAGCCGTTAATAATTTATTACGAGTGTTGAAGTCAGTTACATGACTACACACTCTAGCAAATCGAATTAATTGCGAAATATAAACGCCATAGGATGGCGCACGAGCCCGCAAAAATGCCTTTGGGTTTTCGCTTGTGTCAGAAGAGAAGGTACTTAAGTATCTTTTGAAGCTTGGTGTTAATAAAGCCACTGGGTTGGATGGCATTCCATCCAGATTTATCAAGGATAGTGCTGATATTGTCACTGTACCCATAGCACATTTCATAAATCTGTCTATTATTACTGGTGTTGTGCCTGATGATTTAAAATCAGCACGCGTGGTTCCGTTGTTTAAGAAAAATGATAATACTGAAACTGGGAACTACAGACCGGTGTCAATTTTGAATATAGTGTCAAAGGTTTTAGAAAGAGTTGTTTATGACCAGTTTGAAAGTTACTTGCTACAAAATAAGTTGATATTTGAATACCAGTCTGGTTTTCGGAGAGGTTTTTCCACCAGTACATGTCTTACTCATTTATCTGATCATATTCGCTTTCAAATGGATAAAAGCAATTTTACTGGGATGGTACTTTTGGACTTACAGAAGGCGTTTGACACGGTTGACCATGTTGTTCTTTTAATGAAACTTGAAGCAGTTGGTCTAGATGCTGATGGTCTGGGGTGGTTTCGGTCATATTTATCTGGCAGAACACAACTGGTTGATGTACATGGTACCTGTTCTTCATTTGCTAATGTAACTTGTGGTGTACCACAGGGTTCCATATTGGGACCATTGTTATTCCTCATATATGTGAATGACATGGCCGGTGCTATCAATGAAAAGATCTTATTGTATGCGGATGATACAGCCATTTTGGTCTCTGATAAACATGCGAATACGATTGAAGCAAAACTTGGATCTGCCCTTGAAACTATAAGTGTCTGGCTCATAGACAACAAACTATCACTTCATCTGGGCAAGACTGAATCTATTTTATTTGGAACGAAACGAAAACTCTCCAATAGTGCAACTCTGAATGTGTCTTGTAATGGGACTGATATTGAGTCTAAATCTTCCGTGAAATATCTAGGCGCTACGATTGACAATTCTCTGAGCGGTGATTCGATGGCTTTGGGTGTTATTCAAAAAGCAAATTGCCGGGTAAAATTTCTATATAGAAATGCAAGGTTTCTGAATAAGTATGTTAAAAGAATGTTAGCGTCGTCTTTAATCCAGTGTCATTTTGACTACGGGTGCACCTTCTGGTTTTCAGGTTTGTCATGTAAATTAAAATCAAAGTTGCAAACGACTCAAAACAAAATCATTCGTTTTGTGATGGGTAAGCACAATCGTTCACATATAGGAACTACTGAATTCAAGGAAATCAAGTGGTTGCCTGTTGAACATAGGGTTGCTCAAATAAAATTGTCATTAGTTTTCAGGATTGTCAATGGTTCAGCTCCTGATTATTTACAAAAAGACTTTAATCATGTCAGTCAAGTGCATAGGTACTCCACTCGCCATAGCGAATCATCTCTTTGTGTCCCGACTGTAAAATTGTCATGTTGATACTTGGATTGTATATCATAATTCATTTAAAATGCTCAAAAAATTCAGCTCTGTATTTTTGAAGGTACTAAATGACCAAACCTACAAAATTGTAATACTATGGGAAAATGCAAAGACGACACTGGGTAGGGTCGGATATTGAAAATGATAGGGTTGGTGTTTAAATTTTTATTTTGTTCTTTATTGATAAAACTAGTAGAGTCAGTGTCTGAAGCAGGGCCGTTGGGTTAGCGAAGCTATTTTGGGGGGCCTTAGTTTACTTTTGGCTTTTATTTTCTTTACCTTCGCGGTCTGTATATTGTCACAAATAACGAGTACATCTATATAATTCTGACCCCTTAAACCCCATTTTGAAATAGTAAATCTGGAGTTGACTGGGATAAGCATTATTTTTCTTTTTTTGCTCAGAACAAAAGAGTGTGGATAATCGTAAAAACAGCCTCACCGAGGCGATTCTTTCGAGTATCCACAGTCTGTGATTTGAGCGGAAACATGAAAAATATCAGGATTTTTATCTGAAAAACATAGATTATGGGTAGTAATAAAAACAGCCCCGCTGAGGCGATTCTATCGATTGCCCACGGTCTGTGTTTCGAGCTAAAACATGAAAAATATCAGGATTTTTACGTTTAGTTCTATTTTTATTTATTTATTTATTTATTTATTTATTTATTTATTTATTTATTTATTTATTTATTGATTTATTTTGGTGCTAAAATTTTACCAATATATTTGAATAGGCGTCAAATGTCCTCTGCATTGTTTGCCCAGACATGTACGTATAAAAAAGTATTATTCGTTTTGTTTGGAGCAGGCTATCTTGTGCATACCTCGCTGACTCATAGTCATTAGGTCTTTCACCGCCGTGGGTTCGAGCCTCGCTGGGGCCACATATAAGACGCCAAGTTCTGCAACGGAAGGTCAGGTGGTATTTCTCCGGGCATTCCGGTTTTCGCCTACCTCTGTTTAACGATCGGCTCAATATTGGTGATATAATGGTGAAAGGGCCGTAAAACCCAAACCAAAGTACATGTACATGCCATTGACATCAATTACATATTGCAACATTGTGTAAGAAATCAACAAATCGCCAGACCTTACAGCTGACCAGTACAACAACATAAATTATATTAAAGTCAGATTAATGGCCATTTCACTGGAATGCCACTGATAGCTAGGGCCGGTCTTTAAGAAAATAGGGGCTTAATTGCCCTTTGGGAGACATTATCACTGCATTGGGCCATTGGCTTAGAATATCTCTAAGTAACAGAAGTAATTTTGTTTGATTTGAGGTCTAACGTCCCCGTCAACACTGTAAAGGTCATTTTGGAGACGTTGCTTCCAATTTTGTGGGACTTTTACCCGACATTGAGATGAAATGACTTCTCAAGCCCTGCCGCCCAATTATGAAACCAATAGGGTTTATAAGCATGGACGGGCCGACTCGGAACGCTTTGCCTGGGCAGGCTTAGATCCTATAAGCAGTTTACCAGTACTCGTGTGCGGGTCGGTTTCAGCTCTGCATGGAAGCATCAGGCAGCCAGCCCCGATGGGCGGGGACCGATAACAGAAGTAAAGTTTATTTATCTATTTATTTATATTGAGTATCAGTGCACAGATCCTTTTCACCAGAAGCGCTTCTTGAATCAGAGGAAGGGAAAGAGTGACTAGGAAAAGATTTCAAGATCAGTCTCAACGACGGAATTCATAGGTTCATTTTTTATTCATTTACAGTTTATTTTTATTTATTTATTTATTTATTTTATTTATTTATTTAGTTATTTATTTATTTATTTTATTTATTATGCCCCTTCCCCTGAAAGGGGAGGAGACACATTGTTTTGCTGCGGTTCTGTGCGTCTGTCGGTCCTTAGACTGGAAACAGTCCATTCATTTAATAATTTCACTTATAAGAATATGCTTATTAATTTTAACCCAGCTCAAAAGCAATGACCTCCATCCCATAGCACCAAAGGTTTTAGAGATCAGAAAGTATTAGAGGGGAGAAAAATATAAATTCATTGCTAATACAAAGGAGAAGATATTGGTTAAACTTTTGGACTGATTCCAGTCTAGTCGGTCCTTTGTTAGTCCTTATCCCGTTGAACACGGCAATGTCGACCTTTGCAAACAATGTAGGTCCAGATCAGATGGCTTCTACACAGTTTGCCATCTAGCGAATACATTTTATCACCAGGCAAGCACGCCTATATAATTTTGACCCCACGTTTTGGACGTTTTTTTTTTTTTCAAGGAAAAAATTCCGTCCTTTAGAACAGCGATGTCCGTGCGAGCGGGCGGTCGGGCGGGCGGCAGGGCGTCCGCGTACCGGTTTACCTTTTTACGTTTTACCTTTTGGTTGACCTTTTTTTCAAAAACCCGTCCATAATGCCATTTGGCGTTTTTCTTGTATACAGTAAAACTGGGGTTTACAGGGGTATACATTATTTTCTTATTTCGGCAAAAAAATAGATTGTGGGTACTGGTCTCAACCGCCTCGCCATGCGCCATTATACTTAAAATAAATAAGGCCCCCGCCCATCGGGGCTTGAAGAAATAGGTGGGCTGCACGATGCTCCCACGCAGAGCTAAATCCGACCCGCACACGAATACTGGAAAACCGCTTAGAGGATCTAAGCCTGCCCAGGCAAAGCGGTGCGAGTCGGAGCGTCCATGCTTATAAACCTTATTGGTTTCATTCGGCGACAGGGTTTGAGATGTCATCTCATCTCAACGTCTGGTAAAAGTCCCACAAAATTGGAAGCAGCGTCTCCAAAATGACATTTACAGTGTTGACGGGGACGTTAAACCTCAAATGAAACGAACAAACTCAAAATCAATAAACAGACAAATAAATTTTACTTCATTCTTAGCCAGTACAGTGATAATGTCTCCTAAAGGGCAATTTAGCCCCTATTTTTATCTGGATTTCTCTCTCTCTATCTCTCTTCTTCTTCTTCTTCTTCTTCTTCTTCTTCTTCTTCTTCTTCTTCTTCTTTTTCTTCTTCAGCCAAGCAAGATGCACTATGTGTAGGCAGATTCTTAGCTCATTTTGATGCATCATTAAATTCTAGTAAATTCTAGTGTCAGCGAGGGCTGAAGCAATTAAACAGTAGGGAGCAACCTCTTGCCCTTCTTAATTGAAGTTCCCTGATATTCAATCAGATAAAAACCAACACACTGCAACAGAATAAACAAAATAAAAGGGTTCTCTGATACAGTTTTTGTTTCAATACCCAGTCAACAGCTAAGGTCATGTTGGGCCAGTCCGTTCCCTTCACTGTTCCGGGACAGGATAAGTTACGAGCACATTGTGAGATCATGCTTTAGATATAATAGTCATGAAATGAAAGTACATGTACATGATTCAGAAACGGGCTTCCGTGGCCTAGTGGTTAAGAGCGCTGACTCTTGATCATGTGAGACGCCAAGTTCTGCAATGGAAGGTCAGGTGGTTTTTCTCCGGGTACTCTGGTTTTCGCCCACCTCTGATTAACGATCGGCTCGATATGAGTGAAACAATCTTGAAAGGGCCTTAAAACCAAAATAAAAAAAACATGATTCAGAGCAGAAGACCAAGCTGTTTTTTTTTTCAACTGTTATTGCATTATTTTGCTATATATTCACACACTTCTGCCAAATGAATTCTTCCTGAGTGGGCAGAGCCATTTCCAGTTTTAGGAGAATCTGACAGTAATAATAATTTCAATCTTTTGTATTCATACATTGTAGACTCTCTCAAATACTGTATTTAGCAACTATCGACCTGGGTAAGGAAACGTAAAAAATGAGAAGCAAAATATGCTAGGAGAAGTCTGATCAATGTCCACGCTGTTAGAGGTACAGTCTGATCAGGGTCCACACAGTTTGCCAGGATGCAAAACCTGCAAGAAGATGCAACAGAGAACATTTTCCGATAGATTTTTTTCATGGCATCTTAGGGGTTCATCTCTAAACCCTCTTCGTAAATAGCTACCTGTCACGTAGTGACGACGTGAGCTTTTGGGATCACTTTTTGTCCGTCGTCCGTCGTGCGTCCGTGCGTGCGTAAACAATTTCTTTAAACCACTGATTGGATTTTGGCCAAACTTCACAGGAGTTATCCTTAGGTGGTCTCCTTTCAAAGTTGTTCAAACGGTTCCGGTCCGTTGGACATCTAGGTAACAGGAGCTAAAAATTGATTTTTTTTTACTGAAAACTTAAAACAAAAATTCTTCTTTTCTGAAACTGTACGGCCCAGGTCTTTGATATTCGGTATAAAGCTTCATCTATGGGACCTCTACCAAGTATGTTCAACTTATAGCCCTTAGGCCAAAAATGCCCCCGGTCCGGGTCTCATCGATTTTACATAGGCTTATATAGGGAAAAAAATCTTTAAAAATCTTCTTTGGAACCAGAAGGCCTAGGTGTTTGATATTTAGTATGAAGTTGTATCTGGTGGACCTCTGCCGAGATTGTTCAAATGATATCACTGGGGCCAAAAATACCCCACATTTGGGGCCCACCAATAGACCCACCCACATAGACTTATATAGGGAAAAACCTTTAAAAATCTTCTTGTCTGAAACCAGAAGGCCCAGGTGTTTGATATTTGGTATGAAGTTGTATCTAGTTGTCCTCTGCCAAGATTGTTCACTTTATAGCCCTGGGGCAAAAAAAAAAAATGCCCCGGCGCCAGGGCCCACCGGTTTTACATAGACTTAAATGGGGGAAAACCTTTAAAAGTCTTCTTGTCTGAAACCAGAAGGCCCAAGTGTTTGATATTTGGTATGAAGTTGTGTCTAATGGACCTGTACCAAGATTTTCAAATTATGGCCCGAGGGCCAAAACTGCCACCGTCCCGGGGTACACCGGTTTTACATAGACTTATATAGGGAAACCTTTTAAAAACACTTCTGGTCTGAAAACAGAATGACCAGGTGTTTGATATTTGGTATGAAGCTTCATTTACATGTAATTGACCTCTATCAAGATTGTTGAAAATTATAGCCCTGAGGTAAAAGAAAAGCCCCCGCCTTTGGTTTACCATAGACTTAGGAAAAATCTTTAAAAGCCTTCTTCTCTAAAACAGCAGTATCAGGTCTTTGATATTTGATATGAAGCTTCGTCTAGTGGACCTCTATCAAGATTGTCAAATTATAGACCTGGGGCCAAATATGCCCAATCCCCTGGACCCGCTGGTTTTACATATACTTATATTGGGAAAATCTTAATAAATTTTCTTGTCTGAAACCAGAAGGCTCAGTTCTTTGATATTTAGTATGAAGCTTTGTTAGTGGACTTCAACCATGCTCGTTCAAATTATAGTCATGGGGCCAAAAATGGCTCGGCCCCGGGTCCACTCGTTTTACATAGACTTATATAGGGAAAACCGTTAAACTCTTCTTGCCTGAAACCAGAAGGCTCAAATCTTTGTTATTTGGAATGAAGCTTCATCTTGTGGACCTCTAAAACAATAGTTCAAATTATAGCCATGTGGCCAAAAAAGGCCCCTTCCCGGGCCCACTGGTTTCATATAGGCTTATATAGAGACAACCTTTAAAAATCTCTTGTATGAAATCACAAAGCCTAGGTCAAATTGTTCAAATTATAGCTCCGGGGCCAAATATGGGTCCATGCCGGTGCACACTTGTTTTACATAGACTTATACAGGAAAAACCTTTGAAAATGTTCTTGTTTGAAACCAGAAGGCCAAGGTCTTTGATATTTGGTATGAAGGTTCATCTAGTGGACCTCAACCAACCTTGTTCAGATTATAGCCCTGGGGCTAAAAATGGGCCCATCCCACGGCCCACTTGATTACATAGACTTATATTGGGAAAACTTTTGAAAATCTTGTCTGAAACCAGAAGGCAAAGGTCTTTGATATTTGGTATGAAGCTTCGTCTTGTGTAATTCTACCAAGATTGTTCAAATTATAGCCCTTGGGCAAAAATGGCGCAGTCCCGGGGACCACAGGTTTTATATAGATTCATATATGGAAAACCTTTAAAAATCTGTATGTCTCAAACCAGAAGGCTCCGGTCTTCGGTATTTGGTATGAAAGCATCCCCTTTTAGACCTCTACCAAGATTATGCAAATTATAGCCCTGGGGCCTGTCCCCGGGGTCCACTTGTTACACTATGAATCAGGTGAGCGACCCAGGGCCATCATTGTCCCCTTGTTGGGAATTTGAATTGACATCCCAGGCCCAATGAAACCAATAGGGTTTATATACATTGGCGGTCAGAATTGCACCACTTTGTCTGGGCAGGCTTCCATCTTCTAAGCGGTTTACCAGTACTCAGGTGCGGTTGGTATCAGCTCTGCTTGGGCGCACCATGCAGCCGCATCTATTTCTCCAAGCTCCGATGGGCGGGGGTGCAGCAAAATTTATATATACAATATTGAAGTTTTCTCTGTATACACACATCAGCTTGCACATTGGCACAGTCCGGTCAGGGTATTCATTGTCAGCATGAAGAAGTCAAGTGAAGCCTTTGATCAAAACGTGAACGTGTGCAGGCTATTTTCAATATTCACTGTGCACACAGTCATGTAGAGTTTGCTGTCTTGGCTCATTGTGCTCCCTTCAGGAGCTGCCGTGGTGATGGGGTGGGGTAATTTCTGGCCTTGACGGCATCTGTCATCTGCATCCGCATGAAGCTTTTAGCTCACCTGAGTCGACGGCTCTGGGTGGGGGGGGGGGGGGGGTGGGGTGGGGTGGGGGGGGGGAGCTTATAGTATGGCAGCCTCCGTCATTGGACTTTGGCATTTTAGCACAGGGAAAGCGTGTGAGCAAAGTGTCCCGAAACTGCTCAGGTAAGGCTCTTAAGTTTTTGTGTAATTATGAAAATTTCTGCTAAAAATTGATTGTTGGTACTTTTTATAACCGCCTCAATATGTGTGTTGTGGTTTGACCACACAGTCAACAGCTGTAGGTCTAATGAACAAGAGAGCCCAGAGGGCCCTGATTCGCTCACCTGAGTATCACTGTCTCTGGTACATTCTATTTTTGGCTCTGGTGGAATGGAATGATTTTAGCAATTTTGAAAGGGAGTCACCTGGGTAACATTCCTGCAAAGTTTGAATCAAAATGGCCCAAGGGTTTAGGAGGAGTTCTGGTTTGAATCAAATTTACAATTTTTTTCTATTTTTAGCTTTGGTGGCCATTTTGTTCACCGGAGCGGGATCATTTAAGCTATTTTGGTAGAAGGTCATCTATATTCCTACGAAGTTTGTATAAAATTTGCCCAAGGGTAGAGGAGGAGTTGTCTTTTGAAGATATTTTTTTCTATTTTTAGCTCTAGCGGCCATCTTGTTTGTCATAGCATAACGATTTTAGCTATTTTGGTTGTGAGTCAACAAGGCAGCGTTCCTTGGAAGTTTGAATCCATTTAGCCCAAGGGATTAGGAGGAGTTCGCGTTTGAAGCAAATTTTCGATGTTTTTCTATTTTTAGCTCTGGCAGTCATTTCGTTCATCCGAGCAAAATTGTTTTAGCTATTTCGGTAGATGGTCATCTAAGCATTAGTTTGAATGAAATCGGTCCAAGGGTAAAGGAAGAGTTGTCGTTTCAAGATTTGTCTATTTTAGTTCTGGTGGCCATCTTGTTTGTCAGAGCAGAACGAGTTTAGCTATTTTAATAGAGAGTCACATAGGCAACGTTCATGTGAAGTTTGAATCACATTGGCCTCAGGCTTTAGGAGGAGTTTGCGTTTGAAGCAAATTTAGATGATTTTCTTTTTATACCCCCGCAATATGAGTTTGAAGGGGGAATCCTGGAATCAGCCTGTCGGTTGGTTTGTCGGGCGGTCGGGTGGTCTGTCTGCAAAATTTTGTCCTCTCAACTCCTCCTTCACTATCAGTCGGATTCAATTGATACTTGCCATAATTGTTCACCAGGAAGGGTAGATGTGCAAGACACACATTTCACTAAAGTTTGTCCCATAATTACGGAGTTATGGCCCTTGATTTGCTAAAAAAATGTGCTAAAAACATTGTCCGCTCAACTCCTCCTTCACTATCAGTCGGATTCAATTGATACTTGCCACAATTGTTCATCAGGAAGGGTAGATGTGCCAGACGCAAATTTCAATAAAGTTTGTCCCATAATTACGGAGTTATGGCCCTTGATTTGCCAAAAAATGTGCTAAAAACATTGTCCGCTAAACTCCTTCACTATCAGTCGGATTCAATTGATACTTGCCATAATTGTTCACCAGGAGGGGTAGATGTGCAAGACGCAGATTTCACTAAAGTTTGTCCCATAATTACGGAGTTACGGCCCTTGATTTGCAAAAATGTGCAAAAAAACCTTGTCCGCTCACTCCTTCACTATTTGTCGGATTCAATTGATACTTGCCATAATTGTTCACCAGGAGGGATATATGTGTAGGTCGCAAATTTCACTAACGTTTGTCCCATATTTACGGAGTTATGGCCCCTGAATCAATTGGAAACATACTTTATTGACCCTGATTTGCTTGCAAACATCTTGTTCACTGAACTCCTCCTTCACTATCAGTCGGATTCAATGGATACTTGGCATACTTATTCACTAGGATAAGTAGATGTGCAAGACGTAAATTTCAGGAGAATCTGTCCATCAATTATGGAGTTATTGTCCCTGAATCACTGAAAAGTGGTTGCTGCAAAATTTTGTCTGCTGAACTCCGCCTTCACTATCAGTCGGATTCAATGGATACTTGGCATACTTATTCACTAGGATAAGTAGATGTGCAAGACGCGAATTTCAGGAGAATCTGTCCAACAATTATGGAGTTATTGCCCCTGAATGGACTCAGTGGGCACTGTTTATGTTTGCTGTCTGTGTCAAGTATTGAGGCGGGGGTATTAATCATCACCTTTAGTGATAGTTCCTCTAGTTTTTAGCTCTGGTGGCCATCTTGTTAATTTGAGCGGGATCGTTTAAGCTGTTTTGATAGACGTTTTCTTAAGCAACATTCCTATGAAGTTAGACTGGAATTGGGCAAAGGGTACAGGAGGAGTTGTCGTTTGATTTTTTTTTTTATTTTTAGCTCTGGTGACAATCTGAACAATTTTAGCTATTTTGGTAGGGAGTCACCTAGCCAACATTCCTGTGAAGTTTGAATGGAATTGGGCAAAGGGTACAGGAGGAGTTGTCTTTTGAAAATGTCGTTTGAAAGTGTTGACATCAGAACCCTATGACGTCAGACGACGACGACCGACAACATCCAACCAAAAGATGAAAGTATTATTGGTCATATCTTTTGACCCTGTTGAGTTCGAAACTTTATATTGAGCATGTAGGCTCCTTGTGACAATGTCTTCCTACTCAAACAAAATATCTTGACCTGTGACCTTAATCTTGACCTGTGACCTTGATCTTGACCTGTGATCAACTTCGAAGGAAAAATGACCATGCCCCGGGACGTATTCGTGTTTCACAAACACATCTTGTTCTTCTTAAGATCTTCTTTTTTTGGTCGGTAAAGTTTACAATGTATGTGTATAGGCGTGTTTTCGTAATACGGATGAGTCTTTAAACCGAGGTCCCGTCGCCGTATGACTTAGCTGTTGGTGGACGTAAAACTAACATGAGGAATGCAACAATAAAAATTACTTCCGGGTTCCTATTTTGTGCTTTAATGCTCATAAATTCTTTATTTCAATATTGTTCCGAGTGGAACCTACCCACCCACCCACCCATCGGCTCGCTGACATTATTTTCGGCTTGTTTACACTTTTTCGGGTTGTATGATGTAACCGGCCCTGGCCCATTTGGGCTTGAGGAACTGGATGGGCTGCATAATGCTTCCATGCTGTGCTGAAACCGACCGCACACGAGTACTGGTAAACTACGTAGAAGATCTAAGCCTACCCAGGCAAAGCGGTGCGGGTCTGACTGCCCATGCTTATAAACCCTATTGGTTTCTTTGGGCGACAGGGCTTGAGATGTCATTTTATTTCAGTGCCTTGTAAATGTCCGACAAAATTAGAAGCAACGTCTCCAAAATGACCTATACAGTGTTGACGGGTATGTTAAACCTCAAATCAGTGAGTGTTTGAGTTTTACGTCCCACCAACAGCTAAGGTCATAGGAGACGGGACCTCGGTTTAAAGACTCATCCGAAAGTCTGGAGAAGCCCGGGATCGATCCTGCGACCCCTGGTTTACAAGGCGAGTAGCGTAACCACTACATCACGAAGGCTTCTAAACAAAATGTATGGTGTATAACTGCAATTGATTCTGAGAGTAGGCTTGAACAATTTGTTCGTTTGAATTGAGATTTAAATTCTCTGTTAACACTTTATAGGCCATTTTGGAGACGTTATTTCCAATTTTGCATGGGTTTTACCCGACATTGAGATGAAATGACATCATCTCAAGCCCAAATTAAACCAAAAGGGTTTATATGCATGGACAAGCCAACTCGCGCCACTTTTCCTGGGCAGGCTTAGAACCTCTAATCAGTTTTCTAGGCTTGAACAATCAATGTCTCAGTACACAAGTCCAGTTCAGATTTTATAGTTACACATTACTCTGCACATTCTTTCACCAGAAACTGACAACTGCATGCCCTTCTTGAATCAGCGGAAGGGAGAGATTGACCGTAGAAAAGATTTCATGATCAATCTCCATGAAAGAATGCTGCCGACGCGCATCCGACTGAGCTACCGGGACCGGCACCTGCTGGGGTTTGCAAGGAGAAACATTATTATTTTCTCGTATTTCTGTAATTGGGTGTGGGTACTCGTTATTATATATTTGCAGAAAAATACCATGGGTTTTCATCAAAAGTGGCCTTTTTGGAGATGTGGAAAATGCCGCTTAGATGTGTTACCGTAATGATCAGTTCAATGTGCAATTATGAAAATTAATCTAACAAACGTTCAGTCTTTGTTTGCTTTGTTTGATTTGATTTGAGGTTTAGCGTCCCAGTCAACATTATTTAGGTTTTTTCGGAGACGTTGCTTCCATTTTTGTGGGACTTTCACCCGATATTGAGATGAAATGACATCTCAATCCTTGCCGTCCAATCACACCAATAAATTATATGTGCATGTCTCGCCCCACTTTGCCTCGGCAGGCGTAGACCTTAATGGTTTACCAGTACTCATATGTGCGTTTGGTTTCAGCTCTGTGTGGAAGCATCATGCAGCCAAATCTATTTCTTCAAGCTCCCACTTTTTAAACCCTCTATGGCAGATAGAGAAACACACAACTGATTTCTCGCAATATCACATTTGCAGCTCTGCCAAAATCAAAGACAAACATGTTAATGTTAATGTTTTTATAGCTCATTAAACTATGAGATGCTGTCAATCAGTTGTAGTTCTCCTGGACTCGGAAGCCTCTGTGCTGTATTGGTTACGCTACTCGCGTTGTAAACCAGGGATCCCAGGATCGATCCGAGGCTTCTCCAGACAGTCTTTAAACTGATGTCCCGTCTCCGTATGACCTTAGCTGTTGGTGGGATGTATACTCAAACACTCACTTCTCCTGGACTACCAAGCTCTCCCTTTAAACTATTAAAACGTTGTGTTTCTTCTTCTTCTTCTTCTTCTTTTCTTCTTCTTCTTCTTCTTCTTCATCATCTTCTTCTTCTTCTCACCAGCTTTTGAAGTCAAATTACTAAACGAATTGGATGGCCGATTGTCCCTGCGTTTAAGCTCGAAAAGGGATCCTAAGCTTGAACGCCATTCGTCGAACCCTTAAATAGCTGTACTTTATGCGAAAGGAGTTGATTATGATCATCCAGACTGATCCCAGCTTTAGTGTGAATGGTTTCCTCCCTGGTCTTACAGTATTTCTAGATTTCTGGAAGAGAGAGAGAGAGAGAGAGAGACAGCGAGAGAGAGAGAGAGAGAGAGAGAGAGAGAGAGAGAGAGAGAGAGAGAGAGAGAGCGAACGTTAACAGGTTCGTATAAATGACCTTGTACTGAGTGAAAAGTGGGATGTACTAGGCAGGGAGTGCATCATTCTCTTTTTCAATGCGGTTCATACGAGAACCCAAAATATTTTTTTTGCAGTAAAAGGAAAGTATCTGTATTTCATCAATAACACGTAACCGTTTTGGAAATATGAAAGAATGCATGTTGTCGCCAAGATTAGTCATCCTAATGTCACGAGAGAGAGAGAGAGAGAGAGAGAGAGAGAGAGAGAGAGAGAGAGAGAGAGAGAGAGAGACTGTAATGAACATTCCTCTAAACCTCACTTAATTTTGAGGAAACTGGGGTTTACAGGGTTTTACTAATTTCTGCTCTGGGGGCTGGTTGGGCGAGGTGAAGGTGTGTCTTTTGCCACTGGGGCGTCCATCTGGCAGGCCTTCTGTCCTTGTTCGTTTTGTTGTGTTTTTATTTTTATTATTATTTGATGTTTAACGTCCCCGTGCACACTATTTATGTCATTTGGGAGACGTTGCTCCCAATTTTGTGGGACTTTTACCAGATATTGTGATGAGATATCTCAATTCCTGCCGCCCAATCAAACCAAAAATGTGTATATACATGGTTCGCTCCACTTTGCCTCGGCAGACTTAGACCTAATGGTTTACCAAGATTGTTCAATAATGGCCCTGGGCAAAAGCTGCCTCTGCACCGAGGCCTTTGGCTTTAACATAGACTTATATAGGGAAAACTTTTTCATGGCTCTAGCTAGCACCTAGATTTATCAATGGATTTTATGTAACTTTACACAAATGTTAGGTATAATAATATTCTCAAGCAAGATCAACATTCAGGGGTCTAGGCTGAAGGTCAGGTCACTGTAGCTAGGCTTATGGGTCGATTTTGCTCAAACGAACATGATAGCCAAACCCTCCAATGACCTAGTCTGATTTTGATAGATTTTCCCAGAAATGTTCCTTGGGTCACTGTCAATAAAATTTGCTCAAACCCTCCACTCCTACTTACTATATTCCCTCCAGTATGGATCAGGTGAGCGATCCAGGGTCATCATGGCCCTTTTGTTATATGATGAAAGGCGTGTTCAAGCGACCTACCGTGTCCAGTGACAGGTCTTGTTTAATGTCTAACTAACTAAATAAACTGGATCAAGATGTCGTTGAAGAACGCCTTAAATACCCTCCTCACCCCCCCCCCCCCCCCCCCCACCCCCCGCCATAAGCAAGTGACAATAAATTGAATGTCGGTCAAGCATTTTTTTCATGAAGTGCGTAGGAAAGTAAGCAAGCTTAGACATTGCGACTTTGAGCATTTTGTTTAAATAGAAGAGCAACAAAGGGCCATAACTGTCATGTAAAAGGTACAATAACAGTCATTTTCGAACCACAAGTAAGAATAAAGGGCTGTAACTACCATGAAACGTGCCGGAATTTGACAATGATCGAACTCGTATAGGGTCTCGTGATTATAAAGCCATGTTTGAAGCTTGGTTGAAGTCGGTTGGGAAACACAGACTGTAGAGTCCGGAAACGGAAAATTTCAGCATCATTTAAAGAACAAAGGGCCGTAACTCCCTTGATACGCGTTTGATTTTGAAGATGATAGGACTACTCCGAGGTCTCATGGATGCAAAGCCATGTACGAAGGTTGGTTGAAATCGGTTGGGAAACATACTTTAGAGTCCGGAAATGGCTAATTTCCGCATTACATGTATTTGAAGAACAAAGGGTCATAACTCCGATTCTGACGGTGATCGAAGTCGTCCGAGGTCTCAAGGATGCAAAGCCATGTATTAAGTTTGGTTGCAATTAGTTGGGAAACATAGACTGTATAGTCCGGGAACGGCTAATTTCAGCATTATTTGAAGAAAAAAGGGCTTTAACTCCCATGATACGCGTCAGATTTTGACGATGATCGAACTCGTATGCAAAGCCATGTATGAAGTTAGGTGGAAACGGGTAGGTAAGGACTGACTGTAGAGTCCAGAAAGTATGCGGATGGACGGCCGGACGTACACACGCACATACAAGCTTTATCCAGTATACCCCCCCCCCACTTCCCCACCAAACTTTGTTTGCGGGAGTCCGGAAAGTATGCAGACGGATGCATGGATGGATGCATGCGCGTACACACACACACACACACACAAGCTGAATCCAGAATACCCAACCCCCACCCCCAAACCTCGTTTATGAAAAAAATTAATACATTCATGGACATGCCTGCTTTGTAGGAGAGTAAATAAAAGTATCAATCGGCTTTATAGGCAGAATATATTCTGCATCCGCTGTTCAACACAATGTTGATTAAATATTCCATTCTCTCCAACAGGTGCCCTTTTGGTCAGCTTCAGATTTTATTGCTTCTTAATTGGCTCTAATCACTGAATTAAATAATCATTATAAAATTACTGCTAGAAATGCTCTTCGGCTGTTCCCTTTATTGTACTGTCATTTTTGTTCAGTCAAAATTCACCATGCTTATAAGCATTGAGTATAAAGCGTTGTGTTTCTTCTTCTTCTTCTTCTTCTTCTTCTTCTTCTTCTTCTTCTTCTTCTTCTTCTTCTTCTTCTTCTTCTTCTTCTTCTTCTTCTTCTTCTTCTTCTAACCAGCTTTTGAAGTCAAATTACTAAACGCATTGGATGGCCCATTGTCTCTGCGTTTAGGCTCGAAAGGGGATCCTAAGCTTGAACGCCTTTCGTCGAACCCTTAAATAGCTATACCTTATGCGAAAGGAGTAGATTATGATCGTCCAGACTGATCCCAGCTTTAGTGAGAATGGTTTCCTCCCTGGTCTTATAGTATTTCTCGAAGAGAGAGAGAGAGAGAGAAAGAGAGAGATGGAGAGAGAGAACGTTAGAGAGAGAGAGAGAGAGAGAGAGAGAGAGAGAGAGAGAGAGAGAGAGAGAGAGAGAGAGAGAGAGAGAGAGAGAGAGAGAGAGAGAGAGAGAGAGAGAGAACGTTAACAGTATCGTATAAATTACATTGTACTGAGTGAATAGTGGTGCCATTTTCTATTTTCTTTCTCTATCAACCGTATTACAATGGTGAGCACTCAATGAGGCGAATCGTACGAGAACCCAAAACATTTGTACGAGTAAAGGAAAGTGCCTCAATATTTAATCAGTAAAGTAACCGTTTTGGAAATATGAAAGAATGCATATTGTCGCCTGAATTTGTCATACTATTGACACGAGAGAGAGAGAGAGAGAGAGAGAGAGAGAGAGAGAGAGAGAGAGAGAGAGAGAGAAGGAGAGAGAGAGAGACAGAGACAGACAGAGACAGAGAGAGAGAGAGAGAGAAAGAGAGAGACAGAGAGAGAGAGAGAGAGATCACCAAAGGGATGATCAGAATGTATTCTGTGCTTGCTTAGGACAGGTGCTTGATTAATACAGGTGAATTTTAATGCATTTTCCTATTTTGGGAACCGATGGTATGCTTGCTTAATAGAAGTAAAACAAAGATCAGGAATTGATACAATTAACTTACTCCATCCATAAAAGACACCAAAGGGAAAGAAATACAAACACCAGACAGGTTTGCTTGTTAAATAGAGGTGGCCACTGTACCAAGTTTTACAGTAGCCGCCTTGAGGTCAGAGTGTTGCGTAAGAGGGTTATCTAAGAATCATAGGTTTTACTTGGCGAACAGTGTATACCCAGAACAGACGCAACAGAAAGCGGCATCTGATCAAGATCGAGACTAATTGCTTAATGATCCGGCCCCGCCCATCGGGGCTTGAAGAAATAGATGGGCTGCATGATGCTTCCACGCAGAGCTGAAACCGTCCACACACTAGTACTGGTAAACCGCTTAGAGGATCTAAGCCTGTCCAGGAACCGCGGTGTGAGGCGGACCGTCCATGCTAATAAACCCTATTGGTTTCATTGGGCGACAGGGCTTGAGATATCATTTCATCTCAGTGTCGGGCAAAAGTCCCACAAAATTGGAAGCAACGTCTCCATAATGACCTATACTGTGTTGACGGGGACGTTAAACCTCAAATCAAACAAACAAATCAAGCTTAAAAACGAGAATTTAAGGGTTAAATGAAACAATTTAAAGTACAGCCCAGGACTATTTCTCCGACCTACACTCAGGGACAATCGACAAACCAGATTTCTCAGTGCTTTGATTTTTATAGGCCAGTTTTGAAAAAATGCGCGTCCGACTGGTGATCAGGAGGACGCGGGTTCGATACCTGCCACGGTCGGCAACATTCTTTCGAGGGGATTGATCATGGAATCTTTTCTACGGCCATTCTCTCCTTTCCGCTGATTCAAGGAGGGCAGTTGTCAGTTTCTTTCAAAAGAATATGCACCGTACTGGTTAACCACGTTCGTATAAGCTTGTCCAGGAAAAAGGTGGATAGGTAAACTGACTGGCTCCGAAATTACCTAAAACAGTGTTGATTGGGCGTTAACTCCAATACAATCGACAATTTGGCCCCGCCCATCGGGGCTTGAAGAAATAGATGGGCAGCATGATGCTTCCACGCAGAGCTGAATCCGACCCGCACACGAGTACTGGTAAACCGCTTAGAGGATCTAAGCCTGCCCAGGCAAAGCGGTTCGAGTCGGTCCGTCCATGCTTAAAACCCCTATTGGTTTCAATGGGCGACAGGGCTTGAGATGTCATTTCATCTCAATGACGGGTAAAAGTCCAACAAAATTGGAAGCAACGTCTCCAAAATGACATTTACAGTGTCGACGAGTACGTTATACCTCGAATCAATCAATCAAATCAATCGACAATTGGAAAAAAAAAGGAAGTACATGTATTATGACATTGCGCTGTCCGTCCGTCCGTCCGTCAATATCTTTGTTATTCCTTGATGAATTTGGAAATTCCTTGGCTGAAATGTTAACTATCATGAGACAATGTGTCGTATGCAAGACCCAGGTCGGTATCCCCGAGGTCAAGGTCATGGGGGTAAAGGGAAATAAAAGTGTATTTTCTTGTGTCCTGTCAATACCTTTGTTATTCCTGGATGGATTTGGAAATAACTTGGCAGCAATATTGACCATCCTGAGACAATTTGTCACAAGCAAGACCCAGGTTAAACGAAATAGTATAAATTGCCAGGTTGCTGTCGTAATGAAAGAAAAACAATAACTTAATCCAGGCCCTACTGTCACGTGACGTCTTTCGGAAATACCATTTATAAAACTGTAACACAAATGTATGCCAAGTCGAGTAAAAAGAACTTAATTTTAGAGCCCTGAAATGTTTTTTTTTTTTTTTTGGGTGGGGGGGGGGTTGGTTTTACGGCCCTTTCAATATTATTTCACTCATATCGAGCCAATCGTTAATCAGAGGCGGGCGAAAACCGGAGTACCCGGAGAAAAACCACCTGGCCTTGCAGACCTTGGCGTCTCACATATGACCCGAGCGAGGCTCGAACCAAAGCGGTGAGAGACCTAATGATCAAGAGTCAGCCCTCTTAACCACTAGGCCACGGAAATGTTTAAGAGCAAAAATGAGTAGCGCAGACTTTATAGGTGGTACCGTTTTTACACATACAGCGTAGACCAAGATCGGCTATAGAGTACATTGCTTCTGATCAGGGTCGGCACTGTTCGTCTTGTATGTATGCAACAACAGTTTTGAACATGATTCAGGGCCGTACGCAGACCCTGAAAAGGGGCAGGTTGAGGATGCGATTTTCAGGTATTTTGCAGAGGGTAAAAAACTGCATGAATCTGAGATAATTTCCAAAAGATGGGTGGGGCTGCGTTTGCACCCTCCACATTCTGTTGAACAAAACCCAAGCACTACCCTAAGACGTCAGAGCGCATCGTAAGAAGAAAATTCTGGACTGAGCTCCTTTGTTTGATTTAAGGTTTAAAGTCCCCGTCAACACTGTATAAAGGTCATTTGGAGACATTACTTCCAATGTTACGGGACTGTCAGCTCTGCGTGGAAGCATCATGCAGCCCATCTATTTATTCAAGCCCCGATGGGCGGGAGCGGGTGGACTGTGCTCGTGCACTTGGGCATTGGCAAACAGAATCTACATAATCAGACGCCACATAACGCGATGTCTGATCAGATCTACTGTGCTAGCTTAAGTTAAACGAACAGTTCGATTCTCAGCTCAGGACTATTTTCCATACCTACACTCAGAGACGATCGACCGACCAGTACTCTCAGTGCTTTGATTTATTCCCGGATCACATGGCAGAAATGTTACCCATCATGAGACGATGTTTCGCGCACAAAACTCAGTCAGTACCTCGAGGATCAAGGTCATACGTAGAGGTCAAAGGTTAAAAAGGGGTAGTTAACAACTTCGTTATTCCTGAATGAATTTTGAAATTACTTGGCAGAAATGTTAACTATCATGAGACGATGTGTTGCAAGACTCGGATCGGTACCTACAATGTCAACATCACGTGAAGAAACACTATGCCCCCAACACTGCTTGCTCCTAGTTGAAAAGGTAATACTTCACATGGCTAAAGTGAGATCCATTCATAAACTTTCAAGGCTTAGCTTTGATACTTTTTGCGTCATATTGCCGACGAGATTTCATCAAAAAATTTCACAAGGGCCATTTCTCATGAAAGGGACATAATCAGAGAGAGAGAGAGAGAGAGAGAGAGAGAGAGAGAGAGAGAGAGAGAGAGAGAGAGAGATTTTCACCAGTACTAGAATGCACTATGATACACACGTGATAGAATAATAACCTAAATATAAAAAGGCTTTTGTGGTTTCAACGCCAAAAAAGTTGAAGATCAACCTGAACATCCATACCGTCTGATCAGCATCCTTGTTTTGTTGCTGATCAGATTGTATATTGCCTCTAGTTTCTATTTTTTAACTTCAAGACTCTCTCACTCCATCTGCGTGCATGTGCGTGCGTGTGTGTGTGTGTGTGTGTAACACATAGTCATATGATTATCATGGAATGATATTGCACTTCAATATCAATAAGTTATCAATAAGAAAACGGTAGCTATACAGAGTGGGCAATTGTATTCAAGTTCCCCTTTGACTTTCTGAAAACCTAGAAGATAACACCAGTGCTGGTTTTAATTTTACAACTCAGGCATCGGCAGGTAAATTATGGCCAGCAATGAGTCTCATGGGAGGTGTGCAGACAGTTCAGGGAGCAATTTATGTGTCTGTCTGATATACACCCTGGAAGAATGGGGTCCTATTTTTCTTATTTCTGCTGTTTGGTTTCAGATTAAACACCCCTGCAAACATTATTTAGGTCATTTTACAGGCGTTTCTTCCGAATTCCGGCGCGTATCATGGTAGTTATACTGCAAACATAGGTTGTGGGTGTTCGTTAGAACCGCTTCGTTGAGGCGGTCAATGAGGTTGTTCTAACGAGTACCCACAACCTATGTTTTGGAGCAGAAATAAGAGTCAGTAAACCCCAGTTTTCTCTATATATAGTGGGGATTAGGTGGATGTTCATTTCACGGACTTATTCACGTGATGTGATGCTTCCACGCAGACCTGAAACCAGCCCGCACACGAGTACTGGTAAACCGCTTAGAGGATCTAAGCCTGCCTTGGCAACGCGGTGCGAGTCAGCCCGCCCATGCTTATAAACCCTTTTGGTTTTATTGGGCGGTAGGGCTTAAGATGCCATTTCATCTTAATGTCGGATAAAAGTCCCACAAAATTGGAAGCAACGTCTCCAAAATGACCTTTACAGTGTTGACAGGGACGACTTCAAATCAAATCAAACAAACAAACTAAACATCGAATCGATGTTAGTTCGACGCTGATCAAAGATTGGTTGTAAAGTGATGAAAAATGTGGATACTATATCAAATTGTCATTTTGATCTATCAGTCGAAACAGTATAGACTATTCCATTATTTAATCTTTTAAACCTACAATTTTCATAGTCTACACTTGGTTTTGGGGAAAGAATGAAGGTCACACCCTGCATATGTGGCATATTATTGTCACTTCAACATTTTCTCCAGACCTATCTTTTGTAACCATTGTTAAAGCATTTTACACACCAAATCTGCACAATTTCATTGTCACTTCAGGAATGGATTTTAATATGTAATAAATGCAGTTAACCTCGATGTAACCCCATGCCAGAATTGATTGACAGGTCTTCAAGCCAATAGTTCGATCGTTGTTTGGCGATTGCTAACCACCGTAACCTTAGACAAGCTAACCTAACCATAGAATGTCGACAACAACAGAGTTAACTTCCTTGACGGGGCGTGACTAAGCTGCGCATACAAAGAAAGGGCTAGAGGTTGCTTCCTGTTGTTTAATAGCTGCTTCATTAGTAGGCCTACACTGTAGCCTAGCTGACTCTGGAATTCATTACACAAACATGCCTGTACAAATACATTGTGAATTTTACCATCTAAAAACGAAAATTTTAAATGAAAAATTGTGATATTTTCCTTATTTCTGCTCAAAATATAGATTGTGAGTACACGTTAGAACCGCTGCGATGAGGCGGTTCTACACGTTAGAACCACCGCAATGAGGCGGTTCTAACGATTACCAACAATCTTTAATTCAGAGCAGAAAAAAGAAAAATAAGGTTTACCCCCTGTAAACCACAGTTTCTCTTAATAAAAGTGGGGTTCATGTGGGTCAGAATCATATAGGCGTGTTTTTGTGATGTAATGTTGAATCAGAATGAGCCAAGAATCTTTTGGTGTTCCTTGCATCACGAAAACACACCTATATAATTGTGACCCCATTGAACCCCACTTTTATATAGTAAAACTGGGGTTAACAGGGGTAAACCTTATTTTTCTTATTTCTACTGGAAAAATAGATTGTGGGAACTCGTTAGAACCGCTTCAATGAGGCGATTCTAACAAGTACCCACAATCTATATTTTTAGTAGAGATAAGAAAACTATCACAATTTTTCATCTTAAAATGTTTCCTTTTTCGGCAAAATATTTACAATGTATTTGTACAGGCAGTTTTTCGTAATGTCTACATGTAGACTATTATCATATTGCTGTGAAATTCTTGTCGGACATGCATTGCATTTCGTATTCAAAATAGTATACAAAATATGTACAATTCTGCAAAATCTTGGCCTAAAAGCACAATATTCCCAGCCTAGGCTAGGACAATATGCATGTATAGTTACTTTCTGTGATCCATATAAACAATACGTATGCGAATAGCTGCACAACGTGAAATTGACAGGCTTGTTTTTCTTTTCTATTCTGTCATGAATACACATGTCAACACGAACCGAATTCTTTGTCAAACCACCAGCGTATTTTCCCGTATTTTTCAAATGTATATAAACCAATATGCATGCGTTTTTTTGCGCAAGGTTTGCCGCACAAGCTGCGTATTTTTTCTGTATTTTTAAAAAATACGTCCTTCAATACATACACATTTTGTTGCGTAACATTTGTTGCACCCGCTGCTTATTTCTTCTGTATTTTTCACAAATACGTTCTCCAATACGCACACGTTTTGTTGCGTAAACTTTGTCACACCAGTTGCTTATTATTTCCGTATTTGCGCACAAGACGGACGTAAATACGTACTGTATTGCCAGTGTATCAGTATGTATTGGTGTAAATTCGCATTGCGTATTTGTCCTTATTTTGTTCATTTTTCACTGTGAAAAGTGCAGGGAAATCTACTTTTATGTACACAGCCATTAAACATTGGAATGAATTGCCTAAGAACATAAAAGCTATAACTAAAGAACGTAGGTTTAAAGGTGAGGTTAAAAG
This sequence comes from Lucinisca nassula, assembly GCA_963580285.1. Classification (NCBI taxonomy): domain Eukaryota; kingdom Metazoa; phylum Mollusca; class Bivalvia; order Lucinida; family Lucinidae; genus Lucinisca; species Lucinisca nassula. Next base: position 76,823,797 of record OY757010.1, read on the forward strand.
CTACCTATATGATAAAATGGAACTTTGTGACAAGTCTGACTTCCAGTATTTTTAAATATATTTTAGAAAGGGGGTGTCAAAGGACAATCTATTCCTATTTTAATGTGAATAGTTGTTTTCTTATTGCACTTAACGTGCTAGAATTCGGACAGCACATTATACCAACTTCTACACAGGACAGAGTTTTATCATGTCTCTCTCACATGGGGCACTCAGCATCTTATGGATTGTCTTGATCATTTATTCTACCCAAGGACTGCCACATTATGAGGTATCTACATTCATACCAACCATACAGACCTTGCTCTCTGGTGACTGCCATCCAAATCCTGGACCCAACTACAAGTTTCAAGTGGTATATGCCAGGGACCATGTAAGTCCAACCAGAACTGTGTTGCGTGCGACTCTTGCGACACCTGGTTCCACGTGAAGTGCATGAGCATGCCTTTAGCTGTGTTCCATGGAATCAAAAACACAAGCTGGATATGCTGCAGCTGTGGGATCCCAAACTTTTCCACAACTCTCTTCGAGACACACTACAGTGACTCTCTTGCCACGTCGTTAGCCACTAGTTAATACCATCTAGACATTTATTTACATACTAAATATTCTAAAAAGAATATTGAACTTGTAAAACAAACAATTTATGTTAACAAAAATAACCATTTTCCAGTAACGTTTCCCAACTTATTTCAAAACTATCAAAATCCAACATTACACAACAATGAACCGTGGAATACATGGCTTCATTCATCATTTGACTGGTGGCAGTGCCAATTGAATTTTGCTGTTTGGTGTGCTACTACAGGATGTGGTGTGAGTTATAACGACCATTTGCAAAACACTTCAGGACTAACTAAAACAGTATATACATTTCATGTGTATTATTGTATTAAGACAATACATACAGCGTCCTCTCTACCCCATCAGCCCATACTACAAGCCCCGAACCAACTGGCGCTGATAGCTTCAGCTCTTTGGACAGCTCTATCGGCTCCCCACAGCATGCTTCGTCACCTCTCAAGACTGATGCTAAACCCAGAGCATCCTTTCGCGTCTTGTCAATAAACTTTCAAAAGTATGAAAGCTAAACGCACACCTTTCTGGCTACTTCTGGAAGAAGCGGATCCGGACATCATTATAGAATGTGAAACTTGGCTCCATCAAGGTATACATGAAAGGGAGGTACTTCCAGCGGGCTACCACATGGTTGCTAGAAAGGACAGACAGAGAGACCACCATGGCGGAGTCATGATTGCGACTCGCACAGGCATCAATGCCACAGAGATCAGCCTGCAGACCAGCACAGAGTTGGCAGCAGCATCATTCGACTGCCCCGGCAAGGCCTAACTTGTTATTGGTGCATTATACCGCCCACCTAGCAGTGACCAGAACTACATGGAGGAGCTGTGCTCAAGGATCAAAGACAAGTGCTCATGACCCGAAAGCCACGGTTTGGATCTCAGGAGACATTAACCTACCTGACATTGATTGGCAGACCAGTACAATTACAGGTAACAGCAACCCAATTGCTGTTAATTAACTACTACTCGACCTTATCTACGACATCGGCTCTGAGCAGATTGTCAACTTCCCTACAAGAGGACAAATCACCTTGGATATTTTTATCTCCAACCGGCCCTCACTGATAGAGAGATGTAAACCCCTGCCAGGTGTTAGTGACCATGACGTGGTATTTGTTCAAGCCAGCAACAGCGTTCCCAGGAATAAACCTCCTTCAAGGCGGATCTTCCTGTGGAAACATGCCAAAACCGAAAATCTGCGTGACAAGATCAGTGAGTTCTCCAAGTCCTTTACTGCCAACAACTCGCCCAACTCTGACATTAACCGGCTATGGGATACATTCAGGAACTTCTGCTCCGAGACCATCTCAGAGAACGTCCCCTCCAAGATGTCATCAACACGCTTCAGTCAACCCTGGATCACAAGGAGTGCAAAGAAACTCTCACGCCGAAAGAAGAGAGCCTTTCGAAGAGCCAAGAGATCTGGAAAGACTGAAGATGCAGAACGCTACAAGCGACTCCAGAAGGACGTGAAACACGAATGTAGGAAAGCTTACAACACTTACGTCAGCGATACTGTATCACACTGGTCAATACATACGTACAGGCTGCGTAGCGGTCGCATAGGCTTCGTATTTTGGACGCATAGGCTTCGATGAAAAATGGCGGATGACAGTTCGTCAATGCAGGTAAGAAACTGTTTTTACGTTAATCTAAATGTTGTGTAGCGTTGCCCGATACTGACATCTGCCTTACGGACCACTTTATTAAGTGCAGCTTCGTCTGTTGCAAGAAAAAGGTTGAAAAACTGAATATAGAAAAATAGACCCCAAAAGAAATTTGGCATTCCAGACAGATTTACCTGTAGTTTCACTTTGGCCCGGTCGCCCTATGTAACTACACGTTTTTGGCTGGTGTTCTGGCCGATAAATTGTGAATAATGATAATGAAATCGAAAAGCTAATATGCAACTTTCGTCACATCTCTTGCGAAAAAGAAAAATCGTGATATTTCGATACAACGAACGTAGCTTCGTTCCCTATTACAACGCAGAGGCTGCGAACTAAATTTGAAAGCCCTGAATTATGTAGAATAATAACGAATGATATTAAATTAATGTCGAGAAATCAGCCAACCAGCGTTAGTTGGTGATGCTAAAGACATTCTGTATCATTTATACCAAACACATTTTCATTCTCAGCTATGCAAGTACAACATTATGAATCGAATGCCAAAATCTGTAAAGTAACAATTATTTACACTACCGTTCATAAACTTGGTAAGTTTTTGTCAAATCTGTTAAGTATTAAGCCAAATAATATTTGCACTGTATGAATTTCTGTCGTGTTTTTATTACAACGCACGTGGCTTCGGAATTCACGACGGGCAGGTTACAGAGATGGGAAGACGCATTACGAAAATACGCCTATTAAAATACCACTAAAAAGATAAAAACATTCAAATAAAACATCCTGATAGTTTTGATATTTCTGCTCCCTCGAGCCAGGCGGTTCTAACGCGTATCCACAATCTGTGTTTCTGAGAAGAAATAAGGAAATATAAGTAATGCAGTACATCTGTCAATGTACACTACCGTTCATAAACTTGGTAAGTCTGTCTTCATCAAATCTGTTAAAGGAGACAGGAAAGCGATAATCTGTTACAATAAATAGATAAACATAAATAAACCCTTTCTTCTACTGAATACTGTAGGTTACTAAGTGGTCTGATAAGGATTTTATCACTGTGTAATTTCCAGACATTTATTCTGCTACTGAACTGACCTTGAAAATTCCAATTAACCACAGATATGCCCTGACGTCATCCATGAGGAATCTAGAAGCTTGCTGCGTACTGAATAGGCATATGTAGCAATGTTGAAGTTTAAAACAGAAGCTTAAAATGAAGCAAAATAAGCAAGAGCTGGCCACTCTTTGAGGGGACTTCAATTTAGATATTCAGCCTTATATATTTGAGTCCACTGAAACTTGTGATCAGGAATTTAGTGAGGAAAGCAGCCGCTCTGAAGATAGCTATCTTGCATGTCAATCACAAAAAATTGTCGTCTGCTTAGTCATCTGCTGCTTTCTTTAAATGTCACCTGGACCAATCTAAGACTGCTCCTGATCCAGTCTGATCTTGGTCCACACTGTTTGCCTATAAGCGAAAATATTATTAAAAAAAAGAAAGAAAAAAAAAACTTTAAGAAGTTGCAGCAGACAGTATAACAGGGGCCTTTTTACAATTCGGGTTTTCTTGCTGTTGATTCGTCCTGTTTTCCACGCATGCGCACTCATGAGCACTCTTAAAATGGAGGTAGCAGTCTTCATTTTTGATTGGGTGTTAATGGATTTGCCTAACTTTGACCCTTGCCGTAGGCGTGATATCGGAAAATGAAACAGCAACCAAAGTAGCCAAAGCTAGCCATTGGCTCCAGATGAATTCGGCCTAGGTTGGTATCCCTAACGAACGGTTGTATGTCAATTCATTATTGGTAGAGAATCCTCTCATGTCACAGCGCGTGACTAAGTGGAACCTTTTTGTTTGTGTTGAGCTTAATGTCACCGACAACATCATTCAGGTCATTTTTGAGACATTGTTTCCGAATTTATGGGACTTTTACCCGACACTGAGACGAAATAACATCTAAAACCCTCACATATAAAGCATACTTGCAATTGCTAAATATGAATGACCCGTTGACTTTTTGAAAAGGCAAATACTAGTTTTTGGGTCGATTATTTATCAATCGACACAAAGTAAAAAAGCAAGTAGCTCTACAGTGCTTAAGTCCACGTGATTATCACTGATTTGTCGGAAATTCAGGGAACTTGTATATAGAAACAGCAGCGTTTATTTTTATCGAAGAGAGGTCAGCGTGCTGCGTAATACGGCAATCCATAGGTCATGGATTGGGCTTTTCAAACAGTGTATGTCCAGATCTAATGCCGCAAAACGCAGCGTCTAATCAGGGTCTACACTGTTTGCTCACATTACATGAATTGAAGGGCCAAACGCGGCGTCTAATCAAGGTCTACACTATTTGTTAACATTACATGAATTGAAGGGCCCAAACGCAGCGTCTTATCAGGGTCTTTACTTTTTGCTTTAAATTGTAATTTAAGGGTTAAAGGAAGCAGTTTAAATCCATAAATAAGCATCCAGCCGACAGACTTTCTTTAGGCCGGAGCCGTCACAGAGTTATGAAAGGGCCGTAAAGCAAAAACATTTTTATCTATCTTATCTTATTAGATCGAAGAATGATTTCACGAAATGGGGTACTGAAATCATTGCAAGCAAGTATTTTTCTGAATTTATATTCTAAGTCACTATGAAATTCAGATTCTGATAGGCTATGTTGCAGAAGACAGTCTGGTTAGCCAAAAAAATTGTGATGCAAGGACAGAGATTGAAAAAAGATCTGAGATTAAGAAAAGTCTTGCATTTTTTTTTTCTTCTTTGATCCTACAAAGGCTAGAATTAGCTTATATGTTTACTGTTTAATGAGCAAATGCTTCTCTTATCGGAAACGAAGACTCGGATCAGCCAGTGCAGGCGCGATTAATGGACCTTTGCTGAAGTTTTGTAGGAGCTGCAGGTTTTCGATTCAAGTATTTAAATAGAAGTCGGAGAATCATGAAAACATGCCTATATAATTCTGACCCCCTTAAATCCAACTTTTATACAGTAAAACTGAGCTTTAAAGGGATATACGTTGTTTTCCTTATTTCTTCTCAGAAACACAGATTGTGGATACGCGTTAAACCCCCCTGGTCCGGGCGGTTGCAACAAGTTCCTACACACTATGTCTTGAGCAGAAATATTAAAACTATCAGAATGTTTCATCTGAAAGCTTTTTATCTTTTTAGTGGTATTTTAGTAGGCGTGTTTTCGTAATGCGTCTTCCCATCTCTGTAACCTGCGAAGCCACGTGCTTTGTAAAAGAAAAACACGACAGAAATTTATACAGTGCAAATATTATTTGGTTTAATACTTAACAGATTTGACGAGGACTTGCCGAGTTTATGAAAGGCGATGTAAATAATTATAGATTTTTGTGCATTCGAATCAAAATGTTGTACATGTATTTGCATAGCTGGGACTAAAAAGGTTTTCGGTATAAATGATACAGAATGTCTTTAGCATCACTAACTAACGCTGGTTGACTGATTCCTCGACATTAATTTAATATCATTCGCTATTATTCTACATAAAACAGGGCTTTCAAATTTTGTTCGCAGCCTCTGCGTTGTAATAGGTAACGAAGCGATGCGCGTTGTATCGAAATATCGAGATTTTTATTTTTCGCAAAAGATATTACAAAAGTTGCATATTAGCTTTTCGATTTCATTATCGTTATTCACAATTTATCGGCCAGAACACCAGCCAAAAACATGTAGTTACATAGGGCGACCGGACCAAAGTGAAAATACAGGTGAATCTGTGTTGACTGACAAATTTCTTTTGGGGTCTATTTTTCTATATTCCGTTTTCAACCTTTTTCTTGCAACAGACAAAGCCGCACATTAATAAAGTGGTCCGTTAGGCAGATGTCAGTATCGGGCAATGCAACACAACATTTAGATTAACGTAAAAACAGTTTCTTACCTGCATTGACGAACTGTCATCCGCCATTTTTCATCGAAGCCTATGCGTCCAAAATTCGAAGCCTATGCGACCGCTACGCAGCCTGTACGTATGTATTGACCAGTGTGGTATCCAACGATAAGAACTCCAAGAAGCTCTACTCATTCATTAAAACAACAAGATGCGACAGCAATGTAGTCTCCCCATTGAAGTCGGACGGCATCGCCTACAGTGATCCCAAGATCAAGGCTAACCTGCTCAACAACAGTTACTAATTCAGCAGTTCCTTCACAGCAGAAGATCATTCCCACCTCCCAAGCATGGATGGAGACCCCTATCCAGAAATGCCAAACTTCACCATAACAAGAGAAGGTGTCAAGAAGCTCCTGCAGAACTTGGATCCATACAAGGCTACCGGACCTGACAGCATACCATCCAGGTTTCTGAAAGACTTCGCAGATGAAATCACACCAGCCCTGACTCTTATTTTCCGGGCCTCGCTGCACCAAGGTGGAGTCCCCCAAGACTGGAGACAAGCCTATGTGACTCCGATCTTCAAAAAAGGTGATCGTAGCAGTCCAGCCAATTACAGACCCATCTCCCTGACATCTGTTTGCAGCAAGGTCATGGAACACATCCTGCATAGTCAAGTGATGAAACACCTCGAGGCACATGGCATCTTGTCAGACCAGCAGCATTGGTTTCGAAAGAGGCGATCCTGTGAAAGCCAGCTCATCCTGACCCTTCAAGACTTCGCTGCAGGAATGGATGAAGGACAACAGATCGACGCCATCCTCCTGGACTTCAGCAAGGCGTTCGACAAAGTTCCTCACGAACACCTTGCTATCAAGCTAAAGCACTACGGAATACGAGGCAGCCTGCTACAGTGGATCCAGAGCTTCCTGACAGACAGAAAACAACAAGTTCTCGTCGAAGGCCAGTCTTCCACAACTGCCCCAGTCGTATCCGGTGTCCCTCAAGGAACAGTCCTTGGACCTCTGTTGTTCCTCCTCTACATAAACGACCTGCCACAGAAAGTCAGCTCCACAGCCCGTCTCTTTGCTGATGACAGTCTCATGTACCTGAAGATCCCAAGCACAGAAGACACCGCTGCTTTCCAGCTGGATCTAGACAGGCTTCAGCAATGGGAATCAGACTAGCAGATGTCGTTCAACCCCAGCAAATGCGAGGTAGTCAGGGTAACCAAACGAAAGAACCCAGTTGAAGCCACCTACCAGATACATGGCCAGGACCTGACAGTCGCCAAGACAGGGAAGTACCTGCGAGTCCTCATTTCAGAAGACATGTCATGGAAACCCCACGTGGACGCCACCATAAAGAAGGCAAACAACAGCTTGGCCTTTCTCCGCAGGAATCTAAGCAGGTGCCCCCAAGAAGTCAAAGCACAGTGCTACAAGGCCCTGGTTAGACCAATCACAGACTACGCCGCGTCAGCATGGGACCCACACACCACGACATGCATTCAGCAGCTGGAGGCGGTACAGCGGCGAGCAGCCAGGTTCGTCAGTGGTGACTACCATACAAAGAGCAGCACCTCCAAGATGATCCAGAACCTTGGCTGGCCATCCCTTCAGCAGCGACGACAAGATGCTAAACTTGTGATGGTGTACCGCATCACACACGGCCTTGTGGATATCCCAGCCTCCAGGTTCTTCCAAAGGACATCTTCAAGCACAAGAGGCCATCCCCTGAGGTACATGGTACCATTCTGCAGAACAGACGTCTTCCTGTACTCCTTCTTCCCCTCGGGCATCAGACTCTGGAACCAGCTACCTGAGAGCGTGGTCATGTCAGAGACCCTTGAGGACTTCAAGTGGGGTCTGGCCAGTCTTCACTAAGCTATGTACAGACTGTTTTTAACCGTTTTTAACCAGCACTGTTTTACCGTCACTTGTTAGCGCCTCATCACGATCTTGTACATAGCTCAAGTACGACGATGCTCCAGAGTGGGCCCTGTACTTTATGGGAAGAAGAAGAAGAAGGAACCTTCCTTTCGCGAAAGGAAGGTTCCTTTCGCTGTTTGGACCAACCGAAAATGACCTTCAGTGTTGACAGGGGCTTTACGTAAAAACAAACTCTCAAAAGCTAGGCGCTTGCTACATGTGTTGATGTTGAGGTAGTTCGATCACGAACCGTGGTTAACCATGGTTAACCAGTGGTTAACCAAAGTGTGATCGAACTCAGTCTGGTAGCGGTCTGGTAGCATGGCGGAAGTGTCGTGAGGTCACTCTGGTCGAACCAGACTAAAGCGTGGGTTACTCTTGTAGATACGTCACACCATACGTAACAAAGATGGCGGCGAAAGGTGCGAACACTAATGTCCGGGAATTGACTGCTTCTATTCAAGAAATAGAGGGTCTGTGTACCAGTCAACCAAACATCTACCAGACGTCGTTCAATCACCCACTGGATGAGTTCTTAAAACTATTTACAATCTGCTTTCAGAGGTGTACTAAAACGTACACCTCTGTATCCCAATCTACACCATGCGGGCTTTGAACTCCTCTGCAGTTTTGGCACTTACCACAGAGGAGGGAAGACTATTCCACTGAGGAATAGTTCTAGGGAAGAAAGAATTCTTCAGGGCATCACTATAGGCCTGGTACCTACGATATTGACTGCTGTTTAGTTTTGATGCCCTTGTTTGAGTTGAAGTAGTCACAGGGGTCAAGTATTTATCTTTATTAAGAGACACTGTGTAAGGAGCGTGATAGCTCAGTGGTTAGTGCACTTGCCTTTGACGCTAGAGGTCCCGGGTTCGAACCCCGGCAGCGGTGTGAAAAATTTCGGTGTCCGAACACGCTCCATTGGCATCATTTGCAGGGATGAATGTCATAAAGTGCACCGTCCTTCGGATCGGGACGTTAACTGGAGGCCCCCTGTGCAGGGAGAACCATCCCCTGTGCAGGTTAAAAGAACCCTACCGTAATTACATGATTACTGTGTACTACTGTAGGCTTTCAGCCTGCAAAACTGGAGTGTATGTAATGTACACCGTCTGTGTCCCCTCCTAGGGTTAAGGCGAAACCGGAAGAAAGAAAGAAAGAGTGTATCTTATAAAAGAAGGTTAAAGAGGACTGTTCGCGACGGGCCTCCAACGATGGCCACTCCAGCTCATCGAGCATTTCACCAGCACTACTTCTGTTCCGCCATCGCCTGCAGGTCCATCGGGCAGCCGTCCTCTGAACCTTCTCAACCTGTTGAACCTGAGTTTTAACATGGGGATGCCAAACAGGTGATGCATACTCTAATTGAGGTCTAACCAAGGTTTTGTATGCAACATCCTTTGTCTGCCTAGGTGCAAAAGCCAAATTACGTCTAAGAAACCCTAATGTCCTAGTTGCTTTAGAGGTAATCTCAGAAATATGTTGACCCCAATCAAGATTGTCAGTAATGGTGATACCAAGATATTTTGCGGATTGGACATGTTCCAAAGTATGCTGATGTAATGAGTAGTTGAATTTAATCTGCTTGTCTGGAGGGTGCCGTGACACCCTCATTGAATGACATTTGGCCACATTGAACTTCATTTGCCAATCGGCCTCCCAACGTGCTAGGCTATCCAGGTCATCTTGTAAAATAAGACAGTCAGAATAAGTATATATATATTCCTATACAAAACACAATCATCAGCAAACAAGCGAACAGATGACCTGATATTATCAGGAAGATCATTAATAAATATCAAGAAAAGGACCGGTCCAAGTACCGAACCTTGTGGGACACCGGACAAAACAGGGACTGGATCCGACGCTTGGCCGTCAAGTACAACTTGTTGTGTGCGTCCAGAGAGCCATGGGCGAACCCACTTAAGTGTGGATTGTTTTTTTCTCCTATTACTGCTACTCGCTCACATCTGAGCATTACGAGCAGGATTTAATCCCATAATGATCCAGTTTGTACAATAGCCTCCTGTGAGGTACCTTGTCGAAGGCCTTGGCAAAATCTATCTGTCTATCTATCTTCTTATACTGAGTCGGTCATATCTGGCCATTACCTCAGTTGATTGGGTGGCTAAATTTAGAATTTAGCTGGAAAAAAAAAGAGAGAGAGACACTGGATGCGTCCTTAAAACTATTTACAATCTGCATAACAGAGGTATCCTAAAACGCATACCTCTGTGTCCCAATCTTACACTGTGCGGGCTTTGAACTCTTCTGCGGACTTGGCATTCACCGCAGAGGAGGGAAGACTATTCCATTGGGGAATAGTTCTAGGAAAGAACGAGTTCTTCAGGGCATCACTATAGGACTGGTATCTACGATATTGTGAGTCGTTTACTTTTGATGCCCTTGTTTGGGTCGACACTGTTACAGGGGTCAAGTACCTATCTTTATCAATAAACACTGAATCAGAGGGTGTCGGGACAACTCGGCACATAGCAAACTCGGCACATACCCAACTCGGCACATAACCAACTCGGCCCCTACAAACTCGGCACATAGCAAACTCGGCCCACAATAGTTATAATGCTGTACAGTAATACTTTATTTGCCTGTTTTATTATTATTGTTTTATAATAATTATATGTATGCTTATTAAATAAAAAAAAGTTTCTATTTTTATTTTATTTTATTTTTTTTTTTTTTTTGCATTTTAAAAACAAATCATTTAAATCGATCAATAAGCTCTGGATATGACTTAATTGCTACACTAATTATCTGATTAATCAGGCGATGACTAAAGCTGTGAATATGATATTTGGGGCTCAATGCGACCCATGATTGCCCAGCCGAGTTGATGGGCGTATTGTCAAACAAGAGATTGCCCAGCCGAGTTGATGGGCGTCTTGTCAAACGATATTTTTCCTTGTTTTCAATAAAAATAGGTTGTGGGTGCTTGTTAGAACCACCTCATTGAGGCGGTTCTAACGAGTACCCACAACCTATGTCTTGTTTTTTTTTTTTTTTTTTTTAAAGATTTATTCGCTGGTAAATTTAAGAAACAACTTAAATATTTGAAACTTAAATAGTTGAAATTGTATTGTAAAAAAAAATCTTCATATTTTGTTTTTTAATAAAGATCTACTCCATTAAATATTGATGTTTGCTCCCTATTTAGTTGGTCCCTATTTCACAGGTAACTTTAATTTGATTATTTGTTTGGTTATGCAATTATCATTACCAAGTGAACAATAGATAATTGACCCAAACAGCTAATTATGTGCCGAGTTTGTAAAGGCCGAGTTTGTCATGTGCCGAGTTTGTTATGTGCCGAGTTTGTCATGTGCCGAGTTTGCTATGTGCCGAGTTGTCCCACAACCCATCAGAGTGTATCTTGTAGAAGAAGGTTAAAGAGGACTGCTCACGACGGGCCTCCAGGGACGGCCACTCTAGCTCATTAAGCATGTCACCGACGCTACTTCTATTTCGCCATCGCCTACAGGTCCATCGAGCATGATAATCAGGTCTATCTATCTATCTTCTTATACTGAGTCGGTCATATTTGGCCATTACCTCAGTTGGGTGCGTAGCTAAATTTAGAATTTAGCTGAAAAAAAAAAAAAAAAAAAAAAGAAGTCACTGGATGAGTCCTTAAAACTATTTACAATCTGAATAACAGAGGTATACTAAAACGCATACCTCTGAGTCTCAATCTTACACTGTATGGGCTTTGAACTCCTCTGCAGTCTTAGCATTCACCACAGAAGAGGGAAGACTATTCCACTGGGGAATAGTCCTAGGGAAGAAGGAATTTTTCAGGGCATCACTGTAGGACTGGTACCTGTGATACTGTGAGTTGTTTACTTTTGATGCCCTTGTTCGAGTTGAAACTGTCACAGGGGTCAAGTATTTATCTTTATTAACGGCCACTGTACCTGAATGTATCTTATAGAAGAAGGTTAAAGAGGACTGCTCACGACGGGCCTCTAGGGACGGCCATTCTAGCTCGTTAAGCATGTCACCGACGCTGCTTCTATTGCGCCATCGTCGGCAGGTCCATCGAGCAGCTGTCCTCTGCACCTTCTCCACCTGCTGAATCTGAGTTTTAACATAGGGATGCCAAATGGGTGATGCATATTCTAGCTGAGGGCGAACCAATGTTTTATATGCAACATCCTTTGTCTGCCTAGGTGCAAAAGCCAAGTTTCGTCTAAGAAATCCTAAAGTCCTAGTTGCTTTTGATGTAATTTCTGAAATGTGTTGACCCCAATCAAGATCATCAGTGATGGTGATACCAAGATATTTGGCGGATTGAAACTGCTCCAAGATTTGCTGGTGTAGTTTATAGTCAAACTTAATTTGTTTGTCAGGAGGGTGTCGCGACACCCTCATTGAATGACATTTGGCCACATTGAACTTCATCTGCCAATCGGCCTCCCACTGTGCTAGTTGATTCAGGTCATCTTGTAGAATAAGACAGTCAGAAGAAGAATATATATTCCTATAAAGGACACAATCATCAGCAAACAAACGGACAGATGACCTGATGTTATCAGGGAGATCATTAATGAATACCAAGAAAAGGACCGGTCCAAGGACCGAACCTTGGGGGACACCAGATAAAACAGGGACTGGATCAGACGCTTGGCCATCAAGTACAACTTGTTGTGAGCGCCCTGAGAGCCATGAGCTAATCCACCTGTGTGTGGATCCTCTTATCCCATAGTAATCCAATTTATACAATAGCCTCCTGTGAGGTACCTTGTCAAAGGCCTTAGCGAAGTCCATGATAATCAAGTCAGTCTGTTTGTGGCCACGGTTTGTGGCCCCATCCAGATTGCTCACAATGTCATGGTAAAACTGAACTAATTGAGTTTCGCAAGACCTTTGACTTCGGAAACCATGTTGACAGTCAGCAAGAATGCTCTCTAAGGCTAGGTGCTTGTTGATGTTACTAACTATTATATGCTCCAGGGTTTTGCAACAGATGCATGTTAGCGACACTGGTCTATAATTTGCTGCATCGTATTTTTCTCCTTTTTTATAGACCGGGGTAACATTAGCTTGTCGAGTAACATTAGCTTGTCAGTCTGTTTGTGGCCACGATTAATCGCCCCATCCAGATTGCTCACTATGTCATGGTAAAACTGAACTGCACTTGCATTGAAAATTAAAAAACAAAAAACAAAACAAAAAAAAAAAAAAAAAACGTCCTATCCGGAAACTTGTCCGATGCGGACCTATCCGGTGTTTGTACGCTCCGGTTTTTGACGGTTGTTGTCGGTTAGCGATCGAGGGGAGGTAACTTCCCCGACTAGACCTGTAAATTGTAGGGAGCTTGCTACATTTTCATCTTACATCTTCTTGTGGGGGTTGCGAGTCTGGTATCTCATATAACCCCTCCTGATTTTTAACCTATACTTTATCCGGAATAACTGTGTATTTTGTATTTATCAATCCGATTTTTAAAACAATTTATAGTCGCCGCGGTCCCTGGACAATTCGGCCCATAACAAAATCGGCCCATGACAAAATCGGCCCATAGCAATTTCGATTCACAATTTTAATGATGGTATAATTTCTATGTTTGCATTTGTCATAGGGTACTCCCATACATGAGAGTTCTGCGTTCCAGACATTCATATTTTACATTTATATGCTGATATTTATGTTTTTGTTATTCTTCGGAACGCGAACTCTCATAAGGATTACGCCATTTTCTTTACGTGAGGACCGCTAGACAAACTAGCGGAGCACTTTCTGATTACTTTGAGAGCATTTAAAACGTTGTCATAACAAACTGCCTATGTAACTTACATAAGTAATGTTTTAGCTCCTTATCTCAACATGAAATATTCCAAAAGTCACTAAATTAAAACTTTAATTAGGCAATATTCCGTCCCGGTAGTATGCACCACGCCATTTGTTTACTTCTCAGCCAGGGTCAAAGAAGTCAAATGACGTCATCGGTAAAAGCAAAAACCGGAATACTTTTCTTTTTATTTTTCGAACGAACAAGACGGATAGCATTGAAAAAAAGAATAGGTATGTGGAGGGTGAAACAGAATAGCTCGGTGACAAACTCAAGTTAATAAAGGGATTTTGAGATTTTTTTCTTTTAAAACCAATGATAAGTGTATTAAAAGGTTATCATGGTCTTCACTTCTACTTTACAAATCTTAATAAGCATTTCCCCTACTTAATTCTTTTCTCTTCATGCGAGAGCTTGGTGCGTGGTTGAGAACAAGAATACAAGGCCCTTGAACGTTAATGTTTTCATAATGGTGATTAATGATTCACTAGAAATATCAGACAAAGAAGCATAGGTGGGCACATTTACAGTTTTTTGACACGACCACGACCAACACCCGCATCAACTGAACTACTAAACAACTTAAAAACAAATTATTTTGTTATGCCTTAGTATGCACCACGCCATTTGTTTACTTCTCTGACGACAAGACTATAAATGGATATATTCCTTTCGTTGCTACAGAAAACGAGCTGTTGTTAATGGTGAACCTTCAAGTTAGGCTCCAATTAAGTCTGGTGTTATACAAGGTACCGTTCTTAGTCCATTGTTGTTCTCTTCGTACATCAGTGATATTTCAACTGACAATGATTCTGTAATAAGACCGTGTTTACTATAGTTAAATAAGAAAGGCAAATTGAAACCAGATGGATATTGATATATTAGGTTGTTTGGCAAGAAAATGGGGCAGGAGATTTCGGCTTGTTAAATAAAAAAAAATATGCAGGCAACCAGAAAAGAACAAAATCGAGGCTTCTTACACTTATAAGGGAACGGTCCTCGAAAATGTCGACTCTCATTACTGCATTGGTGTGACCATTATATGCCTGATATTCCTGTGGATCTAGGTCGACATGCTAACAGACACACTGGCCTCTGATGATGCATTCTGTTAGCTGGTCCGGATGCATAGCAGGATGGACTGATCTTAGATGGGCGTTGCTGCCAAAAGCGATTCGGCCGTTCAGAACTTATTTGAAAGGTATTTTAGGAGGGTGCTTTTACCATGTCCACATTTAGGGAATTCAAGTTATCAATGACACGATTTATGAAAGGCATTTTAGGAGGGTGCATTTACCATGTCCACAGTTAGAGAATTCCAATTATCAACGCTATGATTTTTGAAAGGATTTGCCCGTACTTTTAAATGTGACCTTTAAAATTTGTCCAGGAGTTGATGCTTGTGTATGAATAATAAATACATTGTTCTTGTCAACTTTGTCTATTTTGTGCAATATTTTGTACAGCTGAATTATACCGGCTCTGTCTCTTCTATATCCCAGGGATGGAAATCCTGGTGTCTTTAGTTTTTCCGGATAACTCAGATGCTGTCCGCTTTTTGTTTTTACTAGTTGGGTGGCTCGGCGCTGAACATTTTCGATAATATTTTTATCTTTTTTAAAACATCGGCGACCAAATGGTTTTGGAATATTCGAGGTGAGGTCTCACAAGAGATTTGTACAGATTCAAAAATATTTCCGTGTCTATGTATGTAAAGGTTCGAAAGATTAATCCAACATTTCAGTTTGCTTTATTTACCTTATTATTGCTATGTTCTGTGAACTTCAAAGAAGTTTGCATAATTACACACAAGTCCTTTTCTGTGGTTACTGTTTCAGCTGTTTTTTTACTCTTGGTCAGTTTTCATTTTATATTCATAATGGTAATTGTGGTTTCGGATGTGTAGGTACTTACACTTCTTGAGGTGATAGTTCATATTCCAAGTTCACATTCCATTCCAAGTTTTTGCTCAATCAAAAGCATTGTTAATACTTGTCTGAACATATTCTGTCTGTCTAATTGAGTTTCCCAAGTATTTTAGCATCATCAGCAAAGAGCTTCATACATGCAATAACAACGTCGGGAAGGTCATTTATGAAAAGTAGGTATAGAATAGGACCCAGGACACTTCCCTGCAGGATACCACTAGCGACTTTTGCCATTTTAGAGTATTTGCCGTTGATAACAACTTTTGGGGTTCTACCCGACAGAAATTCTTTTATCCATTTAAGTACCATATCCCCAATCAACAATCTTTTATGTGGCATTTTGCCAAAGGCCTTCTTAATAAATTATACTGATGTCTTCGTTTGCGCCAGGGGCTTCTGTCAATTCCCCCATTAGTTATAGAAGTTGGTAATACATGAGCGTCCCTTAAGGAACCAATGTTGTGCTTTTGAAAATAAATTATTAGTTTGACGTACTTTTCTAATTTCAATTTCTTTCTTCACTTGAGACAATCTCTATCACAGATAGAATAAAGGAGATAAATTTTCCGGGAAAGTTTTGGATAAAAAATATTTTGATCATTATTTATAGTTCTGTTTAAACTAAAATATGTTTCCTAAGCCATAGTTAAAGAGGCTGGGCTTGCTCTTCTGGATCTGTGACAAACCCCACCAATCATTGTTTCCTTCCCTCCCTTCAGTAGTGTCACTAAAAGCATTTGCCCTGTATTAAAAATGGTATTTTTTTTTCTGAAAACTATTGAGTCTGTGTGTATGTTAAGCTGTGAAAGGCTGCTTTTCTCATCATGAAGGAATGGGATGGGCAGTGGATTTTCACCCGTTTCCATTCGTACAGGGTCACCTTCTTGTGCCCTATTCAATTCCCAGCGAGGTTCAACATTTCTTGTTTGACTTCGCTTCTTTTCTTTCTTCCCTTTGTTTCAGGTTGACTTCGCTTCTTTTCTTTCTTCCCTTTGCTTCAGGTTAAAGTCCCTCACTACAATTACACTCTTTTAAGGTGGGCTGGGGCTTTTTCTTCTATAAACTTAGTTTTATACAGCAGAAATTTATTTTGAGATTTCATCTCAAGAACTAATTTTAAAGGCTCTGATGGGAGCTGTGGGTTAATTGTATCGATTCCTGATCATTGCCTCCACTTCTATTTTATAACTGCGGCCCTCACTTCTATTTCTTTGCACCTAGTCTAAAACATGCCACAATCTGTAGATCGTCTTATCCCAAAGCAGAGCTCAGTGTTAATACATTTTCTGTGTCAAGAGGTAGAATTGTGGCCACATAAAATCTATTTATCCATGCCATCCCTACAATAGAAAACTGCCTTCAAATTTTTTTTATAGTAAAGTAGGGCCGTTTAATTTAGGTGAAAAAGAAACTGCAAAGTTCAGTGCTGGGTCCTTTCTTTTTAGTGATGTATATAAAAGGTAACGTTTTATCCTCTCTCGTTCTGCAAACATACATACCAGCGTGCAACAGCCATGCACCTAACATGTTTCTTCTAAGTCAACACTGCCAAAGTAAGAATGATAATTGCCTTACTCGCAATTTATTGTCGAAAAAATATTAATTTTCTCGGGACACACAAAATCCGAAAATCATTCATTTTTTTAGGTTCTGGCTAATGCAGTGAAGTTCCATGTTGCATAACATGTATATTTTTTATGATGCCTCTCTCTCTCTCTCTCTCTCTCTCTCTCTCTCTCTCTCTCTCTCTCTCAATACCCTCCTTCGAGTTTCATGTGCATTTGCGCAGTCAGTGGAAGGATTTAAGAAAAATTGTTTGAGATTAAATAATCTGTCCCATAGATCTGTTGATACTTGATAAAGGAGTGCTGCTGATACTTTGCATCAGTGTGCATCTGCATCTGCCAAAACAAAACAGGGAGCATATGCAGAGTGGACATCTGGGTGTCAAAAAGCATGGTGGAATTTTTTTCATGACAACATAATTATGTATTATTTTTAAAAGACAATAATAAAAGGAATATCTTTTGGTTGGTCATCCCTGGTGATGATCTCGCATTGCATGTTAGATGCATTATCATATGGGGAGTATTTAATCCCCTTCCACCAAACTAGCAGTTCTTCTTTGGGTCATTTCAATTATATTTATGCTATTCTTAGTGTCGGGTAACCAAACTGCTGAGGTGTACCAACGTTTTGTATGCCACTTCTCTTTTACTGCTTCATTTCTGCTTTCCGCTTTACAAACCCCAGCCACCTGTTTCCCTTGCTGTGGTGTTTCCCGATATTTATATTCCCGGTTGCTGCGTCACATGAAAGAAAAAAAAAAACGCTGAAGAAAAAATCCAATTCCAACTTTTAGTCGTAACCAAAGTCACATGACAATTATTTCAAAACAATGGTGGTGGACTTCTGTCAGTCAAGTGATGGTTTGTTTTAATAAGGAATATTCTTACATCCACAAAGGTTAGACAGCATTTTTATCACAGATTTCGACTTTTTACAATCTAAGGCATGAATTGGACTTACAATACAATGGGTATACATGCTAAGTGAAAATTTTAAAAGTGCTATATGAACTTGTATAAGCCCCGTGTTAGACGTCGCATGCACATCTATAAAAAAACAAATCTATAAATGAGTGCATGCATACGTCTAACTTGTTGGACTAGTCATAGGGTAGAGGTATATAGCACACCGCACTTTTACTGCCTTGCGGTACAAGCCGGCTTTTATAGCCACACGGTAGAGTGTTGGCCTGGCAGACAGGGTTCGATCCCCGGCGGGGTAAAGGTGATTAGCAATTTTTTCACCTGTTACATTTGGTGCCCTATGACACATAATTGGTTTGCTTGCACGGTCAAATCAGTAAAAGCGTGATAGCTCACTCAGTGGTTAGTGCACTTGCCTCTGATGCTAGAGGTCCCGGATTCGATCCCTGGCAGCAGCGATAAAATTTCGGTGTCCGAACACGCTCTGTTGGCATCATTTGCAGGGATGAATGTCATAAAGTGCACCGTCCTTCGGATCGGGACATTAACTGGAGGCCCCCTGTGCAGGGAAAACCATACCCTGTGCAGGTTAAAGATCCCTACCTTAAGTGATAACTGTGTAGGCTTTCATCCTGCAAAACCTGGAGTGTATGTAATATACACCTGCAGTAATGGTCAAATGTGAGCGACGCAGTATCAGTAGATAGATACATAAAAATGTAAGTCGAAAAATGGGATAAAAATGGTCGGGTATAAAAGCCAAAGCCGAGCCAAAAAAGCGGATCCAAAAATTTTATATTTCGTCTCTTGGCACAATGAAGCTATATATTGTAGTCAGTTTGGAATAAAATTATTATGAATAACATATTTGATAACTGCACGAAGTTTCATCTCTCTAAATTGTTTTATTTTCTTGTAATAACATTTTTTCCGAAATCGAGCGGTATAAAAGCCAAGGCCGGGAAAAATGGAAATATTTCTTAATTTCTTACCAATTTATCGGTTAAAGAAATTCTTTTTACCCTGATGTTATTTAAATTTGATAATTTTTATCATGTGTACATAGAAAATATAATAAACCAAGGTTGGCAAAATGCCGGCAAATATGAGTATTTTCCATGGCGGTGGCATTTACCGGTAAATACCGGGAAATACTGGAAAATACTGGCAAATACTGGAAAATTGTACATGTATTTACCAACCTGGAATCAAGACAAAACCCTACACTCAACAGTTATATATGGATAATTTCAATAAAAGCGGTTAGTTGACTTAATATTTAATACTGATATAGTTTTACTCTGATTATTTTATCTGTAAGTATCTAATTTAATATAATGTTAGAATAAAAAGGCCTATTTAGTATCTGCCACAGTACTCATCTGTTTGCCTTTACCTAGACTGATTGTTGAAAGTCAAATAAAACATGGTGCAATTTAATGACACCTTTTGTCCAACCTTGCCCATGGCTATCTTGTGCTCTCTTAAATAAACAATGTCTCTAGAGTTGTTGTTTTAGTAACCTTGCAATTCACTCTAAAACTAAAGTGTTGGATAAAAGTAAAATGCTGTAAATATCCTAAAATTTGAACACATGGTTTTACCATACAAAGTGTGTTCAAAAGATGCAGATGGATTGGCTAACAGTGCTCAGTCTTATTTTGATCGATACAAATTTAAAAAATAGAACCATTATGGTAAGTGACAATAACCAGGCGCACAGGGAATTTCTACCTGTATTTTTCTACTATTGATTTAAAAAGATACTTTTTTTTTAAATATTTTTTTTTTTTAAATAAGTTCAAGCTTTTTAGTCTTAGATTCACATTTTGGCTAGTTCAACATTTTATTCTGTAGATTGATTACCTTTATATATATAAACATGATAAATATTAAATTTTACCATTTTTAACTCATTTAGTTTGATTATACTACATTTTAGTCAATTTTATTAAGATTTCTGCAGTGTTGTGAGGCAAAAAATTTCAATTTGCCAGTATTTGCCACTTGATGAGTATTTTCCAGTCCGGTAAATACCGGTAAATGCCACTGGTAAATACCGGGGGTGGAATTTGCCGCCCAACCTTGTAATAAACATATCAAAATCACCTTAAATGATCTTATTTTCTAATGGTTTCTATTTTCAGATTAACTTTACTAAAGGAAACGACCGAAATGTACCTTAAAGGTAAAATAAAGTATTGTTACTGCTAGCTGGAATTAAAGAAATATAAAAATTGATTGTTTTATTTGCTAACATGTATGTGTATATTAAAATGATATTACAGAAAAAATTGTTTTTTTTTTTAGCTCACCTGACCGAAGGTCATGGTGAGCTTTTGTGACCGTAAGATGTCCGGCGTCGTCGTGCGTCGTCCGTCGTGCGTAAACTTTTTCTTGTGAACAAACTAGAGGCCACAGTTTTGGTCCAATCATCATCAAACTTGCTCAGAATGATCATCATGACAATATCTCGGTCAAGTTCGAATATGGGTCATGTCGGGTGAAAAAGTAGGTCAGTAGGTCAAATCATAGAAAAACCTTGTGAACACTCTAGAGGGCACAGTTTTGGTCCAATCATCATCAAACTTGCTCAGAATAATTATCATGACAATATCTCGGTCAGGTTCGAATATGGATCATGTAGGGTCAAAAAGTAGGTCAGTAGGTCAAACCATAGATAGTCCTTGTGAACACTCTAGAGGGCACAGTTATGGTTCAATTATCATCAAACTTGCTCAGAATGATCATTGTGACAATATCTCGGTCAAGTTTGAATATGGGTCATGTCGGGTCAAAAAGTAGGTCAGTAGGTCAATTCATAGAAAAACCTTGTGAACACTCTGAAGGCCACTGTTTTGGTCCAATTATCATGAAACTTGCTCAGAATGACCATTGTGACAATATTTCAGTCCAGTTCGAATATGGGTCATATCGGGTTAAAAAGTAGGTCAGCGGGTCAAATCATATAAAAACCTTGTGAACACCCTAGGGGCCACAATTTTGGTCCAATCTTAATCAAACTTGCTCAGAATGATCATCATGACAATATCTCGGTCAAGTTTGAATATGGGTCAAATGGTTCCGGTCCGTTGCACATCTAGGTCACAGGAGCCAAAAACAGATTTTTTTCACCAAAAACTTAAAAAATCTTCTTCTCTGAAACCACAAGGCCCAGGTCTTTGTTATTTGGTATGAAGCTTCATCTAGTGGACCCCTACCAAGATTGTTCAAATTATAGTGCTGGGGCCAAAAATGCCCCCGCACGGGGGCCCTTTGGTTTTACATAGGCTTATATAGGGAAAATCTTTAAAAATCTTCTTCTCTGAAACCACAAGGCCCAGGACTTTGATATTTGGTATGAAGCTTCATCTAGTGGACCCCTACCAAGATTGTTCAAATTTGAGTGCTGGGACGAAAAATGCCCCCGCCACGGGGCCCTTTGGTTTTACATTGGCTTATATAGGGAAAATCTTTAAAAATCTTCTTCTCTGAAACCACAAGGCCCAGGTCTTTGATATTTGGTATGAAGCTTCATCTAGTGGACCCCTACCAAGATTGTTCAAATTATAGTGCTGGGGCCAAAAATGCCCCCGCCCCAGGGCCCTTTGGTTTTACATAGGCTTATATAGGGAAAATCTTCAAAAATCTTCTACTCTGAAACCACAAGGCCCAGGACTTTGATATTTGGTATGAAGCTTCATCTAGTGGACCCCTACCAAGATGGTTCAAATTATAGTGCTGGGACAAAAAATGCCCCCGCCACGGGGCCCTTTGGTTTTACATTGGCTTATATAGGGAAAATCTTTAAAAATCTTCTTCTCTGAAACCACAAGGCCCAGGTCTTTGATATTTGGTATGAAGCTTCATCTAGTTGACCCCTACCAAGATTGTTCAAATTACAGTGCTGGGGCCAAAAATGCCCCCGCCCCGGGGCCCTTTGGTTTTACATAGGCTTATATAGGGAAAATCTTAAAAAATCTTCTTCTCTGAAACCACAAGGCCCAGGTCTTTGATATTTGGTATGAAGCTTCATCTAGTGGACCCCTACCAAGATTGTTCAAATTTTAGTGCTGGGACAAAAAATGCCCCCGCCACGGGGCCCTTTGGTTTTACATGGGCTTATATAGGGAAAATCTTTAAAAATTTTCTTTTCTGAAACCACAAGGCCCAGGACTTTGATATTTGGTATGAAGCTTCATCTAGTGGACCCCTACCAAGATTGTTCAAATTTTAGTGCTGGGACAAAAATGCCCCCGCCACGGGGCCCTTTGCTTTTACATTGGCTTATATAGGGAAAATTTTTAAAAATCTTCTTCTCTGAAACCACAAGGCCCAGGTCTTATATATTTGGTATGAAGCTTCATCTAGTGGACCCCTACCAAGATTGTTCAAATCATAGTGCTGGGGCCAAAAATGCCCCCGCCACGGGGCCCTTTGGTTTTACATAGGCTTATATAGGGAAAATCTTTAAAAATTTTCTTCTCTAAAACCACAAGGCCCAGGACTTTGATATTTGGTATGAAGCTTCATCTAGTGGACCCCTACCAAGATTGTTCCAATTTTAGTGCTGGGGCCAAAAATGCCCCTGCCCCGGGGCCCTTTGGTTTTACATAGGCTTATATAGGGAAAATCTTTAAAAATCTTCTTCTCTGAAACCACAAGGCCCAGGACTTTGATATTTGGTATGAAGCTTCGTCTAGTGGACCCCTACCAAGATTGTTCAAATTATAGTGCTGGGACAAAAAATCCCCCCCTGCCACGGGGCCCTTTGGTTTTACATAGGCTTATATAGGGAAAATCTTTAAAAATCTTCTTCTCTGAAACCACAAGGCCCAGAACTTTGATATTTGGTATGAAGCTTCATCTAGTGGACCCCTACCAAGATTGTTCAAACTATAGTGCTGGGGCAAAAAATGCCCCTGTCCCGGGGCCCTTTGATTTTACATAGGCTTATATAGGCAAAATCTTTAAAAATCTTCTTCTCTGAAACCGCTAGGCCCAGGTCTTTGATATTTGATGTGTAGCTTCATCTAGTGGACCTTTGACAAGATTGTTCAAATTTTAGCCTTTGTTGATGTTTGGTATGAAGCTTCA
This sequence comes from Lucinisca nassula, assembly GCA_963580285.1. Lineage (NCBI taxonomy): Eukaryota > Metazoa > Mollusca > Bivalvia > Lucinida > Lucinidae > Lucinisca > Lucinisca nassula. The sequence goes on from OY757010.1 coordinate 76,847,140, forward strand.
CCTTTAAGACCTCCCTCAACATTATGTACATTAAAGCCCTGGGGCCAATAATGGCCCTCTCTGGGGCCCACTTGTTACACTATGGATCAGGTGAGCGATCCAGGGCCATCATGGCCCTCTTGTTTTATTTTTCTTTAATTCCAGCTAGCAGTAAATAAAACTTTCTTCCCTTTCGGTCCTTTTCCGTTGTTTTCTTTAATTAACTCGATCTAAAAATAGAAACAATTAAAAAGTAAGAAAATTGATAATTTAAGGTAGTCTTGTATGTCTGTTTTATTTTTCTATGGACAAGTGATGACAATAATCAAGTTCAAATATTTTCAGGACAAAAAAGAAGTCCTTTAACCTGTAGATTTGCAGGAAATTAAGAAATATTATCATTTTCCTCGGCCCTGGCTTTTACACCCCTCGATTTCGGAAAATCGGTTATTTCAAGAAAATGAAACAATGTAGAGAGATAAACCTTCGTGCAGTTATCAAATATGTTATTTATAATAATTTTATACCCAACTGACCTAGATATATATCTTAATTATAACAAGGGACGATATATAAAATCTTCGGATCAACATTTTTGGCTCGGCGGCCCGGCGTGGCCTTGGCTTTTATACCCGACCTTTAAAAATATGTTTAGAATGAGATATTAATATTCTTTCCTCAAAATGATGAAAAATTCACATCATGTTAACAAGTCTGAGAAAATAATACTTTATATAGGGAATTTTGGAGTTTAAAGGGGTAGAGTGGGAGCTTGCAGATTCATACAATTTTGACAGTTATTTTGTTGTTATTTTCTTACCTTTCCAAATAGCTTTTTCAACTGCTGCAGCCAAACCAATACACACCTTTTGTTTATTTTGGTTCCTGGAAAAAACGCTGGTTTGGGAACTATCATTATCAGGGCTCAAGCTGGAGGGCGACTCAGGCGAAGAAGTCGCCCTGTTGGGGCTCACTTCGCTGACTTTGGCGATGAAAGCGAAAAAAAACTTCGCCCTGAAATTTCGTCCGTTTTTTTTTTTTTTTTTTTGTTGGTGTCTTCCTTGTGAACAGTAACGGTAAACTGACAAGGTGACGATAATCCTTCGATCCACTAGTGTCAGAAATCTCAGTAATTACACTGAACAAAGCTAACTGTTTATTCTGCACTTCGTGCCAGTTGCAGTTTGGTACTGTTATGTAAGTTAATTCTAACCGTTAGCTCATGTCGCTCGAGCCACTTGCATCACGCTTAGTAGTCTTGTACTGTCATAAATCTATCTCGGTTGATTGCACAAAGTTTTTGTTGCAATAAGAGCCAGTTAAGATTACACAAGATTATGTAACTTAAACAGGTATTTTTGTACCGTTAGCTCGTGCCAAAGTCCGGGTGCGTGCATACGTACTTTGTTAAGTACTGTTGTATACGGTAATAAGATTATTCCCACCATTGGCATTGGCAATGCATTAGGATTTAATAATTTTTAAATAAAGATGGTTTATTTGTTTCGCCATTGATTTGTTTGTACATTACTTTTGTATCCATCAATCATTCTCATTTTTTTTATGGACAACAACAAAAGTAGGTAGCATTTTTTTATTTTGTAAGTGAAAATTATTATTACTTGCCGGTAAATATTCAGTAATTATCCAAATTCATAAAAAAATAACTGATTTTAATCTAGTGAGGTTGTTGCCCCTTGTTTCTATAGTCTGTTTTAAAATACAATTGTGACAGGAATTTATTGAGAAATGATCTCACTAGTACTTTTAAAGCAGAATTAGTCTTCATTTCAGGTGGTCTCAATAGCGGAATTGATTGATAACCCTATAAAACACACTTTTCTCCAAATAGGGGTTTACAGGAGAACTCATTACATTGTTGTTGTTCGGCGTTAAGCCGCACCCACTTCTCCCTAGACCCAGCAAACTTCTCCCTATATTCCCAGGAGGGAGAAGTCACTTCTCCCAAATATTTTGGGCTAGCTTGGGCCCTGATTATTCAGGTATTGGAAAACCGTAAAATTTTGCACGGCACAGTTTACAGATTGGTACACAACTTTATCAGAAAAAATATTAAAAACAAGGATGAGTAAACATTTTTAAGATAAAATATAATCAATTCAACTCTGATTTGCAAACTCTCATGGTAACTTGTTGACAGAAAAGTAAGCTTTAAACACTTGAAAACAGAATACAGCAGAATAAATTGCGTTGCTTGTTTGGTCAAATTGGAACAACCTGTACTGGACTCTGTGTAATTATATCCATGTGAAATATACAGCACATTGAATTTTATTTGAAGGGAGAAAGCTACCTAATATACAGTCCAACCTGTATTAAGCAAGCACCTCTTGGATATTCAAAAAGTGCTTGCTTAAGGCAGGTGCTTGCTTAACACAGGTGAATTTTAATGCATTTTCCTTTTTGGGGAACTGAATGCCTGCTTGCTTAAGACAGGTTGCTTGCTTAATAGAGGTGGCCACTAAGACAGGTTTGACTGTAGCTAACTGACTGAAATCAAAGCGCCAAAGGCACTGAAATGACAGATTCTAGGAGAAAATCAAAACACTGAAAACTTACAGACAACCTTTCTAAAAAGATCTTAAAATTTAGAAAAGTAGTTCTGCAAATTCCATTGTATGATATGTTTGCAGATGTCTATACATTGGTGGTATCATGAAATGTCATTCGATGTTTCAAATTTTGGAAAGAAACTATTTACGTTTTCACAACCAAACATTAAAATTCAAGTTTTAACAATACTACTGTCAAGTTGTAACATTTTTGTCTGGTCGGTTGTGGAAACCTCCCACAAAAGATACGCTATTTTTCACAAAGAGATCGGAGGAGAAAGGCTGGTCAGTCCAGTACATGAATTCCATTTGCTTGAAGACATTTTTGAGTATTAAAGAACAGCACTATAAACCCGCGCGTAATCCTGCTGGATTAGATATCCCGGATTCTGAGCGTAAACAAATAAATGGAACCACGTGAGGCCGACTCACTTGATTGATGTAACATCTCGCTGTTCAGTTAACGTCTCAGCCATGATCTTGAATGTTCTTAATGTCGCTAGCTACATGTAATAGCTCGACATACCATTTCGCTTATTCAATCCGATATGTCATGCTCTATTACGCACGCGTCGCCTCGGCATACCTTACACCTATATGTCATAACACCCCGAAACGACAATCGGCGTGATTCACGCTTAAGTGCGATGTGTCACTGAAACGCATATCAAGCGAGTCGCTTAGACGCCAATATACATGTACGTATTTCATGCACCAGCGTAAGTGTTCCGTACTGTGTGGACGTCTTAATTTTGGTCACGACAGGGACGTCTAGCTCTCAAAAGTGCATCGCATAAGGGCAACGAACAGTGTCAGTGCTTATTAGTCGGTAGTTGAAACCCTGTGTTTATCTACAGGTACAGTGTAGCAGATGCCGGCGGAAATCTGCTTCGCATATGCGTCTGTCGGATGAATCGATCTTGACGTACTGACGTCGGTCTTCGCTACGTCGAGGTCCACTAGCGTCTTCTGTTGATAGTAAGATGTCGCTCCAACAGACAAATAGATCACACACATGTGGCACCAAAATCAGAGCCAACACCATCCGCTTTCCGACCAGCTTCTAACTGTCCATTAGAAGCCTCCGTGGTGTAGTGGTTGTGCTACTCGCCTTGTAAACCAGGGATCCCGGACCTCTCCAGACTTTCGGTATCGTCTCCGTATGACCTTAGCTGTTAGTGGGACGTAAAACTCAAACACTCACTCACTCTAACTGTCCAGGGTTTAATGAAAAATGTTGCAATACGTTCTCACTTGATGCTTTTTGAGAACAAAATAAAATTTCTTCTTTTCTAGCGCGACCTTACATCACACATCAAAAGTTTGATCCTGAACATGTGGTTTCTAACAGTGCTGGTGTGAAGGTGGTACACAGGATCGTTGGCCTCCGCCCATCGGGGCTTAAAGAAATAGATGGGCTGCATGATGCTTCCACGCAGAGCTGAAACCGACCCGCACACGAGTACTGGTAATCTGCTTAGAGGATCTAAGCCTGTCCAGGCAAAGAGGTGCGAGTCGGATCGTCCATGCATATAAACCCTATTGGTTTCATTAGGCGGCAGGGCTTGAGATGTAATTTCATCTCAGTGTCTGTATAAGTCCCACAAAATTGGAAGCAACGTCTCCAACATGACCTATACAGTGTTGACGGGGACGTTAAACCTCAAATCAAACAAAACAAAACACAGGATCGTGGCCGGACTAGTAACCATACGTCACGGTTGATTGATTTCACCTTTTTAGCTTAAGGGCATGGTGCCTAAGCGTGTTGTAATCGTGCAATCGTTTGGTTTCAAAATCAAAGCACCGAAAGTGCTGGTGGAATGTAGGTTGGGGATAAAAGTCCTGGGCTGAGATTAAACTGTTTAATTTAACACTGAAATTCCAAACAAATAGTGAAGATTTTGATAAGAATCGCGCTCTGCCGTGTCCGAACTTGGTCTACACTGTTTGCCAAGCTCACCCTATGATTCCAGGATGACCCTCTTCAGTCTTATGGAATACCCTGATCTCACTGCGGCTATATTCTGCAAGAAAAAGGTTATTGTGAGAAGTCAGTGATAGTCACGTAGACGTTAGCTCTGAATCGCTTTTTTTATTACCCGGTAGTAACTTCGGGTCGAATGCCAAACAATCAACCCAAACATAGCCGGGTCGTTTGTCATTCTTGGTTTTGTTTGTTTGATTTGAGGTTTAACGTCCCCGTCAACACTGTAAAGGTCATTTTGGAGACGTTGCTTCCAATTTTGTGGGACTTTTACCCGACATTGAGATGAAATGACATCTCAAGCCCTGTCGCCCAATGAAACCAATAGGGTTTATTAGCATGGACGGTCCGCCTCGCACCGCGGTTCCTGGACAGGCTTAGATCCTCTAAGCCGTTTACCAGTACTAGTGTGCGCCGGATTCAGCTCTGCCTGGAAGCATCATGCAGCCCATATATTTCTTCAAGCCCCTATGGGCGGGGGCTTTTGTCAGTCTTAGGTACATGTAAGTGTTATCTGTAAAATCTGCACTTGAATAAAATGTTCTATCTGGCAAACAATGTAGACTAAGATCAAACGCCACAGAACATGGTGCTGATCTTGTTCTACATTTTTTGCATCAGTTACTAACATCCGTTAAGTTTAAATGGATCAGTCCAAGTCCTCGTTCATGACCAGCCTGCATTTAAAGACAATTGGCATGAGTAATGTCAGTGCTTTGATTTATTCACTGCCTTGAGTTTCTGGAGTGTACTCTTCCCGTACTGAAGTTGGGCTCGTCTATTCTGCTAAATATGACATCTAGAATTATATCATAGGACCTACACTGTTTGCATAGGTATCTGTACCATATTCCAGGGTTGAAAGGGACAGCCTTTCTTGCGAAGTCTGATATACACCTAGTTGTAACTGACCTAGACTTGGCCTCGAATGTCGGAAAACCCATTAATATTCTGGTCTTCAGCGGACCGGCTGGTCTTTAAGGATTAAAAAATGACAGCACTGTTAGAGAACAGTGTAAAACCTGAGCAGACGTCTGAGCAGGTGCCGCATTGATCTAGATATACAGTCTCGCATGATGCAGCTGATTCATATGAAATGCTGAATCTATTCTCTGAAAGGTAAGATATAATCGTCAAGTCGTCTGCTTCAAAAGTTTGTATTGCGATGTTCAATTTTGATAACTGCGCCTAACCGGACTACATTTTTGTGCGGACTCATATTTCTTTGGCGATCAAAGCCGGTAGAAAGTCGTAAGAAAGCCGGAACTGCTTAACAACACGCAGGATAGCTTGAGATGACAGATTGAATCTGTCATTAAAAATGAATTCTCCCCAAGCATGCAAGGGAAATCACTCTTTCATGGCCAGAATGACAACCGCTGATCTGACAGGATGCAAAATGTAAACAAATAAGAAAAATGCACATATATAAGTTCCAGAAATATAAACTATGTTTTTATAACCAAATGGTGATTTGGTAGGCTATGGCTTATAGGATGACTGAATGGGCACAAAACGCATGTGAACCTTCTAAATGAATGCTGCTACGGTTGCCCGAAAAATAGTCTGCAGCACGCGCACACTGAAGCATGTGCGGACGTGCACTGAACATGATTGGCAGAAATTCTTGATTGATTGCTAGTGTGATTAATTACATCCTAATTGCCATGATAAATTCAGTAGAGAACTAGAACTGCCGAGTGTACGAATCTGCAAGCTGTACGAATCTGTAAACTTTGACTCTACATGTATATGTTATTTTGCTTATTTCTTATATGGGGTTTATGTTATTATGCTCATTTCTGATCAAAGACATAGGTTGTGGGTACGCGTTTGAACCCCCACAATGAGGCGGTTCTAAAGAGCAAAGACAATGTATGCTCAGTGTATAAATAAGACAAATTTCACTTTTTTGTTGGAAAAGTAATCATTTTGGAGAATATGAAAGAATGCACTATGAGATGATATTTGATTGTTTTCCTGCAGACAATGGTCAGAAAACTGACAGCAAGCATTGTTCACAGTCACATTGGGCTTATGAAATTGTTAAGGGTTTCGTTGTGTGCATTGTTTTTCTTATTTCTGCTTTTCAGCTTCCATTAAGTAATGGAATTTGTTATGAATAAGAGGCACATTAACTGGTTTTCAGTAAAAAAACCTTCACTTTTATTACAAGAATCACCAATAGGTTTTCGTGCATTGATAATATCCTGGGTCCGAATGAAGCCATTTGACGATAGAAACACAAAGTAAATAAGCAAGGACCCAGCAATTTTTATAATTTGTCTAGCATACACTGATCAGCTTGCTCAGCTGCAGTATGGTCATGATTGCTGTAGGCATGTAGATGCTTTGACTACTTCACGAGCCCAGCATACACAGATCAGCCTGCTCAGCGCACATTATGTCCGGTCATGATCGCTGAGGGAGTGAGGAAATTTTGACTGCATACACAGACCAGCCTGAGGTCATGATCATGATCCCTGGAGGCGTGACGAAGCTTTGGCTACTTCACAAGCCCAGCATACAAAGATCAGCTTGCTCAGCTACATAGCATGGTCATGATGGCTGAGGGCGTGAGGAAGCTTTGCCTACTTCACGAGCCCAGCATATACAGATCAGCTTGCAGCCGCACAGTATGGTCATGATTGCTGAGGGAATGATGAAATTTTGACAACATACACAGACCAGCCTGAAGACGTGAGGAAATTTTGACTGTATACACAGACCAGCCTGAGGGCGTGAGGAAATTTTGACAGCATACACAGACCAGCCTGAAGACGTGAGGAAATTTTGACTGTATACACAGACCAGCCTGAGGGCGTGAGGAAGCTTTGCCTACTTTATGATTCATAGTTATACACAAATCAGACTGCGTGGATGCACAGGCTGATGTGAGTCTTCATTGGGCCCCGGCACTAGTCCCACATACAGCTATCGATGTGCCCATAAAATGAAACCGAAAGCAAGAAACAGACACGCATTAGAGACATAAACTTATAGATGATTGGCACATGCCCTAATAATGACTGAGATTTGAGTAGAGTGATAATCGTTCTGTTTGTTACTTTAATGCAAGTCGATAAAGGTAACAACGTAAAGTGATTATTGATCATTTTGCATACCGACTTTTGCCAACAATATAAACAAATAAACAATGACCCCAGAACTACAATTTCCAAATTCATAAATATACATTTTTTTTTCTTAATAAACACATCCTCTTTTATATTATTTTTATTTCATATCTATTCCATTACAATGTTTGCATTGCAAGAGGACTCGCATCTGAGGGAGGTAATTATTGAAAATAATGATACAAATGCCGGGCGGTGAAAAGGGGCAATAATAAGTTATATTTTTGTATTTTGTCATAAATTAACTGTATTGTTCATTTTTTATGTTTTGGCTGATAAATGACCCCTTTAACAGCCTTGAAATAATTTATTGGACGAAATTGCTATGGGCCGAAATGACCCGGCACCGACAGCACTGACACAACATCTTCTGGTAATTTATTATTAGCTCGCCTGTACGAAGTACAAGGAGAGCTATTGTTGTCACCTCGGATGGCGTGCGCGTGTGCGTTTGCGTTCCTGTCACACTGCGTTAAAGTTTTACAAATGCTTATATCTCAACAGTCACTCATCACAGACCACTCATATTTGGAACTTAAGTACCTGGGAGGGTCCTCTGATGTTCAAAGAGAACAGACCCCTGGGTTCATGCCCCGGGGTGGGGCTAGGGGTCAAAATCTAGAACACCTTTGTAATTCTGTGTTAAAGTTTTTGAAATGCTTATATCTCAACAGTCACTCATCACAAAGCATTCATATTTACAACTTGGATACCTGGGAGTGTCTTCTGAGATTCCAAGACAACACACCCCTGGGTTCATGCCTGGGGATGGGGTGGGGCTGGGGGTCAAAATCTAGGACACCTTTGTAATTTGTTGTATACCTTTCCATTATACTAACGAGTTATAGACACAATTGGTTATACATCAGCCAATCAAGTGACATTGGTTCAAGTGTAAAAGGATGAAGGTCATGGTGACCTACATTTCACGGTCCAGTGATTTTGCCTTATATCTTGAAGTCTATTTGATGGAGAAATGTCATACCTGGGATATTAGTTCCATGTGACTCCACGATTGACCTCAAAATATATCTAGGTCACTGTGACCTATATTTCATGGTTCAGCGATTTTGCCTATTATCTCGAATACTATTTGATGGAGAAATGTCATACCTGGATAATTAGTTCCATGTGACCCCATGATTGACCGCAAAATATATCTAGGTCATGGTGACCTACATTTCACGGTCCAGTGATTTTGTCTATTATCTTTAAGACTATTTGATGGAGAAATGTTATACCTGGGTTATTAAATGCAGGTGACCCCATTATTGACCTCAAAATATATCTAGGTCACTGTGAGCTATATTTTATGGTTCAGCGATTTTGCCTATTATCTAGATTACTATTTGATGGAGAAATGTCATACCTGGATTATTAGTTCCATATGACCCAATAATTGACCGCAAAATATATCTAGGTCATGGTGACCTACATTTCATGGTCCAGTGATTCTGTCTATTATCTTGAATACTATTTGATGGAGAAATTTTATACCTGGGTTATTAGTTGCATGTGACCCCATTATTGACCTCAAAATATATCTAGGTCAGTATGACCTATATTTCATGGTTCAGTGATTTTGCCTATTATCTTGAATACAATTTGATAGAGAAACGTCATACCTGGATTATTAGTTCTATGTGACTCTATAATTGACCGCAAAATATATCCAGGTCAGTGTGACCTATATTTCATGGTTCAGTGATTTTGCCTATTATCTTGAACACTATTTGATGGAGAAATGTCATACCTGGATTATTTATTCCATGTGACCCCATGATTGAGCTTGAATTAATATCTAGGTCAGTGTGTCCTATATTTCATGGTTCAGTGATTTTTCCTATTATCTTGAATACTATTTGATGGAGAAATGTCTTACCTGGATAATTAGTTCCATGTGACCCGATGATTGACATGGAAATATATCTAGGTCCTTGTGACCTATTTTCATGGTTCAATGAGTTTGCCTTATAATTCAGATACAATTTGATCCTGAAATGTAATATCTGGAATATATGCTCCATGTGACCTGATTATTGATCTCAAATATATCAAGGTGAGTGTGACCTATATTTCATGGTTCATAAATTTTTCCTTATATCTTGAAGTCGCGAAACAGGCGAGCTATGCTGTCTGGCGACAGCTCTTGTTCCATTTCGATATAGCCCTCAATGAAAAGAAATATTTCCAGATATCCTTCTTACTTTGTTTACTTCCATTTGATCTAGTTGACTGCTCATTTACCTCGAAGAATTTCTGAAAGTCAATATCTTTCTAACTTGTTTAAAAGTTTGAAAACTTATATCATATCCCCTCGAAACCTTCTGTATGATAGACTTGGCAATTTTAGAGCTTTTAATCATTCTATGTATGGTAAATCTCTCACATTTGATACTAACTTTGTTGCCCTTCTCTGAACTCCTTAGCTACTTTATAAATCTGTCTTAAATCTTGGGTGCCATATAATGTTTCCATATTTAAGATGTGGCCTTATGAGTGTTTTGTATAGTTTACAAAAAGAAGAAGGTCTGATATGAAGAACTGATCTTCTGACTAGTCCAGTTATTTGATTTCCTTTATTACAGTCACTAATATGTTGGTGAAACTTCATATCTGTGTCAAATGTAATGCCTAGGTCCTTTTCTTTATCACTATTTTTAATTTCCTGTTTCACATTCTTACTATTTAAGGAATAAGTCACATTAGGGTTATTATGGCCATAATGTAAATTACAGCATTTTTCTATATTGAATTTGAGCAACCATTTATCACTTCACTTTGAGAGGTTATCTGTGTCTTTCTTTATCTGTTCGTTATCTTGTGCCGTACACACTGTATTATATAGCTTCATATCATCAGGCGACAATAGTAACCTTTTACCTGCTCCCACAAAAATACACATACAAAATTTTTCAAACCTTACTTGTTTATAGAGCCATCCTAGCCCAACAAGTTAATGGGAAAAAATCCACATGTTGACCTGCGCCTTTTCAAGTTACAGTCAACCATGTTTGTTTACCTTCTAGAATGGAGTAAATACAAACCAACATTTTTAAAGGCGGGCTGACCATATAAAATCAGCAACAATTTCTTCGAACTTGCAGATATATTTATAAAACATGCAAAATTTTAGTCCCTTATACCTATCATTATACCCCCGGCATACGAAGTATGTCAGGGGGTATATAGTTTTCGTCTTTCTGTCCGTTGGTTCGTTCGTATGTTCGTTTGTTCGTTCGTTCGTTCGTACGTTCGTTCGTCAACCTTTACGTCAAAGTTTTGCGTTAAACCTTTTTGATTGCTCATATCTCTGTAACCACAGGTTGGATTCTCTTCATATTTGGTACAGGATATCTCTATAGCATTACCTTTCATATGGAATATCTAAGCCCCTGGGTGGGTTGTCTGTCTGTCCGTCTGTCTGTTCATCTACTTTTACGTCAAAGTTTTGTGTTAAACCTTTTTCATTGCTGATATCTCTGTAACCACATGTTAGATTCTCTTCATATTTGGTATAGGATATCTCTATAGCATTACCTTTCATATGGAATATCTAAGCCCCTGGGTCAAGCCCCTGGGTAGGCTGTCTGTCTGTCTGTTCATCTAATTTTACGTCAAAGTTTTGTGTTAAACCTTTTTCATTGCTGATATCTCTGTAACCACATGTTAGATTCTCTTCATATTTGGTATAGGATATCTCTATAGCATTACCTTTCATATGGAATATCTAAGCCCCTTGGTCAAGCCCCTGGGTGGGCTGTCTGTCTGTCTGTTCATCTAATTTTACGTCAAAGTTTTGTGTTAAACCTTTTTCATTGCTGATATCTCTGTAACCACATGTTAGATTCTCTTCATGTTTGGTAAAGGATATCTCTATAGCATTACCTTTCATATGGAATATCTAAGCCTCTGGGTCAAGCCCCTGGGTGGGCTGTCTGTCTGTCTGTTCATCTACTTTTACGTCAAAGTTTTGTGTTAAACCTTTTTCATGGCTGATATCTCTGTAACCACATCTTAGATTCTCTTCATGTTTGATAAATGATTTCATGATGCATGTCCATTCCCCCACCCATGGTGACCTTGACCTCAAGGTCACGGACTTAGAAATTTTACATTTGGTTAAAGTTTTATGTCAAAATTTATAGATGCCTGTGTGTTCTATTTGATGCCCTCACTCCCTTGGTCCATTTAGAAATTTTATGTTTGGTTTAGCTTTTACAAGCACATTTATAGATTCTTATAGCTTCTTGACTTCATTCATATTACATACAAGCTCGAAAGATATATCAGAGGGTGATGCTGGCCGGGGGTATACGTGACCCACTGGTCACTTTCTCTAGTTTTCTCACATTGAAATAAAACATGAGATATATAGGTGCATTCTTGCTGACTGTCAACACGGTTTCCAAAGCCAAAGGTCTTGTGAAACTCAACTAGTTCAATTCTACCATGACAAAGTGAGCAATCTGGATAGGGCCATTAATCGTGGCCACAAACGGACTGACCTGATTATCATGGATTTTGCCAAGGCCTTCGACAAGGTACCTCACAGGAGGCTATTGTACAAATTGGATCATTATGGGATAAGAGGATCTGCACTTAAGTGGATTAGCTCATGGCTCTCTGGACACACACAACAAGTTGTACTTGATGGCCAAGCGTCGGATCCAGTCCATGTTTTGTCTGGTGTCCCACAAGGTTCGGTACTTTGACCGGTCCTTTTCTTGATATTTAGTAATGATCTTCCTGATAATATCAGGTCATCTGTTCTTTTGTTTGCTAATGGTTGTATTTTGTATAGGAATATAATTATATACTTCTTCTGACTGCCTTATCTTACAAGATGGCCTGGACAGCCTAGCACATTGGGAGGCCGATTGGCAATTGAAGTTCAGTGTGGCCAAATGTCATTCAATGAAGGTGTCACGGCACCCTCCAGGCAAGCAGATTAAATTCAGCTACTCACTACATCAGCATACATTGGAACATGTCCAATCCGCAAGATATCTTGGTACCACCATCACTGATAATCTTGATTGGGGTCAACATATTTCTGAGTTTACATCTAAAGCAACTAGACCATTAGGGTTTCTCAGACAAAATTTGGCGTTTACTCCTAGGCAGACAAAGGATGTTGCATACAAAACCTTGGTTCGACCTCAACTTGAGTATGCATCACCTGTTTGGCAGCCCCATGTTAAAACTCAGGCTCAACAGGTTGAGAAGGTTTAGAGGACGGCTGCCCGATGGACCTGCAGGCGATGGCGGAACAGAAGTAGTGTTGGTGGAATGCTCGATGAGCTGGAGTGGCCATCATTGGAGGCCCGTTGCGAGCAGTCCTCTTTAACCTTCTTTTATAAGATACACACTGACACAGTGTCTCTTAATAAAGATAAATACTTGACCCCTGTGACTACTTCAACTCAAACAAGGGCATCAAAATTAAACAACAGTCAATATCGTAGGTACCAGGCCAATAGTGATGCCCTGAAGAATTCTTTCTTCCCTAGAACTATTCCTCAGTGGAATAGTCTTCCCTCCTCTGTGGTAAATGCCAAAACTGCAGAGGAGTTCAAAGCCCCCATGGTGTAGATTGGGACCCAGAGGTGTGCATTTTAGTACACCTCTGAAAGCAGATTGTTAATTGTTTTAAGAACTCATCCAGTGAGTTTTTTTTTTTGCTAAATTCTAAATTTAGCGCACCACCCAACTGAGGTAATGGCCAAGTATGACCGACACAGTATATGGGAGCTTACCACTAAATGTTTTCCATAGGCGACAATAGTAACCTTTTACATGCTGCCACAGAAACTACACATAACAAAGCCTTTCAAACCTTTCTTGTTTATAGAGCCACCCTTGCTCAACAAGTTAATGAGAACAAATCCACATGTTGATCTGCTCCTTTTCAAGTTATGGTACGCCATGTTTGTTTACCTATAGCTTCGCAGTGAATGACAAGCAGGCATTTTTAACCCAGGGCTGGCCATATAAAATCAGCAACAATTTCTTTGAGCTTGCGGGTATAATTATAAAACATACATCATTTTATTTCCTTATAAATACCCTTTTCTCACATTGGAATGAAACATGGGCTATATATCCAATGGAAGCAAGCTTGGTATTTAGACTGCAACTAATAGCTCAGTCCAAAACTGATAAAACCCGACACCTCCAGCATTTAGTGCAATGCTAACTATAGGATCAATGTTTTACCCTTTATTGTGGCTTAGCTTTCCTACTGTACATAAGCTGAGATATCCACAATCAAAACTAGAATACTGTCGATGGCGCGCCATCGCAAATCCCCACGCTTTCTACAGAGAGGCCAAGTACCGAAAACCCCTCACCCTGGGCCCTAATTTGACTCCATGGTCAAAATATTACCTGTATTATATTCTACTAATCATGCCCTTCAATTTCATATGCCACATGACTATGTTCCAAAAAACTTAAATTTTGACCCTTTGACCCCTCTCCCAGGGCCCCAATCTGACCCCAGGGTAAAAATTTTACTTGTAGTTTATTCTACCCATTATCCCCTTCGCATAGATATGCAACATGACTATGTTCTGAAAAACTTTAATTTTGACCCCCGACCCCCCCCCCCCCCCCCCAAGTCCGACCCCCAGGGCGTGACCTAGGGGTCACAGCCAAAATCCCGTTCAATATGTTTTACTTTTTTCATAACTAAGTACATGTGCAAAGTTTGGCATCAAAATCTTCAAAATTGACTTTGTAATTGAATTTTATTGAAATTTTACCTTTTGACCCCTCCCCAGGGCCCCTGGGGGCGGGGACAAAAAAAATGTGCTCTTGCGCAAGCCATTCATGTAAGCAACTCGCATACCAAATTTGGTTGAATTCCGGCTAACGGTTTAGGAGGAGATAGCCGGACAGACAGACGGACAGACAGACAGATGGACGGAGGCGATTGCAATATCCCCACTTTTTTTTTAAAAACGTGGGGATAATCAATATGTTTTAGTTGCTTGTTCCAGATAATATCTTAGAAAAATTGGTGTTTCATTCAATACTGTAATTCTGCGGCCAATGGCTCCGAACAATGAATGATGAAAAAATAGCTCAAGTGATCACCTTCTGCTCTGAGACAGCAAACAATCCATAGCCCATCTACTTCTCATCTAGTGCTTTCTGAGGTATGTCCTCAACCTTAAGAGAGAACCGTATGCTCTTCAAAACTGTTTAAAAGAGGTACTTTTACCGATTTTAGAGCATAACTGCTGTTTCAGTGCATTTTGGAGCATCATGTGCCAAAACCGCCATTGTCACTTTTACAACAGACAACACCTAGTAGATTATTTCCATTTGCTCAAAATTAAATTCAGCCATGTTACAAATTGTGGAACTGAGTTTACCACAGAAAAGATGCATCATCCTTTTGACTGTGACACTACGCCAGGCTCGGACCATTTGTTCTTCCAGGCGACAGTGTAACAAAGGCACTTTACTTGTTATCAATGTCTTATATTATACCTTTCTTGCACATATGTAACTGCATAGCATTCCTCTATGCTATCTAAAGCTCTCGATGGCTATAATACTGACAATGGCCACTACAAACAAGCTTCAGTGGTCCAATCCCCTTACCCCACCCACTCCAATAGAAATCTCCAAATTAACACCAAATGACCAGGTAACTGTTGCTTCTGTATATTGAAACAATGTAAACAATCATCTTATCTCCTGTTAACAGATAAGCAGTAATGCAATTAGCATCAAATTTCTCATCTTAGCACCATTATAACTATATATTTTGGTATATTTAGAAAGAGCTCATTTACTTATAAAATCTGTTCTGATGAAGATGTTTATGCTATTATAAGATGTATTTTTGAAGTTTATTTCACATTTCTGGAGTTATATATCTATATATAAGTGTATGTGTCCATTTTGACTTTTGCTGTCTTTCTTTTTGACATATTACACACTGTGAAGTGATTTTTCAATCAGGACTTGTTGTTATCTTTCTTTGGCCAAAATATTCCCTTTCATTTGGCAATTTATCTGGAACACAATGGTGTTCCAGAAAAACAAAAGGAAAAGTTTGTTCAAGAAAGGCCATGAACCTCATAATAAGGGAAAAAAGAGAGCTGGTGTCATTAATAATGACGTTTCTGTGCCATATGTTAGGCTGACAAAGGAAAGACATGTGTTAGAAGAGACAAAAAGCCAAAACTCTGTAGTCAAACTTTTGCGGCCTAAGCAATTGGACAAGGCAGAAGTTGAAAAAAGTGCAGCGTGTCAGCCAGATGTAAGGTAAAGTCACCAAATTTCAATAAAACTTTACTGATTTCTTTCTGTAACAAGTACCATCACAGTTTCAGTTTTGTTGTTGTTGTTGTTGTTGTTTTTCATGTACATGTAAATAAATCTGAACAAGAAATCTGTTACTTCTCTAAACTGCAGATCTGAAACAAGCAGCTACAGACTTCTTCATTTGGAAGAAACAACTGAGCTGTGGAACAATGCCTTTAAAGACCATCAGAAAATATCACCAGGGTGCAAAGATGGAGTCCTTCAATGGAACATGGTGTCAGAACAGAAATTTGGGCTCTGCTGGAGAGAGCGGCTTCTTTGTAAAGGCTGTGGATTTCATTCAAAATGCACAACCTTTATGAAGACATACCTCGAAAGTCTAAGGGAAGGCGCGCAGCCAATATCAACCAGTCTCTTCATGTTGGGCTCAGTCAGACTTCCATAGGTCCTTCCAGGTTTTCAAAGATATTGTGCAGCATTAATACCCCACCTCTATCTACCAGTGGCATGCAGAAGTCTGCAAACAAAACACTAGAAACTGTCACAAGGGCCATTAAATATGACATGAGATTGCAGTGTGAGGATTTAGGTTCCATCAACATTTTATTAGGTAAAAAACCATGTTCAGGCAGATGGCTGCTATAATAATGCACTGTACTCTGGGTTTGGGAAGACTGCATTTCAACCCAGCACTCAAGCCATTTATCTTGTGGCAAAAAATGAAATCCCGCATCATAACATTATCAATATTCAAACAAAAACCAAACTCTGCTCTGGGCGGAGGAACGGTTCGAGTATCAAATGTCAGCATGAAGGTGAATGTTTTTCCAACATTGATATGGGCATGAATATTGGTATTGAAGAAGAGTGGGGTAGGCAGTGCTTTGAAGAGCTGGCTGATACTGGGCTTGAAGGGAGTATTTAACTCTTTTTGTACCAAATGGAATCTTTCTCTTTATATATAACAGGATTCCATTTCAAACTTTAGGGGTGACAGGTTGTGCTTGCTTCAAAATCTTTGGAAAATGACTGAACGTTTTGCAAACAGTGGAGGCCCTAATCAGACATTCTGCGGCGTCTGATCTACGCCTGCACTGTTTGCCAGTGTACCCGTTTTCAGGTTTCCGGTACTCAATGGGTTAACTACAGACCCAGACTCTTCAGCATACAGAACAGCAATGCAACTATATTAGGACAGCATAACTTCCACCAAACCAAAACACTTACTGGACACGTGTCATGTTTCGAATAACCATAGGAAATTTATCAAGAATATGATTATAAACTACATACCAGGAAATACTAAAATTGAAAAGCAGAAACTGAACCAAAAGCTTCCTGTTGATCTTGCAGACAGATGTCAGGCAGAATTCACACAAGCTTTTGAAATGATTTCCATAGAAACATCCAAACTGAAGTCAGCTTTGTCATATACTTGTGATGCTATTGTAGAATGTTACCATGGCAACCATGACCTATGCACTATGTATAAATTTGTGTGTCTAAGCACTAGCAACATCACATTGGTTGGAAAAGAGCCCCTGCTTGGAAACCCAAGTTTTATATAGACTTATAAAAGGAAAACCTTTAAAAATCTTCTTGTCTGAAACCAGAATGCTCCGGTCTTTGATATTTATTTATAAGATTAATCAAATTATAGCCCGGGGACAATAATGGCTATCCCAGGGGCCCACTTGTTACCCTATGGATCAGGTCACTGGTGAGCAATTCAGGGCCATCATGGCATAATAGCACCCCCCATCCCCCCAAAAAGACAAAAAAAAGGCAATTTTGGGCCAAAAATGGCTTGTATGCACTCTAAGGTCAAGGGCTCCAGAAACCTGACTTTTGGGGCCAAAAATGGCTTATTTGAACCCTACATCATTTAAGAATTGATGAATGTTGGTCAAAGTTGGTTAAAATTTTTTAATTACACTCCACCAAATTAGTCTGGTGATCTGAACTTTTTAAAGACTTTTTTAAAGTCACAGGCTCCCAAATACTGATAGCTTTTGGCCAGAAATGGCTTGTTTGCAGTTTACATATTGGTGAGCTTAACCTCGGTATTAAAGTCAAATGGATGTTTAATATATTTTTATGGTGGGGGGACATTGTTTTCCTCTGAAAACATTTCTAGTTTATGTTTTTATACCCCACAACTATGGTGTGGTGGGGTATTATGATATACCTTCCGTGTCTGTTCATCCGTCAATTTCACGGATTTAGTTCAAAGTAAGGGTTTTTAGCTCACCTGCCATGTAATGACGAGGTGAGCTTTTGGGATCACTTTTCGTCTGTCCTCTGTTCGTTCCTGCATCTGTCCATCCGTAAACAATTTCTTCAAAAGACTGTGTGTGTGTGTGTGTGTGTGTGTGTGAATTCGGTCTTCAAAAGACAACTACCGTATTCACCCTAATTACCGCACATGCTCCTATAAGCGCACACCAAAGCTATTTTTGAAAAGGAAATGCATAAGCGCACACATAACAGTAACCTCCCCTTGAAACTCTAACAATAAATCTATAAAAAACCTGCCGTTATTTTTTCAACAGTGAAGGCAATACTTACGTATCCTTTTCAATCCCATTAAATGTCAGTATGCATCATCTCGGAAGCTGGTTTTTTTTTCGTATTAAGTGTGCGCTAATTATGTAGATTTTTCACCATGATTTTTTGACACAATTTTGAAAAAACTAAGGGCACGGTGCGGTAATTAGAGCGAATACGGTACTAAACCACTGATCGGATTTTGACCAAACTTCACAGGAATGATCATTAGGTGGTCCCCTTTCAAAGTTGTTCAGATGGTTCCGGTCCATTGCACATCAAGGCAAAAATAGATTTTTATCAGTGAAAACTTAAAAAATCTTCTCCTCTGAAACGGCAAGGCCCAGCCTTCAATATTTGGTGTGTTGCCTCATCTAGTGGACCTCTACCAAGATTGTTCAAATTATAGTCCTGGGGCCATACCAAGATTGTTCAAATTATAGTCCTGGGGCCAAAATTGCCCCCGCTCAGGGGCCCTTTGGTTTTACATAGACTTATATAGGGAATAGCTTTTAAAATCTTCTTGTCTGAAATCAAAAGGCTTAGGTGTTTGATATTTGGTATGAAGCTTTGTCTTGTGGACCTCTATCGATATTGTTCAAATTATAGCCCTGGGGCCAAAAATGCCCCCGCCATGGGCCCTTGGTTTTACATTGACTTATATAGGAAAAATCTTAAAAAATCTTCTCCTCTGAAACTGCAAGGTCCAGGTCTTTGATATTTGGTGTGTAGCTTCATCTATTGGACCTCTACCAAGATTGTTCACATTATAGCCCTGGGGCCAAAAATGCCCCTCCCCCAGGGCCTTTGGTTTTACATTGACTTATATAGGGAAAATCTTCAAAAATCTTCTTGTCTGAAACATGAAGGCTCAAATGTTTGAAATTTGGTATGAACCTTCGTCTTGTAGACCTCTTTCAAGATTGTTCAAATTATAGCCCTGGGGCCAGAAATGCCCCCGTTCGGGTCCCTTAGTTTTACATTGATTTATAAAGGAAAAATCTTAAAAAACCTTCTCCTCTGAAACCACAAGGCCCAGGTCTTGACTTACATAGGAAAAATCTGAAAAACATCTTCTCTGAAACCGACATGAAGGCCCAGGTCTTTGATATTTGGTATGAAGCTTCACCCTTTCGACTCCCCTCAAGATAATGCAAATTATAGTCCTAGGGCCAATAATAGCCCTCCCCAGAGCCCACTGGTTACACTATGGATCAGGTGAGCGATCCAGGGCCATCATGACCCCCTTGTTGTTGATATCTGTGGAAAATCCATCATGAAAGGAGTATGAAACCAGAAGGCCCAGGTCTTTAATATGTGGTATGAAGCTTCATCTAGTGGACCTCTACCAAGATTGATCAAATTATAGCCTTGGGGTCTAAACTTTATGCTTAAAAAATGGAATTTAAGGGTTAAACAAAACAGTTAAAGTCTGAGTCAAGGGCTGTTTTCCCAGCCTGTAGACAATCGTTTCACCAGTACTCTCAGTGCTTTGATTTCTGTTTTAGGAAAAGTAAGTTGGATTGGAAAACAACAAACCCTAAAGGGGAAAAATCAACAGCTATGTCAGAAAAAGGGCCTGTAAATGAAGATTCGGGTACACTTGACATGGTAAACAAGGTAGAAAAACTGCCTGAGAAACATGAAGAGGTAGAAGTCAAGCTGGGAAAAAGAAAAAATGTAAAAAAGTTTTGTTCAAATGACTCGGAAAAAGAAGAGAAAACTGATGGTGGCCTGATTCCAGAAGATACTGACAGTCATAAAGAAATAGAAGATAGTGAACTAAAGGGCAAGTTAAAGGATTGTATAAGTGCTGATGAGTCTTCTGGTTGTATATCACCAGCCAGTTCTATGGCATTGTTTGAAGATGATTGTCAGAAACACGGTTTAGATACAGAAACAAAAGCTTTTTCAGAGTGTCTTCCACATAACAATTCTGAAGAGTTTCATTCTGAATTTCTTGAAAGCTTTAAAATACAGACAATTACTATTGATGAAGATGAGGATCTGTTTGATTTTGAAAAAACTGAAAAATATAAGCCAAGTACTGAAAGTGCTGAAGTGTGTTCTTACAGTAATGGTACTATTGTAGGAGACAATAAATTGACTGGTAAGACTGCAGGGGAAGAAACAGCAGAGCAGCTACAGAAGTTTGAACTGTACAAGTATTTGACTGCTTCTAGTGTTGATGAAGTGAAATCATCGGAAATGACTCCAATGAACTCAGATCATGATTCAAATGAAGAATCAGATTCTGGGTCAGAAGATGAAGACTCTGATTCTGGCTCATATATGACAGCTTCATCAGAAGATGATCAAGATGATGATACAAATCATGTTGTTGAAGATATACAGGACATTGAAGAAGAGGAAGGTACATATGACGCTAAACAACCTGATACAGAAACAATACCAGAGGAAACCCAGGTCATTGAAAAACCAAAACCTACACCAGTTAGAAAGCAATTTAGACCAAGATTGACAAAGAAAATGCGAAATCTTCTTGCAAAGACAACTGAAAGGTTAAAAAAATCCAAAGAAGTGACTGATAAATGGCTAAAAGAGCTTGAGTTACCCAAGAATTTAGACTTATCAAATCCTGTGAAACTGAACATTAATGATTTGAACCAATATCTAACATGTGGTCTTTGTTCAGGCTATCTGTATGAAGCATCAACTGTTACAGAGTGTATGCATACCTGTAAGTAATAAAAATATATCTTTTATAATACTGCTCATATTGATAACAAGTCTGTACAATTAAAAACCCCTGAAACCTAACTTTATCTGGAGGAAACTGAGGTCTAAAAGGGAATACATGTATAATACTTTTCTTATTAAATTTTCTGCTCCAAGACATAAGTTTTGGGTACTCATTAGAACAGCATCCATGAGGCAGCTCTAACAAGAACAAACAACCTATGCATAAATACATGTATAAGAAAAATATAACAATTATTCATCAGAAAAGATGACCCTTTTGGAGAAATAAAAGATAGTACTATGTCACGTGGATGTGTTATTGTAATACATGCATTATGACCTATACAGTGTTGACTGGGACGTCAACTATCAAATCAAACAAAAAAAAAAGACAATTATCAGATGATTTAGGGAATTACATGTGGGGCTGTGATGGGTTCAAAAAGAATTGCATTGGGAGTACTGTAGTATATGTTTGAAAGATGGTTTTCAAAATACATCTACACCTCAACCTCTTATACTTGTATCACTATAGTTTGGGTCCAAAGCAGGAAGTTGAAACTGTGTTGGTTAAACATATTTCAAAACAAAAATGTGTAGATTGTATTTTATGGTAATCTCTCTATATACTATAAGAATCTTATATGGGTGTGAGGGATGGATGGAAAAATCCATCCCGAGGGACACTGTCCGGCATCACGAGGCTTGCATCCTGAGGGACGGATTTTTCTATCCACCTCTCACACCCATATAGAATTCTTTTTCTTGCATACTTTCTTTTTCTTAGCGCGGATTTTTAATGCTGCAGTCACTTCGTTTAACGACGTCCGCCATATTGTGATGACACTGCAGGAATGTTTAGTGATGTCACGTAACGTGCTGTGACGTCAACCTTAACAAAGGCGCATATGAGGTCGTAATCAACCAGTGCATTTATCAAACACGTGATATTTGATTCTGGGTCGGAACACCAGGCAGGGTCAGAACAAAAATTTCTTTCCCAGGGTAAAATCACGGATTTCCTTGTCTGGTGTGCGAGAAAGTAAAATTCCTATATAAAGACCACCTTTGGGACTGTTCAAAAGTGGTCTGTATGACCACTTTTGAACAGTCTCAATGGTGGTCTTTTAATAGGAGACACTAAGTGTAGAAAACAGAAAGAAAGAATGATTGAAGCCTTATCAAAAAGTTTTAAAAACAGATTTAGTCTCAATTTTAGATGGCCTTAATAGTGGAATTTTACTGTACATTGTTTTGGATCCATATTTAAACCATGTTATATCCAAAACTGTGTCATAATGAATAGTGTTATAAAGAGGTTAATGTATTTTGTTCATGCTAAAATCAGCGGAATGGAGAGAAAGACTAGAAAGTTTTCCTACAGTCATTCTCTCCCTTCTACTAATTCAAGCAGAGCAGTTTCAGACTTTCATCTGGAGCAAAGTGCAATCTAATGGGTAAAGCTTATATAATTTTAAGCCTTCCCAGGAAAATTATAGTTAGTTAAGCTGGCCAGCTTGACATCACCTAAATGGTACTGACTGAGCTGTTAAACCCCAGTGCAAACCAAAGTATAGATTTTATAAAGAGAAATGATGGCAAAGCTTATTAGCTCCCCTGAGCTGAAGGCTCACAAGGTGAGCTTATAGTATTCATATACCATTGCTCTGTTGTCTGTCTTCCATTGTCTGCCCATACTTTCAAACATTTTATTCTCAGAAACCACAGGACCAACTGAAGTCATATTTTATACAGAACATCTATGCCTCACAAGAACTTAAGTTTATAGAATTGGTCCTGTGCTCTGACCTGTTGTAAACAGGGATTCTGGGTATCTTTCATTTAATGTGTTTTCCAAAAGAAATTTCAGTTTCCTATATTAAGAAAAATATGTATCAGGCTATGAGCTGAGCATGCTATAACTCAAGGCAAATCATTGAAATTGTAAGACATTCATCACTGGTAAAATTTATGACATAAAACAAGTCTGGTTTCTTACAAATTGGTTAAAATTACATGCGTTGCTAGCTTGTTAGTTTTTATGAATTGCATAGTAACAGCTATCCTGTGCAGGATAGTGATTTGTGGCACTAGACAGGCCAGTTTTCAAAGAATATGACATGGGCAGACAATGCTCATGAATATATATGGTATAAAACTTAGATTTTTTTTTCGAGTACTACTGGGCCGATTGCTGTGAAACTTCGCATCTAGTATCAGGTGACTTGAGTAGTACCAAATTACTTCAAATGATGGCTTTAGGTTGACATTGACCTATTTTATGGCAAATACGGTATCTTGGACATTTGAATGAGAAAAGGTAAAACAATGTATTTTTAGCTCACCCACCTGAGCCAAAGGCTCATAGGTGAGCTTGTATAATATGGCAAGGGTCCATTGTCTGTCATCTGTGGTCTGTCATCGGGCAACATATTCAAACATCTCCTCCAAAACCACTGGGCCGATTGAAGTCATATTTCATGCTGAGCATCCATGGGATGGGGGAACGAAAGTTTGTTCATGGGGTCCAGGTCACATGACCAAGATGCCTGCCATGCACATATAAGATAAAAACTCTTCAAAAATCTTCTCCAGAAACAGTGGGCATGAAACTTGGTATGTAGCATAGGGGACTTGGGCCCATCATAGTTTGGTCAAATGATGACTCTCGGATGACCTTGTGTTATTTTACACCAAGTTCAAATTCGGTCGCATAGGCTTTTGTGTGGGAAAAATTCAAAACTGAGTATTTTGTAGAAACAATTGCAGCCTGTGATCTGAAAATTGTTAGATCCAGTTAACAAAACTGAGTGGATGAAACTAGAGGAGTATTCAAGGTACAGGTCATTCTTTAACCTTGGGCCTATTTCGGCCTTGGTCCAAGGTCATTCAGATATGAAAGTTTAAACTTGTTTCCCACAGAAACCACTGAACCATTTGTAACCAAATTTCATATGAAAGCTTTGAGGAACAAGGAAACGAAAAGTAACCAATTTGAATTTTGTCATGTGACCAAGGTGGCAAGATAAAAACCCTTCAAAAATCTTCTCTGGAATCAGGGGCCAATTGGCATGAAACTTGGTATGTTGCATTTCGGACTCAGGGCCCATTATAGTTTGTTCAAATGATGACCCTCAGGTGACCTTGACATATTTTACACCAATGTCAAATTTGTTCATGGGAAAAAGTCAAAACTGAGTATTTTTTGGAAACTATTGCAGCCTTTGATATGAAGACTGGTAGATGCAGTTAGCTAAATGAGTGGCTGAAACTAAAGGAGTATTCAAGGTCAAGGTCATTTCTTGACCTTGGCCCAAGATCATTCAGATATAGAAACTAAAACTTTGTTTTCCACCAAAACCTCTGGTCCATTTGTAACCAAATTTCACATGAAGTTTTTAGGAACAAGGAAATGAAAATTACTTAATTTGAGTTTGGTCATATGACCATGGTGGCTGCTATGCCCGTAATAAGGTTTGCCCCCGCCCATCAGGGCTTGGAGAAATAGATTGGGCCGCATGATTCTTCCACGCAGAGCTGAATCTGACTGGTAAACATAGAAGGACTAAGCCTGCCTAGGCAAAGGGGTGTGAGTCAGATCGTCCAATGCATATAAGCCTTCTGGTTTCATTGGGCGGCAGGGCTTGAGATGGAATTTCATCTCAATGTCAGGTAAAAGTCCCACAAAATTGGAAGCAACGCCTCCAAAATGACCTAAATAGTGTTGACAGGGACGTTGAACCCAAATTCAAACAAAAAAAAACCATAATAAGGTAAAAACCCTTTAAAAATTCTCTCCAGAACCAGTGGGCCAATTGTCATGAAGCTTGATATGTATATTGGGGACTATGGCAGCCTGTGATCTGAAAATTGGTAGCTGCAGTTAGCTAAATGAGTGGATGAAACTACAGGAGTATTCAAGGTCAAGGTCATTTGGCCCTAGGTTTTTGTTTTCCACAAAAACCACTGGGCCATTTGTAACCAAATTCCACATGAAAAGTTTAAGGAAAAAAGAAATAAAACTTAAATAATATGAGTTTGTGCACATGACCAAGATGGCTACCATGCCTTGATACGGTAAAAACCCTTCAAAAACTTTCTCCGGGACCAGTAGGCCGATTGTCATGAAACTTGGTATTTAGCATAAATAGCATTGGAGACTCAGGCCCATCATTGTTTGTTCAAATTATGGCTCTCTGATAACCTTGACCTATTTTATGCCAAGGTCAAATTTGGTCACATCGACTTATATAGAGGGGAAAAAGTCAAAACTATGTATTGTTCGGAAACCATCCCAGCCTGTGATCTGAAAATTGGTAGATGCTGTTAGCTAAGTGAGTGGACGAAACTGTGCCCTTCAAAAATCTTCTTCTCAGAAACCAAATTGCTGCATAAGGTGAGCGTTTTAGGACCATTGGTCCTTTGGTTCTTTAAAATATTAATGAAGGTATCATTGACTCAGGTGAGTGATTGTTTCCCTTTGGCTACTTGTTTGTTTAGGTCTTTTTTGCATCCTGTATACATGATATATTTATTATACCCCCGGCATACGAAGTATGCAATGGGGGTATATAGTTTTTGTCTTTTCCATCTGTCTGTCTGTCTGTGTGTCCGTAAACAATTATTTTGTGTCAAAGATATCTCAGGAACTGCTTCACATAGAAACTTGAAATTTTGCACACCTGATCAGTATGACTACTTGTATTGTGGGAAAGAAAATAAAGGCCAAGGGGTCAGGCCTTTTAGAGTTATTTCCCTTTGTAGTTCTTGCTGTTTAATAGTGTATATTTTTATTTTGTGTCAAAGATTTCTCAATAACTACTGTACATAGAAACTTGAAATTTTGCAAACATGATCAGTAGGACTAGTTGTATTGTGGGAGAGAAAATAAGGGCCAAGGGGTCAGGACTTTTAGAGTTATTTCCCTTTGTAGTTCTTGTTTCAGCTGAGGTGATGGCACTGGCCGGGGGTTATACGTGCCCCACTGGGCACTTTTGTCTAGTGTATAAATATTATGTATACAGTAACAGAAGCATGTGTGCTTGGAGACCATGTACAAAATCCAGGTATTGGTTATTTATAGCAGCTCTTCTTCTCCCCTTGAAGTCAGAGGATGGTGTAAAAAGTAAAATCTTGCATTACAAAAACAAGTTTAACTTTACCGCCATGAAAACGAAAATTTTAAGATGAAAAATTGTGATATTTTCCTTATTTCTGCTAAAAATATAGATTGTGGATACTCGTTAGAACCGAGGCGGTTCTAACAAGTACCCATGAGGACGTTCTAACAAGTACCCACAACCTACATTTCAGACCAGAAGTAAGAAAATAAGGTTTACCCCTGTAAACCCCAGTTTCAGTATATAAAAGTGGGGTTCATTGGGGTCAAAATCATATAGGCATGTTTTCGTGATGGGACTTGGCTCATGAGCTGGGATATTGGCAAACAGTGTAGTTCCAGATCAGACACTACAGAACTCAGCATCTGATCTGGGTCTACACTGTTTGCTTACAGTACATGAATTAATGGTTAAAGGAAACAGTTAAAGTCTCAGTTCAGGACTGTTTTCCCAGCCAACAATTGGTCCACCAGTACTCTCAGTGCTTTGATTTTCTGTTGTAGTTTGCAAGACATGTATAGTGAAACATTGTATGGAGGTGAGTCTGAACTGCCCTGTGTGTAATATACTGATCCATCCAACAGACCCATTTGTTAACATCAGGTGAGTCTTTATCAAGTTCATACTTTACCATCATAGCAAAACTTTTCTGTGAATTGCACTCACACAGAATATATATATATATATGTATTTTTAAGAAACAACATATTAATATGAATAATACCTGAGAAGCCAAATATGCATGTATTCTGATTAAGTCCATGTACATACAGATGTAATTAAAGGTCTGGGGCCAGTTGTTCAAAAGTAACAATACACTTAGTTAACATACAGTCAAAACTTTGATGATTGAATATGAAAAATATACCTATATTTTTGCTGAAAAAATGTGACTCGGTGGGATACTAAATACGAGGGCTGGTTTATATGTTGTGAGCCTTGTATTGGAGGAGGTACACAGGTATGTTCTTTTTAAGTCTTACTTTTCTCTGACTACATGTATTAAAGGGATGTGTACTGAAGGACTGGTCTCATTTGGTCACTTTATATTGATGAGGTAGCACTCTAAAGTAAACAAGACAAGCAGCTTTATCAAAATGGACAAAATCAGTGAAAGAGCAGTGATTCAGTATTTGCATCTGGTCTGAAATGTAGGTTGTGGGTACTTGTTAGAACGGCCTCATGGGTACTTGAGGCGGTTCTAACGAGTATCCACAAGATATTGTGTATAAGCTTCTGCCAGACATAGCTGCAAGTGAGTACAGTCTTCATCCATTCTCCATTTGTTTTACTTCTACTTAACACCTAAAGATATCCATAATGATATGGCAGCAACACTAGGGAAAGATGCCCCTGCATATGCTACAGTGAAAAGGTGGTTGGCAGAATTTAAGCACAGCAGACAGTGCCATGAGGATGACCACCATCCTGGAAGGCCTGTCGATGTTGCAACCCCAGAAATGGTCAATAAACTTCATGATATTGTTATGACTGACAGACAAATCACAAAAAGATATATAGCCAGTAGAGTTGGCATTTCACAGGAAAGAGTACATTTCATTCTGGCAGAGGTTCTTGCATTGAGAAAGCTTTCGGTCCAATGGGTACCAAGACTTCTGACAGATGATCAGAAGCACACCATGCAGCGATGCGCACATTATTGCGTGCTAATCTTAACCTTTCTGAGGAAGATCCTGCCAACTTTCTTCAGAGATTTGTCACTATGGATGAAACATGGTTCCATCATTTTACCCCAGAGGCCAAACAACAATGGAAACACCCTGGCTCACCCCTGCCAAAGAAGGCAAAGACTGTTCCATCAGCTGGAAAGGTTATGGCCTCAGTTTTCTGGGATGCAGATGGTAATCTGCTAATAGATTATGTTAAGAAGGGACAAACAATCAATGGCACATCCTATGCTTCACATCAGGCGCAGTTACAGGAAAATATTAAACTTAAGTGCCATGTAAGATTTTCATTTCAGGCTAACTACTATTGTTTAAATCCAATCAAGTTGAAACTCAGTAAATAATTTGATATTAAATATTTGTTCTCTCCACAGACTAGACAGGATGATCCAAGATATTGTGTATAAGCTTCTGCCAGACATAGCTGCAGGTGAGTAGACTCAACCTTTCTGTCTACATTCCATATAACGACAGCACTTGTTAGAACTATTATTTCAATGTCAAGAATGAATATTTAGCTGAAGACATCATGAAAACAGGCCTATATACTTTTGAGCCCCTCAAACCCCACTTTTATGCAGTAAAACTGGGGTTTACAGGGGTATACATTATTTGTCCCATCTCAAACATAGATTGTGGGTACTCAGTAGAACTGCTTCATTGAGGTGGTTCTAAAAGGTACCCACAATATATGTTTTGAGCAGAAATAAGAAAAAAATCTGAAAATTTTCATTCTTTTGGTGGTTAAATTTTCTTTATACAGTCGAACTTCGATGGCTCTAACCCCTTCGGGACCATAGAAATTTGTTCGAAACAGCGGTAGTTCGAGCCACTGTTGCATACTTCCAGAAAACATAACGGGGGTATTTTTAGACTTCTTTTCGGTGTTCTCTAACATAAATGTATGCTGTGGGTACTCATTAGAATCACGTCATTTAGGCGATTCTAATGAGTACACACAGCATACATTTGCAAGATGAAAGTCAAAAATCTCCTTAATTACCCCACAATTTGTCTTATGCAGAGGAATTCCCTAGGGACTCAAAAATGGGTTCGACTCAGCCATGATAAACGAGCCATCAGTGTTCGAGCCATCGGAGTTCGACTGTATTTGAATAGACGTTTTTGTAATGATGAAACATAATGGAGATAGTAATCAAGAATATTGTATTCAATACTCAAAGAACCAAATGTTGTGGGTGTTTGTTAAAGAATCACTTTGTCAAAGCTATTGTAACAAAACATCTTGTTTTTTTTACAGTAATGAAGGGAAAAAGGCCCTTTATTACATAAGATAACATTCCTTTTTTGGGATCCTTTATAGCAGTAAACTCAAATTCTTTATAATAGCAGTATATCAAGAAACAAATACACGGTCTGATTAAGGGGAAATAGAACACCTGGCAGATTTTTCCGCCATTTTTCATAGGGACTTCCTGTTTGCTTTTCTATAAGCCCTGTCCCACTGAAAAAGGGGTTTACTCTTATATTAAAGAAAGAAATTGCTCCTCATGAGTAAATTCTTCCCTTTAAGAGTTGATCCCTATTGACATGGGAGACAAAAATACTTTTGCAGGAGTTGCCCCCCTGAAGGTGTCCCCATTCACCTTAAAACAGTGATGTCCCTTGTGCCTTCATGAAAAATGTCAAGTGACAATATGTTAACAGTTTTGATCGTATGTTAAACCACTGAAATAAAATGGAACAGTAAATTTAATATTTAATTCAAGTTTAATGTAGACGGATCAAACAAATAACAATCTCCAATGCACCGTAAGGTTATTAAGTCCATAAAATGAATACCCCTGTACACCCCACTTCATACTGGGAAAAGTTGGGTTAACGGGTATATATTATCCTCATTCCTGCTTAACCCTTATCCTGCCGAATATTTGAATAAGACATCCCCATTTCTGACTATCAACCAATCAGATTACATGATATAGTGTTTGTTATCCAAATTCACATACTGAATGACAGACAGTGTAGATCCTGATCAGATGGCTTCTTTGGAAGCCATCTGATCTGGATCTATGCTGTTTGCAAATGTAGAGGTTGACGTGAACAGTAGGAAAAGGGTTTGTTTGTTCCTCTGTATTGGAGTTTAACAACCCAGTCAACACTATTTAGGTCATTTTTGAGCCCTTCAGTTTACCTATCCACACTTTTCCTGGGCAGACTTTTCCTGCACATTCTTTCGACAGAAACTGACAACGTTACTGCCCTTCTTGAATCAGAGGAAGGGGGAGAATGACCATAGAAAAGATTTCATGATCAATCTCCACAAAAGAATGTTGCCGACCCCTGCAGGTATCGAAACATGCGTCTTCCTGATCACCAGTCAGAAGCGCAACCGACTGAGCTACCGAGGCCGGCCTAACAGGATAAGGGTTAAAAACCAATAAGACTGGAAACTTGTTAGCACTCACAATCTATGTCAGAAATCTCGTTAGAATCTTGATTTAGGCTAAAACTAGTGACCCTCGGGTTTGAATGTTTATCTACATTGAAGTCCAGTGTTATGGGATCCACTCAACCGCTCACATTAATGGCTATTTGAATTTCAGTCTTTTTTTTTTTTTTTTTTTATTTTCTTCTTTTCAAATTTGTTTTGTTTTGGTTTTCAACATCTAAAAGAAGATTTATGTTGTAACAGTGAATCTTTCCCTTCTGCTGATTCAAGAAGGGCGGTTGTTGGTATGTGCGCGGGACTGGCTAACCGCTATGTGTATAAACCTGCTAAGAGAAACTGTGGCTAGATAAACTGGCCAGTTTGATATTACCTAAATAGTGTTGGCTGGGCCATTAAACTTCAAACAAAGATAGTTTTTGTTTGATTTGAGGTTTAACGTCCCCGTCAGCACTGTAAAGGTCATTTTGGAGACGTTGCTTCCAATTTTGTGGGACTTTTACCCGACATTGAGATGAAATGACTTCTCAAGCCCTGTTGCCCATTGAAACCAATAGGGTTTATTAGCATGGACGGTCCGCCTCGCACCGCGGTTCCTGGACAGGCTTAGATCCTCTAAGCGGTTTACCGGTACTAGTGTGCGGGCCGGATTCAGCTCTGCGTGGAAGCATCATGCAGCCCATATATTTCTTCAAGCCCCTATGGGCGGGGGCGCCAAACAAAGTTAGTAAGGGCAATTGACACTCCGGCAGAATTTACAGTCCTGTGATTTAATTTATTTTGTTTCATTACGATAACACATCCGTGTAATAAAGTGCACTTTTTCACATCTCAAAAATGGCTACTTTTATGATTAAAATCTGCGATATTTTTCTTATTTATACTGCAAACATAGGTTGTGGGTGCTCGTTAGAACCGCCTCATTGAGGCGGTTCTAACGAGTACCCACAACCTATGTCTTGGCGCAGAAATAAGAAAAGTAATATATACCCCGGTAACCCCCAGCTTTTTCTATATAAAGTGGGGTTTAGGTGGGGGGAGGGTGTTCATTTCACGGACTTGTTAACATGATGGCTCAGATAAACTCTATAATACACATAAAAGTGCATTAACCCATTGTATGTGGGGAATCCCCTAAAGCGGTACCTTGGCAAGCAGTGCAGGCCCAGATCAGATGCCGCAGGATGTGGTGTCTGATCAGCACCTGCACTATTTGCTAACAGAATTTTCTGTCAAAAATAGAATAAAAAATGAAAAAATAGGCTTTGTTTGTTTGTTTGATTTGAGGTTTAACGTCCCCGTCAACACTGTATAGGTCATTTTGGAGACGTTGCTTCCAATTTTGTGAGACTTTTACCCGACATTGAGATGAAATGACATCTCAAGCCCTGTCGCCCAATGTAACCAATATGGTTTATAAGCATGGGTGGTCCGACTCACACTGCTTTGCCTGGGCAGGCTTAGATACTCTAAGCCATTTACCAGTACTTGTGTGCGGTCGGTTTCAGCTCTGCATGGAAGCATCATGCAGCCCATCTATTTCTTCAAGCCGCGGTGGGCGGGGGCCATAAAACCTGACAGCTCTTATATGACGAAAGGACTTGTCCAACACATAGCACTGGAAGAGTCCACCAGTATACAATGGGTGAAGTTACATAATTTTATTTACTACAGCAGTTAACATGTACTGATGACCTTTATTTTCCAGCTGAGATGAAAAATATCCGTGCATTCTATGCCTCCCATCCAGGTGTTGAAGCAAAAGGTGAGTGAAACTAGTCACCATTGATACCCTAAAGTCACTTTTCTCATGACACTTCTCACATGAAAATACGGTATTCTTTTAAGAAATGAAATTTATTTTTCTTCAGTTCATGGAAGATTGAACGCAGTGGGCCTCGTGCAAAGTAAATGAAACCCGAAGGGGTTCATGTAAACTTTGCTAGCGACCCACTGTCGTTCATACTTCCATGAAAAGCAGAAAAATTAAGTTTATTTATTATATTTACATTATTTGTCCCACATCACTGGGCGAAAAAATGCTTGTAGGGCAAATTTTTAAAGCTGAAAAACATTTACACACTGTTTTTCCACAAAGAGCAGAGCAGCGTTGACGTCATCAACGCCCGTAGAGAACAATGGTTTAGAATGACGTCACTTAACGTTACTGAAAATCATGTGATTCGATGCGTTCATGGAAGTATGAACGCAATTGTTTTCTATAGGTTTACATTAGACTTTACACTGGAAATGTAAATATTAGATTTTAACATTTATTCTGCTGAACAAGACAGCCCCTACCTTTGCAAACAGTGTAGATCCAGATCAGATGGCTTCTGAAGAAGCCATCTGATCAGGATCTACACTGTTAGTCATTCTGTTTGTGAATTGAGCAAATATACTACTCAAAGGTTGATAGGTATCACTTTTTATATTCCAGATTTTGCACTGAAAATTTAAAATTTCTCGACAGAATTTGAACTCGGTATATTGGTAAATATCTGAAACAGAAACTCATGTGCAGTTCAGTACTCATAAAAGTGCACACTTCTCACACTTCGCAAATGAATTCATGCACCCTCAAAATCTTGCATAGCACTGCTTTCCAACAGACCAATCAAACTTGTCAGTGTTCCTTTACCAAGCGTAAAATGGACTTCATTTGAGTTTGTGAAACAATAAAATGCCTAGAGGACAATTAAGAAACCGTCTCAGCCCGAAGAAATGAATCGTGGCGTCGGAATGTTGGAATCTGGCGTCTCTCAACGTCGTATTGCTGGGATTCTGAATGTGTCTCAGAGCATGGTTTCCCGAATATGGAGTCGGTATCTTACCCATGGAAATCCCTCACACAGACACGGCGGGGTCGAACGTCGGGGCCGTTTCTTGTTATTAGGTCTCGACGTCAACGGTTCCTGAACGCTACGCGTTTGCACAACGAGCTTAGGAACGGAACTGGAGTACGAATTTCTGAACAAACTGTCAGAAACGGGCTCCACGAGTTCGGACTTAATGCCATGAGGCCTGCTGTAAGTGTTCCGTTGACGAGACAGCACGTGCTAGACCGGTTGAATTTTGCCAGAACTAACGTCAGGTGGACGGTTCATGGCTTGACGCCAGTACTGTTTACTGAGGAGTCCAGATTCTGTCTAAACTTCACTTATAAACGCTAATTGGTGTGGCGAATATCTAAAGAGCGATTCGATGGCGTGGATGTGACAGAGCATGATCGCTATGGAAAGGGGTTAGTCATGGTTTGGGCTGGGATAAACATAAACGGTAACACTGACTTGTATGTTGTTGAAAACGGAACGTTAATGGCAGTGAGGTACTGTAATGATATTCTTGATGAGTTTGTGAGACCCTATGCAGATGCTTTCGGCCCGGACTTTATTCTGATGGACAATAATGCCCGTCCCAACCGTGCCGACGTCACTGATTCCTATCTGGAATGTGAGACAATCGTTCGTATGGACTGGCCTACTCGGTCACCGCACTTAAATCCGATTGAGCATGCGCAGGACATGCTTCAGCGTGCTGTGTCAGCCCGACCTGTGCATCCGAGGACTTTACAGGAGCTCAAAGATGCATGGTTGCTGAATGAAAGCTGATTCAACAAAACCGGATACAGAATCGGATTACGAGCATGCTCAGGAGATGTTGTACTGTAATTGATGCCCGTGGACGCCATACACGTTATTAGGCACGTTTGTCTAAACAAATTTGGAAATTTGTGAAAAATCAGTTGTCCAAATCCCTTCGTGTTACGGCACATTTTGGGGGTGCCAAGACGGTTGCTGTTGTCACGCTTGAATGCAGTACCAGCTGACAAAATTAATTACTAGGTTTTGTGAAGGATACGTGTTCTATCATTATGTATCAAATTTGGAAACAGCTGATTAATTCATCCAAAAATTATTTTGCATTAAAAAAGTGATCCCTATCAAACTTTGAGTAGTATACATTATACTCCGTAATTTGATTGGTTGATAGACAGGAAATGGGTGTGGCTAAATCAATTTATTCAGCAGGATACAGTTCAAACCCAAGATTGCCATAACTGTTCTTTAGCTCACCTGAGCTGGAAGTTCTAATGATGAGCTATTGTGATTGGTCAATGTCCGTTATGGGTCGTGTGTCATGTGGCGTCAACAATTTGCTTTAAATGTTAGCTCCTCCTAAACCCTTGGTCCATTTTCAATCAAACTTCATAAGAATGTTGCTTAGGTGAATCTCTACCAGAATAGCTAAAATTGTTTCGCTCTGTTGACGAAGATGACCACGAGAGCTAAATAATAGAAAAATCTTTGAAAACAACTTCTCCTAAACTCTTGAGCCTACTTCATTCAAACTTCATAGGAATGTTGCTTAGGTGACCCTCTACCAAAATAGCTAAAATCATTTGCTCTAATGAACAAGATGGGAGCCAGAGCTGAAAATAGAAAATGACAACTCCTACATCCGTGGGCAAATTTCAACAAACGTTCAGAGAACTGTTGCTTGGGTGACCCTTTACTAAAATAGCTTAAACAGTTCTGCTCCAATGCACAAAATGGCCACTAACGCTAAAAATAGAAAAATTTCAAAATGAAAAATCTTGCTAAACCCTTGGACCAATTTCATTCATACTTCATAGGATTGTTGCTTGGGTGACCCTTACCAAAATCGCAAAATCTTTTGGCCCAGATGAACGAAATGGCCACCAGAGCTTAAAATAGAAAACGGTCACAATTTACTTTTAAATGTCAACTCCTCCTAAACCTTTGGGCCAAGTTGATTCAAATTTCGCAGGAATGTTGCTTAGGTGAACCTCAACCAGATTTGCTAAAATTGTTCGGTTCTGATGAACAAGATTGCCTCCTGAACTTTCAGAAGCTATGTGACATGTTGAAACCAGGTGGACGATTCACGTCTATCTTGGCTCTCTTGTTTTATACAAGTGGAGTGAAACTGACTCAAATACAGATTGCAGATTTGAACACTTTCTAGGATCCCTAGAGAGTTTTGTATTGCGCTAGACAGCAACTTTTTAGAACGATTTAAGGATTTTTTTTTTATCCTTATTTTGTCTTGAAAATGTATTTGGATCACTTTGATGAGGCGATTGCACGACACGCAGAAAAAGCGACCGACTGAAGTCGGTTGATTTTCTAAGGTGCCCTAAAATCACTGTGTCATTCTGTCATTCGGTCATTCTGTCAGTCTGTCAGTCTGTCCGTCCGTAACCCGTTTGTGAAAATTGGTGATAGTGACTTAACCGCTTGGAGTATTTAAACAATTTTTGACATACTGATAGATATGAATGAGATCTAACCAATGAACTTGCGAAATATATAATTTCATTTAGTATAGCCTCGCCGAGGCGAAAAACGTGAAAAGTTTCGAACCGCTTCTCCTCGGAAACCGTTGGGCCGATTGAAGTCAAATTTCATATGGAGCCTCTATGGGATGGGGGAAACCAAAATTTGCTCATGGGGTCCAGGTCACATGACCAAAATGGCCGCCAAGCCACATATGGTCTGTCTGTCTGTCTGTCCGTCCGTAACCCGTTTGTGAAAATTGGTGATAGTGACTTAACCGCTTGGAATATTTAAACAATTTTTGGCATACTGATAGATATCAATGAGATCTAACCAATGAACTTGCGAAATATTACATTCCATTTAGTATAGCCTCGCCGAGGCGAAAAATGTGAAAATTTTCGAACTGCTTCTCCTCGGAAACCTTTGGGCCGATTGAAGTCAAATTTCATATGGAGCCTCTATGGGATGGGGGAAACCAAAATTTGCTCATGGGGTCCAGGTCACATGACCAAAATGGCCGCCCAGCCATATATGGTAAAAACCCTTCAAAAATAGTCTTCTCCAGAACCACTGGGCAGATTTCCACGAAACTTGATAATTAGCATCTTGGACGTAGGCCCATCATAAATAAAATTATTGCTAAAATGGTGACCCTGGGTTGACCTTGACCTTCTTTGTGCCTAGGTCCATCTTTGACACATATGCTTTTGTATTGGAAAAGTGAGAATGCATTTTATCCTGCAAACGATTCAGAATACAGTACTAAAGTATAAGATATATTTTTGCTCCTAACGATAAGGCGCATTTATTGGGGGAACCATTTTAGGTCCAGGTCACATGACCAAAATGGCCGCCATACCCATATATGGTAACACTCATAAAGCTAAAAGCATCCGGCGGGTCGTGCACTTCAGCTGAAGCACTGGTTCTAACCCATTTTGTACTACGGTAAATGGAATCTTCCTCCTTATAGATAGCACAAAACCATTTCAAAACTTAGGGGTGTCAGCTTTTGCTGTCTTCAAAATTATTTTGATATTGGCAGAACTTTGTGCAAACAGTGTATGCCCTGATATTGGCCTACACTCTTTGCCAATTACCCATTTCAGCTTTTCGGGTACAAAATGGGCTAATGAGTACACACAACATACATTTATTTTCTAGAAGAGCAAACAGACATTTCTACAATGTAAGTCATACCCATAATGCCTTCTAGCGTGGTAGTATTAGTAACCCTCGGTGGCTCTAACTACCCCCATTCTAAACAAATATTCATAGTCACAAAGGGGTTTGAGCCATTAAAGTTCTACTGTATTAATATTTTCATGACAGTTTCCAATATGTTTCATAATTGCCTGCCGCCCTTAGGTTAATTGGATGTGCATCTCGTCCCCCACCCATCGGGGCTTGAAGAAATAGATGGGCTGCATGATGCTTCCACGTAGAGCTGAAACCGACCCGCATATGAGTACTGGTAAACCGCCCAGGCAAAGCAGTGCGAGTCGGACCATCCATGCTTATAAACCCTATTGGTTTCATTGGTCGGTAGGGCTTGAGAAGTCCCACAAAATTGGAAGCAACATTTCCAAAATGACCTTTACAGTGTTGACGGGGACGTTAAACCTCAAATCAAACAAACAAACAAATCGGATGTGCATCTGAGTCTGACTGGTGATCTGGATGTAGCTGGTTTGATACCTGCCGACATTCTTCTGTGGACGAAGATTATGAAATCTTTTTTTATTGTCATTCTCACCCATCCCCTGATTCATGAAGGGCTCTTGTCAATTTCTGGGGAAAGAATGTGTACTGCTTATGTATAAGCCTGCCCAGGAAGTGTGGTTAGGTAAACTGACTGGCTCAATATGATCTAAATAGTGTTGACAGAGATGTCAAACTTCAAAACTAACAAACAAAAATCATTATCTAGGGTAGGTAAAGTCCACTTTATATTACATGTCCTTCTCTTAAAGAGTTAACCTGCGGAATAAACAAATTTAGCCACACCCATTTCTGATATCCAGCAATCAAATTACTTGATATAATATATTTTTTCAGTTCACTAACTGCATGACAAACAGTGTAGATCCTGATCAGATGGCTTCTCCATCCAATCTGGATCTACACTGTTTGAAAAGGTAAGGGTTGACATGTTCAGCAGAATACGTGTTAAAAAGCAAGGAATACAGAACTGAAAAGTATGGAGTGTGGAATTTTGTCTAGGCTAGACTAGCTAGTTTTGGCCAATTGCATTCAACACTTTTCTCTGCATATGCAGAGGACCCTCGTTATAATGACAGAATTTGTTTCCTATTATTGTGCCGTTATGAAGGATTTGCTGTTATAAAGAATTCCAGTTAGCTGTATGTTAGGTAATTAAAGGTTTTTTCCGCATTATTACTCCAAGAAACGAATGTTATAGGTATGTCACCGAGGCGATTCTAACAAATATCTATAACATTTGTTTCTTGGAGTATTAGATTACAAGACCCTTTCATGCTATTGACTCGATTTGTGCATTTCCAACCGCTCGTAACCGAGGCTAACCCTTTAGCTGGTTAGTCATTCCGTTCAAAAAGAGTTTTGCCATTATAGTGAATGTCGATGTAAAGTCAGGGCCCAGTTATTCAAATATCTTTAGCTTGGAAGAGCTCATTACTAGTCATTAGTGATCAAAATGTTGATTTTTCTAGTAAGAACAATACATGTATCTCTTACTATGGTATTTTTTGTGAAAAAATATGTGCAGCTACACCACAACCTCATTATACATGTAACATGTCCATTTTAACATGGTTTGGAAATAGCATGGTTACAAGATGGATCCAAAAAATGTGTACATTATATAGAAAAATGACCATAAATGGTCATTTTTCTATATAATCTACACATTTTTGTTTAACTAACATGGTTTCTGCTTTGGACACATTAATAGTGTTATAAAGAGGTTATGGTGTATTAGCATCTTTGCCATATTCACTGATCAGTTTTAACACATTACATGTATGTTAGCTAATGACATTGTTTTCCACAACGAGGCCCAGGTTTACGTACCTATTTATTGCACTGGTGAAAAACTGTTTTACTGGTTATCAGGAGGTCCCAGGTTGATCACCGTAAGGTCAGACTCAGGCAACATTCTTTTATGGTAATTGATAGTAATATTTTTTTACGGTCATTCTCTTCCCTTTTTCAACAAGGGCAGGAAAGAATGTACACTGTATTGGTTGACTTCTATGTCTAAGCCTGCTCAGGAAAAGTGTGGTTAGGTAATTTGAACAACTCATTATGACCAAAATAGTCAATTTACTGAGCAAGAAAAGGTTTTGTGCCATATTTGCCGAACATTTATGTTGTATTTTAATATATAAAATGCCAAAAACAAAAAAAAAAACATCTATCTGGATTTAACCCTTATCTTGCTGTTCACGACAACCCCTATCTTTGCAAACAGTGTAGATCCAGATCAGATGGCTTCTGAAGAAGCCATCTGATCAGGATCTACACTGTTTGGCATTCAGTTTACGAATTTGTAGCAATAAATTACATCAAGTAATTTGATTGGTTGATAGACAGAAATGGGTGTGGCTTAAATGAATATTCAGCAAGAGAAGGGTTAAAGTTAAAAAACTGTGAAAAACTTTGACTGTCTGACGTGAAGACAGAGCATGGGTTTGTAAGTGATACTTATGTGATACTGGTCAACAGTTAAACCCCACAAACATGGTTTATAATTTATCATAATACAGTCAAACTTCAATGGTTCGAACACCTTTGGGACCTCGAAAATCTGTTCGAGTCAGGGGTAGTTCGAGCCACTGAGGGAGATTGCCAGGAGGTATACGATATACTTTTGGATATCTTTTCTGTGTTTTATAATGAAAATGTATGCTGTGTGTACTCGTTAGAATCGCCTCATCGAGGCGATTCTAATGAGTACAAACAGCATACATTTGCAAGATAAAAGACGAAAATCTCCTAAATTATCCCCCACTATTTCTTATGTCGAGGATTTCCCTAGGCGCTCAAGAACGGGTTCGACTCACCCATGGTAAACGAGCCATCGGTGTTTGAGCCATCGAAGTTCTACTGTATACTATGGCATTATTTCAGTAATTTACTATACACCATACCTAGCTGTTAGTGGACAGCTAAAGCAGTCCCTTGATTAGGGGAAGTCTACAGCAGTGAAGGAACAAGTTTAGGCTCTGCCATGGGTGAATAGCTTTCTGCATCTGTAGCTTCTTAGGCTAAAGGATCTTTCAATACATGTAGTTGACAAAAATGCATGAATATATTGTGTCCAATTCCATAAAAACTCAGTTTGGTTTCTTGTTAGAAAAGCTGTTAATTTTGGGGTAAAGTGGTTTACTGTGTTACAGTTTCAAATGCATATACATGTATCTATGACGTAACACTGAGTACAATGACCTGTGTATCGTTATTTAATTTTTCAGAGCTGAACAACTGCCCAGACAGACCAAAAATAAGCCCTGCAAAGTCTGAAGTGTTCACGAATACCTGTCCACTGGTATCTCTTGTTCTAGAGTCAGAAAGGTAAACTTAGTGTTCTAAAAACACTGCAGATATTTGTTTCCTAAAGTTTTTCACAGGAATCAAACTTGAACTGAAGTGGTGTATGGGAAGGGTGTCTATTAACCCATACAATGCCAATTACGACAATTGTATTTAGGGCTGGCTAATCGGAGGTGAAAAGATAATCGATTATCAGTCCTGTCAGTGCGATCGATAATGGATTAGTAATCGCTAAGGTTTTTGTCATTATTTTACCTGTCTGACTTTCTGTCTGAGCATGACTCTTACCATATGTTGCACTTTACCATATGTATATTTGAACAGACAGGCCTGAGCAAACAGTGTAGACCCAGATGAGACGCCGCACAATGCGGCGTCTCATCAGGGTCTGCACTGTTTGCCACTCATCCAGCTATTTTAGACATAACTTTGGGTAGTAAATTGTACCTATCAAGTAATCGATTAAAAGCAAATCAGAAATGGTAATCATTTTTACGGAATGTATTGATCGATTAATCGTTTATACGATTAATCGTGGCAGCCTTAATTGTGTTCTGCTTTGTTGACTGCCAGTTAATACTTTAAAAGTCATTTTTGCTAACAGTGTGGACCCCATATCAGACTGCTCCTCTTGTTTGCCTGTATGCAGAAATATTTCTAAAAAGTTTGCAAGAAGATTCAGCAGACGACATAATAGGACAACATTTTCAGATGTAGTTTTTCTCGGCATCTTAACCCATTTAGTACCAGAACCCCCAAAACGGGTAGCCTGGCAAACAGTGCAGGCCCAGATGAGATGCCGCATAATGTGGCATCTGATCAGGGCCTACACTGTTTGCAAAAAGTTAAGCCATTTCCTGAATAAATTTTGAAGAAAACACAACCTGCCACCCCTAAATTTCGAAATAGAATCCTGCCATATATTTATAAGGTGGAAGATTCCATTTGGTACAAAAAGAGTTAAGGATTAAAATGCTTAGCTGTATCCTTTGTACCTTAATAGGGACCAAGGGTCCATAACTCTTGGGAGTTATATCCCTTGGTAGGTTTTCAAAAGATTAAAATACGTTGTTCTATAACTTTTATGTTTGTGGTTCTACCTCAATGAAATTTATACCACACTTGGTCTCTAAAATAATGAAGGTCTAATGGCAGAACACTTGCCATG
This sequence comes from Lucinisca nassula, assembly GCA_963580285.1. Taxonomy (NCBI): domain Eukaryota; kingdom Metazoa; phylum Mollusca; class Bivalvia; order Lucinida; family Lucinidae; genus Lucinisca; species Lucinisca nassula. The sequence goes on from OY757010.1 coordinate 76,888,574, forward strand.
GGGTTACCAATTTATGTAGGTTTTCAACGTTTTGCTATTCTTGAAAATTTTCACGACAGATTTCTCAGGAACTATGAAAGCTAGAAAGTTCTTTTAAGTTCATATAAACATGGAAAATGACTGGATGTATGGTGTAAAGCAGAATAAGAGTCAATGGTCCATACATCTTGGAGTTATGTCCCTTGGTGGGTTTTCAAAAAAAATTAAAGTGCATTTTGCTCAATAACTTAAACATTTGTTGTCCTATTCAGTGAAGCTTTTACCTATTCTCAAGAACTGTAAGGGTTACCAAGTTGAAACCTGGTACACATGAACAGTGGGTTGATGAATTGTGTATTCTGTAATTAGATAAATCCCGTGATAATTTTTATGTTGCCATGTACCATGTTCTACAGTGATGTTTTCTGGCAAGCAAGAATTCAAAATATTTCAGCACTGGGGTTTTCTCATCTGATGGTGCTGCAGTGGGGCTATACATAGTCAGATCTTCTAACAAATCTAGTTAACCCATTTAGTACCGGAAACCCCAAAACGGTTACCTTGGCAAACAGTGCAGGCCCAGATGAGGGCCTACAGTATTTGCAAAAAATTCAGCCATTTTCCGAACAAATTTTGAAGAAAAAATAAAAACCTGACACCCCTAAATTTTGAAATGAACTCCTGCTATATATAAGGAGGAAGATTCCATTTGGTACAAAAAGGGTTAATAATGCCAAAATGTTGTCACTTGAAGACATAGCTAATTTGAGCTTCACCTATATCACCTTGGCTATACACAAGTACAGAAAGAGCTATTACAGTCACACCATTGCAGGCTTTGCCATTAGCATAGGTGTATGTGTACACAACACTCTTTAACCCTTCTCTTGCTGAATATTCAGTTTAGCCACACCCATTTCTGACTTTGAACCAATCAGATTAGTTGATGTAATTTATTCCTACAAATTCATAAATTGAATGTCAAATAGTGTAGATCCTGATCAGATGGCTTCTTCAGAAGCCATCTGATCTGGATCTACACTGTTTGCAAAGATAGGGGTTGTCGTGAACAAGCGGGATAAGAGTTAATTTCCTATGCCAGTTCAGATTTTCTCCTCATGTTTGGACTAATACTAGATATTGGTTTAATGCTTGAAACACTACAACTAGCTATAGAAAATACATGGTCATGGGGTTGCATGGGCCAGTGAGCTATACTTCTCTGTGATAATTCTTTCCTTTGTGTTTATAATTATAATTTCTTCTATTTTATCTCTTTCCAGCGAGAGTCCAACGCATGAAGATGTGAGTAGATTTGACATTTTTACCACTGTCAAAACTTATGTACATACTTTTTCATCATAACCTCCCCATTTTCTTCCCCATTATCATGGTAGCTCAGTGGTTAGTGCACTTACCTCTGATTCTAGAGGCCCCTTGTTCAATTCTCGGCAGCATTTTAATTTTTTGTGTCTGAACATGCTCCATTGGCATCATTTGCAGGGATGAATGCCACAGTTGCACCACCCTTCGTATCTGGATGTTAACTGGAGACCCGCTGTGAAGGGAGAATTATCCCATATGCAGGATAAAGGATCCCTACCATAATTACATGATTACTATGTCACAATTGCACCACCCTTCATATCGGGATGTTAACTGGAGACCCCCTGTGAAGGGAGAATTATCCCCTATGCAGGATAAAGATCCCTACCGTAATTACATGATTACTGTGTAGGCTTTCATCCTGCAAATCTGGAGTGAACATAATGTACACCAGCGATTAATGGTTAACGGTGACCAATTGCAGTAACAATAAAGAGAGAGACAGAGACAGACAGACAACACACCAGTTGGGCACAGTGAATTCTTTCATGGCTTCAAAGCTGACATTTAAGGAGAACGGAAGCACCTGGTAGATTTTTCTGCCATTTTTCAAAGGGAGACAACTTTTGGGACTTCCTGTTCACTTTCCTATAAGCCCTGTCCAACTGAAAATGGGGTCTACTCTTAAAGGAAAGAATTTGCTCCTTTGGAGCAAATTTTTTCCTTTAAGAGTTGACCTCCATTTACATGGGAGACAAAATACTTTTGCAGGAGTTGCCTCCCCAGTGAAATTAAAATCGAAATTGTCACTGTTTCAAACAGTGAAAATACGATTTTATTTTCACTGTTTGTGAATTTGATATATCATCGAAAACTAACAATACTTTCTGTTTGTTTGATGTCAGTTAACTAAATGTTACAAATGGGTGTCAGAAATTACGTCACACACGTTTTCACGTCATTTGGACGTTGATGATGTCACTTTTAGCAACGTAAATAATCCACTTGACGCCAGACAAGCTAAGCCACTGCGGGTATTATTTAAATGCAAATTTCAAGAGAACCATTTGATAAAGGTATATTCCAAGCTGTTTACCAGGTGCAAACATTCAGTTTACACCCAATATTATACCCAGTAAACACGCTGAAGACCTGAATCAAAGCAAAATCAGCATGGAAAAAGTTCGTTTTCTGTGATGATGGCTTATGGTTTGACATTGCATTACATATTACAATTTAAAGCATGAAAGAAATAGAAAATTTGATTTTTTTTTTCAGTGTAAGATCGATTTTTATTTCACTCATGAACACCAAAAGAAGTATTTTCACTCGTGGCGACTTTGCCACTCCTTAAAATACTTCTTTCGGTGTTCATTCGGTGAAATAAAAATCAATATTACACTGATAAAATTTAAAGTCCTCTATATATTTTATATGCTGGCACACTAGTAATATGATAAGCAAACATTTGTTGTACCTAACAATGTCACTTTTACTCATTTCAGCTTCTGAAAAAGAAGTTCGTTCGGGTGAGAGGAACAGCGACTGTTGCCAACCTGTCACACTTTCTCAGGACAAAACTCAATCTTGAAGAATCTCATAATGTAAGTGAACATTCTTAAGCTATTCATATATATTCACCTTATTTGCATTATCTGCTGGTTCCTAGTCTGAAGGTTATCAGTGTTGGAAAAATAGGTAACCAGACCCCCCTGACCTTAAAAGGTCAGGGGGTCTGGTTACCTGTTTTTCCAATATTGACAATGTGCAAGCTGGAAGCCAGCAAATAATGCAAATATGGTGAATAATAGCTACAGATATGTTCAGATAATGAAGATGATTAAGGTATACTGTGAAAATCCTAAAAATTTGGACACCTGGAGGACCTGCTGTAATTCTCCTAAAATTTTAATGGGTTTGTTTCATGATCTCAAAAAGGTGGAGATGGAATGGCAAACAGTGTAGACCCTGATCAGGCTGCTCCTTCAGGAGCGATCTGATCTGGGTCTACACTGTTTGCTTAGGCATGTCCAATACTTAGGATAATTACAGTCATTTTCTTGACTGTTTAGAAACCTGTATTGTGAGACAGTTTTAGAATCTGTAAGGCCATTGTACTTTACATAGTTTTTCTTACGGCAAAAAAGTTTGTATGCTCCCCAATGGCCTGCATGAAAATTATTCTATTTTCCCTGATTCAAGAAGGGAAATAAACAAGACACTGGCTAAAGATCATGGACTGTACAAGTAAACTGCTTGGAAGGAGAGGCCTTCCCAGGAAAGGTGTGGTTAGGTTAACTGACCAGTTCAACAGGACGTTAACAGTGATGACAGGACTGTCAGATTCTATAACACAGGTTGTAATCAGGGGAACTAGCTCGAAAATGAGTCAATGGAAATTTGTTCCCTCGACACATCCAGGAGCCCTCGGGCTACCTCCATCACCAGAAAACAAGTAAACAAAGGTAGGTCTCGAAGAGTTTTATCACCATTTGTTCTCTGTAAGCTATTTATATAAAAAATCCGGCAATGCAGTGCCACATAGAAATGATTTAACTTTGTACCCCGCTAGAATTTGCCATGGAAATTTGCCGCGTTGGAGTATGAATGAAAGGAAACTTTTTATCACGGACCTGAAAAATTGTCAATTTATCTCAACATGGAGATTTTGTCTGACGTTTTTTCATTTTCCGTCAAAAGTACGCCCTTCACACCCCCCAGAAACAACATCCCTAGTGAAATGAAACATGAAGGTTTTGAAATAAGCAAAATATTTTGGCCGTGATTACGTAACTTGAGACTTATGATGAAATTACTGTCCGAGCTAGTCTTCTCGACTAGGAGCTAGTTCACTCGACATGGACCTAGTGCCCTCAAAGATGAAACATTCATCAGATGACTGGGGCCTGATTCGATGTCTTTCTATGGTCCCACCCAGTTTATCCATCTGGTTTCTTTACCTCTGGCTAGTGGGCCTGGTGGTTAAGTGCGCTGTCTGTCTGGTTTAACCATTTAGCTGCAAACTCAAATTGAGATTTGACATAATACATTGTTATATTGAATATTCGAATTTCTTTTCAGATGGGCGCTTTCCAAGGAAAAAGTTCCAAAGGAGTATTCCTGAGTAGAAAAAATACCGGACATGCAACAAAAAAATATATATATATTCCTGTGCTAGATAATCGGGCGCCTCTTTACTTTTTATTCCCTAGATTATTATAGTTATTCATGAATCATTCGACTAAGTATCATCCCTACATTTTGAGTATTATATCCGATAGAGGATCTAATTAAAATGCTTTTATGTCGTCTCTGTTTGTTTCGGTCTGTCCGTCCATCTGTACGCTTGTTCGTTTGTTCATCCGTCCATCAATGGACCCATTCATCCAAATACCCACTCACTTATCCCTCTCTGTAGTGTACCCATCCATCCATCCAACCAACATCCATCCATCCATCCACTGATCCATTCTAAATTGGGAGGGGGCAAAGCAACTAGGTGGGCGAAATGACTAAGGGAGCGAAAAGACGAGGCTAGTGGGGCATAACAGCTATGGGTGCAAAATGGGGGCGAAACGACCAGGGAGAAACGACTGAAGGGGGCGTCTTGTGGGCATAATATCTTGTTACCCCACTAGCCAGAGGTAAAGAAACCAGTTGGATAAACTGGGTGGGACCATAGAAAGACATAGAATCAGGCCCCAGTCATCTGATGAATGTTTCATCTTCATTTTTTGAGGGCAATATCTCCATGTCGAGTGAACTAGCTCCTTGTCGAGAAGACCAGCTCGGACAGTAATTTTGTAATAAGTCGCAAGTTACGTAATCACGGCCAAAATATTTTGCTTATTCAAATGTTCCATGTTTCTTTTCACTTGGGATGTTGCTTCTGGATTTCACTAGGGATGTTGCTTCTGGGGGTGTGAAGGGCGTACTTATGACGGAAAATGAAAAATCTTCGGCCAAAATCTCTTTGTTGATATAAATTGACAAATTTCAGGTCCGTGATAAAAAGTTTCCTTTCATTCATACTCCAGCGCTGCAAAGTTCCATGGCAAATTCTAGCGGGGTACAAAGTTAAATCATTTCTATGTGGCACTGCATTGCCGGGTTTTTTTTATAAATAGCTTACAAGGGAAAAAATGGTGTTAAAACTCTTCGAGACCTCCCTTTGTTTACAAGTTTCTTGGTGATGGAGCTAGCTCGAGAGTTTCCGGATGTGTCGAGGGAACAAATTTCAGTTGTCTCATTTTCGAGCTAGTTCCCCTGATTACCATCCGTGTATAACAAACAAGTAAAATAAAAACCGTGTTTGCAAGAACATTGTCCTACAAAATTAACCCTTATCCTGTGGAACAGGGCAACCCTGCCTTTGGCAACAGTGTAGATCCAGATCCTAAGCCATCAGATCAGGATCTACACTGTTTGTCATGCAGTTTATATTTACATATCCAGTCTAAAGTCTAATGTAAACCTATAGAAAAGAATGCAGTTCATACTTCCATGAACCCATCGAGTCACATGATTTTCACTGACATCAAGTGACGTCAGTCTAAACCATATGGTTCTCTACGGGTGTTGGTGACTTCAACGCTGTTCTGCTCTTTGTAGTAAAACAGTGCATGTTTTTCAGCTTTAAAAATTTGCCCTTTAAGCATTTTTCGCCCAGTGATAAGGGGCAAAGAATGCAAATATAAAAAATAAACTTAATTTTTCTGCTTTTCATGACAGTTTGAAAGACAGTGGGTCGCTAACAAAGTTTACATGAACCCCGAATCATTTACTTTGCATGCAACCCACTGCGTTCAAACTTTCATGAACAGCAGAAAAATAAAATTAATTTCTTAAATAAACTGAAAAAGTAAATTATATAAAGTAATTTGATTGGTACATAGTCAGAAATGGGTGTGGTTAAATTAATTTATTCAGCAGGATAAAGGTTAATTATTTTTTTCAGGTTGATATCTTTTGTCATGGAGATTTAATAGAAGAGAGTAATTCCACTTTACAGACCATCAAAGAAAAATTCTTCACCAATGAGGAGGTAAGGTATCAGTTTGTACTTGGTTTGATAGTACACAGTGATCCATTCATCCTTGAAGAAATAGATTGGACTGCATGATGCTCCCACGCAGAGCTGAATCCGGCTGCACATAAGGACTGGTAAACCATTTAGGGGTCTAAGCCTGCCCAGGCAGAGAGGTGCAAGTGGGACCCTCTTTACATAATAATCCTATTGTTTTCATTGGGTGGCAGGGCTTGAGATGTCATTTCATCTCGATGTTGGGTAAAAGTCCCACAGATTTGGAAGCAACATCTCCAAAATGACCTACACAGTGTTCACGGGTACGTAGAACCTCAAATCAAACAAACAAACAAATCAAAACCATTGTATCAGTTGAGACTTGGTATGATTGTACACAGTGGTCCACATCACGAAAACACACCTATATAATTTTGACCCTGTCAAACCCCACTTTTATGTAGTAAAAGTGGGGTTTATAGGGCTAAACATTATTAGCTCCGCTGTTTTCGAAGAAAACGACAAGGTATTGTCATAGCTCTGGCGTCGTCTGCGTCGTGCAAAAACTTGGACATTTTGTAATATCTCTGTCATTACAGAACATATTTACTTGAAACTCGGACTAGTTGTTCATTATGAAAAGGGGAACTAATATCAATAGGTGAGGTAACCCTGAAAATATTTTTGGCACAGTTATGCCCCTTTTTTGACTTAGAATTTTTGCAAAAACTTGGACATTTTGTAATATCTCTGTCATTACTGAACATATTTACTTGAAACTAGGACTGATTGTTCATTCTAAAAAGGGGAACTCATACCAATAGGTGAGGTAACCCTCAAAATATTTTTGGCACAGTTATGCCCCTTTTTCCACATAGAAATTTTGCAAATACTTGGACATTTTGTAATATCTCTGTCATTACTGAACATATTTACTTGAAACTCGGGCTAGTTGTTTATTATAAAAAGGTGAACTCGTACCAATAGGTGTGGCAACCCTCAAAATATTTTTGGCACAGTTATGCCCCTTTTTCGATGTAGAATTTTTGCAAAAACTTGGACATTTTGTAATATCTCTGTCATTACTGAACATATTTACTTGAAACTGGGACTAGTTGTTCATTATGAAAAGGGGAATTCATACCAATAGGTGAGGTAACCCTCAAAATATTTTTGGCACAGTTATGCCCCTTTTTCGTCTTAGAAATTTTGTTTAACTAAAAGAAACTGCAGCCGAGGGTTGGCACCCGCATGCGGTGCTCTTGATTTTCTTTTTTATGCTCAAAAACATGGATTGTGGACACTCCTTAGAACCGCCAGTACTAACGAGCACCCACAATCTATGCTTTTGAGCAAAAATATGAAAAATATCAGAATTTTTATGTCCCCTAGAGCGATAACTGTCTGTTTGTTTGTTGGTTGGTTTGTACGTGAAACCTTTAACATTGGTCATACCTTTTGAACCGTTTCAGAGAGAGCATTCATATATGGCATGTAGGTTCCTTTTGACAAGAGCTTCACATCCATTCAAAAAAAAAAATTGACCTGTGACCTTGACCTTGGCCTTTGACCTACTTAAAAGAAAAAAATAACATTGGTCATAACCTTTGAAACACTTGAGATACAGCCTTCATATTTGGCATGTATGTTCCTTGTGACAAAAGCTTCACATTCATGCAAAAATTTAGGACCTGTCGCCTTGACCTTTGACCCACTTTAAATAAAAAAAACCCAACCATTTTGGTCATAACTTTTGAACCGTTTGAGATAGAGCCTTCATATTTTGCATGTAGCTTCCTTGTGACAAGAGCTTTACATTCATGCGAAAATTTGACTTGTGACCTTGGTCTTTGACCTGCTTAATAGAAAAGTTAACATTGGTCATAACTTTTGAACCTTTTGAGATAGAGCCCTCATATTTGGCAAGTAGGTTTCTTGTGACAAGAGCTTTACATTTATTTTAAAAAAAAATGGCCTGTGACCTTGACCTTTGACCTACTTAAAAGAAAAAATAACATTTCGATCATAACTTTCGAACCGTTTGGGTTAGACCCTTCATATTTGGCATGTAGGTTTCTGTGATACGAGATTTACATTCATGCAAAATATTTTGACCATGACTTGACCGTTGACTTACTTAAAAGAAAAATAAAATTGTTCATAACTTTTGAACCGTTTAAGATAGAGCCTTCGTTTTTGGCCTGTAGGTTCCTTGTGACAAGAGCTTTACATTCATGCACAAAAATTTTGACCTGTGACCTAAACCTGCATAAAAGAAAAAAATATTATTGTTCATAACTTTTGGACCATTTAAGACAGTGAGAGAGTGAGTGAGTGTTTGTTTGTGTTTTACATTCCAACAGCTAAGGTCATACGGAGATGGGACCTCGGTTTAAAGACTCTTCCGAAAGTCTGGAGAAGCCCGGGATTGATCCTGCGATCCCTGGTTTACAAGGTGAGTAGCGTAACCACCCGTTTAAGACAGAGCCTTCATATTTGGCATGTAGGTTCCTTATGTCAAGGGCTTCCCACTCAAACAAGAAATCTTGACCTGTGACTTTGACCTTGAACTGTGACCACATTTAAAAAAAAAAAAAATGACCATGCCCGGGGACATGTTAGTGTTTCACAAACACATCTTGTTTTTAGCTCACCGTCACGTAGTGACGAGGTGAGCTTTTGGGATCACTTTTTGTCCGTCGTCCGTCGTGCGTCCGTGCATGCGTAAACAATTTCTTCAAACGACATCTCCTCCTAAACCACTGAGTGGATTTTGACCAAACTTCACAGGAATGATCCTTAGGGGGTCCCCTTTCAAAGTTGTTCAAATGGTTCCGGTCCGTTGCACATATAGGTCACAGGAGCCAAAAATAGAATTTTTTCACCGAAAACTTAAAAAATCTTCTTCTCTGAAACTGCAAGGCCCAGGTCTTTGATATTTGGTATGAAGCTTCATCTAGTGGACCCCTACGAAGATTGTTCAAATTATAGTGCTGGGGCCAAAAATGCCCCCACCCCGGTGCCCTTTGGTTTTACATAGGCTTATATAGGGAAAATCTTTAAAAATCTTCTTCTCTGAAACTGAAAGGCCCAGGTCTTTGATATTTGGTATGAATCTTCATCTGTTGGACCCCTACCAAGATTGTTCAAATTATAGTGCTGGGGCCAAAGATGCCCCCGCCCTGGGGTCTTTTGGTTTTACATAGGCTTATATAGGGAAAATCTTTAAAAATCTTCTTCTCTGAAACTGCAAGGCCCAGGTCTTTGATATTTGGTATGAAGCTTCATCCAGAGGACCCCTACCAAGATTGTTCAAATTATAGTGCTGGGGCCAAAAATGCCCCCGCCCCGGGGCCCTTTGGTTTTACATGGGCTTATATAGGGAAAATCTTTAAAAATCTTCTTCTCTGAAACTGGAAGGCCCAGGTCTTTGATATTTGGTATGACTTCATCTTATGGACCCCTACCAAGATTGTTCAAATTATAGTGCTGGGGCCAAAAATGCCCCCGCCCTGGGGCCCTTTGGTTTTACATGGGCTTATATAGGGAAAACCTTTAAAAATCTTCTTCTCTGAAACCGCAAGGCCCAGGTCTTTGATATTTGGTATGAAGCTTCATCTAAAGGACCCCTACCAAGATTGTTCAAATTATAGTGCTGGGGCCAAAAATGCCCCCGCCCCAGGGCCCTTTGGTTTTACATGGGCTTATATTGGGAAAATCTTTAAAAAAACTTCTTCTCTGAAATTGCAGGGCCCAGGTCTTTGCTATTTGGTATGAAGCTTATTCTAGTGGACCCCTACCAAGACTGTTCAAATTCTAGTGCTGGGGCCAAAAATGCCCCCGCCACGGGGCCCTTTGGTTTTACATAGGCTTATATAGGGAAAATGTTTAAAAATCCTCTTCTCTGAAACTGCAGGGCTTAGGTCTTTGATATTTGGTATGAAGCTTCATCTTGTGGACCTCTATCAATATTGCTCAAATTATAGCCTTGGGGCCAAAAATGCCCCCGCTCCTGGGCCCTTTGGTTTTTCATAGACTTATATAGGAAAAATCTTGAAAAATCTTCTACTCTGAAACCACAAGATCTAGATCTTTGACATTTGGTATGAAACTTCAGCTAGTGGACCTCCACCAAGATTGTTAAAATTATAGCCCTGGGTCCACAAATGCCCCCGCCCCAGGGCCCTTTGGTTTTACATAGACTTATAATAGAGATAATCTTTGAAAATCTTCTTCTCTGAAACAACAAGGCCCAGGTCTTTGATATTTGGTGTGAAGCTTCATCTAGTGGACCTCTATCAAGATTGTTTAAATTATAGCCCTGAGGCCAAAAATGCCCCTGCCCCGGGGCCATTTGGTTTTACATAGGCTTATGTAAGGAATATCTTTAAAAAAATCTTCTTCTCTGAAACCGCAAGGCCCAGGTCTTTGATATTTGTTGTGTAGCTTCATCTAGTAGACCTTTGCCAAGATTGTTCAAATTATAGCCTTTGTTGATATTTGGTATGAAGCTTCATCTTTTTACACCTCCCTCAACATTATGCACATTATAACCCTGGGGTCAATAATGGCCCTCCCCGGGGCCCACTTGTTACTCTATGGATCAGGTGAGCGATCCAGGGCCATCATGGTCCTCTTGTTATCTGAACATGTCCAATTTTTTTTTGTGGAAAAATTTTCAATATATTTGAATAGGTGTGTTTTCGTAATGCAAGCCTAATACTGTGGACTGGCTGTTAAACTCCAAAACATACAAATATATTTGAACAAATATTTTACATTGCAATACCCATCCCCAGAAGCCTCCATGGTGTTGTGGGTAAGCTACTTCACTTGTAAACCACTTACCAGGGTCATATATTCAGTTCCTGGTTCTCCACTTTCAGAGGAGTCTTTAAACCGAGGTCCCACCTCTCCATATGACCTTAGTTGTTGGTCTAGCGTAAAACTCGAACATGCACACCCACCCTGTCTTCAGAAATGTTAAATCTTTCAAAGGGGGCTGGCTGTACAGGAAAGTAAGCAAGAACATTGTCACAAATCAAAAAATTATTATCCCTAGAAAATATGTCAAGTGTGTCTATAAACCATAGCATATGAGGAATGGATATACCTTTCAAAGAACACCCCTGCCCATCTTGGCTTAGAGAAATAGATTGGGCTGCATGTTGCTTCTGTTCAGAGCTAAACCGACTGAACTTGAACAGTATTAACCGCTTAGAAGGTCTATGCCTGTGCTGCAATCTGGAATGTTCCTTAAAGCCTAGCTGCTTCTTTTGAACATGGGGCTTTAGATGTCAATTCATCTAGATGTCGGGTAAAAGTTCCACAAAATCAGAAAAAATGTCTCCAAAATCACCTAAATATTGTTGATGCGGACGTAAAACTGCAACGCAAACAAATAGATGTACTCTTAAAGGAAAGAATTTGTGTCTAAGGCAGCATATAATTTCCAAAAAAGTAGATCCCTTTCAAACAGAGCTGGCAGTTCAGAAAAAGCAAGCAAGAAAATTGTCTCAATCAAACCTTAAAGACCATAGAAAATATGTAAGGTCTGAATTGGAGAAAAAGATAAAAAGATATACGATGTGAAAATGAGAAAATATGTAGGGTGTATCCCTTTGGATACACCTTTTGAGGGAGACAACTCCTTCAAAACTATTTTTTGAGCAAATTCTTTCCTTTAAGAGTTAGACCCCTTTTTGGAAGGGCCCAGATGTACTGGAAAGCAGACCGGATTGTCTCCCTTGTGAGAGATGGTATTCACTGTCCAAAATCACTGACTCTCCAAAATGTCTTAAGATTTATTTTCCTCTGTTTCAGGACTGTCTGATGTTGCTACAGTATAGGGTTGGTGACCCATGAAGGCTGTCCTGTCAACCAGTTCTTTTAACCAGTTTGTGTTGACCAGAATGGAGGCCAAACAAAATGGCAAGATCAGAGTCAGCTAAAAAGATAATAGATTTTATCTGGCACATGACTTGTATGCACATTCAGACAACAACAGGCATTAATTTCCTGAAGTGTTCCGTTTTAGGACAGACTTACATAGCCTGGCAGTTGAGAGGATTGACTGTTGGTTTCTAGGCTGTCTGCTACTATTTAGTTTGGATTTTATCGCAATGGGAGGAAGGACAGTATGCAGCAGAGAAATTGAGACAATTTTGGTCTCGTTTCCAACTCCTAAGATGAATGATTGACTGAATATAGATGAGTGAGTGAGCATGTTTGAGTTTTACATCCCACCAACAGCTGAGGTAATTAGATTTAAAGACTCATCCAACATCTGGAGAAGCCCGGGATCAAACCCATGACCCCTGGCTAATGAGGCGAGCAGCTTATCCACTACAACACTGAGGCTTCTAAATATAGATGAAAGAAAAAGAAAATTTTAAGGTAAAAAAATGTTTCATTTGAGGACTTACAACTGTTTATAGAGAGGAATCTTCTGCTATTCTTTATAATATAAGATACAGTACATCTTCTTTATAATGCTACAGTTGGGACTTACAGATATGGGACTGTGTTAAGATCAGGCCCTTTTATAATCATAATACAGTAGAACTTCGATGGCTCGAACACTGTTGGCTCGTTTACCATGGATGTGTCAAACCCATTCTTGAGCCCCTAGCGAAATCCTCTACACAAGAAATACTGGGGGATGATTAAGGAGATTTTAGTCTTTTATCTTGCAAATGCATGCTGTGTGTACTCATTAGAATCGCCTCGATGAGGCGATTCTAATGAGTACACACAGCATACATTTTCATAATAGAACACCGAAAAGATGTCTAAAAGTATCTCGTTATGCCTCCTGGTAGTCATCTCAGTGGCTCGAACTACCCCTGTCTCCAACAGATTTTCGAGGTCCCAAAGGTGTTCGAGCCATTGAAGTTCGACTGTAGTGTTTATCATATAATGTAACTGTTATTTAGTGGATAACCTCATGTCATAAAGATCGTACAATCACACGTAATAGCACATAGCTACTGTCGGGTAAAATTCCCACAAAATTGGAAGCAACATCTCCAATATGACCTATACAGTGTTGATGGGGCATTAAACCTCAAATTAAACCAACAAACTGGTGCGTAAGGTCATGACACAATCCATGACAACACTGTGTTTTCTTCTGAAATTCTTTGGTAATGCAATCTTATAAAAAACTGTTATAAGATAAACTGAATCTTACACTTGTGGTCATTTTGTATGAAATTTATGAAACTTGCCAAAGCTCGTTTCGTACCTACATAAGGTCATGATAAGGGAATAGGTGTCTTTGAGAATGTGCATGTTGTGGAGACAAAAATGAGCCTGCACACCTATTTACCATTGTCTAAGTACAACTTTTTCTGTAGTTCTGAAGAAATGAGTCTTTGATTATTTATATAGAGCACCCCAGGGACTCTGATCAGACTGTATGGGTGAAATGGCTGATCTGAGTCTTTGCTGCAGGCAGCGAACATACTTAACCCATTTTGTACTGGAAACCCCAAAATGGGTCATTGGCAAACAGTGTATGCCCAGATCAGATGCCGCCTTCTGCGGCATCTGATCAGGGCCTTCAATGTTTGCGGAAAGTTCAACCATTTTTTAAATAAATGGCTGAAAAATACTCACTTTAAAACCCACCAATATCGAAATAGACTCCTATTGTATATAAGGGGTAAGATTCCATTCAGTACAAAAAGGGTTGAAGACTTCTTTATAGCCCCGCTTTGAAAAAGTGGGGGCCATATTGGATTTGCCTTGTCCTTCTGTGATTCCGTAATTCCCTTATTCATCATAACTCAAAAACTGTTTGAGGTATTTTCATGAAACTTCACACAAATGTAAAACACTGAGACAATGTGCAGAGCGAATGAACCATAACTCTGGATTGCCTACTTTTGGAGCTATTGCCCTTTGAACATTGAAAAACGGCAGTTTTAACATTGTCCGCTCCATAACTCAAAAACCGTTCGAGGTATTTTCATGAAACTTCACACACATGTTAAGCACTATAAGACGATGTGCAGAGCGCATGAACCATAAATCTGGATTGTCTACTTTTGGAGTTATTGCCCTTTGAACATTGAAAATTGACAATTTTAACCTTGTCCACTCCAAACCCAAAAACGGTTTGAGATATTTTCATGAAACTTCACAAAAATGTAAAACACCATGAGACAATGTGCAGAACACATGAACCATAACTCTGGATTGCCTTTTTACCACCTTTAATTGGAGGCTGAACACTGAAAACATTTTTTTCTTGTATTTTTCTTTTCTGATAGCGCTATAGGGGGGCTATAGTCAGATCCTCTGACAGTTCTAGTTTTGCTTGTTGCGACTCCTGCAGTAAACTGAATGCATGATAGTGTTATATCCAAATTCTGTTTTGCTGGAAAAAATGTGTAATGCTTGCAGTGCGAAAACTACTCACATTTCTTCGGCAAAATATTAGTGATTAGAGTTTTAAGAATTTATTAAATGACTGCTTTGTTCATTTTGATCAATTGGGCCCAGATATTAATGAAACTTTATACAAAGGTAGGAAGGTTCTCTCTGGTAAGTTTGAGTTCTAGTTTGATCATGGTTGCTTGATTATGTATATGGCATGGCCCCCATCTGTCGTGGCTTGAAGAAATAGATTGGCTGCATGATGCTTCCACACAGAGCTGAATCTGACCGCACACTAGTACTGGTAAATAGCTTAGAGAATGTAAGCCTGCCCAGGCAAAGTTATGCGAGTCAGACTGTCCATGCTTATAAACCCTATTGGTTTCATTGAGCGACAGGGCTTGAGATATCATTTCATCTCAATGTCGGGGTAAAAGTCCCACAAAATCGAAGCAACGTCTGCAAAATGACCTGTACAGTGTTGATGGGGACGTTAAACCTCAAATGAATGTAAATGGCATATGCCTTATCAGGTGTTCAAATTTTACACATTATGCCTATTTGTTATGAACTTTTATGCAATAAAGGAAGATTAACTCAACTCATCTTTAATAATTTTGCTCCCATATTTTATTGATCACTTTTAAAGAAAAGCATTTGCTCCCTTTGTGAGCAGATTCATTCCTTAAGTGTAACCAATATTTTCAATAGAAGGAAAGGTTGTTTCTAGAATTTTTAGCTCACCAGAGCCAAAGGCTCGGGGGGAGCTTATAGGATATGCAGTTGTCTGTCATCGTGGTCATTGTATGTCGTCTGGCATCAACACTTTCAAATGACATCTCCTCTGAAGCCACTGGGCCAATTGGTCCCAAATTTCATCTGTAGCATCCTTTGGCTGGGGGATAAAAAGTTTGTTTTTAGCTCACCTGAGCCTTTAGGCTCATAGGTGAGCTTATAGTATAGCCATGGTCCATCATCCGTCCATCCGTCGTCCGTCCGTCCACCATTTTCAAAGATCTTCTTCTCCTATACTGCAGGGCCAATCAAAGCCAAATTTCATATGGAGCCTCAGTGGGATGGGGGAACAAAAGTTTGTTCGTGGGCTCTGGATCACATGACCAAGATGGCCGCCATGCCCATATATGGTAAAAAGCCTTCAAAAATCTTCTTCTCCAGAACCATAAGGCCAGTGGCTTTGAAACTTGGCATGTAGCATATGGTACTCGGTCCCATCATGGTTTGTACAAATGGTGACCCCGGGTTGACCTTGACCTATTTTACAGCAATGTCAAATTTGCCGAAGTAGGCTTTTGCATGGGGCAAAGTGAAAATAATGGATTTATAGGAAAACCATTGAAGACAGTGTCACCAAAATTTGTAGATCAGGTAAAGTAACTGAATACATGAAGATCTATGGGTCAGAAAGGTCAAGGTCATTCATTGGCCTTAGACCAAGGTCATTCAGGATCCATATTTCAAACATTTTTTTCTCCAAAACTGCTGAGCCAATTAAAGTGAAATTTAATATGGAGCCTTTGTGAGTTGAACAAATGAAAAAATGCCAATACGGTCTAGATCACAGGACCAAAATGGCCGTCACGCCCATATATGGTAAAAAGCCTTAAAAATTCTTCTCCTCCAGAACCGTTAGGCCAATGGCCTTGAAACTTGGCATGTAGCATATGGTACTCAGGCCCATCATAGTTTGTACAAATGGTGACCCTGAGGTGACCTTTACCTATTTTACAGCAATGTCAAATTTGCCGACTTAGGCTTTTGCATGGGAAAAAGTGAAAATAATGGATTTTTAGGAAACCATTGAAGACACTGTCACCAAAATTAGTAGATAAGGTAAAGTAGCTGAATACATGAAGATCTATGTGTAAGAAAGGTCAAGGTCATTAATTGACCTTAGACCAAGGTCACGCAGGTTCCATATTTCAAACATTTTTTCTCAGAAACTACTGACCCAATTGAAGTGAAATTCAATATGGAGCCTTTGGGAGTTGAACAAATGAAAAGCTGCCAATATGGTCTAGATCACATGACCAAGATGGCCACCACGCCCATATATGGTAAAAACACTTCAAAATTCTTCTTCTCAAGAACCGTAAGGCCAATGGCCTTGAAACTTGGCATGTAGCATATGGTACTCGGGCCTATCATAATTTGTTCAAATGGTGACCCTGGGTTGAACTTGACCTATTTTACAGTAATGTCAAATATGCTGACTTAGGCTTTTGCATAGGAAAAAGTGAAAATAATGGATTTTTAGCTCACCTGAGCCTTTAGGCTCATAGGTGAGCTTATAGTATAGCCATGGTCCGTTGTCCGTCCGTCCATCGTCCGTCCGTCCACCATTTTCAAAGATCTTCTTCTCCTATACTGCAGGGCCAATCAAAGCCAAATTTCATATGGAGCCTCAGTGGGATGGGGGAACGAAAGTTTGTTCGCGGGGTCTGGATCACATGACCAAGATGGCCGCCATGCCCATATATGGTAAAAAGCCTTCAAAAATCTTCTTCTCCAGAACCATAAGGCCAGTGGCCTTGAAACTTGGCATGTAGCAAATGGTACTCAGGCCCATCATGGTTTGATGCAATGAGCAGCCAACGTTAACGAAAATGGATTAGTCTATAGATCTGACTCATCACAACAAAGTCTAAAGAAAGGGAATGACCTATAGCCATCATGAGACAATGTGTTGCGTGCAGGACCCAGGTCAGTACTTCCAATGTCAAGGTCATACTTAGAGGTCAGACATAAAAAAGTGGCCTTTTTTCATGTTTGGTCAATAACTCACTTTTTCCTGGATGAATTTTAAAATTACTTGGTGGAAATGTTAACCATCATGAGACATTTGTTTGAATTGAGGTTTTCATCTCCGCCAACACTGTATAGGTCATTTTGGAGACGTTGCTTCCAATTTTGTGGGACTTTTACCTGGCATTGAGATGAAATGGCATCTCAATAGGGTTTTTGTGCATTGGTGGTCCGACTTGCATCACTTTTCCTGGACAGGCTTAGAACCTCTATGCTGTTTACCAGTACTCATTTGCAGTTGGTTTCAGCTCTGCATGGAAGTATCATGCAGCCCAATCTATTTCTTCAAGCCCGATGGGCGGGGGCCGGGGGTCATGAGACAATGTGTTGTCCCCAAGAATCAGGTAGGTACCTCAATGATAAAAAAAGGGGGGAGACATCTGTGTTTTTGTAGAAAAACAAATTCTAGTTTTGTTCTGTTACTGCTTTTGAGATATGAAAATAAATTGGAACAAGTTTTCTTTTTGTTTCATTTGCTTCTGTATACAGTATACCATTTATGTCCAATGGACAGTTCCTCATATTTTCCCTTTCTGTGAGCCAGTCACCGAGGTTATAAAACTTTTTTCACACTCAACTCACTTCAGCATGAAATTTACCCTGCTCATAAGTTTTAAAATGCCAACAAATATTGAGATGGCATTTTAAAATTTATGAGCAAGGTAAATGACATTTTCTGCTGATCTAAGTAGGAAAATTGTCACCAGACAGGTGAGCGGTTCAGGACCACTGGTCCTCTGGTTTCGAAATCAAACAAAATTTTTGGTTGCTATGGCAATCACAAAGTCCCATAGACTTACAATAGGAAAATGCTTGTCATCACCGTAGCGCCTTCAGTTTTGATCGGATCTTTTTGAAACTTATATGTAAGGTGGCTGGGGATAAAATCTCGGATGAGTTTGAAAACCGGCCAAGTTAGCCCATTTGTCATAGAGCTACGTCCCTATGATTGCTGAAAATGCCGATTTTTTACCTTGTCATCACCGTAGCCCCTTCAGTTTTGATCGGATCTTTCTGAAACTTATATGTAAGGTTGCTAAGGACAAAACCTTGGATGAGTTCGAAAACCAGCCAAGTTGGCCCATTTATCATAGAGTAACGTCTGTTTGATTGCTGAAAATGCCGATTTTTGACCTTGTCATCACCGTAGCCCTTTCAGTTTTGATTGGATCTTTCTGAAACTTATCTGTAAGGTGGCTGGGGATAAAACCTCGGATGAGTTCAAATACCGGCCAAGTCGGCCCATTTATCATAGAGTTACCTCCCTTTGATTGCTGAAAATGCTGATTCTTTACATTGTCATCAACGTAGCCCCTTAAGGTTTGATCAGATCTTTCTGAAACGTATGTGTATGGTTGCTGGGGATTAAACCTCGGGTGAGTTCGAAAACTGGCCAAGTTGGCCCATTTATCATAGAGTAACATCCCTTTGATTGGTGAAAATGTCAAATTATGACCTTGTAATCACCGTCAGTTTTGATCAGATCTTTCTGAAACTTACATGTAAGGTGGCTGGGAATAAAACCTCGGACGAGTTCGAAAACCGGCCAAGTCGGCACATTTCTCATAGAGTTACGTGCCTTTGATTGCTGAAAATGCCTGTTTTCGACCTTGTCATCACTGCTGCCCCTTCAGTTTTGAACGGATCTTCATGAAACTTACAAACAAGGAAGTCAGGCAGAAAAGCTTGGAGGAGTTTGAAAACTCTTGAGGTTTGCATATTTATCATAGAGTAAAATCACTTTGATTGCAGCAGATAATTGCTTATTTTTTACATCCCTTTGATTGCAGCAGCTAATTGCTTATTTTTGACCTTGTCATCACCATAGCCCCTTCAGTTAATATCGGATCTTCCTTAAAGTTACATATAAGCAAGTCAGGAATAAAAACTGGAATGAGGTTGAAAACCGGTGAGGTCAGCTGATTTATCATAGGTTACATTCTACTTGATTGCAGAAAATGCTTACCATGTCATCACCTTGTCCTCCAATAAATCCTTCAGTAAAGGTTGGCACTTCCTGAAACTTTGAATCTGTTAGCTCAGGTGGGTGATACAGGACCAGCTTGGTGCTCTTGTTTCTCATGCTGATTTATGATGGGTGGTTGTCTGTTTCTGGTGAAATAGTGTGTACTGTACTCATTAACCACTTTTGTTTCGTGGTACCCATGAAAAAATTGGGCCATTAAACTTCAAACCAAACCAATCAAATGTGACCTGATGGTGAAGTAGGAACATTGTGTGGAATGGCAGAATCTGATGTAGCATTCTTTTTCTATGTGCAGCCTTTGTCACATTGCTGCTCATTTTATGGTAATGAGAATGACTCTTAAAAGCAAAAATAACACAAATAAAAGTTTGATAGAGATTTAATTTTGTAAAGCTTATGGTATAATGTACAGCTTATGATATAATGTTATTAATCAAATAATTTCCTATTGGCCCAGGTACAGGTCCAAGGTCTGCTGTATTGGCACGAGGCCGAAGGCCGAGGCCAATACAGCTGACCGAGGACCTGTAACTTGCCCAATACGAAATTACTTGATCAATGACAATTTTAATTAATTGACGCAATTAAAAACATGATTTATGATTTTTGAATATTGGTTGACCTGGTGTAATACAGGATAATCAATTAATAATGAATGGTAAAAGTATGATCTAGAGAAACAACGGGTTGATATTATGAGAAATGAGCTAGGCTGAAAAGTCTTCACACAAGACAACAGCTTAAACCTTGTTCTGCTGACAAAAATCAATTTAGCCACACACATTTCTGACTATCAGTGAGTCCGATTGCATGTGCTTGTAATGTATTCGTTCATTTCACAAACCACATTACATATTGTAGATCCTTCTCAGATGGCTTCGAGCCATCTGGTGTGGATCTACACTGTTTGTAAAGGTAAGGATTTTCGTGTTCAACAGGACAAGGTTAATGTGGGATACAGGGAGGCTACTCACTCAAGCTGAAAAATATTTTTGTCTCCCTTGTCAAAAGGGATCTCTAAAACGAAAGAATTTTCTCCATAGGAGCAAATTTTTTACTTTTAGAGAAGGTCCTATTTATCTGAGGGACTCATTTGTCAGAAAGTGAATGGGAAGTTTAAAATGTCTCTCTTGTAAAAACAACAAGGACAAAATTGCCAGTGTGTTTATTTACCTCAACATGAATGGATACTGCACAATGAGAAAACTCAAATTTGGGACGATTTATCACTTTGCTAATCAAAACAAGATGGCTGCTTCTTGGATTATGCTTCAAATAAAAAAAAATTGCAGTCATCTGATGAGTTCATTCCTGTCTTGGAAGAGGGATTTGTCTAGTAAAGCCTGCTGGCATTGGTAGCTTAGTAGTCTGCACATCTAATTATAATATTGATCATGAAATCTGTCCTACCATCATTTTTCTCCTTCCACTAATTCAAGAAGGACAGTTGACAGTTTTTGACTATACTGGTTAACTTCATATGTACGTGGGCAAGTCAATAAAAAACCAGCCTAACTTATTTCTGGGTGAGATCGATCTCTTCTTTTTCGATGCAATTGCCCTCTAGAATGATACACTTGGACCAACGCTGATCCAGTGCCATCAGCCCAGAACTGAAGCAGCCAGGGTCCTGGTCTCCAACTCACTCCTCAACTGCCGCCACGACTTCGTTGGACCGGAAATGACGTCCACTGATATCCTTTATCAAGCATGGGAATAGAAAATAGTCACTAGGAGCTAAGTCCGGAGAATAGGCAGGGTGCGTATTAGCTCGTATCCATTCTGCTCAACAGCATCCATTGCAATTTTGTAAGTGTGGACTCTTGCGTTGTCCTGCTGGAGCAGAATGCCTTGGACAGTTTACCTCAGCCTTTGTCATGGAACACAGTTCTCAGTTGGTCGAACAAATTCGCATAATTATAATATGTACCTGTTATTCTACCTCTTTTGCATGATAACGCCTTGTGCATCCCAAAATACAGTTCCCATCACCTTGCCAGCAGAGGGTTGCATTTTGATCTTCTTTGGCTTCATAAATCCCAACCCTCCCCACTGGCCACCTAGAGTTTTATTTTATGGATCATAGTAATGAACCCAGGTCTCATCTACAGTCACCAGGCGTGAAAGAAAATCATCTTCCACTGACCTAAACCACTTTAACAATGTGCTGGATACTGGTGCTCTGGTTGCCATTTCCTCATTGCTAAGGTATTTTTGGAACCAAAGGGCTGTTAGCTTGCGCATACCCACTCGGTCGTGTAAAATCATTGAAATGTGAAATGTGTAATGCATTTGCTTTTTCTTTCACCTCAATTCACCTATCAGAGTACACCAGATCCTGTACTTGTTAACACATTTCTTCATCTGATGGCCGTCAAGACCTGGTTCCGTCTTCTAAAGAGGTTCTAAAAATTTGAATTCCCCAGCCCATAATTTAACTTGTTCATACGATGGTGCAGAAGACCCATAAACATTGGCCAACTCGGAATGTATTTCCTGACCTCGAATTACAGATGTTAGGGGAAGGGCCATAACAAATGTTGTGAGAACTTGTGGCCCAACCTCTTTGCTTTATTTCAAGCAATAAAATATGCTTAAACTAATCAAATTACAGCACAGAACTAACATTTGATGAAAAGCTTGCTTTTGCATCGCTAGCCATTTTTGACATTCAATATCTTGAAAGTGAATGACACAATAAGGGTGCAGTTTTGCCCTCGTGCCTAAAACATGTATTGAAACGAAGCATGAAAATCTTGGTTGCTTGGATTAGCTGGAAACGGGATAGGCTGGTTACTTATTGACTTGCCTTCAAATAAACCTGCCCAGGAAAAGTGTGGGTATGGCAAACTGGCTGGCTCGATATGGCCTAAATATGTTGACTTGGCTGATAAACTTCATACAAACAAACTGTCTCATAATGCCTTCTCTAGCCAGATACCATGTTGAGTAGTTGCTGAAAAATGTTGTTAACTCTGTCTCCAAATGGACCAGTTTTTATTATGATAGTTTTACTGCCAGAAGATTTAGATGTTGCTGAAGTGGGCATTGTAGTTGATGATGATGAAGATATAATAGTTAATGTTGGTGATGTAGAAAAGGCTGCAGTTGATGTGGCTTTTCCAGATCTAGTGCTTTCTGGTGTCACATATTCACACTTTTTGAGACACTGTTCTTCAGTGTCAAAATTGTTATTGTTTCCCTCACAGCCACTGTAGTTGAATTGCTGACAACATCCACACTTGGAGTCATAGTAATACCTGACAGTGTGATTTGAACAAGATCCAAATTCTGGACGTCTCAGGCAGCGTCTTCTAATACCAGCATGCACTTTACAAACATTTTCACATGCAGCTTCTTCAAGAAAGTTATTAATGTTACCACCACACCCACTATAGATAAACAGCTGACACATGCCAGTAACTGTGTTGTAGAAGTATCTTGGTGTTTGGGAATTACACGTTCCAAAAGTCTTCTTCCTTGCACATACACATCTCTCATTACATTCAGATACAGACAAGAAATTATTGAGATTTCCACCACATCCAGTGTAACTGAAGAGCTTACATTGTCCACTTGTCTTATCAAAGTAGTAGCGTTTAAACTGCTGTGTACAGTTGCCTGTGTCCATAGGAAGTTCACATTCTGAAACATAAAATAAACTAACAGTCTTTTTAAGTCATAGGTTAGGTCATAAGTTTGTGTGTGGTGCTTGGATGAGGCAAGGTTTGTATCTTTCATTCTAACACAGCGCGCCTATATAGGCAATGGAAAACAACTGTGTTTTATTCTACAACAAATCACAGCAAGGGAGAGCGTGACGGGTGACGTCATTAAAAACTGCAAATTTATGACGTCACTAGTCGATTTACTTGACGTTAGACGGTGTAACGTCATTTTCTTGTATCGAAAACGTTAGAAAAGGATATAAATGCATGTGTTTCAGTCGATAATTTTAGCGGGATTTCTTCTAACAATGGCGAAAAGTTGTGAGATTTTGAAGGAAACAACAACATTATTGCCGATTTTCAGCGTGTTAGAATCGAAATAGATCAGCTCTAGCCAGTGATTTGTTGGGTAATAAATCACAGTTTGTCGGTCAGTTGTAAGTAGACAAATCACGCGCGCTATGCGCTCGTGATTTGTCTACTTTACAACTGACCTCCAAACTGTGATTTATTACACAACAAATCACAGTTAGAGCTGATCTATTTCTTAAACATCGGGGCATCCAACTGATATTAGCCAGCAGCTGGTAAGGCCTGTCCTTTGCGCAGGTTGGATAAAGGGGGCATTTTTTTATTTCCTTTGTTTCTCCAGTTTCATTCCATTTTCCCTAACTCTTCTTTGGGTCTCCTTTTCTGTTTTCTCCCTATCATCTAGGAGACAATACAAAAAGACCCCCAATGATTAACGTGCAATTGAACCCCAGCACAGTGTCTAAACATCCATTAGTTACAGAATTAAATGGGTGTTTACTTTGAAGCCTTTATGGGATGAAAGAAGAAAAGCTTATTCAAACAGTTTAGGTCACTTGACTAAGGTAGCTACCATGGTGACTTCTGAGAAACCAAATGGCTTCACATACACTCAGCACTCAGTTGAGCGGTTCAGGACCATTAGTCCTCTGGTTCATTTGTTCAAAGGGTCATAACTTAAGAAGTAGGTTAGCCAGAGTCACGGTTCTTGTGTTCAGCACCTCGTCTCATACTGACTTACATTTGTATGGTGTTTCATCCAATTATCGGAAACTGTCTCCAACTTTAATAGCAGGCACGTGTAGAATTGGTAGAAATGGCTATTTTCAATATTTTCTATGTTCAAAGGACATAACTATAAAAGTAGTTAGCCAGAGTTATGCATCTTATTTTCTGCATGCTATCTTATTGTGCATTTATAATAAATTTCATGAAAATATCTCAAACGGTCTTAAACTTAGAGCAGCATGAGTACATGATAGAAATGGCTATTTTCAATGTTCAAAGGGCAATAACTCCAAAAGTAGGCAAATCTTAGTTATGGTTCATATGTTCTGCACGTTGTTCCATGGTACTTTACTTTTGTATGGGGTTTTATGAAAATATCTATTAAAGGTGTCAGAATTATGGAGCGGACACGAGTACGAGTACATGAAATAAATTACTACATTATTCAGTGTTCCAAGGGCAATAACTCCAAAAGTAGGAAAATCAGTGTTACCTTTTTACATATTTGTGAAGTTTCATGAAAATATCTCAAACAATATCAGAGTTATGGGGGCAGACATGAAACTGTGAGGCACTCATGGAAGGACAAATGGACAAACACTAACAATTTCTGAGGTTATGATATAAAAAGATAAGTGCACATACATTGTTCAAGGCCTGACTGACTGTCGAGAAATTGTTAAGGCCTTAGAAGTGTTACAGCCCAGACATTGTTCAAGGCCTAAATGTTTACTGCAGGTAGCTCCCGCCCGTCGGGGCTTAAAGAAATAGATGGGCTGCATGATGCTTTCATGCAGAGCTGAAACCGACATGCACATGAGTACTGGTAAACCGCTTAGAGGATGTAAGCTTGCCCAGGCAATGCGATGCGAGTTGGTCCGTCCATGCTTATAAACCCTATTGGTTTCTTTGGGCGGCAGGGCTTGAGATGTCATTTCATCTCAATGTCGGGTAAAAGTCCCACAAAATTGGAAGCAACGTCTCCAAAATGACCTTTACAATGTTGACGGGGACGTCGTTAAACTTCACATCTAACGAAACAAAATGTTTACTGCAGAGACCATGTTAAGGCCTAAGAAGGGTACACACACAGATATTGTTCAAAGCCTAAAAGGATAACTGCACAGACATCGTTCAAGACTTAAATTTGTTTGTTTTTGTTTGATTTGAAGTTGAATGTCCCTGTCAACACTGTAAAGGTCATTTTGGAGACGTTGCTTCCAATTTTGAGGGATTTTTACCTGACATTGCGATGAAATGACATCTTAAGCCCTGCTGCCCAATGACACCAATAGAGTTTATAAGCATGGACAGGCCAACTTATTGCCTGGGCACCACATTGCCTGGGCAGGCCTAGATCCTCTAAGTGGAAGCATCATGCAGCCCATCTATTTCTTCAAGCCCCGATGGGCCGGGGCTATCAAGGATTAAATACTGGCTGCAAATACAGCTTAATATAGGGTAACTACAAGCATTGTTCAAAGCCTAAAAATGGCTGCACATACGTTGTAAAGGCCTAAGAAAGATAACTACAGGCATTGTTCAAGGCCTAAAAATAACTGCAGACCATTCTCAAGGCCAAAATACTGACTGTAGAGACATTTTTAGCGCGGAAAAAGGGCAACTGCACAGACATTTAGGCCTAAAATAACTGCAGATATTGTTCAATGCCTACAAATTGACTTTGCAAACATTGTTCAAGGCCTAGCATTGTCTGTGCAGATACCTTTAAGGCCTAAGAAAGATAACAACACAAGCATAGTTCTGGATCAATAAGGATAACCACATTAACTTTGTTTGAGGCCTGAAAAAGATAACTGAAGACATTGTTCAAGACCTAAAATAATTGTGCAGTCATTGTTACGCTCTAAAAGATATACACTGTTGGAGGCCTAAAATGATAATCCTCAGAGGCAGAGTTTAAGGCCGAACAAATATAACTGCGCAGATATTGTTCAAGGCCTAAACCAGATACTTACATCATGCAAGGCCCTACAAAGTTAACTTTGCAAACATTGAGACTAATGATAACTGTGCAGTTAACTTTGCAAACATTGAGAATAATGATAACTGTGCTGACATCAATCAATGCCTAAAAAGATAACAAAGCAGACATTGTAAATGTCTGAAAAGATAATTTTGCTCAGGTCCTAGTATTCAAGATAACTGTGTTTGTTCGTTTGTTTGTTTGTTTGATTTGAGGTTTAACGTCCCTGTCAACACTGTATAAGTCATCCTGGAGATGCTGCTTCCAATTTTGTGGGACTTTTACCCGACATTGATATGAGATTACATCTCAGTCCCTGTCGCCCAATCAAACCAATAGTGTTTATATGCATTGGACGGTCCGACTCGCGCCGCTTTTCCTGGGCAGGTTTAGATCCTCTAAGCTGTTTCCCAGTACTCATGTGCGGTCAGTTTCAGCTCTGCGTGGAAGCATCATGCAGCCCATCTATTTCTTCAAGCCCAGATGAGCGGGGGCGAAAGATAACTGTGTAGACATTGTTCAAGTTTTAGTAAAGATATCTGTGCACACACTGTTCACTGCCTAAAAATGATAAATGTGCTTTAATGGTATCTGTGCAAGCATTCATTGTTCACTACCGAAATGATAGATGATCTGACGTTGTTCAGTGCTTAAACAAAATAACTGCACATACATTGTTCAATGCCTAAAAAGATAACCGCACAGACATTGTTCAATGCCTAAACAAAATAACTGCACATACATTGTTCAATGCCTAAACAAAATAACTGCACATACATTGTTCAATGCCTAAACAAAATAACTGCACATACATTGTTCAATGCCTAAAAAGATAACCGCACAGACATTGTTCAATGCCTAAAGAAGATCTGCATGGACATTGTTCAAGGCCTAATAAATATCTCTGTGCAGACATCATTCAAGGCCAAACAAAGGTAACTGTACAGACATTGCTCAATGCCGACAAAGATAAATGCACAGACAGTGTTCAAGGCTAAAAAAAAGATAAGCGTACAGATATTGTTTAAGGCCTTAAAGATAACTGCACAGACTGATTTCACAAGGCCAAACAAAGATAAGTGCACAGACATTGTTCAATGCCTACAAAGATAAATGCACAGTGTTCAAGGCTTAAAATGGTAAGCGTACAGATATTGTTTAAGGCCTCAAAGATAACTGCACAGACTGATTTCACAAGGCCAAACAAAGATAAGTGCACAGACATTGTTCAATGCCTACAAAGATAAATGCACAGACAGTGTTCAAGGCCTAAAATGATAAGCGTACAGATATTGCTTAAGGCCTTAAAGATAACTGCACAGACTGATTTCACAAGGCCAAAGATAAGTGCACAGACATTGTTCAAGGCCTAAAAAGATACTGCACAGACACCGATTTCAAATTCGCAATTAACCCTTTTTGTACCAAATGGAATCTTCCTCCTTAAACATAGCAGGAGTCCATTTCAAAATTTAGGAGTGTCAGGTTGTGTTTTCTTCAAAATTTATTTGCGAAATGGCTTAACTTTTTGCAAACAGAGTAGACCCTGATCAGACGCCACGTTCTGCGGCGTCTGATCTGGGCCTGCACTGTTTGCCAGGGTACCCATTTTGGGAGCTCTGGTACTAAATGGGTTAAATACCAAAAGGAAAGGTTAAATAAGCAGGACAAAAGAAAGAATCAGCCCTACCTGGACCTTCTCTCTGTAATTCACCAGTATAGTCTTCCGTTTTTGAAGCTTTTCCTGCAGTAATACATGTTAGGACTGTCAGAATGACACTGCTCCACACACAGGGTAAGGCGGGATACATTTTACTGAAAGAAGCAGAAGAGATTCTTGCAAGGTAACATACTTTTGCCATGACCACGTGCAATTTTACTGGGTATTTACAAATAAAACCATCTTTTCTGAAGTAAGCAAAATAAATGTGCTTATCCTGACTATATTCATGCTCACTTGAGCATGAAGTGCACATTGCGATTTATGGAGGTCAGTCAATGTTTGTCTTACGTCCTCCGTCCTGCATTGTGCGTCAACACTTTGCTTTGAATGATTATGATTTTCAAACTTCGTAAGATTGTTGCCAGATGATCTTCTAACAATTTTCTCGTAGAGATTGATCATGAAATGTTTTCTACGGTCATTCTCTTCCTTCCGCTGATTCAAGAAGGGCAGTTGTATGTTTCTGGCAAATGAATGTGCAATGTACTGCTTACGTATAAGCCTGTCTAGGAAAAGTGTGCAGAGGTATACTGACCGGCTCTATATGACCTAAATAGTGTTGACTGGGTCGTTAAACTCCAATACAAACATACTTTCTGCTGCTTAGGCGATTCTGTACTGAAATAGCCAAAATGGTTCCATCCAAAGAACAATAATGCAGTGCTAAAAACAGAAAAAGCTTTAACTGTAAACTGACCGAGTTCAATAAAACTTGAAATTTTAAACATGGAAACGTTTTTTTAGCTCGCCTGTCATGTAATGACGAGGTGAGCTTTTGGGATCACTTTTCGTGCGTGCGTGCGCAAACAATTTCTTCAAATTACATCTCCTCCTAAACCACTGATCGGATTTTGATCAAACTTCACAGGAATGATCCTTTGGTGGTCCCCTTTCAAAGTTGTTCAAATGGTTCCGGTCCGTTGCATATCAAGGTCACAGGAGCCAAAAATATATTTTTTTAATGAAAATTTAAAAAATCTTATCCTCTGAAACCGCAAGGCCCAGGTCTTTGATATTTGGTGTGTAGCTTAATCTAGTGGACTTTTTTCTAAGATTGTTAAAATTATAGCCCTGGGGCTAAAAATGCCCCCGCCCCAGAACCCTTTGTTTTTACATACTTACATAGGGAAAAGCTTTAAAAATCTTCTTGTCTGAAACCAGAAGACTCAGGTGTTTGATATTTGGTATGAAGCTTTGTCTTGTTGACCTTTATCAAGATTGTTTAAATAATAGCCCTGGGGCCAAATATGCCCCCGCCCCGGGGCTCTTTGGGTTTACAAAGACTTATATAGGGAAAAACTTGAAAAATCTTTTTGTGTGAAACCAGAAGGCTCAGGTGTCTGATATATGGTGTGAAGCTTCGTATTGTGGACCGCTATCAAGATTGTTCAAATTATAGCCCTGGGGCCAATAATGTGCCCGCCGCGGGGCCATTTGGTTTTACATTGACTTATATAGGAAAAATCTTAAAAAATCTTCTCCTCTGAAACCTCAAGGCCCAGATCTTTGATATTTGGTGTGTAGCTTCATCTAGTAGACCTCTACCAAGATTGTTCAAATTATAGTCCTGGGGCCAAAACGCCCCCGCCCCGGGACCCTTTGGTTTTACATAGGCTTACATAGGGAAAACTTTTTAAAATCTTCTTGTCTGAGACTAGAAGGCTCAGGTGTTTGATATTTGGTATGAAGCTTCATCTTGTGGACCTCTATCAGGATTGTTCAAATTAAATCCCTGGGACCAAAATGCTACCGCCCTGGGGCATTTTGGTTTTACATTGACTAATAAAGGGAAAACCTTTGAAAATCTTCTTGTCCGAGACCACAAGGCTCAGTTCCTTGATATTTGGTATGACGCTTTGTCTAGTGGACCTCAACCAAGGTTGTTCAAATTATAGACCAGAGGCCAAAAATAGCTCCGACCCCTGGGCCCACTGTTTTTACATAGACTTATACAAGGAAAACCTTTAAAAATCTTCTTGCTTGAAACCACAAATCTTAGGTATTTGATATTTGGTATGAAGCTTTCTGTAGTAGACCTCTACCAAGAGTGCTCAAATTATAGCCCTGGGGTCTAAAATGGGTCCAACCCGGTGCCCACTGGTTTTACTAGACTTATATAGGGAAAATGTTTAAAAATCTTCTTGTTTGAAACCAGAAGGCTCCGGTTTTTGATATTTGGTATGAAGCACACCTTTTAGACCGCCCTCAATATAATGCAAATTATGGCCCTGGCACCAATAATTGCCCTCTCCGGGGCCCACTTGTTACACTATGGATCAGGTGAGCGATCCAGGCCATCATGGCCCTATTTTTTTCAGACTACGCGGTCCGGTAGATGCACAGTATGGTCTGTATCGTTTCAGTTTGCAAATGGGAAAAACAAAACTGTTACTATCTCAATCCTAGGGGCACTAGTAAAACTGACTTTCCAAAGCCTGCCCAGGCAATGCGATGCGAGTCTGCCCGTCCATGCTTATAAACCCAATTGGTTTTCATTTGGCGGCAGGGCTCGGGATGTCATTTCATCACAATGTCGGGTAAAAGTTCCACAAAACTGGGAGCAACGTCTCCAAAATTACCTTCACAGTGTTGACAGGGACGTTAAACTTCAAATCAAACGAACAAAAACTAATCTAGCAGATTGGATTCGAACCCAACGAGGTTAGTCAAACATAGTTCAAACATAGACACAGTTGCGGAGATATTTCCTGTATGTGTATATGTGCATCGCCTTAATTTGGCTATCGTGACGTCATTTGATTTTTGTTTGTTTGATTTGAGGTTTAACGTCCCCATCAACACTGTAAAGGTCATTTTGAAAACGTTGCTTCCAATTTTTTGGGACTTTTACCCGACATTGAGATGAAATGACATCTCAAGCCCTGTCGCCCAATGAAACCAATAGGGTTTACAAGCATGGACGGGCCGACTCGCACCGCTTTCCCTGGGTAGACTCCCCTGTCTAGAACATATTTAATGTCACTAAAGCTGTTGTCTGGGAATGTGTGGCGGCCGTAAAAAGTCTCCCTGCCCTACATCATAGTGTAGTTTATATTTTCTTGTCCTTTGGGATCATTGATTCCATTGTGGAATTTTTGAAAATATTTGAGGGTCACTGATGAGGCCTAAATGGCCGAAACTAGCTGGTCTGGCACAGAAAACATATACACTCCATATTTTCCAGTTCTGTGGTGTATTCCTTGCTTCCAAAGTATAACCCTTTCTAGAACATGTGTGGCGGCCGTAAAAAGTTTCCCTGCCCTACATCATAGTGTAGTTTTATATTTTCTTGTCCTTTGGGATCATTGATTCCATTGTGGAATTTGTGAAAATATTTGAGGGTCACTGATGAGGCCTAAATGGCCGAAACAAGCTGGTCTGGCCCAGAAAATATATACACTCCATATTTTCCAGTTCTGAGGTGTATTCCTTGCTTCCAAAGGATAACCCTTTCTAGAACATATTAGATCCTCTAAGCGGTTTACCATTATACTCATGTGCGGGTCGGTTTCAGCTCTGCTTGGAAGCATCATGCAGTCCATATATTTCTTCAAGCCCCGATGGGCGGGGGCCAACTTGATATTTTCAGTAAGAACGAGCTCCAGGTGAAAAGACTAATACCCTCCTAGGGACTTCATTAGACTAACACAACCGTGTAGCATAGTAATGCATCTTCAATATCTCCAGTACCGACATTGGTCGGCCTCTGTGGCTCGGTTGAATGTGTGTCTGACTCGTGACCAGGAGGTTGCGGGTTCGATACCGTCCGGGTCCGGCAAAATTCTTAGCCCTTATCCTGCTGTTCACGACAATCCCTAACTTTGTAAACAGTGTAGATCCAGATCAGATGCTTTTCAGAAGCCATATGAGCATGATCTACTCTGTTTGACATTCAGCTTGTGAATTGCAGGAATAAGTTACATCAAGTAATCTGATTGGTTCAAAGTCAGAAATGGGTGTGGCTAGCTTAATTATTCAAGGGGATAAGAGTTAAGTGAGCCCCAAGTTTCGGCGAAAATGTGCGCTTTACTTGTAAATCGCTTATGTAGACGCCTGTCCCAGGAAGGGTGTTGTTGAGTAAATTGACCTAATCGACACAATCTAAATAGTTGAATGGTCCGTGTAACTCCAAGACAAACCAAGAATATTTTTTTCTGGCGAAAATGTGTGATATTTTCTAACTTCTGATGAAAACAGAGATTCTCGATGCTCGTTAGAACCGCCTCATACGGATCAACACTGTTCACCGTCATGGTAATGGTTTTGAACTCCCCTATTTTCAAGAATGGACATCAGAAGCTGAGAGGTGAAAGAATTCACGCACTCTGACTAGTGGGGGGGGGGGGGGGTTCTATAATTAACTACTCGCCCTTAATTTGCAGTGTCCAGATTGCTTCAATGACTTGTCCACAGTTTCACTGTTCACTGTGTACAGTGACGGGATATCTGTATTCAGAATTGTCATTTGGGGAGGGAAATCGGCGGTTATACAGTCGGAAATTACGTTTTGTAATGTGCAACGGAATGTGCGGCCGTAAAACCGATGATTTACCTCCCCCAAATGACAATTTTCAATATAATTATGACCATTCTGAAGCACTTATTCACTTGTTTTGTTTAAAAGATGTTCTGCATATGCAGTAGGCTGCATAAAACCAAATGCCAGCCAATTAAAAGTGGCATTACATGATGACGTCGGGTATCCGATAGTATATCGCAGGATATACCGTCGCAATATTTTGACGTTATCCAATCAGACGTCGCGTTACATACGCATGTACGGGCCTCCGTGGCCTAGTGGATATGAGCGGTGACTCTTAATCATTAGGTCTCTCACCGCTGTGAGTTCGAGCCTGGCTCGGGTCACAGGTTAGACGCCAAGTTCTGCAATGGAAGGTCAGGTAGTATTCGGGGAGGGAAATCGGCGATTATAAGTCGGAAATTACGTTTTGTAATGTGCAACGGAATGTGCGACCGAAAAACAGATGATTTACCTACCCCAAATGACAATTTTCAATATAATTATGATCATTCTAAAGCACTTATTCACTTGTTTTGTTTAAAAGATGTTCTGCATGTGCAGTGAGCTGCGTAAAACCAAATGCCAGCCAATGAAAAGTGGCATTACATGATGACGTCGGGTATCCGATAGTATATCGCAGAATATACCGTCGCAATATTTTGACGTTATCCAATCAGTATGTACGGGCCTCCGTGGCCACGCATGTACGGGCCTCCGTGGCCTAGTTGATAAGAGCGCTGACTCTCTCACCGCTGTGAGCTCGAGCCTGGCTCGGTTCACATGTGAGACAACAAGTTCTACAATGGAAGGTCAGGTAGTTTTTCTCCGGGTACTCCTGTTTTCACCCATCTCTGATGAACGATCAGCTCGATATGAGTGAAATAATCTTTAAAAGGCCATTGAACAAAAATCAAAATCAAACGTATGTGCATTAGAAGGAAACTTAATTGATTCGAACATCGATGGCAGGTTTGCCACGGCGACCTCGAACTCATCTCAAGTCACTAGGAAAATGTTTCACGGCCCTTTCAAGATTATTTCACTTATTTCGAGCCGATAGTTGATACGAGAGGATGTGAAAACTGGTTTGTTTGCTTGATTTGGAGTTTAACGTCCCTGTCAACACTATTAAGGTCATTTTGGAGACGTTGCTTCCAGTTTTGTAAGACTTTTACCCGGCATTGAGATGAAATGACATCACAATCCCTGCCGCCCAATGAAACCTATAGGGTTTATATCCATAGACGGGCCGACACGCACCA
This sequence comes from Lucinisca nassula, assembly GCA_963580285.1. Taxonomy (NCBI): domain Eukaryota; kingdom Metazoa; phylum Mollusca; class Bivalvia; order Lucinida; family Lucinidae; genus Lucinisca; species Lucinisca nassula. The sequence continues at coordinate 76,922,294 of OY757010.1, forward strand.
CTTTACCTGGACAGGCTTAGAGCTTCTAAGTGGTTTACCAGTACGCATGTGGACTTGAACTGGAGAAAAAACTCCTGACCTTCCTCCACATAACACGAGTCTCACATGTGACCAAGCGAGGCTCAAACCCACAGCGGCGAGAGACCCAATGATTAAGAGACAGCGCTCTTACCCACTAGGCCATGGGTGCCCATCTCTCATATTTGGGTAAGTATGGGGAGGTGTTTCAAAGTTTACCTTAAAAAGGTATGTTGTGTGTACTCATTAGAATCGCCCATTGGGCGATTCTAATAAATACAGACAACGTTGCTTTTTTTTTATAGAATATCGAAAAGATATCCCTAAGTCATCCACATTGCGTATCCTGACCTGGCTGTATGATTTATCCCCCAGTTGTTGGAAATATCTCTATCGGTAACCAAATTTCATGGCATCAAAGGTGTTCAAGCCATTGAATTTAGATTGAATGCCTTACCTTGTGTTATCCGCTAAATTTAGGCTTTTCTATAAGCATATCACTTTTACAGTTTTACTTTTATACAGCAAATGACTGACGTCTCTAATACTATGTATCCCACGTGACGAAACGTTAGTAGGAATGGTCAAAAGGAAAAACATAAATGTCAAGTAGCCACCATTAAAAACGTCAGTTATTATTTGTAACAGTTCATGGTGTGGTCCTTGATTCACATATCCTGACGTCCAATAAAATCAGTGGCGTAGACAAAACAAAAATATTACTGGGCACAAAAAATCATCTTTCTTATAATAATACATGTAATAATGTCTTTATTTTTCGAGCCGGCCTCAGTGGCTCAGTCGGATGTGCGTCTGACTGGTGATCAGGAGAACGCGGGTTCGACTCCCGCCGGGGTCGGCAACATTCTTTCGTGGAGATTGATCATGAAATCTTTTCTACGGTCATTCTCTCCCTGCCGCTGATTCAAGAAGGGCAGTTGTCAGTTTCTGGCGTAAGAATGTGCACTGTACTGGTTAACCGCTTACGTATAAGCCTGCCCAGGAAAGTGTTGATAGGTAAACTGACCGGCTCAAAAATGACCTAAATAGTGTTGACTGGGCCGTGAAACTCCAATACAAACAAACAAACTTTATTTTTCGAGGATAACATATTTAGTATAAAACTAATCTCACATATGGTCCTCGCTAGACCAAAGCGAAAATATTATATACAATATATATATACAATAAAAAGAGATGTAATTCGAGGAAGTCCAAAAATTTGAAATGACTACGTGAACATAAAATGTTTAAAATTATATTTGCCATAGTTAGAATAAATAGCTGGTATATCATCTGAAAAGAAGTTTCGATTGCCAGGTTAAGCATAACACTTTCCAAGACTATATCGATGGAGGTTAGGGTGGGACCACTCAAAAAGGAAAGAATTTTCACACGAGGGGAGCAAATTCTTTCCATTAACAGCAGACCCTAGAAAATGCTATACGTTTATGTGGTTTCTTTATATTGCAAATTTTAATATTACGCACATGCGCATGCCTAATATGCGTAATGGACGTAACGCATATGAAAATGAGTATTAGAAAACTGGAAAACGGCATAGTGTGTGTGGTTGACTTTTACTTCCCACCAACAGCTTAGCTCGTACGGAGGCGGGATCTCGGTTTAAAGACTGAAGGACCACATCATAAAACCAAAAGTCTCCAGAAGCCTGGGATCGAGTCCACGACCCCTGGTTTATATGGCGAGTAGCCTAACAACTACACCACGGATGCTTCTTGAAAAAGGCTTAGATCCTAATGTCAGGGCCTATATAGACAACAGACAAAAGACCTAGAAAAGACCTAGATCTGCGTACGCATCCTACATAATCTTACGGGAGTTTTCAGTGTGCGTTAAATAGGCGCGCGTTGATCAACAGCTTCACAATGCAGTCTGGAGACTTCAACACTATTAAGGTCAATTCGAGCCTGTCAGTGTTTCCTGGTCGGAATCATATATAAGCGGTTTAACAGCACAGACGGATGAGCTACCGAGTGGTAAACAATTGTTTGCTTAGAGTTTGAGTTATATGGATAAGCGTTTGAGTTATATGGATAAGCGTTTTTTAAAAGGGTAGGTTATCCTTTAGCAGCTGAACGGACAAAGTAGGGAATGTGCAAGTTTTTCTGGGTCAGACTAGCTGATTGGGCCAATGAATCCTCATCAGTGACCCTCGAGTATTTTCGAAGCCCAATAAACATAAAGGACTACACTGGGATGAAGGACTGGGAGTCTTATTACAGCCGCTACACATCCCTTAAAACTTCGGGAGTGACGTTAAATATGTTCTAGAAAAGGGTTATCTTGTGGAAGCAATACACCGCAGAACAGACACGTATGGAGTAGGCAAGTTTTTCTGAGCAGACCAACTAGTTGCGGCCGATGTGGACTAACGAGTTACGCTAGAGTATTTCCAAATCTCCACAATGGAATAAATGATCACAAAATACAAGAAAATATAAAGTGCACTATGATGAACGACAGGAGTCTTATTACGGTCGCCACACATCCCTTAACACCAGCTGGAATGATGTTTCTAGAAAAGAGTTATCCGCTGGAAGCAAGGAATTCAGCACAAAACTTGATTGCTTGATTGTTTTGGGTTTAACGACACATCAGCAAAATTTTGTGGTTCATTTTGTGTTGTCTGCCAGAGAGAGGGAGAAAAGAGATAGAAGATATAGTAGAGGAGAGAGATGGAAGCGAAGGACAGAGGAGAAAGAGGGAAATGCATGGACGTGTCGAAACGGAAGAAACACCCTCGAGTATTTTCAAACCTCCACAATGGAATAAATGATCCCAAAGGACAAGAAAATATAAAGTACACTTTGATGAAGGACAAGACCAATGAGCCCTCATCAGTGACGCTTGAGTATTTTCAAAGCTCCACAATGGAATAAATGATCTCAAAGGACAAGAAAATATCAACTACACTGTAATGAAGGATAGGGAATCCTATTGCAGCCGCCATACATCCCTTAAAAACAGAGGGAATACGTTCTTGAAAAAGGTTATCCTTTGGAATACACCCACCGAGGATATTTTCGCCTGATGGTTCACATTATTATATTTACATTTCTGGTGTAAAGCCTAAGGTAAACCTATAGGAAACACTGAAGTTCATACCTCCATCGAGTCACATGATTTTCAGTGACGTCAAGTGAGGCATACACATCGAGTCACATGTTTTCAGTGACGTCAAATGACGTCAGTATAAACCATGATTCTCTACGGGCGTTGGTGAAAAAGTTTGTCCTGTAAGTATTGTTTCGCCCAGTGATGAGGGGCAAAGAATGTAAATATAAAAAAAATAAACTTAATTTTTCTGCTTTTCATGAAAGTAAGAACGTCAGCGGGTCGCTAGCTAAGTTTACACGAACCCCTTCGTGGTTCATTTACTTTGCATGCGACCCACTGCGTTCATACTTTCATGAACAGCAGAAAAATAAAATTCATTTCTTAAACGAAATGTGGTATATTTCAAGAAACAGAATCTGATAAGCCTACTTCTGAGGCCCCCGCCTATAGGGGCTTGAAGAAATATATGGGCTGCATGATGCTTCCACGCAGAGCTGAATCCGGCCCGCACACTAGTACTGGTTAACCGCTTAGAGGATCTAAGCCTGTCCAGGAACCGCGGAGCGAGGCGGACCGTCCGTGCTAATAAACCCTATTGGTTTCATTGGGCGACAGGGCTTGAGATGTCATTTCATCTCAATGTTGGGTAAAAGTCCCACAAAATTGGAAGCAACGTCTCAAAAATGACCTTTACCGTGTTGACGGGGACGTTAAACCTCAAATCAAACAAACAAATACAACTAGCTTTTTTGTTTTTGTTTTGCTGACAAGTATCAAGACCTTGTAAACGCAAACAAACTAACTTACGCACGTCCACAACCAGAGCACTGAAAAAGGGGGAAAAAGGACAGGGCAAAACATTTTTTTTCAGTCACTTACCATAGGCCTACGATAGGCCTACTGAACAGGTAAAAAAGCGAACTTTCCAAACTTTAAACCAAATAATTCAGCAATATCGGGCACCAGTCGGTTGTTGGAAAAAAATGTGTAATCAACCGGGCTTGACGTCTGGTTACCAGTCCGGCCTTGCCAGCCCGTACACCACCTGTGCACCAGTGCGGATAAAAAAAAAGCATGATTTTCTTCTGTAACAACAAAGAAGAAAACTGAAATTTGTTCTCAAGAAGTGTTAAGTCAGATCGTATAAGGTCACGTCCTTATTGAGAGACATTGAGCACGCCCATGTACAGGTCAGTTGAAGGATTCATTAAAAAATGAGTACAAGGAATCCTTTTAACTGAGTGGCTCCTTTCGTGGATAAGATTGTCGTTTCATCGGAGGGAGTTATAAAGTTAATTAAAGGCTTAAATCCCTCCAAAAGTTTAAGGCCTGATGAGTTTCATCATATACTCCTTAAATAACTGGCAAATGAATTGGGTCCAGTGTTTTCACACCTGTTTCAGCAACCTCTCGATACTAGTGAAGTACCAAAAGAATGGCTTCTTGCAAACATTTGTCCCCTCTTTAAAAATGGAGATAGAGCTCTTGTTCGCAACTATCATCTTGTGTCGCTGACATGTGACATGTAATTGTTTGCTCAAATATAGCTTACTTGGATGAACACCAACCCTTGTCTGACAGACAACATGCATTTAGGAAAAAGTACAGTTGTGAAACTCGGCTGACCACAGTAGTAAATGACTGGGTAAGATATTGAAAATATTTTGACACGCCACCTCATGAACTACTAAAAAGCAAACTATAACGCTATGGTATTTGTGGAAAAATGGTTAGATTCCTTCCTTTGCAACAGAAAACAGCGAGTTGTTGTTAATTGGGAACTTCAGGATGGGTTCCAGTTTTGTCTCGTATCCCACAAGAGACTGTTCTGGGTCAATTGTTGTTTTTTTTTTTTTAACATAAATGACATTTCTACTGATATTGATTCCGTTTATAAGACTGTTCGCAGATGACTGTGCTTGAAATCGTGAAACTAGAAACGCAGAGGACTCATTGAAACTTCAGAGGGTAATAGATAGATTAGGGTGTTGGGCTAGAAAATGGAGTATGAGATTTCAGCCAGTTAAATGCAATATCATGCAGACTGGGAAAAGAACAAACAAAGTTGAGGCTTCTTACACTTTAGAGGAACTGTCCTCGAAAATGTGGTTTCCATTAAATTCCTTGAAGTGACCATCGCACATGACTTGAGATGGAATATTCATATTAGCAACATGTGTACTAAGGCTAATAGAATGACTTTAGATGGAATATTCATATTAGCAACATGTGTACTAAGGCTAATAGAATGACTTGAGAAGGAATGTTCATATTAGCAACATGTGTACTAAGGCTAAAAGAATGACTTGACGCTTCGGGAATGGGAGGTCGCGGGTTCGATCCCCGGCCGCGCCATACCAAAGGCGTGAAAAAATGGTACTAGGAGCTCCCTTAGCTGACGCTCGCATTATCAGGGGTAGTCCTAGGAAGATAAATGAAGGCAAGTAAGTATTTTTAGAGGATACTTTATCGCAATATAAGCTCTATAGAGCTTATGTTATTTGTGTCGAACATGCGACGTTAAATAAAGCTTCTTTATCTTATCTTTTATTTTTAAAACACTTGGCCTCTTGAGGCGAAATCTTTATCGATGCTCCAAAGATGTTAAAGAAGCAGCATATAAGGGACTCGGTCGCCCCATCTTTGAATATAGAAGTTGAGTTTGGGACCCCCATGGAATGGTCCTTCAGGAGGAGATTGAAAAAGTTCAGAATAGGGCAGCTAGGTTTGTTACGAGCAATATGAACTTTGAAACTGGAAGTATGAATGGAATACTGAAACACTTAGGCTGGGATGGTCTCAAGAAAAGGAGATACATTAGGCTTATACTGTTGTACAAAGGTCTAAAGGGTGCAGCCACCATTACAACAGCTGACCTTATCTTCCCAATAAGGAGTGGTAGAAAGCATCACTCTTTGGCATTTCAGGTGCCCTCTGCAAGAACTGATATCTACAAGGATCCTTCTTCCCCTCAGACAATTAGAGATTGGAATGACCTTCCAGATCGGTTAGTTCACGCGGAAGGTGGTAAGGATAATGTGGCAAAGTTTACTTCTTTGGCGAGAGCTAGGGACTAACTTTCCTTTTCACAGGTCCTGGTCCATATAGCGCCCGGTTACCTTAAAAACCAGTTCAGTCAGTCATGAATGTCATTTGACCTGTCTCCAGTAACGATTCAGATTCAGTACAGCTAGAAGTTGGTCGGCATGCGGATGACGTTGTCGCTGATTTCGGTTGCCACGTGTCTATGTGAGCGTCACTGTGTAACATCAAGATTGATTCATCTGTCTGACGCATCTTGGAAACAGATTTCAGTCGGCATCTGCTACCTCTAGACAAACAAGGGGTCTCAACAACCAACGGCTAAGCGTTGACACTGTACTTCGTCGCCTACGCAACACATGCTTGAGAGCAAGACGTCGACACAGGGTGGAACGCTCAAGCTAGTGCAGGAATAACGTAAATCGGCGTCATAAGGCTTTTCAGTGACGAATTACTCGTCCTCGTTGATCACAGAGATGGCGGTTTCCGTGTTTATCGACGTACAAGTGAAAGGAATGCCAGCGCATACGTCATGGAGCGGTACAGATGGGGTATAGCAAACATTAGGTATGGGGAGGCATCACATACGGTAAGCGAACGGCTTGTTGTTCTGAACTTTCAAGATAATGGTCCTGGCGTGGACACTTACGGCACGACGTTACATCGATCAAGTGTTTCGGTCTTATGTGGTTCCATTTTTCGCTCAGCATCCGGGGTATCTTTTCCAGGGCGGGATCATAGTGCTGTTCTTTCTGGGAACTTTCTTCAAGCCAATGTGATTCATGTACCTGAGTGACTAGCCCTCTTCCCCCGATCTTGCTCATATATAGAGCATCTTTGGGACGAGAAGGGGAGACGTATCCACAACTGACAAAGACAGCATACTAGACTAACAGGGGGGTTAATGAACACCAAGCCGCATTACATCAAGTATGGACCAACATTCCACAGTCATTTTTCCAGTGTAAAGTCTAATGTAAGCCTATAGAAAAAATGTAGTTCATACTTGTAGTCCATGAACGCATCGAGTCACATGATTTTCAGTGACGTCAGTGTTTGAATGTTTTTCATCTTTAAAACCTTGCCCTATAAGCATCGTTTCGCCTACTGATGACGTGCAAAAATGTAAATAAATAAGTAATCTTAGTTTGTCCGTGCTATTCATGAAAGTATGAACGACAGCGGAACACTAGCAAAGTTTACATGAAACCCCGGTTCATTTACTTTTCACGCGACCAACTGCGTTAACAGTAGAAAAATAAATAGGTTTGTTTGCACCATGAGACGTCGTACGCTGAATATTAGCTGTGTCCATCGACTGGCAATTTTTACATACAAAAAAAATGTTGTTTATTGATTGTTAGAACTTGAATTTCAGCAACAACCATTGTGTTGATGGGCCATGATGGCTATGAAAATTTTGTTCAGATTTTGCTGAAAATTCCTTTTAATGAATTTATTCACTATCAACGTGTACGTGCACTTTTTTCAAACTGTTTTGAAATAAATCGTTTTTCGCGTTTCTTTTGCTGTTCAGTATATATTACCGTTTCGAAATTAAGGGGTGCAAGATTGAGCTTTTTTCAGAAATACGTTTAGAAACTATCACGCAAACACGTCCATGAAATGAACACTCCCTAAACTCTACTTTATATACAGAACACTGGGGTTTCGGGGGAGGGGGTATACATTATTTTTCCTATTCTGCTCCAAGACATAGGCTGTGGCTACGCATTAGAACCGCCTTAATTAGGCGGTACTATCGAGCACCCACAACCTATGTTTGCAGTATAAAAGAGAAAGATATCACGGATTTTGATCAGAACAGTAGCCATTTTTGAGATGTGAAAAATGCACTCTGTCGCAAGGGTATGTTATCGTAATGACCTGATAAAAAGCCGCGTTCTGCGATGTCTGGTCTGTGCGTATAGTGTTTGCAAGTTTCCCGTTTTTGGTTTTCCGTATGCATTTGGGGTAGAAAAGCTGAAAAGTCAAAGTAGAGCTAGACTTGAAGGTTCGGACACACTGTTGCCTTTACCGTCTTTTACACATACAGTCGAACTTTGATGGCTCGAACACCGCTGGCTCGTTTACCATGGCTGAGTCGAACCCTTTCTTGAGTCCCTAGGGAATTTCGCTACATAAGAAATAGTAAGGGGAAATTTAGGCTATTTTCATTCCTTATCTTGCAAATGTATGCTGTGTGTACTCATTAGAATCGCCTCAACGAGGCGATTCTAATGAGTACACACAGCATACATTTATGTTACAGAACACTGAAAATGGGCCCCCGCCCATAGGGGCTTGAAGAAATATATGGGCTGCATGATGCTTCCACGCAGAGCTGATTCTGGCCCGCACACTAGTACTGGTAAACCGTTTAGAGGATCTAAGCCTGTCCAGGAACCGCGGTGTGGGGCGGACCATCCATGCTTATAAACCCTATTGGTTTCATTGGGCGACAGGGCTTGAGATGTCATTTCATCTCAATGTCGGGTAAAAGTCCCACAAAATTGGAAGCAACGTCTCCAAAATGACCTTTACAGTGTTGACGGGGACGTTAAACCTCAAATCAAACAAACAAACACTGAAAATAAGTCCAAAAATTATTCCGGTTATGCCTCCTGCCAGTGACCCGCAATGGCTCGAACTACCCCTGTCTCGAACAGATTTTCGAGGTCCCAAAGTTGTTCGAGCCATTGAAGTTCTACTGTACCTATTCCATGGTTCGTGAGACCGAAGACATTTTGTGGGTTGTGGATGAATGGCAATCATCATGATCAACTGATCGGACCAGTAACACACTTTTGTTAACCCTTATTCTGCTGTACACGGCAACCCTACCTTAAAAACAGTGTAGATTCAGATCAGATGGCTTCTGGCAGATCAGGATCTTCAATGTTTGTTATGCAGTTTGTGAATTGAACGAACATATTATATGAAGTTATTTGATTGGTTGATAATCAGAAATGGGCGTTGTTAAAATTATTTATTCAGCAGGATAAAGGTTAAGCTTGATTATTCGTAAAATTACAATCGAACTCGGTCCACAAAAGAAACTGGGTCAATAAAGTGGAATGCGAACACCTCAGGGGAGGCAACTCCTGCAAAGGTATTTTTGCCCCCCATGCCATTTGGGGTCCACGCTTAAAGGAAAGAATTTTGCACCTGAGAAACAAATTCTTTCCTTTAAGAGTAGACCCCTTTTTCAGTGGGACAGGGCTTATAGAAATTCGAAAGTTGTCTCCCTTTGAAAAATTGCGGAAAATCTGCCAGGTGTTCTCATTCCCCTTAAGAGTTGACGTGCAACGCAAGCATCCAGTTTATATGTATCTCTGAAGCCTTCCACTCGGTAGTGATGCATTAGAATTACATATACTCGACCGCTTCCAATAGTGCGTTCTTTTATAGGTTTTTGTCTGTTGCAAATCCTGTTATTTCTGCTGCGTACAAAGCTTGCATGAGGCGGTTCCATCGACAGTCCCCAATAATGGTTTTGAACAGAGATGGATACAACTAGAACTATCAATGTTTGAGAGGGGGTGGTGTGTGTGTGTGTGTGTTTGAGGTGGGGGTATAAATTGGTAGAAAGTTTAGACATAGAATGGTGTTGGCCTGTCAATAGTCTCAGTCGGTATTCTGACTTTTTCTTGTTAGTTATTTTAAACATTGATTGCATGGTTTTACAACTATAGAAGACGTAAAAGTTTTTGAGTCGATGAAGGGACATAATTCAACATTTATTAAAGCTACATTTGTTGCCCCTTACTACATATGTGTGTACTGTCCCTGTCAATAAGTACAGCAATTTTCACTGAAATATCTAAAACGATTTTAAATGAATACGAAAAACAAAAATCAAAGCACTGAGAGTGCTGATGGAGCGTAGCTTTGATAATTTGATTTAGCGTCTGATTGGTATTTTAGTTCAGGCTCATATTGATCCAATGAACATAGCTGTTTGAAGCTATTCTGGGCCAGAAGTCGTGTTAAAGCAACAAGACCTATATTGAAATTAACTCACGCTAAGGTGTAGACCCCGCAACAACCATCACGAAAACACGCCTGTAGAAATACATTGTCAATTTTTCGGCAAAAAAAATGGAAACTTTAAGATACAAAATTATGATGTTTTCTTATCTCCGCTCAAAAACATTGATTGCGGGGACTTGATTTAACCGCCTTGACGAGGCAGTTTTATCAAGTACCCACAATCAATGTTTTTGAGCAATACAGCAACCATGCAGTTCTACAGTTTACTTGAAGATTTCTGCTGAGCTATAGTTCATGCAATAACTGCGGCTTGCGCAATTGTTTGGCGGCTTTAAAGTCATTTTATGTAATCAGTTTTTGAAAAAAATTACCTTGGGGAGGTTATTTATCTTGCATTAGACTTTCTCCTTGGTTACGTCTTGATGACGTTTATCTTCTTAGTCTTTAAAAATTAAATATCATTAGCTTGACCTTGTCAATTTACATCTGCATGCAAAACATTATAAAAATATTGCAGTCGGTTTGAAAATTATACGACCGTGTCAGTAGGTGAATGTTTTACCTTGCCGAGGCTAAAATAAAGAAATTGGGCATTCAGGAATCGCGTTGGTAAGATCTGTACATTATCTATCTGTATGCTAACAGTTGTCAAAAATATTCCAAGTAGATTAGAAGTTACTCTTCGAAATAATTTTTCAGTTTGCCTAGGCAAGGCCGTTTGTAAAAAAAAATTGGCATAAGGCAATTTTGCGGATTATGTATTGTCAATATCAACCTGTATGCCGAAAATGATCAAAGCCGGGTTTAGATGATATACTACGTATTCATTTTTTATATTATTTAGCCTCGACGAGGCCATTCATAAAGTAATCTTGCATAAACAGCCTCGTGGGTCAGGTATTGTCAATATCAATCCGAATGCCAAAAATTATCGGAATATTCAGAGAGGTTTGAACATTATACTCTGTTAACATTTTTCTAAATATATATTGCATCGGTGAGGCCATTTATGAAGTGATTTTGCATACGACAGTTTCTTGGGTTAGTTATTGTCAATATCAATCCACAGGAATATTTGAAGAGGTTTAGACATTATACTCCGTTATTATTATATAAAAATAAATTGCCTCGACGAGGCCATTTATGAAATGATCTTGCATTAAGGCAATTTCTTTGGTTAGATATTGTCAATACAGCATAGTGCACACTCTTTTACAGGAAACCAACAACTGCCATTCTTGAATCAGCGAAAGGGATAGAATCGCCGTGGAACAGATTTAACGATCAATCTCCTGGAAAGAATGTCGCCGAAGCCGGCAGGTATCGAACTTGCGTCTGAGCTGATAATTTGCTTTATTTATGGTCACATGCCTAGGACGCAGACAGGTCGCTTTAAAAAAGTAACATTGTTTCCCCCTCCCCCCCCCCCAATACACACACACAAACACACACATTAACCCATACTCTGAGTATATGTCTAGCAGCCATTTTAGGGACAAACATAGCAGACCCAGATCAGACGCTACAACAAGTGGCGTCTCATCTGTGTCTAAACTGCAAAATTTACTGCTTACAATATAAGCCTTGACGTGCACCTGTCCAAACTCATTCCAACTGTCTTATTTTGGAAATACATTATCGTCCCACACTGCGTACTAACCCATTTTAAACGAATGGAATCCTCAACCCCTTATATCAGAATGGAATGAGTTCATTTTAAAATCAGGGATGTCAGGTTGTGGCTTCCACGAAATATTTGGCAAAAATGGCTGAAAAGATTTTGTAAGCAGTGAAGGTCATAATGAGACTCCGCGTTCTGCGGTATCTGATCTGGGTTTGTCCTGTTTGCAAGTTGCCAGGTTTGGGACTTTATGGAACAAATGGGATGTATACTGGGTTATATGAACTGAACTATAAAAAGATTAGACTGCTACACAGTTCATCTATTAAAAATATTCATCTATTCCGTTTAAAATAGGTGGTCTGTGAAGCAGTCTATAAGAAGATACCGCATGGCGTAATAATCTACTATGTTAACACGGGGTACTATGTTCTCACTGGTGATTGGGTCATATGCAGTAACACCGAAAGTAGTGCCGAAATCACTTCTCATTTCACTGGAGCTACGCTGCAACAGCTACGCTCCAAAAAATGACGATGAAAAATGCTGCAATTTTGAATTTTTCAAAGGGACATAGCTCTGACAATATTGTAGCCAGTGTTACAAAACTTGCCATGAAATTGTGTATTTATATTTAAATTTTGAAGTCGATGCGTTTAAAAAAATAAAAAAGTGGACCGATGGATGGATGGACAGTCAGATGGACAGACAGGGTGATTACTATAGGGCACCCGCAAACATATTGCGGGGCCCTAATAATGTATACCCCACTTTTTCTGTTAAAATTCAGTTTTATAAGTGTGCTCATTTAATGGGCTTGTTTACGTTTGACAAGAAAACAAATACTTATATGTAAGATTTTTTTAATATATTCTGTGCGTGTAAGTCTATGTGATATACAGTAAAATTCCTATAATAAGACCATCTTTGGGACTGTTCAAAAGTGGTCTTTAAGACCACTTTTGAACAGTCCCAAAGATGGTCTCTTACTAGAGGGCAGTGGGTATGGAAAACACAATGAAAGAATAACCGAGACCTTTTAAAAGCAGAATAAGGTCCAATTTTAGCTGTTCATATAGTGGAATTAGACGGCTGACGACTAGCAGAGGTCTAGTAGGTAACTTTTTGTGAGGTAGATATGGAGAGTCGTCAATTGTCCCCAAGAACTCAGACATCGAGGTACGGGGTTCAGGAATTTCTGAAAATGAAAGCAGTTAAACAGGAAATTGAATAACATTTAAGTGATATATTGACACTCTTGTTAACTAGGTGTCAACTATAATAAGATAAGGCGTTCAATTGTAGTCAACTATGGAGTTAATTAAACAACTGTTTATAATAATTAATTTCAGGTTTCCCTGTGGTTAACTTGAGTCTAGCTAGTCGGCTTCTAGTTAGTACTGGGTTTATTTTATATTTGCTATGGTTTGTCTTTGAGAGTGTGTATCGCTTATATTTTTTGTTTTGGATAGCCAATTGGCCATTTTGTGGAAAAGTAACTGTCCTTTTGGCATTCTGCTATTGATGTTTCCATTAGGGTCTAGTTATTTCACGTTTGTGTTTCTTTCCCTTTGGTGTCTCTGATGGGAGCTGTGGGTAAATTATATCGATTCCTGATCATTGTCCTCACTTCTATTTGTTTATATATTAAAGAATGGTGTGAACAGTACACACCAGTAGATAAAGACACGATTGAAGGTAATATTTTACTCCTAATTGTCCAAAAGGGACCTTCAGACTCGCAAACTCAGAGTGTTTGTTTGTTTTGTAGTATAACAGCGCAGTCAACACAATTTAGGTCATATAGAGCCGGTCAGTTTAGCTATCCACACTTAATACGTAAGCGGTTAACCAGTACCGTGCACAAATTATCGCCAGAAACTGATAACTGACCTTCTTGGATCAGCGAAAGGGAGTGAATGATCGTAGAAAAGATTTCATAATCAATCTTCATGAAAAATGTTGCCGACCCCGGCAGGTATCGCACCCGCGTCGTCCTGGTCACCAGTAAAGCTTGGACGCCGACACGGACGGGCGGATGGACAGGCGAAGCACTTTATGGCCTTTCTACCATTACCATGATTGCTTTATTGTTGTAACCTGAGTAGATTGATAGCTTCACTGCCAATTTGGCTTTGAAGCTTTGTGGGCCTTTTACACGACACCGAGATGAAATGGCATCTCAAACCCTACCACCTAGAGAAACCCCTTTGGTTTAAGGGACGTGCTAACTCGCATCTCTTTTTTTCTGGACAGGCTTAGATCTAAGTGGGTTACAAGTACTCAAAAACTTTGGCCAATTTCAGCTCTGTACGAAAACACCATGCAGCCCAGGGCCGCAGCGCAGCATCCTATTGTATAATAAATACTAACTTGAGCGTTCAAAGTAATACAGAACACAGGCAGAAACGGGTATAATGTTGTCTCTTACTACTTTTTACGGAAGCCGAGAAAATGATGATTCACATGTATATCATTATTTTTCTCGCATTCCCCGCAAAAAACACGAGGCCTATGACGGCCCCCGGGGCTTGAAGAAATAGATGGGCTGCATGACGCTTCCACGCAGAGCTGAAACCAACCGCACACGAGTACTGGTAAACCACTTAGAGGATCTAAGTCTGTCCAGGCAAAGCGGTGCGAGTCGGTACGTTCATGCTAATAAACCCAATTGGTTTCATTTGGCGACAGGGTTTGAGGTGTCATTTCATCTGAATGTCGGGTAAAAGTCACACAGAATTGAAAAAAAAACGTCTCCAAAATGACCTATACAGTGTTGACTGGGACGTTAAACCTCAAATCAAACAAACAAACGAGGCCCATGAAGCACTATGATCACCAGAACTAAAGTGGGAGAAACTACTACAGAATACAAAACAGCCACTACTTTGCCTGTTTGCCATACAACGGTCTAAGTGATCAAAGTTGACCTTTACATCAGATAGGTCAAGGTCAAACAGGGTTACCATTTGAACAATTTTGGCTAGGCCCAAGATCCCAATGCCACATACAAAAGGTTCAAGGTTAATGGCCATTTGGTTCCTGAGAAGATTTAAAATAGAGAATACCAGGTTCGTGTCTTTTGATATCAAATTTATCAGGCAAGGCTTCTAGAACGCTTGTAGAATCGCGAGGCTTGCCGAGCGATTCTACATGCGTTCTCGGAGCCGAGCCTGTTTCAGTTTTATCAGTTTCAGTTTTATCAGTTTATCCCCTTGTAAAATTTTTAAATTGGCAATTTACGATCATCTACCAATTGTCCTCAGTGCGTCTATTCATTCCGGTGAGAAATATAATCCATCAGTATATTTACTATCATCTCACCGTTATTTTTCTTTAGATAGTTTTTAATGTAATTTTTCCGATTTTTTAGTAATAATAACATTTTGGCCATTTTTTCGGTTGTCCGGTTCATTCAAAAAGTGCCATGTCACGTTGACGTGATAAAGCTCTCTTGTCCTGTGATAGCATATCTTTATCAGGTCAATATGTTACAATGCACTATATATAGGGGGTAACTGATAAAAGAGTCTCTTGGTTATGTGACTCCAGCCCCACTTATAAAGTTTCATTGTATTATCCTGTAGAGGCTCCACATGTAATTTGGTTTCAATCGGCCCAGCAGGTTCAACTGGAGAAGATAAAATATTGAAGCTGAGCCATCAAGGTAAAAGTGAGTAAATGACCTTGACCTTTTACATTGATATACTTCCATTCAGTTGACTCCAAATAAATAACGATTCTGATGCCACAGACTACAAAAGAATCACAAAAAATCCACTGTTTTTATTTTGTCTTTTTCCCACACAAAGATCTAAGTGACCAAAATTTACCTTGACATAAAATAAGCCAGAGTCAACTGAAGGTCACCATTTGAACAAACCAGCCCCCATGCTGCATACCAAGTTTCAAGGCTATTGGCCGTTTGGTTCCTGAGAAGCTTTCCAAAGGGTTTTACCATATATGGGTATGACGGCCATCTTGGCTGTGTGATTCCAATCAAATGTATACATTTTCATTGCCTCATCCCATAGAGGCTCCACTTTAGTGGAAATGAAGAATAAAATACTGAATCTTAGCCATTCAGTACAAAAGGTGAGCAAGTTTACCTCAGACCTAATTGTTACTATCATTACAAGAACACGCCCATGCGCCATAGTGCATTCTTTAATATCTCCAAAACGCCTATGTTTCGGATGAAAAGTTATGTTATTTTTCTTACTTGTGCGCCGGATATGGGTTGTTGGGTGCTCGTTAGAAACCACCTCATATATACTGAGGCAATTTTGACGAGTACCCGCGGCACGTGTCTTTGAGCGGGAATGAGAAAACTAATGTATGCCCATGTAAAGCTCAGTTGTACAGTGTGGTTTGGAGGGGTATTCATTAAACGCACTTGTGATCGCGATGGACTTCCCTTTTCTTGAGCGAAAGTGTAGCTGCAGGCCTATAAAGATAGACATTTTCTCCTTTGACTTTGGGAGCTTGCTGATCAGTGTAATTCTGATGCCACAGGCTACAAAAGAATCAGAACAAATCCGCCGTTTGCCTTTTTTTCCATACAAAGGGTAAGTAACCAAATTTGACCTTGACATAAAATACTTTAAGGTCAACCAAAGGTCACCGTTTGAACAAACTTTGTAGGGACCAAGTCCTCAAGGCTGCATACCAAGCAATGCTGCATACCAAGTTTCAAGGCCATCGGCCATTTGATTCAAGGGAAGAAGATTTTAAATGTTTTTATCACATGGTCTTGGCGGCCATCTTGGTCATGTGACAAAGATCCCATGAAAAAAAAAAAACTTCCTAAATCAATGGAGGTTCGAAATGTTTCCAAATGTAATTTGGTCTCAATTGGCCCTGAGTTTCTGAGATGTCATTTGAAAATGTTCACGACGCGCAGACCCAGACGCAGACGACGGACGACGGACCATTGCCTATCCTATAAGCTCCTCCGGCGCCATTGGAAGGCTAAAACGGCAGAGAGAGAGAGAGAGAGAGAGAGAGAGAGAGAGAGAGAGAGAGAGAGAGAGAGAGAGAGAGCGAGAGAGAAGGAGAGAAAGCAGTATATAACTGTTATTAGCTAGATACGTAATTTGATAATAAAATTGCAAGCGTTCAAAAACACCTGGCGCCGGATTACTGACTTACTCCGTATATTTTCTGTGGGGGGTGTTCAAACCTCGGAGAATTCTTTATATTTAAGCCAAAGGCCCAACCAAATGCGTTGAGAACGCCATTGTTGTATAGAAGAAACACCGGGAAGAACTCGTCACATGGCATATCCAGACGAACATTGTACCAGTAATGTACCCCTGAAACACAAACTAATCATATAAATGTTAATTTTCTCAGATCGTGTCATTGCTATCAATCAATTTTCGACAATCCGATTCAACCCAGGCGTCCAAAGGCATTGTCTACGCCCATGGTTGTCTACCCCCAAGGGTATAGACATTATAGACGTAGGATTTAACACGGAAGTACAGCCATTAGTTACCCACAATGCAGGTTGACCTTTATATTAATACAACAACAATTATAAGTTTTCACAAGAAGAAAAAAGCGGCAAACAATAAGCATAAGCTTTCACACAAAAAGAGGCCCACGGGCAGAGCTCAGGTACAAAATTGCTATCACCCTATCAAATTTGTACAAGCCCATATTTCCTGTTTCATTTGAACAGGCTAATACAAAATATGCATCTACAAACTCTCTACCACGATGGACCACTGCCTATCCTATGAGCTCCCGAGGGGCCTTCGGCTCTGGTGAGCTAAAAAAAACTTTGCAAATTTTTAGGTTAATCTTCAATAAGTCTTCTTTAAAGTGTAGGAATCAGGATGTTTGGTGCAGTCTGGCAATAAGAATATTGCCAAAGACAGTTGATTGTATAAATCACATTTCTGGGATATAACTGTAGACATGCACATTTAATACGTGCTTAGCAGAGACCTAGCTTTTTGTTAAGGTTATACTTGGCTTTTCAGTGACTCACTGTATCACCGACGGCTTTTTATATAGACAATAGCTGCTCTAGTCTTATTGCTACATGTATGAGGTCGGACCCCCGCCATCCGGGCCATGGAGGGTTAGATTGGGCTGCATGGTCCTTCTACGCAGAGCTGATTAATGGCCGCACACGAGTACTGGTAAACCGCATAGAAGGCCTAAGCCTGTCCAGGCAGTCTGTCCAGGCAAAGAGGTACGAGTCAGACCGTCCTTGCATATAAACCTTTTATTTTCATTGGGTGACAGTTCTTGGGATGTCAGTTCACTTCAATATCGGTTAAAGTCTCACAAAATGGGAAGCAACGTCTCTAAATTGACCTAAATAGTGTTGACAGGGACATTAAGAACAAACAAACATGGTGTCGCGTAAGAGTCTGAACAGCAATCACGTGTTTGGTTTGGCAGACATTGTACACCCAGATCAGACAATGCACAAAGAAACGTCCGATCAGTTCTACACTGTCTGCTTACAGTACGGGAATTTAAGGGTCAAACGAATCAGTTTAAGTCCTCATTCCGGACAATTTTTCCAGCATACACTCAGAGACAATCGACCCACCGGTGCTCAGTGATTTCATTTAAGATACTTTATAGTATCCACTTTTAACCCATTTAGTACCAGAAACCCCAAAACGGGTACCCTGGCAAACAGTGCAGGCCCAGATCAGACGCCGCAGAACGCGGCGTCTGATCAGGGCCTCCACCGTTTGCTAATAGTTCAGTCAGTTTCCAAATGAATTTTGATGAAACACAACCTGACACCCCTAAATTTTGAAATGGGCTCCTGCTATATATAAGGAGGAAGATTCCATTTGGTACAGAAAGGGTTAAGACTGATTGCTAACCCTGCAAAACTTACCCATAGTGGCGAAGCAAACACCTTTTGTCCACATCGTCTTGTCAACCTCTGACTGCTTGCTCGGTATTTTTATTGAGTTGGCCACCGGATCCGTACCGTTCTGGATCCAGAGACCTGTGCCCGTGCCTTGGCTCGAGAAATTCGAGGCTGTCCGACCACCATTGCATATGATTGCTGCAAAGATATACATGTATTTCAAAAGTTGAAACAGTTCAACAACTTTTTGATGGAGCAGTCGATGTCCAAAAAACGTTACAATTTCAGGTTTCAGACGCACCTGCTTTTTTCTATTATATGTATTAATTAGTATTTCTGTGACCAATTAAACTTTATAACGTAGTTTGGTCTGCTGCCAGTAACGCGACTGCGCATTGGCCATACTAGAGTTACTCATTCTTATATTTTGAATGGTGATGATCAGTCTTCTTGTGTAGGATGTGATCAGCCATTCACTGTTAAACATATCTTAATTGAATGTGTAGACTTTTCACAGTCCCGTGACTTATACTTCAAAGCTGACACTTTGCAACAATTGTTTCAAGATGTACCTGTTGATAATATTTCTTTTATTCTTAAAAGATATTGGACTTTTCCATAAGATTTAACTGTTTCAGATTTTTATATATATCATACTTACTTTTTTACTTTTAGAATCCTCGTAATTCTACATGCCGTTTAACCATTAATCGCTTGACGCTTATGACCCACAAAGAGGGTTGACGCGTCGTTAAACACGAAATCATCATCATCATCTGCTGCTGCCAGTCTAAATGCCTACCACCTGTATAGGTCAGGTTTTAGATCTCTTCAAATACAAAGCAGTAATCTACTGTTTTATGCAACCATATGTCTAGAAACATCCGTTTGGCAACGGGCTTGGCATTCGCCCCGCTACGTTCTCATTTTCCCTACTGCTCACTTCATATGTCTCTGCACTACAGCGTTTCAAAATGTATTATATCGTGTCGAGATTTTAATTTCGTTTCATTTCATTACGTGATACTCTAAAATAAAGAAGATACTGAGTTCTTTTCTGGGCTGCCATGGAGATAATACAAGGAGTTCTGTACTGAGTGCTAGTGTGATACTCGCGTGGTTAGTCGAATTCGCCTGAAGTTTTCGCGACAAAATGGTGGCAACCACATCATGAGAACACGCCTATATAATTTTGACCCCCTTAAACCCCACTTTTATACAGTAAAACTGGGGTTTACACGGGTATACGTTATTTTTCTTATTCCTGCTCTAAAATATAAATTGTGGGTACTCGTTAGAACCGCCTCGATAAGGCGGTTCTAACGAGTACCCACAATCTATATTTTGAGCAATAATAAGAAAAATATCACAATTTTTCATCGTATAATTTTCATTTATTCGGCGATAAGGGTTACAATGCATTTGTATAGGCGTGTTTTCGTAGTGCAGACAAGTTAACCCTCCTAGGGAGAGAGAGAGAGAGAGAGAGAGACCTACTTGGATCAACAAAGTAGGCTGTGACGTAGTAGTAGTTGCCATCCAACACCAGGGGTGATGATCGAAGTGGTGCTCCTGGGTAGTTGTTCGGGTTGTCAGGGTAGTTTCTACTAAACTGGTAAAATCAGCAGTAAAACGTTTTAACCCTTGTCCTGCTGAATATTTAAATATGCCACGCCCACTAGTATTAACATCTAGTCAGATTACTTGATGCAAATTATTGCAACAAATTCATAAACTGAATGACAGACAATGAAGCTCCTGATCAGAAGACTTCTTCAGAAGCAAGCCTGCCCAGGTAAAGCGGTGCGAGTCGGACCGTCCATGCTTATAAACCCTATTGGTTTCATTGGGCGACAGGGCTTGAGATGATGTCATTTCATCTCAATGTCGGGTAAAAGTCCCACAGAATTGGAAGCAACGTCTTCAAAATGACCTTTACAGTGTTGAAGGGGACGTTAAACCTCAAATCAAACAAATCTTCAGAAGCAATCATATCTGAATCTGCGTTGCTTGAAAGACAGGATATTCCTGGGCTCAGCAGGACAATGGTTAATTAATATTAGAATAGAACCAGTGCTTCAGCTGAAGTGCACGACCCGCCGGATGCTTTTAGCTTTATGAGTGTTACCATATATGGGTATGGCGGCCATTTTGGTCATGTGACCTGGACATAAAACGGTTCCCCCAATAAATGCGCCTTATCGTAAGGAGCAAAAATATATCTAATACTTTAGTACTGTATTCTGAATCATTTGCAGGATAAAATCCAACACAAAAGCATATGTGTCAAAGTTTGACCTAGGCACAAAGTAGGTCAAGGTCAACCCAGGGTCACCATTTTAGCAATTTATGATGGGCCTACGTTCCAGATGCTATTTATCAAGTTTCGTGGAAATCTGCACAGTGGTTCTGGAGAAGACTATTTTTGAAGGGTTTTTACCAAATATTGCTTGGCGGCCATTTTGGTCATGTGACCTGGACCCCATGAGGAAATTTTGGTTTCCCCCATCCCGTAGAGGCTCCATATGAAATTTTACTTCAATCGGCCCAACGATTTCCGAGGAGAAGCAGTTCGAAAATTTTCACATTTTTCGCCTCGGCGAGGCTGTACTAAATGGAATGTAATATTTCGCAAGTTCATTGATAAGATCTCATTGATATTTATAAGTATGCCAAAAAGTGTTTAAATATTCCAAGCGGTTAAGTCACTATCACCAATTTTCACAAACGGGTTACGGACGGACAGATAGACAGACCATATATGGCTTGGCGGCCATTTTGGTCATGTGTCCTGGACCCCATGAGCAATTATTGGTTTCCCCCATCCCATAGAGGCTCCATATGAAATTTGATTTCAATCGGCCCAACGGTTTCCGAGGAGAAGCAGTTCGAAACTTTTTCGCCTCGGCGAAGCTATACTAAATGGAATGTAATATTTCGCAAGTCCATTGGTTAGATCTCATTGATATCTATCAGAATGCCAAAAATTGTTTAAATATTCCAAGCGGTTAAGTCACTATCACCAATTTTCACAAACGGGTTACAGACGGACAGACAGACAAACCATATATGGCTTGGCGGCCATTTTGGTCATGTGACCTTTTCCCCATGAGCAAATTTAGGTTTCCCCCATCCCATAGAGGCTCCATATGAAATTTGACTTCAATCGGCCCAACGGTTTCCGAGGAGAAGCAGTTCAAAAATGTTCGAAAAATTTCACATTTTTCGCCTCGGCGAGGCTATACTAAATGGAATGTAATATTTCGTAAGTTCATTGGTTAGATCTCATTGATATCTATCAGTATGCCAAAAATTGTTTAAATATTCCAAGCGGTTAAGTCACTATCACCAATTTTCACAAACGGGTTACGGACGGACCCAAAGAAGGTCAAGGTCAACCCAGGGTCACCATTTTAGCAATTTATGATAGGCCTACATCCCAGATGCTATTTATCAAGTTTCGTGGAAATCTGCCCAGTGGTTCTGGAGAAGACTATTTTTGAAGGGTTTTTACCATATATGGCTTGGCGGCCATTTTGGTCATGTGACCTGGACCCCATGAGCAAATTTTGGTTTCCCTATCCCATAGAGGCTCCATATGAAATTTGACTTCAATCGGCCCAACGGTTTCTGAGGAGAAGCAGTTCAAAAATGTTCGAAAATTTTCACATTTTTCGCCTCGGCGAGGCTATACTAAATGGAATGTAATATTTCACAAGTTCATTGGTTAGATCTCATTGATATCTATCAGTATGCCAAAAATTGTTTAAATATTCCAAGCGGTTAAGTCACTATCACCAATTTTCACAAACGGGTTACGGACAGACAGACAGACAAACCATATATGGCTTGGCGGCCATTTTGGTCATGTGACCTTGACCCCATGAGCAAATTATGGTGTCCCCCATCCCATAGAGGCTCCATATGAAATTTGACTTCAATCGGCCCAACGGTTTTCCGAGGAGAAGCAGTTCAAAAATTTTCACATTTTTCGCCTCGGCGAGGCTATACTAAATGGAATGTAATATTTCGTAAGTTCATTGGTTAGATCTCATTGATATCTATCAGTATGCCAAAAATTGTTTAAATATTCCAAGCGGTTAAGTCACTATCACCAATTTTCACAAACGGGTTACGGACGGACAGACAGAATGACAGACTGACAGACTGACAGATTGACAGAATGACAGAATGACACGGTGATTTTAGGGCACTCTTAGAAAAAACCGACTTCAGTCGGTTGCTTTTTCTGCGGGTCGTGCAATATATGATGTACCTACACGGGTAGTTGCTCTTGTAGTTGATAAACTGCACTTTCCCGTGCCGACCCAGCTATAATTATACCCCGTCCAGATAATTTCCTTTAACACATATACAAATTTCCTGACACTTGGTGCACTTTGGAAACATAACTGGTAAAATTGCAGTAATTCTGAAGCTGCTGCTAGTGAACTAAGTGGGCCAGAAATCGCTAGTTTGGATGAGGCTGATTAAAATATATTACATTGTATCGTGGTCATCTTGTCTATAAGATCATATTTGCCTTTAGCAATTCAGAACCTGGATGTTGCCTTGATGCCTCGGATTATGTTTCTGTACAGCTCGTCATTTGCTAGTAGATTTGGTTTTCAGATTTTCAAGTTGGCCAACGTGGTAGCCATCTTGATATTCAGAAAAGAATGGTCCTTACAAGTCTGAATCTCCATGTCATCCCAATGCATCCCATCGAGTTTCTGCTCAATTCGACTTGATATGGTTTATGACCATTATGGAACAGAACGGAATAAGGTCAGCAATTCTTAATCTCCGTGTCGCCCAAATGCCTTGATCTGATGTTTGGTTCCGGAGAAGGCGGCCATCTTGGAAATCGAAACGGAACATCTTTAGCAAATCTGAATCTCCATGTCACCCCGATGCCCCCCCCCCCCCCCCCACCCCATCAAGTTTCAACTCGATCTGAATTCAGTTCCTTTAGAGCATTTCCATTGCCTTCATCGTCATTGCCTTCACTTCTAGATTGCTTAAATCACTCCGTTTCGAAATCCAAGATGGTCGCCATGGCGGCCATCTTGGATTTCGAAACGGAATGATTTTAGCAATCTAGAAGTGAAGGCAATGATCAGGAATCGATACAATTAAGCCGCCCTCCTCAGAGACACCGAAGGTAAAGAATCACTAGATCCTAAGTAACTAAACCCTAATGAGAATGCGAAAAGGACAGTTACTTTCCCACAAAATGGCCAAAGGCTATTCGAAATAAAAAGATATAAGCAATACATACATGCAAAGACGAATTATAACAATAATAAACCGCGACAGAAGAGCCGCCATTTAATCCGGTGAAAAGTATTTCCCTGGGGATCTTAAATCGATTTTCTGTAGCCACAATCCTGGCCCTTGGTTGTGTCGTAGTTTAGACAAATATTTTTTTTTCAGTCACCATGAATGATTTCTAACCTGTTAGTGCTTCATCTCCGAGAACATAAAATCAAACGTCTGCAGAGATGAACCAACGCTGAGGACTCAACAGCTTGAAATAACAGAAATGCTGGAGCAAAGGAATCCCCACAGTTAGATTCCGATGGGACCGACCAGAGACATAGCATCGCCCCGGTTTTGCAATGATAATTAACGTTCCCAACGGCACTGATGTTTCAAGCATTCATCAACTCATGTGTGACGAACAGCATAATTCATGCCTTTATTATCATCATACAAAATATGAACTCAATCCATCAAATGGTTTGGAAAATATGAGCACTAAAAACGTTAACATTAAAATTTGACCTTGGAGTCATGGGGCAGGGGCGGGGTTATGGCTGAATGAAACTTTTGATCTGTATCTATCATCATTCCAAATGTGAAGCAAATCCATCAAATTGTGCAGGAAATATGAGCTCTAAAAATTCTATGTCTGTGACCTTGACCTTGAGGTCAGGGGTGGGGGATTTGGCTGAATAAAACTTCGGACCTGAAACTATCATCGTACCAAATATGAAGCAAATCCATAATATAGTTTGGAAAATATAAGCTATTAACATATTTAAATTTGAAAATGTCTATGTCTATGACCTTGCCCTTGAGGTCATGTTCATCGGTGGGGGTACTGCTGAATATCACTTTGGACCTTTATCTAACATAGCACCAAATATAAACAGAATTCACCATACGGTTTAGAAAATATGAACCCTTGAAAAACAACGTTACAAATTTCTAAGTGTGTGACCTTGACCTTGAAGTCTTAGGCATGGGTAGGGCATTGCCAAATTAACCTTTGGACATTATCTATGATCAAAGCAAATATAAACCAAATCCTCGTACGGTTTGAAAAATACTAACTCTTTGAAAACTTTAACATTAAACATTTCTTAGTCGGTGACATTTACCTTAGGGTCATGGGCATGGGTGGGGTATTGTTGTAT
Source organism: Lucinisca nassula (assembly GCA_963580285.1). Taxonomy (NCBI): domain Eukaryota; kingdom Metazoa; phylum Mollusca; class Bivalvia; order Lucinida; family Lucinidae; genus Lucinisca; species Lucinisca nassula. The sequence goes on from OY757010.1 coordinate 76,947,318, forward strand.
GAATCTTTGGACCTACATCTATCATCGTACCAAATATTAACCAAATCAGTTGTAAAAGTTCATACTGTACCTGGCACAAATACCTTAATCTGAGTCTTTAACATTCTAAGTCTGTGACCTGGACCTTGAGGTCATAGGCTTGAATGGGGGATTGCTGAATAAAACTTTGCACCGATATATATCGTCATACCAAATATCAACCAAATCCATTGTATGCTTTGGAAGATATACGCTCTTAAATAATAAGGTTATATCTGGTACAAATAGCTTAACCTGAGTCTAAGTATATTACCTTGACCTTGAGGACATAGGCATCAGCTGGGGTATTGATGAATAAAATTGTGCACCTATCTATATCAGAATACCAAATATGAACCAAACCCGTCTTATACTTTGTAAGATATGAGATCTTAAATACATAATAAGGTTCTACCTGGGACAGCTACCTTAACCTGAGTCTTCAAAATTAAAAATGTCTAAGTCCATAGCCTTGACCTTCAGGTCATGGACATGGGTGGGGCTACTGCTGATTAAAACTTTGGACCTATATCTATCATCATCCAGAATCACATGGTTTGGAAAATATAATCTCTTAAAAGTTCAGGCTCTACCTGGTACAAAAACTTCAACCTGAGTCTAAACAGGATTACGTGCGTACGTACACACATTCGTACAGACGGACGCACATTCGAACGCACGTACCCACGGACGCACGTACGGAAAACCGAAAAAAATATATGCGGGGGCATAAAAACTCACTGTGTCTGATCTAGTTCAACTTTGTCTGCAATGCCATTTTAATGGTCGGGCATATGTATGTTCATTCCGCACAAACTACCCACGCTTCATTATTGTACACCTATTCTGCTGCCGTCGCTTTAAGTTTAAAAAATAATCAACATGTGACAAGGGTGTCTGAACTTCATAAGACTGCCAAAATGTTCTCGATTTCAACTACAGAAATGCGTTTTGCGTGGGTATAAACGTGAGCTTATACAACACATGCGTACGGGCCTCCATGGCCTAGCGGATAAGAGCGCTGACTCTTAATTATTAAGTCTCTCACCGCTGTGGTTCGAGCCTGGCTCGGGTCACATGTGAGACGCCATGTTCTGCTACGGGAGGTCAGATGGTTTTTCTCCGGCTATTCCGGTTTTCGCCCACGTCTGATTAACGATCGGCTCGATATGAGTGAAATAATCTTGAAAGTGCCGTAAAACAAAACAAAAACAAAACATATGCGTACGTACCCCTGCCTGTATTCCAGCAATATAACCATTGACATCATAGATAAGGATGGCCGAAGTGTCGTTGTTCTTCGAGTAGCGTTGGCCTTTGAAATGGGGGTTACCTGCCAAGAGAATAGCATGTATCATGGATGTAGTTGACAAGCCCTACTTGTTAAGTACGTTGCGCATTAACCCATTGTATACTGGTGGAATCTTCCATTGCTATATGTTGGTCAAGTCCATTTATAATTTATGGAGTGTCAGCTCTATGTTTTGTTTTTATTCTATGGTTAACGAAAAATCATGTAAGCAAATAGTGCAGGCCCTAATCAGACGCCTGCGAAAGGAAAAATCCATATTTGAATGGTTCGATTTGATAAATTAATGTTTCAAAGACTGATAAATAAATAGTGAAGTCTTTTAATCCGGTTCTGAAAGCTATGGCTTCAAAAGCAATGTGAAGCTACTTTTGGCTTTAACTCATTGTATACTATATACTTGCTATATGCTAGGCAAGTCCATTTGTCATATAAGGCCTATTTTTTTCGTTTTTATTCTATTTTGACGGACACGTCTGCTAGAAAATAGTGCAGGCCCTGATCTGCGGCGTCTGATTTTGCCAAGGAACCCCTTTAAGCGTTTCCCGGCTGCAATGGATTAATTCATAAAAAAAATCAAGAAAAGTCAATCTTCGAATGTTTCGATTTGAAAAAAAAATTAATGTTTTAAAGACTGGTATATAATTGCAATGTGTATTTCAATCCGGTTCTGAAAGCTTTGGCTTAAAAAACAATGTGAAGCCACTTTTGCCTTTAACCCATTGTATGCTAGTGAACTCTTCCATTACTATATGCTGGTCCATTTGTCATAATAAGGGGTGGTAGGCCTATTTTTTTTCCGTTTTTATTTTATTTTTGACGGAAACTTCTGTCGGCAAATAGTGCATGCCCTGATCAGACACTGCATTTTGCGGCGTATGATCTAGACCTGCACTGTTTGCCAAGGTACCCCTTTAGGAGTTTCCCGTCTGCAATTGGTTAAGTATGCATTCTTAACACCTGAGCCATGCAGCAAAAAAAGATCAGCCTGCGTGTCTCAGCATCTTAGTGTTTGCTGCTTGATTTGTGAAGGCAATTTTTCTCGTGACAGGGTTCAATTATTAAGAAATGGAAATATCTGTTATGTATTATGGTTTTATGACCCAGCCAACAGCTAAGGTCATGTCGGGCCGGTCATTTATCTTCACTGTTCCTGTATGGACACAGTGAGATCACCACGACACTAACTGACAACAGCCGGTGGGTCAACGGCCGAGACCTCAAGCAACTGAAACCAAAAGCAGCAGAACGCCCGGCAGTAATAGATACACTTTGACCCAACCTCCCACAAAGCAATGAAATGCACATAGGATTTATGTTTGGCAGAAGATTGAATGGTGATCAGAGTCCAGTTGTTCAAAACTATAACGACATCGCTGGTTAACGTATCGCCAAAACGTCGGTCGTTGAATATGGCAATTTTACTGCTATTTTGCTGTAAAAATGTGAGCAGCTTTTGCAACTGCAAAAGCTGCTCACATTTTTCAGCAAAAATAGCAGAGTATAAGATTTTGTTCTTGCTAGAATAGTTAACAATCTGACTACTAACGAGCTCGTTTAACTAAACGGATGTTTACAATAAGTGGGTCCAGATTTTGACTTGGGTAACAGAATCCATCTCACCTCCACATGTAGTCCCTGGAGCCATATTCACCCATCCAGCGGCCTGGGCATCCGCACGTGTTCTGGGTAACTCAGCGTAGTTGTAGGAGCTAAAAGGATTCACGCCCCATGTCACTGAAATATAGGCCAAAACAGGACTTTCTCAGAAATGAATAAGATAAAAAAGTTGTTGAAATACTGAACAAAACATGCAAAACAAGGCTTTGAAAGAAATGTACATGCAAAATTTATAGATCTTGTTTTAGCTTGAATTTGTACATTATGAAATTAAACTGCGGTAAGGCCCAAAGGCGCGTGTGAACGTGGGTATGTCCTTAGCCAAGCGCAATATAGTGAAAACAGTTGCACATGTCTATATTTTTTTTGTATATCTGTCAACGCTAAAACGCATGTTGAAAATTAGAAACCAGGCCCCGAGGTAATAAAACGTTATTCATACTCAACTCACGTGAGCATGTTATTTGTCCTGTTCATAATTTTAAAATGCCAAGAATTGTTAGCATTTTAAAATTTACAAACATGACAATTGGTAATCTCTGCTGATCAGTGTAGGACGGTGATTTGGCTAATTTGTTTGTATTTTCCTTTTTTGAGCCAGACTGATGTTCAAATGAGTTGGTCAAGGAAAATAGTTCTATATTCTTGGGGCCAGGTGATAGAAAAGATATGAACCCGATTTTAGCTTGCTCTTTGCAAAATAATAACCCACGCAACCATTAATGATCAGCTTGATTCATATATGGCGAACAGAATATACCACCCAATTGATTTGAACTGGTTCATTTTCACTTTTAAAAGTGGCTCGCAAATTTCAATTGTTGTAAGTTTTACAAAATGCCTTGTACTTTTACGCGCAAACAAGGTGGATCCAGATCAGACGCCGCATGCTGCGGCGTCTGATCTGGGTCCACATTGTTTGCAAATGTCTAAAAATGAGACGCAAGGCATATATGGGATAATTTGTTTCAATTACGTCTCATCCTACGTCGTGTCCTACACTGATCTGTATAGTGGTTGGTCAGTTGTGTCTGAATGACCGCTGACCATTACCATTTGACGTTAGTTGCTCAACGAAGCGTTAGAGACGGCCGTCATTGTTTGACGTTTTCATTTCCTGAAAATACTGTATTTATACTGTAAGGATAGTATGTCTCCAACATGTGGAAAGAGACTGGAGATCTTATAATTAACAAGTGAGTAATGTAAATGCATTATTAATACTAGCACAATACTCAATTACTTTTTTGTTTTTTGGTAAGCTTATTCATGTACGTTATAGACGCTACAAACGCTAGAAATCAAGAAAAAATCTTTATGATGGAAATACAGTAAAATTCCTATATTAAGACCACCTTTGGGACTGTTCAAAAGTGGTCTTAAGACCACTTTTGAACAGTCCCAAGGATGGTCTCTTATTAGGAGACACTGGATCTATAAAACTCAAAGAAAGAATAACTGGAACATTCTCAGCAAGCTTTTAACTCTTGTCCTGCTGAATATTTTAATCTGCCACACCAACTATTGATTATCAACCAATCAGATTACTTGATTTAAATTATTGCAACAAATTCACAATCCGAATGACAAACAATGTAGATCCTGATCAGATGGCTTCTTCAGAAGCCATCTGATCTGGATCTACATTGTTTCAAATATAAGGCATATCCGGGCTCAGCATGGCAAGGGTTAAAACGCAGATTTAGTCTTAATTTTAGGTGGTCTTAATAGCCGAATTTTACTGTTTAAGGATTTCTTTAGTGTCAGTTTAACATGGCATGGTGCTTCCACGCAGAGCTGAAACCGACCGCACATGAGTACTGGTAATTTTTAAACCGCTTAGAAGGGTCTTAAGCCTGCCCAGGCAAAATGTTGCAAGTCCGTGCATATAAACCCTATTGGTTTGATTGGGATGTAATTTCATCTCAATGCCTTGTAAAAGTCCCACAATTTGGGGAGCAATGTCTCCAAAATGACCTAAATGGTGTTTACAGGGACGTTAAACCTCAAATCAAACAAACAAAACATGTCATGTCATGTCATATAGGAACAATGAGGCAGATGGTGAATCCACGACAAACTGTGGCACCACGGTAGACAGTGGCACCACGCCAGACTGTGAACATACTATGTTTGCAAGACTGCAGTATTTTGGCAATGTCTTATACATGTTTATGTAAAACTGAATTAGTGAGTAACGGCGATTCCAACAGCTACAGCATTTCTGACAATTTGCCCAGTGAAGAAACAGCCATATAGTCTGACCAGAGACTTATCTTGCTGCGTGAAGGAACATTGGGCCCTTAGCTATCCTTAGAGCGCACAGCGAAGACTCTGATCAGACTGCGCGGATGCGCAACCTGATCTGAGCCTTCGTTGGGCGCACTTGTAAATTGTAGGAAATCCTGTGCCCCGGTTCGTCCATGTAATGAACTCTCCTGCATACCATACTTTATAAAGAGGGAACATGCGTTTGCATGAGTATATGTTGCTCTTATTATTTCTGCTCTAAATCATACACTTTGGGTACTCATTGGGGCGGTGCTAACGAGCTCATACAGTATAAATTGGAAGAGGTATAAAATGTATTAACCCTTGTCCTGCTGAGCCCGGATATGTCTGATCTTTCAAACAATGCAGATCCAGATCAGATAGCTTCTGAAGAAGCCATCTGATCAGGATCTTCATTGTTTGTCATTCATTTTATGAATTTGTTGCAATTATTTGCATCAAGTAATCTGATTGGTTGATAATCAGTAGTGGGTGTGGCATATATGAATATTCAGCAGGACAAGGGTTAAAACGGCAAAAGTCATCAGAAAAACGACAGGTTTGGAGATATGGGCGAATGCAATTATGGACTTTATTTCTTCCAATTTGGTTGCCTTTTTAATATTATAAAATATGTTTCTTGATATTTCAGGACCAATAAAACGAATCGCTTAGGCCCAAAAGCACTTTCTATATGTGTTGACCCTACAGTCTGTGATTGTGCAGTTGCGGTTATTACCTATAGACCGCAGTGTTTATAAAGGACCAGATTCTAACACAGAGCGCCTATATAGGCAATGGAAAATAACTGTGTTTTATTCTGCAACAAATCACGGCTCGGAAGAGCGTGACGAATGACTTCATTAAAACCTAGTTCGATTTCCTTGACGATAGACGGTGTAATGTCATTTTCTCGCATCGAAAACGGTTGAAAAGGATATAAATGCATGTGTTTCATTTTGGCGGGGTTTCTTCTTACAATGGCGAAAAGTTGTGAGATTTTGAAGGAAATTACTGCCGATTGTCAGCGTGTTAGAATCGAAATAGATCAGCTCTAGTCTGTGATTTGTTGAGTAATAAATCACAGTTTGTCGGTCAGTTGAAAGCAGACAAACTCGCGCGCTACGCGCACGTGTACTTTAAAATTGACCTCCAAACTGATTTATTGCTCAACAAATCACATTTAGAGCTGATCTATTTCTTAAATAATATATTAGACAATTTTATCAACTAAAATATCATTCCTATGACATCAAAAATGTCATTGTCGTTATTTCAGGATGTTATTACAACTCGTCGCTGTTGTGATTTTAACCATAGTCACGGGCGGACAAGCTCAGCGTGATAAAGACAAAAACCAGAAAGATTTCTCGGGAACACAGCAAAGACAAGGTCCTGGTAAGTACATGCAGTATCCAGATCACTTAACGCAGCAGTTTCCAAGTGCACATTAACCATGTTAACCCTTGTCCTGCTGAATATTTAAATATGCCACACCCACTACGATTATCAACCAATCAGATTACTTGACGCAAATGATCTGAATGACAAACAATGTAGATTCTGATCAGATGGCTTCTTCAGAAGCCATCTGATCTGGATCTACATTGTTTGAAAGATAAGGCATATTCTGGCTCATTAGGACAAGGGTTAAGACCTTAGTATCTTTCATGTGTGTGAGGCATGGTTGGAAAATACGTCCCGAGGGCTACTGTCAGGTATCACGGAACTTGCCGAGAGATCGCGAAGGAAGGATTTTTTTCTGTCTGCCCCGCACATCTATGACAGATTCTCGTTCCTGCATAGATTTTTTTTTTTTTTTTGCAAAGGCTTACTTGAAATTAATATTTAAATTTATGTAATGTTGGATGTTACCTGATGCTCGGTATCTGGTCGGGCTCATCGGAGTTAAACTGATGCCACGGTTTTATTTGCCTCCAGCATTTGAGTGTTTTCTTGCTGTCGAGTCCTCACCGCTGTTTCATCTCTGTGGTTATTTGAGTTTTTGTGTTCTTGGCGATGTTGTACTGATGCGTTAGGAAGCCTTCATGTTTATTTGTCTAAACATCGCGACGAAAGTAAGGGCGAGGATTTCGGCTGCGTAAAATCGATTACATAAACTGCAAAACATGTGCAGATTATGACTTACGAGGTCCAAGTACCTCTTACCATGCTTACAGGGACAGGAAAAGCCAACTGATGGACGTCTGATTACAATTCGCTTCCACACAAACAATTAATCAAAGCCCTGAAGCACTGCAGTTGTTCGGTACGCCTGAAAATACTGTTACATGTAATTGTATTCAGAATGATATTGCCTGGTGTTAACTGAGAACAAAATGTATCCAAATTCATTCCCTCGAACGAATTGTTTAAAACCTGAATCTATTACAGTTTTAATGTATTTATCTGACACTCTTGTACACTAGAATCGCCCCTGACCATCGGGGCTTGGAGAAATAGATTGGCTACATGGTGCTTCCACGTAGAGCTGAAACTGACCACACATGAGTACTGGTAAACCGCTTAGAAGGACTAAGCCTGCCCAGGCAGAGTGGTGTGAGTCAGACCGTCCAATGCATATAAGCATTTTGGTTCCATTGGGCGACAGGGCTTGAGATGTCTTTTCATCCCAATGTCGGGTAAAAGTCCCACAAAATTGGACTCAACGTCTCCAAAATGACATAAATAGTGTTGACGGGGACGGTAATCATCATTTCAAACAAAACAAAACACTAAAATAAATATTGAATGAAAAATCGATTGTAATCAGATACCCATCAAATGGCGTTTCTGTCCCCGTAAGGGGTAATATTTCCGTAAGGGGTAATCGAGCCTCGTAAGTCATAATCGGCACAAATTTTTAAGCCTCTGGAACAAATATTGGGGAAATTTTGCAGCTTTCGTATATCAACATGGAAATAGTTCGAATTACGTCTTATTTGACATGTTAGATAAGTTTGAATAGCTCGGTAGCTGAATGCCTTTATTTGGCACTAGAAAACAAGTCGAAACAGAAATATCTGACTACCTTCCTCCGGGAGAAATTAAATTAAAACTCGACCGCCACGTCTATCTTTCCTGATGCAGAAATGAAAGTTGCTGAGAACAGCATTTCCCGACTTTTCAAAATATGTTTACAAAGTTGATTAAAAACCATAAATCGGGAACACACACCTATTTGATGACACCTTTGAAGTCTTGTAAGTCCTAGCCTGAATTTCCGTTAGGATTTTGAGTGCATAATCGCCGACTACCCCTTACGAGTCTACTAGGCGTGTATGTATGTCAATATCAGACCCGGCGTCCGATCTGGGTCTAAAAGATTTGTTTATAGCACATGTAAATTCGTTAAACTTATCACAGTTGGCACCCTTATTAATGGAAATGGGCCACCCCAAAAGATATTGGGTGGAAGATTGTATGCGTCATATACGGGTTAATTCGGTCAGCAGCAAACCAAATAGTTAAATCATTACGCAAAACTTTTTTTTTTGGTTAGACACGTGTTATTTTTGTTCCCTTTGACTTTCAGAGTGTGATCTCCCAGTTGATGTTGGCACGTGCTCCGGACAGTTTAATCGCTACTACTACGACCCAGCATCCGGAACCTGCAAGCTATTTAGTTACACCGGCTGTGGCGGAAACCTTAACAATTTTGAAAACATGAGGGAATGTAATCGTCGCTGCATCTGTTCTAGACCTGTTGCTTCCGGTCCTTGCAACCAGCAAAATGTCAGATATTTCTACAACAAAGCGACTAAACTGTGTCAGGTTTTCATCTATGGTGGTTGCAACGGAAACAACAATAATTTCCAATCAGAGGAGGTATGCCATGACGTGTGTAAGAAATATGACGTACCACAACGCTGCACGAGACGACCAGAGTACGGCACGTGCACAAATTCCACGGAAAGGTATTACTATGATCACAATTGTGGTTGCTGTCAGACATTCCAGTACAGCGGGTGCGACGGGAATAACAACAATTTCGACTCAGAACAACAATGTATGAATAAATGCTCGGGGCTAGATACGCCCACCGCATCTATCACGAGCTCAACGGCAACAATAAGGGTTCCTGACGTACTGCCAGACAGATGCACACAGAGCAAAGCCGAAGGGCCATGTAATTCTAAAATCATGCGATATTATTACGACAGAAAGCTCAATAGATGCGAGTATTTCCTATGGGGTGGGTGTGGTGGCAACACCAACAACTTTCGGTCACGACGATTTTGTGTACAGACATGCGTGCAGTAGATTCATAGACTTGGAACATTTCTCATCAACAATCCGCGAAACTGAATAATTATGAATGCCCAGCGAAGACTCAGATCACGGCAGGCACATGACGTAATTCTGACGTCACATCAACGTCAGAACAACGTCATGACGTTTATGCGACGTCATATCAACGTCGGTGCAACGTCGTGACGTTGCACCGACTTTGATTTGACGTTGCCCTAGCGACGTGTGCCTGCTGGGATCAGACTGCGCGAAACCTCACAGTCTGAGCTGAGTCGTCGCTGGGTTCAGTGTCTTGTTTGTGTGTGTTGAGGTTTTACGTCCCCGTCAACACTATTTAGGTCACTTCCGATTTCGTTGGTCTTTTACCCGACATTGAGATGTCATCCCATACCCTACTGCCCAAATAAACCTCTAGGGTTTAGGGAGCGGTCCTACTCGCACCACTTAGACCTTCTAAGCGGTTGACTATGACCAGTACTCAAGTTCGGTCGGTTTCAGCTCTGCGCGGACGCACCTTGCAGCCCAGTCTTTTTCCCAAAGCTCCGATGGGCGGGGGTGCAGTGTTTCTTCAGGTCATTAAAAGGATATAATCATGCCCAAGATAAAGCTTAAAATAAATTATTTTAGACTAACATTTTTGATAGTTTCATTTTAGACCAAGCAAATGAATCATAGATCATGTGTGCTTCTTAGAACCTTGAGGCGGTCCTAATACTCGCAACTTAAATATATTGAGGAAAATGATGTAAACCCTTGTTATCACCACTTTACTCTGTATAAAGTAGGGTTTACAAGAGTGCTAACTTCATGGACGTGTTAACGTGATGTAGATAGACAGTGAGTGCTTTGGCCGGTATATTGACCGATATCTGGTTCGTTTTTGTTGTCTTATTACATTTTCGCAATTGTGTGTTGGCGTATAAAAGTTCTCATGCAGCTGACTAAGTGTCATAAATAAGCCTTATCATCACAGTGTATGTCGATTCAGGAAAACAAGAGACCCATGTGTCACTTCGCTCACCAGAGGTCATGTGGTTTATACCATATACAGGCTTGATGCCCATCTTGGTCATATGACAACAAAAGGCCACCATGCAATCAGTAAAATCCACTGTCATGCCTTTTTTCCATACAATTATCTATGTGACCAAATTTGACCCTGACGTAAAAACAGGTCAAGGTCAACCAAAGGTCATCATTTGAACAAAATTGGTAGGGTCCGAGCCCCCGATGCTGCATACCAAGTTTCAAGGTCATCGGCCATTTGGTTCCTGAGAAGAAGATTTTTTTAAGGTTTTTACTTTATATGGGCATGGCAGCCATATTGATCATGTGACCCAGTCCTTAGGAACAAACGTTCATTCCACCTTCCCATAGAAGCTCCATTTGTAATTTGGTTTCAATCAACCTAGCAGTTTGAGTAGAGAAGAAGATTAATATACTGAATCTGAGCCATCCAGGACAAAGGTCAGCAAATAACCCTGACCTTTGAAGTTGAAAAACTTCCATTCAACTGATTGCAAATATCATTTCTGATGCCACAGGTTACCATGCAATCAGAAAAATCCACTGTTTTGCCCTTTTTCCAAACATATGTCTATGTGACCATATTTGACCTTGACGTAAAATAGGTCAAGGTCAATCAAAGGTCATCATTTGAACAAACTTGGTAGGGCCCGACTCACCGATGCTTCATACCAAGTTTCAAGGTCATCGGCCATTTGGTTCCTGAGAAAAATATTTTTAAAGGTTTTACAATATATGGGCATGGCGGCCTTATTGGTCATGTGACCCAGTCCTTACAAACAAACTTTCCTTTCCCCTTCCCAGAGAGGCTCCACATGTAATTTGGTTTCAATCGACCCAGCAGTTTAAGTTGAGAAGAAGATAAAAATACCGATTCTGAGCCTTCCCGGACAAAGTTTAGTAAATGACCTTGACCTTCGGAACTGACAAAATTCCATTCAGCTGCGTGCAAATATCATTTCTGATGCCACTAGCTACCATGCAATCAGAAAAATCTACTGTTTTGCCTTTTTCCATACAAATGTCTAAGTGACCATATTTGACCTTGACGAAAAACAGGTCAAGGTCAACCAAAGGTCATCATTTGAACAAACTTGGTAGGGCCCGAGTCCCCGATGCTGCATACCAAGTTTCAAGAACATCGGCCATTCGGTTCTTGAGAAGAAGAATTTTTTAAAGGTTTTTACCATATATGGGCATGGCGGCCATATTGGTCACGTGACCCAGTCCTCACGAACAGACTTTCGTTCCCCCTTCCCACAGAGGCTCCATATGTAATTTGGTTTCAAATGGCCGAGTAGTTTCAGAGAAGATGTTGTTTGAAAATGTTGACGACGACGACGACGGACGGCGGACCAATGCCTATACTATAAGCTCCCCCGGAGCCTTCGGCTCTGGTGAGCTAAAAAAAGCAGGTTACTGGTTACCAGCCCAGTTACTGCTACATGTACTTGATAGGCACATGCAGAACTCGTGTGGTATGCGACAGCTAGCAGACTGCATTTCCAAACGATTTTCTTTTTCAGAGAGAATATACATATATTGTCGTCAGCCTAGATTTTAATGTTTGTTTTGTCTTGCGCTGGCTCTATTATTCCCGATTTAGGTGTTCGGTATTTCGTCGAGTCTTTCTTAACCCTTATCCATTTCTGACTGTCAACCGATCAAATTACTTGACATATTGTATTCATTTGAATTCGAAAACTGAATGACAAACAGTGTAGAGCCTAATCAGATGGCTTTGGTCTGATCTGGATCAACACTGTTTGCAAAGATAGGGGTTGTCATGTTCAGCAGGACAAGGATTAACCCATTAGCGCAATCATAGGGGCTTGAATCATGAAAAAAAAAATGATTTTTTTTTTTCCAATTTTTTATTATTCAAGCCCCTATGGCGCAATAATAACTTTGGACACACTTCCTGTTCCTACTTACCCTTGCACCTCGGAGTAACTGAAGTATGAGATGTCTCATCTGGATTTACACTATTTGCAAAAGTATCTGTACCGGGTGAAATGGATAACATTAACGCGTTTAGTTAGTTTTTAAGTACCATTTTAAGAAATTTCCATATTTATACAAACCGTGTAGAAGGGTATAGAACCTGAAAAAAGTCCAGAGAACGGGGCACTAATATAAGTTACATTGTCAGCTGACGGTCAGCTAATTCACGCTAGGCGCAAATGCGTTAAATGTGGAGAATAAACAAAGGAACTTATATGTGAAAAACAACAACAACAACAAAACATCAGTGAGCACCTACAATAAAACCTATGCTGATGGTCAACTATTGGAACGCTAACAACAAATGCGTTAACAAAGGGCCAGTATCACAAACTTGTATGAGAGAAAAAAAACACCAGGGGCCAGTTATTCAAAGCATCGTTACCTTAACGAGCTCGCTAGTGGTCAAATTGTTTACTCTTCTAGCAAGTACAATATTGTAAATTTTGGTATTTTTGCTGAAAAAATGTGAGCAGCAAAAGCTGCTCACATTTTTTTCAGCAAAAATTTCAGCATATTTGCCATATTTAATGATCAAAGTTTTAACGATATGTTAACTAACGACGTCGTTAGTTTTGAACAACTGGCCCCAGTAAGCTAACGCACGCTAACCACTACAATAAAACCTGTGCGAAGACTCGGATCAAGGTGCCCAGTCAAGTTTCTCAGCTTGTGGGGGGGGGGGGCATTTTCTTTCGTTACTAACATATAGCTGCAACTGTACTTCCTGAATCAGCAGGACCGTTCCGTTTTATAACTGAAATTAAAATAGGGTTCTTACCTCGCAGGTCATTCCATTTCGTTTCTGAAAGATAATGATAATGCGTTGTTATATTAGTAACGCATGAGAATTCGATTAAGGAAGTGGTTTGCTCAATATGATCAGATCAGAGTCTAGAAGAAAAAAAGCTAAGAAACTCAGTGCTTTCACAGAGGCATGGTTGAGTAACAAACTGACAACTTTTATTTTAACTATATAGAAGTGGACCAGACGCATTGCGGTCAATTGGGAATCGTGTATATTGAACAAAAAATGTAACAAAACATGACCTGCTATAGACTTTCGGATGAGTCTATAAACCCAGGTCCCGTCTCCGTATGACCTTAGCTGTTGATGGGACGTAAAATCAAACACCCACTCACTCATGACCTGCTACTAGAAAATACAAACCTCGTTCAATCAACGTTTTGACTTCCATTCGTACTTGTCAAATCACAGAACAGATTGCTCAGGAATTAACAGAGACAAACAGGTTCAGTAAAATGAGCCATTTTGGAAAGTACAAGATGGGATAGTGAGATTAGTAAATATAACAAGAGGGCCCACAGGGCCCTTAATCGCTCATCTGAGAAAAAGTGTCTCTAGTACATTCCTGGCCCAAGGGCTATACTAGGTGAAGCTTCATACCAAATATCAAATACCTGAGCCTTGTGGTTTCAGAGATGAAGATTTTTAAATATTTTCCCTATATAAGCCTACCAAAAACCGAAGGGCCCTGGGGATGGGGGCATTTTTGGCCACAGGGCTATAATATGAACAATCTTGGTAGAAGTCCACTAGATGAAGCTTCACACCAAATATCAAAGATCCGAGCCTTGCGGTTTCAGAGAAGAAGATTTTTAAAGATTTTCCCTGTATAAGCCTATGTAAAACCAAAGGCCTCCGGGGCAGGGGCATTTTTGGCCCCAAGGCTATAATTTGAACAATCTTGGTAGACGTCCACTAGATGAAGCTTCACACCAAATATCAAAGATCTGAGCCTTGCGGTTTCAGAGAAGATTTTTAAATATTTTCTCTGTATAAGCATATGTAAAACCAAAGGCCCCCGGAGCGGGGGCATTTTTGGCCCTAGGGCTATAATTTGAAAATCTTGGTAGAAGTCCACTAGGTGAAGCTTCCCACCAAATATCAAAGACCTGGGCCTTTTGGTTTTAGAGAAGAAGATTTTTAAAGATTTTCCCTATACAAGCCTATGTAAACCAAAAGGCCCCCGGGACGAAGCATTCCTGGCCTAAGGGCCATAAATTAAACAATCTTGGTAGAGGTCCACTAGCTGAAGCTTCATACCAAATATCGAAGACCTGGGCCTTTCGGTTTCAGAGAAGAAGATTTTTAAAGATTTTCCCTGTATAAGCCTATGTAAAAACAAAGGCCCCCGGGGCGGGGGCATTTTTGGCCCTAGGGCTAGAATTTGAACAATCTTGATAGAGGTCCTCTAGGTGAAGCTTCACACCAAATATCAAAAACCTGGGCTTTGTGGTGTCAGAGAAGCAGACTTTAAAAGATTTTCCCTATATAAGCCTATGTAAACACAAAGGCCCCTAGGGCGGAGGAATTTTTGGCCCTAGGGCTATAATTTGAACTATCTTGGTAGGGGTCCACTAGATGAAGCTTCACACCAAATATCAAAGATCTGAGCCTTGCGGTTTCAGAGAAGAAGATTTTTAAAGATTTTCCCTGTATAAGCCTATGTTAAACCAAAGACCCCAGGGGCGGGGGCATTTTTGGCCCCAGGGCTATAATTTGAACAATCTTGATAGAGATCCATTAGGTTAGGCTTCACACAAAATATCAAAGACCTGGGCCTTGTGGTTTCAGAGGAGAAGATTTTTAAAGATTTTCCCTATATAAGCCTATGTAAACCCAAAGGCCCTCGGGGCGGGGGCATTTCTGGCCCAAGGGCCATTATTTGACAATCTTAGTAGAGGTCCACTAGATGAAGCTTCATACCAAATATCAAAGACCTGGGCCTTTCGGTTTCAGAGAAGAAGATTTTTAAAGATTTTCCCTGTATAAGCATATATAAAACCAAAGGCCCCCGGGGCGGGGGCATTTTTGGCTATAAGGGCTATAATTTGAACAATCTTGGTAGAGGTCCACTAGGTGAAGCTTCACACCAAATATCAAAGACCTGGGCCTTATTGTTTCAGAGAAGAAGATTTTTAAAGAGTTTCCCTATATAAGCTTTTGTAAACCCAAAGGCCCCCGGGGCGGGGGCATTTCTGGCCCAAGGGCCATAATTTGAAAAATCTTGGTAGAGGTCCACTAGATGAAGCTTCATACCATATCAAAGACCTGGGCCTTTCGGTTTCAGAGAAGAAGATTTTTAAAGATTTTCCCTGTATAAGCCTATGTAAAACAAAAGGCCCCCGGGGCGGAGGCATTTTTTGCCCTAGGGCTATAATTTGAACAATCTTGGTAGAGGTCCACTAGGTGAAGCTTCACACCAAATATCAAAGACCTTGGCCTTGTGGTTTCAGAGGAGAAGATTTTTAAAGATTTTCCCTACATAAGCCTATGTAAACCCAAAGGCCCCCGGGCCGGGGGCATTTCTGGCCCAAGGGCCATAATTTGAACAATCTTAGTAGAGGTCCACTAGATGAAGCTTCATACCAAATATCAAAGACCTGGGCCTTTCGGTTTCAGAGAAGAAGATTTTTAAAGATTTTCCCTGTATAAGCATATATAAAACCAAAGGCCCCCGGGGCGGGGGCATTTTTGGCTATAAGGGCTATAATTTGAACAATCTTGGTAGAGGTCCACTAGGTGAAGCTTCACACCAAATATCAAAGACCTGGGCCTTATGGTTTCAGAGAAGAAGATTTTTAAAGAGTTTCCCTATATAAGCTTTTGTAAACCCAAAGGCCCCCGGGGCGGGGGCATTTCTGGCCCAAGGGCCATAATTTGAAAAATCTTGGTAGAGGTCCACTAGATGAAGCTTCATACCATATCAAAGACCTGGGCCTTTCGGTTTCAGAGAAGAAGATTTTTAAAGATTTTCCCTGTATAAGCCTATGTAAAACAAAAGGCCCCCGGGGCGGAGGCATTTTTTGCCCTAGGGCTATAATTTGAACAATCTTGGTAGAGGTCCACTAGGTGAAGCTTCACACCAAATATCAAAGACCTTGGCCTTGTGGTTTCAGAGGAGAAGATTTTTAAAGATTTTCCCTACATAAGCCTATGTAAACCCAAAGGCCCCCGGGCCGGGGGCATTTCTGGCCCAAGGGCCATAATTTGAACAATCTTGGTAGAGGTCCACTAGATGAAGCTTCATACCAACTATCAAAGGACTGGGCCTTGCGGTTACAGAGAAGAAGATTTTTAAAGTTTTCATTTTAAAAATTTATTTTTAGCTCCTGTGACCTAGATGTGCAATGGACCGGAACCATTCGAACAACTTTGAAAGGGGGCCACCTAAGGATCATTCCTGTGAAGTTTGGTTAAAATCCAATCAGTGGTTTAGTAGGAGATGTCATTTGAAGGAAAAGTTTACGCACGCCCACACGCACACACGCACGACGGACGACGGACAAAAAGTGATCCCAAAAGCTCACCTCGTCACTACGTGGCAGGTGAGCTAAAAAGAGACTAGAAGTGGGTGAGAAGAATGGTTTAAACACTCAACAATTATATACTGGCTGTATACAGCCTTAAGAGGTGCAGGTAACCAACTTCTTCCTTGAACGCTTCATGGGCTGGCTAGCATATAACTGACTCGGTGGAAGAAAGGAGTACTTATAAAAATCTTTGAAGTATGGAATTGGCGGAAGGTCATGGAATGGCATTTACTGGACACACGGGTGTTGGGCTATATACTTTGAGGGATTAAACTCCGTGTCCGATCTGGCCCCCACCCAGACAGGCTGTCGGTGTCAATTAGTAGCATTTTGCCATTATCCGTGCCCTCTACAGTTTGATAAACGGTCGTATCGACTGCAAATAATCGGACATGTGATACATTTGTTCAGATAGGTCGTTTATGTAGACGAGGAACAGGATGTGGCCCGGGATAGAGCCCTCAGGTACTCCTGAGTGAGTGAGTGTTTGAGTTTTATGTTCCACCAACAGCTAAGGTCATACGGAGACGGGACCTCGGTTTAAAGACTCATCCGAAAGTCTTAAGAAGCCCGGGATCGATCCTGCGATCCATGGTTTACAAGGCGAGTAGCGTAACCACTACACCACGTAGGCTTCGGAGGTACTCCTGATGTGACCGGGAGCGCTCCCAATTTCTCCCCTTCAAGAGTACTGACTGTGACCGATTACCCACGAAGGTCCGAATCCAGTCCAGTACCTTACCACTGATACCACACCGGTGAAGTTTCCAAAGGTGCTTTGAGTGATTAACTTTGCCAAAGGCCTTTGAATAATCCATCAGTACTAAATCAGTTGGTTCGCAGATTAGCAACAATTTTTAAAATTTTAGATATAGAAGCAGAATGTATTGGACTATCCAAGCAACAAACACAAAAGTGCTGATCAGCCTGTGTGCGACTGCGCAGGATGATCTTCACCTTCCTTTGTTGTTCGCAAAATGATACGACGTGGCAAATGCTATCATTTGTTGTAGAAAGTAAATGTACTTTGAATCCTGATCTTTTCGGCCAACACCCTATTCATGGAGCCCTAGGTTTGTGTTTGAATCGATGTTTAACGACCTCGTCAACACTATGTCATTTTAGAGACGTTGCTTCCAATTTTGTGGGACTTTTACCCGACATTGGGATGAAATTACATCTCAAGCCCCACCACCCAAAAGACACGAATAGGCTTATACATATTGAACGGTCCAACTCACACCACTTTGCCCGGGCAGACTTAGTCCTTCTAAGCGGTTTACCAGTACTCATGTGTGGTCAGTGTCAGCTCAGCGTGGAAGCACCATGCAGTCCAATCTATTTCCCCAAGCCCTGATTGGAGTGGGGGGGGGGGTGGGGGGGAAGGCGACGGACCCTAGGTACAAATGCGCTAAACGATACTTACGGTCTACAAAGCTATCCACAACAAATCCGCTTGCCAACACAGGCAAGAAAAGTGCTAACCAGCCATGTGCCGTCGCCATTGTTTAGTGACAACTGAACGATTGCCTTTGACCTTCTTGCAAAAGATTGGGACAAGATAAGACGTGTTGATTGTAAAGGTGTCCGTTGCCTTTGTCGACCAACCAAAGTTCTGTTGTCCTTCCACTTTCACGGTACCTAGACTACCGTAAAACTCCTAAAAATTGGGACACCTTGAGGACTTGCCGTAATTCTTCTAAAATGTTGACAAATTTGTTTCACGATCCAGCAAGAAGTACAAAAAGTGCAGATGTAATGGCAAACAGTGCAGACCCTGATCAGACTGCTTCAGGAGCAGTCTGATCATGATCTGCACTGTTTGCTTAGGCCTGTCTGTCCCAATACTCAGGATCATTACGGTAATATAAGCGCAGACTTGGTAACGCAAATGGGATTCTAGCTTTATCTAAGTCTTTGTTACATTCATGCACGTGACTACTTTTCTAACCGGATGTTAACTGGTAAAAGGTAAAGGAGCGCTGTGGGGTGAACGGGTTATTTAAGCCGCAACTAATCACGAGGCACATCATTTGACAAAGGGGAGTCAGAACAACGTTGTTGGCACACGCCAGACAAAGAAATCTTAACCTTAACCAGGGGGATATAACCCAGGTTATCCTACCCAGGAATAGGATATAAATCGAGGATATCACCGTTTTATGGCCATGCACTGGTTGAACGCCGTCGTTAAGTTTGACGTCACTGCGCGTAGAGTGACGTAAAAAGCTCCGCATTATTGTCATCAAAATATGGTGGGCGTCCTGCATTATGAAAAGCAAGAGGGTCATGATGGCCCGGGATCGCTCACCTGAGACCAAGACGTTTTATAGCTTATGGAAGTAAAGGCGTTACTAGTTAAAGGGCATGTGGACCAAAGATTTTTTTTCTATTTTTTATTTATTTATTTATTTATTTTTTTTTGAGGCCAGCTTTCTCATTGGAGTAGGACCCTTTTAGCAACATTAGAGGAACACTTCTATGGAATTATTTTGAAAAAAAAGAGCCATTGGCCTAGATGTTGTTTAAAGATTTTGTTATTTTCAACTCTGGCAGAACAATTTTAGCAATTTCGCCAAAGATGCATAAGTTGAACACCCTGTGAGTTTATTTTGAAATCTGGGCCCAGCAACTGTTCTAGCAAGTTAAATATGTAAAATGTTGGTATTTTTGCTGAAAAATGTGAGCAGCTTTTGCATCTGCAAAAGCTGCTCACATTTTTTCAGCAAAAATATTAGCATATTTGCCATAATAAATGATCAAAGTTTTAACGATACGTTAACTAACGACGTCGTTAGTTTTGAACAACTGGCCCCAGGCCTTTAACTGACCCAAAAGGAGATGTCGTTTAAATGTTTTTTTTTTTTTGTTTTTTTTTTTGTTGATTTTTATTTAGCTCTGGAGGCCATTTTATTCAGCAAAACCAGAATCAGAATTGTTACTCTAACCAAAGAGGTAAACTTAGCTACACAATCCTCAGCACCTTCAGCTAGCGAAATAATTGAATCGGGAAGGGCATTCCAGCCAAAATGGTTCGGGGGAAAAACGATTCTTTATAAATGTCAGTTCTTGCAGTAAGGGTCTGAAACGCCATCGAATGGTGCTTTCTGCAGTGCTTAGCTGGGGGGACAAGGTCATCTGTTGGAATGCTGGCAGCACCCTTTAGACTTTTGTATAAATGTATGAGCCTACTGTCTCTTCTCCTTTTCTTGAGAGACTCCCATCTTAATTTTTCTAGAAATCCAGTCATGCTCCCAGTTTCAAAGCAGGAATTACTTGTTACAAAACAAGCAGCTCTATTCTGAACTTTTTCAATTTGTTCAGTAAGGACCACTCCACGTGGGCGCAGATGCAACTACCATATTCCAAGATTAGGCAAACAAGTCCCCTATATGCTGTCTTTGTTTGTTTGATTGGAGGTTTAACGTCCCCGTCAACACTGTATAGGTCATTTTGGAGACGTTGCTTCCAATTTTGTGGGACTTTTACTCGACACTGAGAAGAAATGACATCTCAATCCCTGCCGCCCAATGAAACCAATTGGGTTTATAAGCATGGACGGGCCGACTCGCACCGCTTCGTCTAGGCAGGCTTAGATCCTCTAAGCGGTTTACCAGTACTCGTGTGCGGGTCGGTTTCAGCTCTCCGTGGAAGCATCATGCAGCCCATCTACTTCTTCAAGCCCCGATGGGCGGGGGCTACTATATACTGTCTCCTTCACATCCTGAGGACACTGATGTAGTATTCGCCTCAGGAAACCAAGTGTTCTAAATGGAATGAATTTCAGTAAAGGGTCGTGAGAGGAACATCCTTTGAAATTGTTTTCTGATCGGGCCATTGGTTTAACCTTTAACCTGCTGAATATTCATCTAAGCCACACCCATTTCGTTATATCAACCAATCAAATTACTTGATGTAATTTATTGCTACAAATTCGTAAACTGAATGTCAAACAGTGTAGATCCTGATCAGATGGCTTCTTAGAAGCCATCTGATCTGGATCTACACTGTTTGCAAAGATAGGGCTTGTCGCCTACAGCAGGGTAAAGGTTAAAGGTTTTTCTTATTTTTATCTCTGGCGAACCTTTTATTCAGCAAAACGGAATGATTTATGCAATTTCAGTAAAGGGTCATAAGAATAAAAATCATGCGAAATTATTTTGAAACCAGGCCATTGGCCTAGGAGGAGATGTTGTTTAAATTTTTTTTTGTTGCAGCTCTGGTCACCCAAGAAATTTGTGCAAAACAACAAAAAAAAAATCGGGACATTTTTCTTTGAGGAGATGTCGCTTAAAGGCTTCTCTATTGTAAGCTCTGGTGGCCATTTTGTTCTGCTGAGCAGAACAATTTCAGCATTTATGGTAGAGGGTGGCCCAGTAAATAAAGGTTATTCTATTTTTAGCTCCGACATAATCTTGACCTCTCATTGGTCAAAGATCTGTACTTTTTCAGAGTGGAAAGGAAAACAATGTGTCGTTGAAACGACATATTTCCGTTTTCTTTTCCATTCTTATTTTATTGTTTTAAATTCCATTCTACTTTTTCATAGTGGAACAGAAAACAAGAAATATTTCGTAGTTTTGTTTTCTGTTTCTTTCTATTTTCTTATTGGTTTAAATTCCACTCTACTCTTTTCCACTCCAATTTTATTGTTTTTTATTTCTGTTCTGCTAGATACAGAAATATCCCGTCCTGGGTTCCGTAGTTTTACAGTCGAAATTTTTGTTTGATGGCGACAATTTACCTTCCTTATTGACAATATTGTTATCCCTATTCTAATGCACGTATTCACTTGTTTATTTAAATAGTCTATTTGCATGAAACGGCAAGCACGGTCAGCTGCATAGAACGAAAATGTCAACCAATGTAAAGGGACATTACTGGAGGCTGTCGGGTTTCCGACCAGATTCGCAAATTTTCGACCAGACATACGAAAGTGCAGTAGCGTTTACTGTGCATGCGACCTAATTTAAGTATTTAATGTTGCAATAAACACTCAAAAGCCGTTATTCCTTAAATAACATTACAGGAAAAACAGTCAGAATGAATACTCAAAAGTTAGTCTAACCTTCGTTGATCACACGTCATTTTTACCAGAATGTTTCGCTGTGGCCAGTCTGTAAAGATAAGTACATGTCCTATTTTACTGTCCCCTCCAATAGTTAAGATAAACATGTTCCACTTTGTGATCTCATAATGTTCTGATAGAGCTTCTATTCCCAGTTGGTTGAGTACCCGTCCATCAGGGCTTGAAGAATTAGATGGGCTGCACGGTGCTTCCACGCAGATTTGAAACCACTGGTAAACAGCTTAGAGGATCTAAGCCTGCCCAGGGAAATCGGTGCGAGTCCATGCTTAATAACCATATTGGCTTCATTGGGCGACAGGGCTTGAGATGTCATTTAATCTCAATGTCGGGTAAAAGTCCCACAAAATTGGAAGCAACGTCTCCAAAATGGCCTATACAGTGTTGACGGGGACGTTAAACTTCAAATCAAACTCCCAGTTGATAACGGGCCTCCATGGCCTAGTGGATAAGAGCGCTGACTCTTAATCATTAGGTCTCTCACAGCTGTCGTTCGAGCCTGGTTCGGGTCACGTGTGAGGCGCCAAGTTCTGCAACCGAAGGTCAGGCGGTTTTCCTCCGGGTACTCCGGTTTTCTCCCACCTCTGACTAACGATCGGCTCGATATAAGTGAAATAATCTTGAAGGGCCGTACAACCAAAACCAAAAGAAAAAAAAAACACTGGACACATGTCGTTTCAGCAACGTCGCACCAACGTCAATGCAATGATATGGCGTTTCAGCGTCATTACGTCGATGAAATGTCATAACGTTGCATACGCATTGTGCGCCCGCTGGGAGCTGGATCTGCCGATTAACACATGGAATATTCCACATAAATGCTTTGGGTAGGTCAATTTCCAATTTCTGGGTTATGTTTTGCAACAAGTTTCATGACAATCGGCCTAATGGTTCCGGAGAAGATTTTTGAAGAGTTTTTATCTTATATATGCATGATGGCCATCTTGGTCATGTGACCAAACTGAAATTAATTTTCATTTCTTTTTTCCTTAAAGCTTTCATATGAAATTCGATTACAAATCGTCCAGTGGTTAGATAACTGCATCTACCAATTATCAAATCAAAGGCTGCAAAAGTTTAAAAAAATAAAATAATAAAAAAATACCTAGTTTTCACTTTTCCCATACAAAAATGTATATGACCAAATTTGACCTTGGCGTAAAATAAGTCAATTAAAAAGAGTAATGATTAGCAACTGATATAATTAGTTTCCAAAGTCTTCCCACAATATCACTAGGGAAAGGGTCGAAACATGGAATCACCAACATAACAAACGTAACTAAAAATGAACAACCAAAAAAGAGTGAAGAATCAGAATCATCAACGTAACAACATACATGATAAGGGTAAGTATCAGAACCCATTACACAAAACGCAGCAAAAGCACCGACTTGGAACGGTCATTAAAAATTACTGGTGGGTTTAAGTTAACTTTACGGGATCCTAACCCTCACTTTCACCGTGGTTCAACCAAGTATGTGTTGGTCTGCGTGAAGGTTTTCTGACTCATCTGTGAACCAACTCGGTCTACAAAGAAATCACAATTGAAGACAAGTTGTCATAAGGATGAGGAATCGACAGTAAAACGGACTGAGCCATTTGGTGCAGCGCCCCAGAAACAGTGAAGCACAAGAAAACCAACAGTTGAACCACGTTGGACCAAACAAAAGACACAAAAGTTCCGGCTCCGACCAACTAATAAATAGCTTTAAGCCAAAGCCATCGTAGAGTCTGAAGCCCAAGGGTCATTATTTGAACGAACTATGATGGGCCCCCGAGTCCCTTATGTTAAATACAAAGTTCCATGACAATCGGCCCACTGGTTCCAGAGAAAAAAGAGTTTGAAGGGTATTTACCTTATATGGGCATAGGGCCATCTTGTTCATATGACCAAACTCAAATTAATCAATTTTCATTTCACTGTACACTAGAGAAAGCGACCAGTGGGTCAAGTACACCCCCGGCCAGTGCCACCCTCTCATATAAATTTCGAGCTTGTATGTAACATGAATGAAGAAGTCAAGAAGCTATAAGAATCTATAATGTGCTTATAAAATCTAAACCAAACATAATCTTTCTAAATGCACCAAGGGAATGTGAGCATCAATGTTACTGAAGCAGCAGGGTGGGGTATGCATCAATGAAATCTTTGAACTGGTATGCAACATTGATGCAAGTATCAATTGAATTTGTCTTAGAGTTTAGAACATTATGTAACAGGCATCTATAAACTTTGTCATAAAACTTTAACCAAATGTAAACTTTCTAAGTCCATGACCTTGAGGTCTAGGTCACTGTGGGTGGGGAAGGGATATGCATCTCAAAATCTTTGGACTGGTATGCAACATTGATGCAAGTTTCAACTGAATTTGTCTTAAGAGTTTAGAACAAACAGGCATCTCTAAACTTTGTCATAAAACTTTAACCAAACGTAAAAATTCAAAGTCTGTGACCTTGACCTCAAGGTCATTGTGAGAGGGGACATGCATCAATGAAATCTTTAGACCAGTATGTAACTTCAGTGTAAGTATCAACTAAATCTATCAAAGAGTTCAGAAGATACGACCTCTTAGCAACCTTAAAGGCAAAACTTTAACCAAAATGTAAAATTTCTAAGTCTGTGACCTTGACCTCAATGTCACTGTGGGGGTGGGACATGCATTAATGAAATCTTTAGACCAGTATGTAACTTCAGTGTAAGTATCATCTAAATCTATCAAAGGATTCAGAAGATACAATCTCTTAGAAACTTTAACGCAAAACTTTTACCAAAATGTTAACGGTCGGACGGACTAACGGAAGGAAGGAAACACGGACGGACAGACGAACGGACGAACGGAAGGACGAAAACTATATACCCCCATAGCATACTTCGTATGCCGGGGTCATAATAAAAGCTTTCAGATGAGTGAGTGAGTGAGTGTTTGAGTTTTACGTCCCACCAACAGCTACGGTCATCACACTGGTAAAGGCAAGCGCGCAGGGTAAGGAACAAACACACCGGATAAGGAAATTTTTCCGCTCAGGATAAAAAAGAAAATGGCGGAATGGGTATCACATGTGCAGGTTTGTTGTTGTTCTAGATCTCGTGTTATGGTTACTTATCAATACGGCTGCTCACACTAACTTCACGGAAGACACATATTATTCACAAATTTATCTTCGATGGTCCGAATTCGACAGTTACAACCAGTCCAACGGAGAACCGGACCCAGTTGAGCTACTCAACCGCGAAATCTCATTATTTTACATGAAACGCTCTTCTGGGAAGATGGCATGCACTTTTTTGTTGGTTGTAGACATGCACATGATAAATCGGACTGCTGCAAATTCGATTTAAGGAAAATTTGAAATTAGAAGGCCCACATTGAGAAATCCTAGTTCAATTTTCAATACAACGCCCACGGGCAAGGAAATGGGTACAACGCATATGATAAGACACAAAATTTTCCGGCGAAAATGGTTCTTGTATGGTCGTAGCACTAGGAAATTTCCATCTCAGATTCGCTTTTCCGATATTAATAATTAGTCCTACATACTTTAAAGCACCAACTGTAACCTTTAGAAAACGTTCAAAGTTTGTGTGCATTGTCTTGGCATGTGCATTGCTCTGGTTCTAGCAATATAATCACCCCTATGAGGGGATAGATGGATTTGGTTCATCGCGATCATGAATTAGAGAAATGATATTTATGTCCATGCAGTATGTGTGGTAGAAAATTGTATGTTTGTTCTTTTGGCTGAAAATAAGATAGATAACTTCGCCAAATTCGTGAGACATACCTATTGCATGGTTTCGCCAAGTTCTGCAACGGAAGGTCTGGTGGTTTTTCTCCGGGTACTCCGGTTTTCGCCCACCTCTGATTAACGATCGGCTCGATATGAGTGAAATAATCTTGAAAGGGTCGCAAAACCAAAACCCCCAAAAAATTGCATGGTCATTAAAGGGCCTGATATGATTTGGCTTCTTTTTGACCCTCACTCAAATCCTCTTCAGTGTGCGACGTTTCACTTGCTAACAGGAGGTGGGCGAAAACCGGAGTACCCGGAGAAAAACCACCTGACCTTCTGTTGCAGAACTTGGCGTCTCACTTGTGACCCGAGCAAGGCTCGAACCACAGCGGTGAGAGACCTAATGATTAAGAGTCAGCGCTCTTAACCACTAGGCCACAGAGGCCCGTCTGTATTGAGTTAATAAATTATGATGAAAATAGTCAGAAAAGTGTGATAAAAGTATATCCCTTCGAAAGAAAAAGTCAATAGGAAGTGCCCTTAGAAATCCGGTTTCAATTGGCGCATTAATATATCAGCTAGCACTGCTCATCACTGCTCATTGTACACTAAGTGAGTCCTATCATGTTACCCCACCCACTTAAAAAATATATGTCCTTCACCGTTTGAAACAGTAAACTGTATTTTAAACAGCACAGTTTCTAACACTCTACAATAGCGATGTAGCACAAACAATAAATTACTGACATTGACATCCGTACTATGATTCAGTCGTGATTTTTTTGTTTGCATGTTTTTATTCATTTTGTATTTTTCCAGGCTAACATATACCAGTGCGAGGCATGAGAGAAAAGTTACAAATATTCCGCCTCACTGTGGAAGCATAGACTTTCAAAACAAAGCCAGCAAAGCTACGTATCCGAGGTGAAGGACATATATTTTTATGTTTGAGAAAGCAATATTTTGAAATAAAAGGTGTTGAAACCTATAGAACGATCGTGTGTATAGCAAATCTAAAACAACACTGCTTATTGTTTCGGCTTGTTTCTTTGTTTGTATTGGAGTTTAACTGCACAGTCAACACTATATCGAATCATTGTTTAGCCGGTCAGTTTACCTATCCACATATTTCCCGGGCAAGCGTATACGTAAGCGATAAACCAGTGCACATTCTTTCGCCATAAATTGACAACTACCCTTCTTGAATCAGTGGAAGGAAGAGAATGGCCGTAGAAAAGGTTTCATGATCAATCTCCACGAAAGAATGTTGCCGACCCCGGCAGGTGTCGAACCCGCGTCCTCCTGATCACCAGCAGACGCGCATCCGACTGAGCTACCGAGGCCTGCATAATCATTCAGTTACCAATACATGTACATACTTTAATATTTGCCTTGCACATCGGGGCTTAAGAAATAGATGGGCTGCATGATGCTTCCACGCAGAGCTGAAACCGACCCACACACGAGTACTGGTAAACTGCTTAGAGCATGTAAGCCTGCCCAGGCAAAGCGGTGCGAGTCGACCCGTCCATGCTTATAAACCCTATTGGTTTCATTGGGCGGCAGGGCTTGCGATGTCGTTTCATCTCAGTGTCGGATAAAAGTCCCACAAAATTGGAGGCAACGTCTTTACAGTGACCTTTACAGTGTTGACGGGGACGTTAAACCTCAAATCAAACAAACACTATTTGCCTTGTATCCGATTATATCTGATATTTGATACCTGTTTCATTTTGATCCTGTAATTTTTCATTTTTCGTATATCTCTATGATAACGCAAGTGGGTGGGGTAACAAGATAGGACTCACTTAGTGTACAAACGGTGAGCAGTGCTAGCTGATATATTAATGCGCCAATTGAAACCGGATTTCTAAGGGCACTTCCTATTGTCTTTTTCTTTCGAAGGGATATACTCACCGCTGTGGTTCGAGCCTGGCTCGGGTCACAAGTGAGACGCCAAGTTCTGCAACGGAAGGTCAGGTGGTTTTTCTCCAGGTACTCCGGTTTTCGCCCACCTCTGATTAACGATCGGCTCGATATGAGTGAAATAATCTTGAAAGGGCCGTAAAACCTAAACCGAAAAAAAAAAAAAACTCAATACAGACACATGAAACGTCAAGCTATTCTGAAAATACTTGAAGACGAAACAACTCGTTTCTGTGTATGTTTCCATTAACTAACTCTGTTAGCAAGTGAAACGTCGCACACTGAAGAGGATTTGAGTGAGGGTCAAAAAGAAGCCAAATCATATCAGGCCCTTTAATGACCATGCAATTTTTGGGTGGGGGTTTGGTTTTACGACCCTTTCAAGATTATTTCACTCATATCGAGCCGATCGTTAATCAGAGGTGGGCAAAACCGTAGTACCTGGAGAAAAACCACCAGACCTTTCGTTGCAGAACTTGGCGAAACCATGCAATAGGTATGTCTCACGAATTTGGCGAAGTTATCTATCTTATTTTCAGCCAAAAGAACAAACATACAATTTTCTACCACACATACTGCATGGACATAAATATCATTTCTCTAATTCATGATCGCGATGAACCAAATCCATCTATCCCCTCATAGGGGTGATTATATTGCTAGAACCAGAGCAATGCACATGCCAAGACAATGCACACAAACTTTGAACGTTTTCTAAAGGTTACAGTTGGTGCTTTAAAGTATGTAGGACTAATTATTAATATCGGAAAAGCTAATCTGAGATGGAAATTTCCTAGTGCTACGACCATTCAAGGACCATTTTCGCCGGAAAATTTTGTGTCTTATCATATGCGTTGTACCCATTTCCTTGCCCGTGGGCGTTGTATTGAAAATTGAACTAGGATTTCTCACTGTGGGCCTTCTAATTTCAAATTTTCCTTAAATCGTATTTGCAGCAGTCCGATTTATCATGTGCATGTCTACAACCAACAAAAAAGTGCATGCCATCTTCCCAGAAGAGCGTTTCATGTAAAATAATGAGATTTCGCGGTGGAGTAGCTCAACTGTGTCCGGTTCTCCGTTGGACTGGCTGTAACTGTCGAATTCGGGCCATCGAAGATAAATTTGTGAATAATATGTGTCTTCCGTGAAGCTAGTGTGAGCAGCCGTATTGATAAGTAACCATAACACAAGATCTAGAACAACAACAAACCTGCACATGTGATACCCATTCCGCCATTTTCTTTTTTATCCTGAGCGGAAAAAATTCCATATCCGGTGTGTTTGTTCCTTACCCTGCGCGCTTGCCTTTACCAGTGTGGTCATGTGGAGACGGGACATCGATTTAAATACTCATCCGAAAGCCTGGAGAAGCCCGGGTCGATCGACCCCTGGTTTAGAAGGCGAGTAGCGTGACCACTACACCACGGAGGCCTCTAGCTTTCAGATGAAATTTTGTTACGAATGGCCCAGTGGTTTCTATGGAAAACAAGTTTTAATTTCTATATCTGAAAGACATAAAGCCAAGGTCAAGTAATTACCTTGACCTTGAGTACTCCTGTATTTTAATCCACTCATTTAGTTAATTGCATCTACCAATTTTCAGATCACAGGCTGCAATAGTTTCCAAATAATACTCATTTCTGACTTTTACCCATACGAAAGTCTATGTGACCAAATTTGACATTGATATAAAATAGGTCAAGGTCACCCAAGGGTCATCATCATTTGAACAAATAATAATGGGCATGGGTCCAAAATGCTACATACAAAGTCACATGCCAATCAGCCCACTGGTTCCGGAGAAGATGATTTTTGTATGGTTATACCTTATATGGGCATGGCGATCATCTTTGTCAGGTGATCAAACTCAAAATTATTAGTTTTCATTTCCTTGTTCGTAAAACCATCCATATGAAATTTGGTTACAAATCGCCTAGTGGTTTCTGTGGAAAACAAGTTCAAAGTTTCATATCTGAATGACCTTGTGCCAAGGTCAATGAATGACCTTGACCTCGAATACTCCTGTAGTTTCATCCACTCGTTTAGCTAACTGCATCTACTAATTTTCTGATCGCAGGCTGCAATAGTTTGCAAAAATACTCAGTACTGACTTTTACCCATACAAAAGCCTAAGCGACCGAATTTGACGTTTGCGTAAAATAGGTCAAGGTCATCCGCTGGTCATTTGAATAAACTATAATGGGCCCCCGAGTCGCCAATGCTACATACCAGGTTTGATGCCAATCAACCCGCTGGTTTCGAACAAAAATATTTTTGAAGGGTTTTTTTACCTTATCTAAGCAAGGCAGCCATTTTGGCCATGTGAGCTGGACCCGCAAGCAAACTTCTGTTCCCCCATCCCATCATCATTTGAATAAACTATGATGGGCCCGAGTAGCCAACGCTACATACCAGGTTTCATGCCAATCACCCCACTGGTTTCGAAGAAAAAAAAAACCTTATATGAGCAAGGCAATCATTTTGGCCATGTGACCTGGACCCGCGAACAAACTTCTGTCCCCCTACATGAAATCTGACTCCAATCGGCCCAGTGGTTTCGGAGAAGATGTTAGAAAATGTTGACAGGCAGAAAACAGACGACAACGGAGCATTTCCATACTAGGAGAAGCTCACCTATGAGCCTTCGGTCCAGGTGAGCTAATAAAAATTATGTAGTGGAAACGCTCATCAGATGCAACTTTTTTTCGGCGCCTACTGTTCTTTGTTTTTGGATACTAGGCATATATGGGTTAATTGACTTAACGAGTTTATCACCAGAGGCCAGTTGTTCAAAACTAAAAGTTTGAGCAATTGATATGGCAAATATGCTTTATTTTTTGCTGAAAAAATGCGAGTAGCTTTCGTAATGCAAAAGCTACTCACATTTTCATCACCAAAAATTCAATATTAGATATTGCATTTGCTAGAAGAGTTTACATTTCAATGACCATTCTTGGTGATGTGTGTGTATATGTGGTGTATATGGGTGGAGAGAGAGTCTTTGGGCTGTAAAAAGATTGTTTTTATTTTTGTTTCATTATAAGTCTATGGGAGCTAATGAGCCCTGGGGCGTGGCCACTTTGGATCCCAGGAGCATGGTTGACAAGATTTATTTAGGAGACCACTAAACATTCCTACATACTAAATATATAAGCTGTGGGTCTCATGGTTTCAGAAAAGATTTTTCCGTTATAAGTCTATAGCAGCTAAGAACCCCCGGGCCGTGACCAGACATGGTTGGCAGGATTTATGTAGGAAACTTGCTACTTACTAAATATCGTACCTCATGGACCTCTTGGTTTCACAGAAGATTTTTGAAGGTTCTTTAGATATAAAATGCTTTAAAAACGAATCCCCCCCCCCCTGGAGTGTGGCCAGTTTGGATCCAAGGGAACACTCATAATTGCTACATACTAAATATTTTAGCTCTGGGCCTCAAGGTTTCAGAGAAGAAGATTAAATTTTTCCCTTATAAGTTATTAAATGAGCTCCGGGGCGTGGCCAATTTAGACTCCAGGAGCATGGTTGGCGGGATGTATGTAGGACACCACTACACATTGGTACATACTTAATATCTTATGGTTTCAGAGAAGAAGATTTTTGAAGGTTCTTTTGCTATTTAGCTCTATACAAACAAATGACCCACCTGGGGTGTGGCCAGTTTGGACTGCAGAGATGTATGTAGGGACCAATTAAACAGTGCTACTGGGCCCCATGGCTTCAGCGAAGAAGATTAAATTTTCCCCATTATAAGTCTATGGGAGCTATGTGTAACCATGAAAACCAGAATTCCAATCTGACCTGCCCAAAAACTTTACGCAGCCTTTCCCCCTACCTGATAATAACAAATCAAACACTAGAGCTGATCTGTTTCGATTCAACGACGCCAAACACCGACAATAATTTTGTTGCTTCCTCCAAAATTCTCTCAACCTGTTCGCCATTGTTAGAAGAAACCCCGCCAAAACTATTAATTATATAACATGCCTTTAAGTCATTTAAAAGAAGAGCGTGACGCCAATAGCCGCCGTTTTATGACGTCACTCGTAGATTCTTGGACGTTCTATGGTTATTTTCGTACATCCAGAACGTTACAAAAAGACATCGGGTCACAAGCAAAGTTTATGTAAACCCTGTCGGGGTCAACTAACTTTGCTCATGACCCGATGTTGTTCATACTTTGTCGTGTTAGTCAATGTATTCATTTAAGAAATGAAAATGTAATTTATTTAACGTTCATCAAAGTATGAACAACATCGGGTCAGGAGCCAACACTTAAACTTTGCTCGTGACCCGATGTTGTTCATAATTTGATGAACGTTAAATAAATATAAATTATCTTTATTGCATTATTTCACATCCACCATACGACGAAACAAATGTGTTTAAGATAGAAGTGAAGGCAATGATTTAAGGGCTTTAATGATTGCACAATTTTCCTATTGACAGCGAACAGCGCCCATGGCGCCATAACGTCGCCATCGTCCAATCATATTGAAGAGAATCGTTGTTTATTTCGACGTCAATGACGTCGCGTGAGTCAATGTATTCAGTGAAGTGTGAATAACATGCCTTTCCAGTATTTTTCTGTAAAAGCACTGAGAATATGAATATTGCAGAATAAATCAGTTCCTTTCTGCTGTGTTTGAATGGCATATTCCCTATGAAAACTAGACAAAAGTGCCCAGTGGGGCACGTATACCCCCGGCCAGTGCCGAACTACAAAGGGAAATAACTCTAAAAGGCCTGACCCCTTGGCCCTTATTTTCTTTCCCACAATACAAGTAGTCATACTGATCATGTGTGCAAAATTTCAAGTTTCTATGTGAAGCAGTTCCTGAGATATCTTTGACACAAAATAATTGTTTACGGACAGACAGACGGAAAAGACAAAAACTATATACCCCCATGGCATACGTCGGGGGTATAAAAAATGATACTGTCCTTATTTCTGCTTCAAATATGGACTGTTGTGCTCATTACCCACAATCTATGTTTCAAGCCAAAATAAAAAGATATGTCATGGCCTTGTAAATCCCAACTTTCCCCGTATAAAATGGGGTTTATAAGGATGATTATCAAACGAACTTGTTAACGATACGACGTGGTTATGAGTTGGAGACGCCGCTCTTTGAGGCATTCTGGTACAGTACCTCTTATTAAAGATAGATACTTGACCCCTGTACGCAATACCTTAGGTACCAGGCCTATAGTGATGCCACGAAGAGATGTTTCTTTCCAAGATCTATTCCTTAATGGAACAGTCTTCCCTCTTCTGCGGTAAATGCCAAGAATGCAGAGGAGTTCAAACCCCTTGTGGTGTACATTGGGACTCAGTTTTAGCATACCTCTTTTAATTAGATTGTAAATAGTTTTAAGGACGCATCCGGTGATTGTTCGGCTAAACTGTTAATTAAAACTTTAGCCACCCACATAAATTAGGTAATGGCCAAGTGTAACCTACTGGGAGATAGATAGATAGATAGATAGATAGATAGATAGATAGATAGATAGATAGATAGACAGAAAACTACCACATAGTCGGCCAAATGCAGCAACAGCTTTTGGCAATCCTGGAAATTTGACCTTATCATCAATATGCACGACTCTTGACAATGTGCTTCCATCTCTACCGTGTGCAATCTTATACCATTCACTGTGACAATGGGCTCCTTAGATACATGTAAATAGGTATCTGCTATGGGTGGGATACTTGTGTGGATTTACAACAGAGCGAATAAAGTCTAAAACATATTTTGTTTAATACTCTTGTAGTTAATAAACGCGGGAAATAAAATATAACGCATTCGTAGGGCAATAAGTATTCATTCATGCCTCCACAACTGACGGTTTTCAGATTGAACTTGTATGATTTTTCTTGTTTATCCTACATGGATTACATGTATTTGTTATAGCAGCTTCATCAAGGCATTTCTAAATTCTAACAGGTACCCCAACCTATTTCGGCCGGTAACAGAAATAGGGAATATAATGTCTACCCTAATTCCTTGTAAAACTCATTTCCCCTATATAAAATGGGTATTGAAAGGGGAATATTTGACCTGCTTCTATGTATTATCTGTATGTATACTTTGCACTACGGGCTTAAACTCGAACCGAGAAGCCATCACGTTGAGTGACAGCTCCAGAAACATTCTTGCCAATGTGTCTCAGGAACATATGTGACATTCCGATCGGAGTTATTCAGTCGTGTAAACAATGAATCTCAGTCCAAATTAACAAATCTGCAGGCTGACCTGAAACGTAACTGTTTGTTCCTGCCACTTTCCACGTAGAAATAAAATCAGAAATTCTATGTCAAATCAGACCCAGAAAATATTCCCTGTATAAATTCAAATAATCGACTTTCAGTGTCTTTGGTGTCATCCTTGTCGACATTGAGGTCACGCGGTACCAGTTGATAACCAGACTTCAGATCCTGTAACAATTTCTTTCTCTTCCCTTGTAATCTAATCGCCAGCTGCTTGAGATCTGTGGTGGTATCGCCTTTCTCTGCAATAATAGACAGAAATATCACCATGATAACAAGTCCATGTGATAAATAACCTTGTGTTCCCTATAGATACGGGTCTATGTACAACAAGCGACCCCAGGGACGGAGCCATTTTTGAACCCAGTGCCAAAATTTGCATATTCTTAGAAGAGGTACACTAGACAAAACTACATACCAAATATGAAAGTTCTGGTCTTGTTGCTTCAGACAAGAATTCTTTTAAGATCGTGTAAGGCAAATGACCCCGGGCCAGGGCTATTTTGACCCATGGTTCTGCCATTTAAAGAACTTGTAGACAGACGATGGAGAGATGACGACCAACCGATCACATCAGCTTCACCTAAATCTTCAGTTCAGATTTACTCAACTGCAGATTTCATAACTAAATTTTAATTAAACAGTTCCTTCTTTTCGCACAGAAATCCATAGGGTGCAACAACACTATGCAGTTCCTAATGCTGAAAGAACATTGTGCCTAAGATGAAATGTCTGACTCTAAATAAAAGAAACATACCATGAGCCAACTGTCGGTTTCAGGTATTGTCAGAGACGTTAAAGAGAAGGTGAATCGTCTAATTTTGTTTGCTTATGGTGTGTAATCGTGGTATATGCATTCTTCTGATTTTGCCTATTTCCACATTCAAATCACCTTTGGCACAAGTCATTTCCTTCGAAATAATTCGTCTTACAATCTGGTCGGCTTGGTGATGGAAACTTGCTGAACATATCTCCCGGGACAGGTCCCTGGATTCCAGGTCTACTTCCTCCGCAGCCAGTACAGGACATGTGGAAGCTCGTCTCACAAGATCGGTCACATGATCTCTGGAAACAGATACTCAATATGTCAACCCTGCCTCACTGCCATTGACAGTTTTCATGACCATTTCAAAGTGCAATTATACTAATAAGACCAGCTATTACACAGTGACCATGTCGGACCCATCGGAGTCTAACTGTTGGTTTTCAGCATTTCAGTGATTTCTTGCCGTCGAGTCCTCACCGTTGTTTCATCTCTGTGGCTGTTTGATTTTTGTGATCTTGGAGATGATGCACTGATCAGTTAGGAGGCCTTCATGTGGACTAAACAAATTATTTGTCTAAATCGCGACGGAAGTAAGGGCGAGGATTGCAGCTGCGTAAAATCGATTGAAGCCCCGCGGTGGAATTCGTTTCACTGGCCTTTCCAATGCGGTTCTTCTGTCGCGGTTCATTTTTGTTATGGTTTGTCTTTGGGTGTGTGTTACGCTTACATTATTTTTGTTTTGGATAACTAATTGGCCATTTTGTGGGAAAGTAGCTGTCCTTGTAGCTTTCCGCTATTGATATTTCCATTAGGGTCTAGTTATTTCATGTTTGTGTTTCTTTCCCTTTGGTGACCCTGCTTGGAGCTATGGGTTAATTGTATCGATTCCTGATCATTTCCTTCTATTTAAGATTATTTTTGAAACACATTTAGAATGTTTCAGTTATTCTCTCCGTATATGTTCAACACCAAGTTACTCTTTAAAGAAACCACCTTTGGGGCAGTTCAAAAGTGGTCTTAAAGACCACATTTGAACATTACCGAAACGGAGCAGAATATAAGAATTTACATTATATGTAGTCCGATTTCTTCACAGACTAGGTTAGTAACTAAGTCATAATGTCTTTAACTGTCAAATGCTGCTCTGTTGTTAAAATCGGCACAGCATGACGACTGTTTCGAAACATTTTCTAGTCTGCATATTTCGTCCGTTTTTGAAAACCAAACGAACAGACTATTATGACGTTTAAAGACAATGAAGTCGCAGGTTACCCTACATATCCGCACAAGCTCACACGTCATCATAGCTCACAATGTGGACTGGGTCCATACAAAGATAGTGATAGGTGTTTGTCAGATAAAGGAGGACTCACGCTGGTCACTCACTATTAAACTGTTCTATTTTTCAATGCCTAACACAAGGTGTTGTTATAGATGAGTAGTCTGCCAATTGTGATCAGAATACCTAACCACAGAATGAAATTGTCGTGGGTCTGTACAAATATTGGCACTACCCACTTTACTTGAAACAATCTGACTACATAACGTGGAAGTTATATTATTCTCAGCGCAATGATGATCATGATCTTCGCCGACATCATCATCATTAGAGATTATCACATGGGGTTTTGGTTATCGCCCGCAGTATCAATCCGAGACCCCATTATCAACCCGAGAGCTTTAGCGGGCGATAACCAAAACACCATGTTATAATCTGTTTATCACATCTCGTTTCTATATTTATACGGCGGATCGCCATATTACATTGGATGGATCCGCCAAAAACGTCCGCATGTGAATTCGGTACTGTGTTTTACCCGTAAACAAGGTCCCAAATGGGGTTTTGGTCCGCAACTGTGAAAATGTTTGACTTTCCCCGTCGTGTCTCTTTCAGTGTTCACATTTTTCAAGTCTTTTTGAGAGTTCATTTTGGGGGTAATTGATGCCGTTTTATCTTGTGTCACTTTGGAGTTCTACTTATAGTGGCTTAAAGATATGCGGTACTTGTGTGTGTGTGTGGTGGGGGGGGGGTGGGGGGGGGTTGCCGTTTCTTCTGTTCTACACTTCCATTCATTTTCCACAGTCTCCCGTGTCATCCGTGTCCCTCATTTCAACGCCTCTAAACTATCTCTTCTACACTTTTCCCATTTTTTCTGGGAGACGACACAAAACAACACACAAAGGTTGACGTGTCGTGAAACCCCAACAACAAATCAGTTTGACAGATTACGCTAGAATGTTTACTTTATGTGATGACGTAGTTGTTAGTGATGGCGTAGTTGTTAGCATTGACTGTGTCACTGATGCTTTTTAAAGTAGGTAAATCAATTTTTACTTTTAAAGGTCTGGACACAGTCTAGAAGTGTATTAGCCGGGCACGATAACCTCTCTTAATGTAAAAAATACATTACTTCCGATTATCAGCCCGGGCTGTGTCCATAACCTTCGGTATGTTTCGCTGTTATCGCATATGCAAAATTGTGGTTATGGATGTTAATATAGAAACAAGTATGTGATAACAATCATTATAGCATTACCAACGTCGTCTTTGTCGTCCAAAAAAAATAAGAATAACGTTATCACCATCAATACTTGTTAATTTAATATCAGCATGATATAACAGCATTATAGTTATTTTTCTTATTTTCTTTTTATGTGTTCTTTTATCAATCCGATAAAACATTAAAAATATGTCTGTGACTGGTTCAAAGCACCAAGTAACTGGATCTAATATTTTTAAAATCTTACAGATAATCTGCCAGTACTGATTCATTGCAAACAACTGAAAACCTCTCCCAAGAATGACTGTCACTATCTGGCATCTCAAATCTAGTTTCCATAGACCTTATCACATCTTCGTCGACCATTATCTGACGTCTTGAATTTCTGCTAATAGCTAGATCCACGGGCGTTACTAGACAACACTGACAGAAACCAATCGTGTCTGAAACAAGTACGATACTTTTGTTTATATTGGGACAAAACATAGAATCGCCGTTACGGTATTAATGTATGTTAAAATACTGGTCCCATTTAATTTTTATCGTAAATGCACAGATGATGTGAATAATTCTCGTATATCAGGGTCCAGTAAGCCAGTTGTTCAAAATTAACGAAGTTATTACCTTAAAACGTCAATCGTTCAGCAGGTAATGAAATCTTATAGTTTTGCTGAAAAACAACTGCGAGTATCTTTGGCAGTGCAGTGCTTTTGAACATTTCTGTCAGCAAAAATACAAACTATTATACGTTTAAACACATTTTAATGCCTCAAATAGCAATGGGGTTGAGCTAACTGCATTTCTAAAGATATTTAGCTTGCTTAAACAGTTAACGTTTTGGCCACTTACTAGTTCGTTAAGTATATCGTCTTCGACTTCTATAAACACATTGCTATCTTCGATGACATGCATTTAATTCATTAAGATTCCGGTTGGAAGGCACTGTTGCACCTGTCTGCCTGCCTGCTCAGGATGATAAACCGTAGCATTCTTATTTGACCGAACAGAGTCAGAATAAACTAGAGCTGCAAGCGACCTGTGGGTCACGTATACCCCGGCCAGGGCCACCCCTGATATATCTTTCGAGCTTGTATGTAGTATGCAAGACGATGTGAAGAAGCTATAAGAAGATATAAATGTGCTTCTAAAAGCTAAACCAAACTTAAACTTTCTAAATGGACCAATGGAGTGAGGCATTAAAGTTACCGAAGGGGTGGTGGAATCAATGTTACTGAAGCAGCAGGGTGGGGTATGCATCAATGAAATCTTTGGACTGGTATGCAACATCGATGCAAGTATCAACCGAGTTTGTCTTAGAGTTTAAAACATACAGGCATCTATAAACTTTGTCATAAAACTTTAACCAAATGTAAAATCTCTAAGTCCGTGACCTTGAGGTCAAGGTCACCCTGGGTGGGTAAAGGGACATACATCACGAAATCTTTGGACAGGTATGCATCATTGGTGCAAGTACCAACTGAATTTGTGTCCGAGTTTAGAACATACAGGCATCTATAAACTTTGTCATAAAACTTTAATCAAATGTAAACTTTCTAAGTTTGTGACCTTGACCCCGAGGTCACTTTGGGGGTGGGATATGCATCAATGAAATCTTTAGACCAGTATGAAACTTCAGTGTAAGTATCAACTAAATCTATGAAATGGTTCAGCAGATACAATCTTGCACGCAAAACTTTAACCAAAATGTTAACGGACGGACAGATGGCCGCACGGACGGACGGACAGACGGACTGACGAGCCACAGGACGAAAACTATATACCCCATTAGCATACTTCGTATGCCGGGGTATATAAAAAGTGAATAGCGTATGGCAAGCCTTAAAGGGATGTTTGTTACTTTAAAATGAAGACAATGCCTTCCAAATTAGTGCAGCCAGAATTAAGACAGTTGACGTGCCTATTCCTGTTTCCAAATTATAAAGACTCCCTTTGGAAAAAAAATTATGGCGACAAGATCTATCCAACACAAACTTACAATTTCTGGCTAGCTGGTAGAATTTGTACCTCATACTACGGTAGTACATATTGTCATCTATTATAAAGCAAATGGTATCTGCCTCGGACACTGTACCAGCATTTTGGCGTATCATAGTGCTGAATCTGTGCCACAAGTCTTGGTTTACAGCTTCTGGTATACTGCTATCATCAAGAATGTCTGCCACAGAAACATTGTGATGCTCCTTAGCTCTCGTCTGTTTCGTATAATTCACTAGGAAATCGACACATCTCAGTATGTCACTTCTATAACGTTTCCAAGGCGATTCCTAAAATTGACAACAATCATGGGGTTGAGTGAGTGAGTGTTTGAGTTTTACGTCGCACCAACAGCTAAGGTCATATGGAGATGGGACCTCGGTTTAAAGACTCATCCGACAGTCTGGAGAAGCCCGGGATCGATCCTGCGATCCCTGGTTTACAAGGCGAGTAGCGTAACCACTACACCACGGAGGCTTCTTGCAATCATGGGTTTGAGGTGCGGGTTCAGCATCACAAGATTTTACCGACGATATAGCCCGAGATAGAGTTTTTGCCTTAAAGAGCAAGTGGCGTTGATAGGTGTAAAAATTCATCTCAAGGACTTGCGGTGCGTGCTTGTGGGGGATACTATTCGGCACCACAAGGTATACCGGGTGATTCGGAACGAAGATCTTGAGGAACGCTTTTATTTCCTTAAAAATGTACAAAGTAAGGACATGAGGTGTTCATCTGAAACATGTCGTTTTATCTGAAATATGTCGATTTTAAATTCAAGAATTTCATAAGTTTGTTTTGGCTCCAGCAGACAAGGCCGCTAACAATGTCATCGTTGTTTGACGGCTCCACTATGTTAACACTCTTCAACCTATGAATTGCATCCTTTGGCTATGGAGACGGCTGTAGCTGATGACTAGATTTGTCATTCAGCCACCAAGTTTGCTGTATGAGTTACAGAGGGACAAGACAAGCCATCTACGTTACATTGGTTACCTGAACTTCATATAGAAGCCTCCGTGGTGTAGTAGTTACGCTACTCGCCTTGTAAACCAGGGATCGCAGGATCGACCCCGGGCTTCTCCAGACTTTCGGATGAGTCTTTAAACCGAGGTCCCTTCTCCGTATGACCGTAGCTGTTGGTGGGACGTGACACTTTAACACTCACTCACTCACCTGAACTTCATAAAAGACCATACAAAGCACGGTTTATTGCATATTCAAGCTCTTTCCAAATTATCAACTTCATGTTTTACTGCAATCAAAAGGCGTGTGATTAAATATTACGACAAAGTCTTTGAAAGATCAGGGAGAAATCTGTTTTGGTCTATAAAATAATTATGATGAAGTTTTAAATAAATTGAAATCAAGACGTTTTCGTGCTTCAAGTGTGTCTACTAATGATTTTTCTACCCTTTACACTACCACTCCTCATAATCTTAATGATTTAATTGAATGGACATTTCGTAGGCAAGATTCCCTCTATCTTGCATGTATTTTAAGAAATGTTTTTTCCCTTCTGCAGAGCATAAAATTATACTTTATGGTTATGACAGAACGTGTGTGAAGCTCTCACATTTCTACTTGACAATATTTACACAGGATTTGGTAATTTAGACAAATTGTGGGTATTCCGATGGGTACGAATTGCGCACACCTTGTGGCTAACTTGTTCTTGTTTTTTTATGAATCAGGTCTCAGATTCTATGACGCTTCCAGCGTAAAGACTTACTGAGAATTAGAAAGTATCGAATTGTATGTAATGTTGGTTGGAACCTGATGCTCTGTCTCTGGTAGGGCCCATCGGTGTCTAACTGTTTGTCTTCCTTTGCTCCAGCATTTCAATGGTTTCTTGCTGTCGAGTCCTCGCCGTTGTTTCATCTCTGTGGCTGTTTGATTTTTGTGTTCACGGAGATGTTGCACTGATGAGTTAGGAGGCCTTCATGCGGACTTAACAAATTATTTGTCTAAATCGCAACAGAAATAAGGGCGAGGAGTGTGGCCACGTAAAATCGATTTAAGGCCTCCAGTGGAATTCGAATGACAGTTCCAATGCGGTTCTTCAGTCGCGGTTTATTTTTGTCATGGTTTGTCTTTGAATATGTGTATGACTTATATTACATGTATTTTGTTTTGGATAGCCAATTGGCCATTTTGTGGGAAAGTAACTGTCTTTTTGGCTTTCCGCTGTTGATGTTTCCATTAGGGTCTAGTTGTTTCATGTTTGTGCTTCTTTCCCTTTGGTGTCTCTGATGGGAGCTGTGGGTTAATTTTATCGATTCCTGGTGATTGCCTTCGCTTATGTTTTTCATGATGTCCCTTTCCGTTGAAAACCAATCTGAAATCATTGATGCCTTTAGCTCGACTTCTAGATATTGGATGATTCATTAAAAATTGACAATAACTATTTCGATGGTTTGATCAGTCAAATTTACCCCCCAGAACTTCTGTTAAATAAAGCAAATTCTTCTGATACCGAGGCCCCGTTTTTGGATTTACATCTATCTATTGTATGTGGATTTGTTTCCTGCAGAATTTATGACCAACGCGATGATTTTGATTTTGAAATTGTAAATTTTCCTGTCTTGGATGGTGATGTTCCTCGTGCGGCATCCTATGGCGTTTATGTCTCGCAATTAATTCGATTTGCCAGAGTGTCTAGTCATGTAACTGACTTCAACACTCGTAATAAATTTTTAACTTCTAAACTTCTTAACCAGGGTTGTCGGTATCATAAACTACGCAAAACCTTTTCAAAATTTTATAGACGTCATTCCGATTTAATTTCAAAATTCAATGTTGGACTTAAATCTCTTCTGCAACAAGGTGTGTCGGAACCCGAATTTTATGGTGACTTAGTATATAAATTCAGAAAAAGATAAACTTGCAATGATTTCAGCACCCAATTTCGTAAAATCATACTTCGATATAAAAGAATTGGGTGCAACATAAATGTTATACGACAGACAGCATTCATGGCGGTTAACCCAATCACGGTTAAGAACTTTGCGTCCCTCTTTAATTGCACGCCAGTGGGTCAGGTCTCAGATTCTATGACGGTTCCAGCGTAAAGGTTTACTGAGAATAAGAGAAAATTTAATGTTATGTAATGTTGGTTGGTGCCTGGTGCTCTGTTTCTGGTCCGACCCATCGGAGTCTAGCTGTTGGTTTTCTTTTGCTCCAGCATTTCAGTGTTTTTGCTGTCGAGTCCTCGCCGTTGTTTTATCTCTGTGGTTGTTTGATTTTGTGTTCTCGGAGATGATGCACTGATGAGTTAGGAGGCCTTCATGGGGACTGAACAAATTATTTGTCTAAATCGCGTCGGAAGTAAGGGCGAGGATTGCGGTCGCGTAAAATCGATTTAAGCCCCGCAGTGGAATTCGTTTCACTGACCGTCCCAGGGCGGCTCTTCTGTCGCAGTTTATGTTTGTTGTGGTTTGTCTTTAAGTGTGTGTCGCTTATATTTTTGTTTTGGATAGCCAATTGGCAATTTTGTGGGAAAGTAACTGTCCTTTTGTCTTTCCGCTATTGATGCTTCCATTAGGGTCTAGTTATTCTATGTTTCTTTCCCTTTAGTGTCTCTGGTGGGAGCTGTGGGTGTATTGTATCAATTCCTGATCATTGCCTTCACTTCTATTAAATCTACAAAAGGGCGCATTTCCGTAACAGGTCCTTTTGTTGTACCACATTGGAGCGTTCAATAGCAAGACTCAGTCATCCCTTGCCTTCAGGTGCAGATAGCGACAACTGCCAGATCCGCGCTAGGCTTGGGACATTACGAAAACACGTCTATTCAAATATATTGAAAATTGTACCATTTTTTATATTTCTGCACAAAACAGAGATTGTGGGCGAGGCGGTTCTAACGAGTACTCACAATCTATGGTTTTCAGCAGAAATAAGAAAAATAATATATATCCCTGTCAACCCCAGAATTACTATATAAATGTCGGTAATAATTATATATGAGTGTTTTTGTGAGGATAAATAATCCATACTTGTAAAATTACAGTCGAAATTCAATGCCTCGAATATCTTTCGGACCATGAAAATTTGTTCGAGATAATTTGTTTTGTTTGATTTGAGGTTTATCGTCCCTGTCAACACTATAAAGGTCATGTTGGAGACGTTGCTTCCAATTTTGTAGGACTTTTACCCGACATTGAGATGAAATGACATTTCAATCCCTGCCGCTCAATGAAACCAATGGGTTTATAAGCATCGACGGTCCGACTCGCATCCCTTTGCTTGGGAAAGCTTAGATCCTCTAAGCGGTTTACCATTACTCGTGTGCGGGTCGGTTTCAGCTCTGCGTGGAAACATCATGCAGCCCATCTATTTCTCCAAGCCCCGATGGGCGGGGGCCGTTGTTCGAGATAAGGACAGTTCGAACTACTGAGGGTTAATCATGGCCCCAGGTCATGAGGCATATTATCTGAATGGGAACAAAGGGAGACAATTTTCGGAACTTCCTGTTCGCTTTTCTACAAGCCCTGTC
This sequence comes from Lucinisca nassula, assembly GCA_963580285.1. Classification (NCBI taxonomy): domain Eukaryota; kingdom Metazoa; phylum Mollusca; class Bivalvia; order Lucinida; family Lucinidae; genus Lucinisca; species Lucinisca nassula. The sequence goes on from OY757010.1 coordinate 76,990,930, forward strand.
CCATTGAAAAAGGGGTCTACTCTTAAAGGTGAGGAGCAAATTCTTTCCTTTAAAATTGCTCCATATTGACACGGGAGACAAAAATACTTTTGAAGGTGTTGCCTCCCCTGAAGGTGTATCCACTCCCCTTAAGGATATATTTTAGTTTTTCTATAGAATAAATGTACGTTCCGTGTAATCATTAGAATCGCGTTAGGTGGAAGAAGTCGTTTATAAATCGCTACATTTCTCCCCCACATCTCTTTATTTCATCCCAAAGTCACAGCAACACACAAAGGTCACCCATAAACCGCGATGTCCGTTGCCAAACTTCATGAAAAAGAAGCCGGCTCTCACGGTAAGACTGTAGCAATGGTATGTATCAACAATCGACACAAGAGGTTATTCAACGGCAAAATTCTTTCCCAACCATAGTGGATAGTGGTCAAGGATAAAACCCGATGAGCTCGACCCGGGCTTCATCAAACTCTCGAATACGAGTTTAAACGGAGATCCCGCCTCTATAGGTCTGTCTTACAACGTTTTATCTAAAGGCAGCTTTAAATATTTAAAATTCTCAACCCTTTTTATTTTACTCATACGCTCTACCTATAATACTGATCTTTCTTTCTTACACCTCAACGTTCGTAGCATTTGCACTAAAACCGACCATATAAAAGACCACTTTCTCGACTTTAATATTCTGTGTTTCTCCGAAACACATCTAGATAACCAAATATCTTATATAGAGCTGTTTTCTTTTTGAACGCACGATGATCCCTATAGGAAGGACAGAACAAACCAGGCGGTTTGTTGATGTACCTTAATGAGGAGCTACGAGGGCATCGTAGTTGATCCCCGAAGGCAGGACCTAGAAATATATTGCGCTGACTCTTTGTGGGTTGAGTTAAAGGTTAAACACGGCATTTATTTTACAGCACAAGAACTGCCGATGCAACATTTTAGCAATGTAAATTTATGCAAATAGGTGTATTGAAAAGGCCTTAGCGGTTTCTAAAAACCTGATAATAGCCGGTGACCTTAATGAAGATTTACTTAATCAAAATTACCATAACCTCAAAAATGTTCTTTTACTAAATTCATTACAAAATACTATAAATGACCATATGTACAAGGCCGGAAGCAATACTTGATCTTATAATCATTCCAGACGATATGAGTTTTCTAAATTCTGGTACTATTTCGACTCCATCAATAATTAGCGATCATAAAGATAAGCCCCAAGTCCTCTTTCATGCAACATGACGATTCCACCCACTTAATGTTTTATAAACTTATTTGTGGGGATCCGAGCCTGACACATAATGACAACACTTGTATATTATAGCTGTTCAGATTTATATCAAACAACGAAAAGATTCGCAGCCGACTTTCCTCAGAACTGAAGAACTGAATCGTAAAAACACCACTAATTGAAGTTTTATACGGCATTACGCCTTGAGTGCTTTACCTTCATGCTGAGGCGCCTGGCAAACCGCGTATGTCTATGCAACACACGCACATACGCACACGCGCTCACACACACGCACGCACACACACACAGAGAGAGAGAGAGAGAGAGAGAGAGAGAGAGAGAGCGATTTATTTATCTGTATCTCAATCGTATTTATTTAGCACTTGTACACATTTGTTACTTGTCATTTGCGTTTAGTGTTGCATTACTTGCCACTGTCACGTGAATTGGAATTTCAGTTGTTAAAGTGTAGAGGAAGAGTCGTAATTGATGTTGCCAACACCTTTGCTTTCTTTGTATGCAATAAGATATTATTAAACCATTTGGATACCAATAAGTCATGTGATACCTCATGTTCATCCTCCTGTCTCGCAGTCAGGATATGCTTCTCAACATCCGCCGGTAGCAGTTCGTCATACTCTATATGTAAGAAGTGCAGGCAACTGGCTACAAAAAAAATAATTTGTTTGTATTGGAGTTTAACGGCCCAGTCAACACTATTTAGGTCATTTTTGAGCCGGTCAGTTTACCTATCAACACTTTCCTGGGCAGGCTTATACGTAAGCGGTTAACCAGTACAGTGCACATTCTTTCGCCAGAAACTGACAACTGCCCTTCTTGAATCAGCGGAAGGGAGAGAATGACCGTAGAAAAGATTTCATGATCAATCCCCACGAAAGAATGTTGCCGACCCCGGCGGGAGTCGAACCCGCGTCCTCCTGACCACCAGTCAGACGCGCATCCGACAAAAAAAATAAACATTTGCTCTTACGGTTACTGATTTGTCCATTTTGAGCAAAATATACACGATTACATGTGCTGTTTGCAAGTAAATATCTAACGCGTGCGTGTGCGCGCGCGTGCTCTCGTGTGCGTCCTTGCGTGTGTGAGTGTGTATTCAGTGGTAAAACATTGAAGCGGGCGGGCAGGCAAAAGACCGAAACACAAGCAGACAGACGCATACAGACAGATGGGAACATGGCCCAAATTTACATACATTTTGTTTGCTGTTGACTACCTGTGAATTTATTTGAGCCGACACATAAGAAAATGACCTTCAGCATTCTCCAATTTACGTTCAAATTCGCGCGCGCATCTAACTAATAGGGCATGGTCTTTACATGAAGCTACATGTACATGTATCATCAAGGTCTCTCCCACAAGTATGAGTGCAGCAAAGGCTCTGACAAGACAGTGCATATGCTGGTCGCCTACGTGATAATGGCCCTTTTCTCTTGCATTGGTTCGTTTATTTATTTGAAGCTAATCAGGATGCATTTTCTCAAGTCCATGTACTACAATAAAAAGAGTAAAATTTCTATATTAAGACCACCTTTGGGATGTTCAAACGTGGTCTTAAAGACCACTTCTAAACAGTCCCAATGTTGTACTCTTACTAGGGAATGCTGGTGGTAGCAAACTCAAAGAAAGAATAACTGAAACGTTTAAATAAGCTATTAAAAGAAGAATTTGATTTGAATTTAGCTGGTCTTAATAGCGGAATTTCACTGTTTTCCAGCAAATCCAAGAAAGAACAAAAAGATTTTACAAAGTTAGGTATTAGTGTTCCGTAACGCAGCTCAGAAAGTTAGGCTGGGGCTGCTCGGTATAACAAGCTCAATGTCAACATTATGACCAACAACCACAATGCCTGTTTCTAAAAAAAAATTGGAAAGATCAAACATAAACATATTCAATGTAACCAATATTAAGCAGTCACCCAGGGAAATCTCCTAAACTGCTTGAAGGAGGTGGCTGTTCAACAGAGGAATCTTGAGATGATATTTGACCTAAAAGGGAGCCAAATATGAGTGAGAACTGAAGACAGCTCCTTGTGAAACTATGAATGATGAAGAGGTGTCACTTGACTTCTCTCCATCACCTATTTTCTATTCATTTAAGGGGAATGGATACACCTTCAGAGGAGGCGACTCCTACAAAAGAATTTTGTCTCCCATTTCAATATGGGTCGAATCTTAAAGAAAAGAATTTGCTTCTGATGAGAAAATTCATTCCTTTAAGAGTAAACCCTTTTTTATATGGTACAGGGTTTAAAGAAAAGCGGACATGAAGTTCCAAAAGTTGTCTCCCTTTGAAAAATGGCGAAACAATCTACCATGTGTATCCATTCCCCTCAATTACATATTATTTCAAATATTATTTTTATGCGAAATAAACGCACCAGAAAAGAAATTATTCCCATACTTATTTTACAGTTTTTGGCAGCTGAGATACTGTGACACTTCAATAGATGGGATTTGGTATTTACTAATACGGTAACTGGATGGAAGAGAGAGGTGGCTGCTGAGAAGGAGTTCAATTTATAGCAGAGTGCTTTGAGGGGAATAATTGTGACTGCTAAGGAGAGGTGGTTGCTAAACAGAAGTGATTGTTACTGGAGGTTTTATTGAAATAAAATAAGTATACCTCACTACCGGCATGCTTGATGACAGCTGTTGACACACACTCGCCAAGTAGGCCCCCGCCTATCGGGGCCTGAAGAAATAGATGGGCTGCATGATGCTTCCACGCAGAGCTGAAACCGACCCGCAGGCGAGTACTGGTAAAACGCTTAGAGGATCTGACCTTGCCCAGGTAAAGTGGTGCGAGTCGGACCGTCTATGCATATAAACCCTATTGGTTTCATTGGGTGAGAGGTATTGAGATGTCATTTCATCTCAATGTTGGGTAAAAGTCCCAAGAAATTGGAAGCAACGTCTCCAAAATGATCTATACAGTGTTGACGGGGAAGTTAAACCTCAAATCAAACAAAATCGCCAAGTAGGCGACCGGGAGAAGTGTTTAACTTTAAAGCTTCTCGCCAAGTAGGCGACCGGGAGAAGTGTTGAATTTTAAAGCTTCTCGCCAAGTAGGCGACCAGCAGTAGTATCTATGAAGAAAAAATCACACAAAAATATAATGTGAGTGTAAATAGAAGTTGTTTACCTGATTTGTCTGTATTTCTCTCTGTTGAAAGTTTCGAGTTTTCTACAAGAAGGTTCGCAAGCCTTGATTTTCCACTGCCTGGTAAGCCACAGAGAACAAGGAGACAAAACTTAGAATGACCATTATTTTCTTGGGGCTCACACATATCAGACTTATCTAGAAGTAGAGAAGAAGGTACAGTATTATCTTAACACATTGAATGGAATCTTCCTCGCTATATACAACTGGAGTCCACTTCAAAATTTAGGTGAGTCAGGTTGAGTTATTGCTTGAAATTTATTTAGAACAATCATGACAGTATCTTTCGCAAACAAGCAAGGCTCTGAACAGATTAACGTGTTCATCAGACTTAGGTCAGCGAGTCCATCGCGTTCAAACATGCCCAAATTGACACAATTCGCAGGGAGGAATGCCATTAGTGTGCCGTCCTTCATTTGTCCACATATATTTGCATCAAAATTTAGAAAGATAAAAAATAATCAGAAGTATGCAAGTAAGCAAAAAAATAAATAAATAAATAAATAATAAATAAATAATCAAAACGATTTTATGGCTTTTTACATTAAAACAGACTCTTCTAATAATCACCAAACAGGTTTACAAACTTCTAAATTGAAACAAACTTAAGAAAATAAATGAAGATCTTTTTCCTAACAATCCTGAATGCGCGTCTGACAGGTGATCAGGAGGACGCGGATTCGATACCTGCCGCGGTCGGCAACAATCTTTCCTGGAGATTGATCATGAAATCCTTTCTACGGACATTATCTCCCTTCCGCTGATTCAAGAAAGGCAGCTGTCAGTTTCTGGCGAAAGAATGTGCACTGTACTGGTTAACCACTTAACTTTAAGCCTGTCCAGGAAATTGTGGATAGGTAACTAAACTGACCGGTTAAAAAAGGACCTAAATAGTATTGACTGGGCCATTAAACTCCAATACAAACAAACTAACAATCCTGAAATAAATGTGTGCATTTAGTCCCTTTGGCTTATTGTTTAAAATAAATTAATGGCGATATCGGTGAAACCTGTAAATTAAAAAAAAAAACAAAAAAAAAACAAAAACAAAAAAAAAAAACAAAAAAAAAAAAACAAGGAAAAATGGGTTCTTCTACAGAAGTGCGTTGTCGTTCGACTCATTTCGACAATAATGCATGTGCAGGTGATGCAAACCCTCGAATGTTGGTAGGTTTATGTACGCCTGTGGAGTTTATACCTTAAGTGTCATTTTGTCTGAATTGATGTCCCAAGTTTTAGGATCAGTATGGTTATTGTGTGTGTGGAATGTGTGTTCATAATGAATGTGTTCAATTAATATGTACTTTGTTAATTAACTATTAATGACTATTATGCTTTGTTCATTGATTTGTATATTCTGAATGCCGAGATGGTCCATGATTGGTTTAATAAACATATTCTATTCTATTCTATTCTATTTTCGCACTTTAGTCATACCGCATACTAGTAAATCGATATTCGTGCACAATGGAACCACTCACCGTTTAATGCATAATGCCTCCTATCAGTCCCGTAACACTTGGCTTCTTGTTTGTCGATTTTACATCGATCAATTTCAAAATTAGTCAGAAAGTTGCAATTATAGAAGTGACAACAACAGCCCTGCTCATCATTCTCTGTGTGTCAACATTTGCACGATAATTATAATACTAGTCGTACTGCTCTCCTATAAATTCCATAAATATCGGATCCAATAAATATAAAATAAAACTATGGGATGAAACTTTGAAACAAAAATAATTAAAGCTTTTTATAATGCTACAATTTTAATGTTCAATGCCCCGTGTTTATTTCCAGAAAAACGAGTCACATTTGGGTAAAACATGACTCTGTCTTTCTCGTCTTTTTAATACCATATGTCACCATCAAACAGTCCCGCAAGAGCTTTAAAATAACTTCAGCCATTAAGTATTATGGACATTTTAGCGAGCAATGCCATTGTTCTATTTTACATGGAAAGGCGTCTTTCTGCTTTGGCAAATGGGTTGGCGGGGTAAGGTTAAGATGCCCTGCATCTTATGTCACCGGGCGCCCAACTGTTATTATCTTACAGTTTGGCAAGACCCGCTGTCCTTGCAACATTAAAGAGTGGAGGGGGGGGGGGAGAATGTTATTATTTATACTGATTCTTCACTTTCTTTCATTTTCTTCTTTCTTCGCTATCATGTCCTGCACTATCTAAATCTGTCCTCCCTTTCTCTAGGATGCGACACAAAATGAGCCTGCACGGTTGACGTGTCGTTAAACCTCAACACAATCAATCATCTTTGGCAAAATTAACACATTTAGTACCAGAGACCCCAAAACGGGTACCCTGACAAACAGTGCAGACCCAGATCAGGACGCCGCAGAACGCGGCGTCTGATCAGGGCCTCCACTGTTTGCTAAAAGTTCAGTCATTTTCCAAATAAATTTTGATGAAAACACAACCTGACACCCCTAAATTTTGAAATGGACTCCTGCAATATATAAGGAGGAAGATTCAATTTGCTACAAAAAGGGTTAAAATGTACGTGATTTATTTTCTTAATACGACACATATGACATGACAGGGAATTCAGAAATTAACGAAGGTAACAAGGACATACTGAAATGATACTCCAGCTTTAACAAAAGTGTTGTATGGTAGTCTCCTGAGTATGACTTTTTAAAGACGAAAAGATATATGTATGTTTGAGCTTGGATAGAACTGTTCTACCTGTTGTCAATGAGGCTGTTCTAAGAAGCATTCAAAATCTCTATTTGGAACATAAATAAGAGAAATATCAAAATTTTAACTGAAAAAAAAAAATGTACTTATTCAGACATTTGAGACAGCATTATACCATTAAGTAAATTTTACCACAAAAAAGAATATTTTCAGACCAAAAAATATCTGATATTTTACATAGGTTGTGGGTACGCTTCAGAACCATCTCACCGAGCCGGTTCTAACGAGTATCCACAATCTATGGTTTCAGGGAGAAATAAGAAAAGTCTTTATACCCATGTTAACCCTAAGTTTTACTATATAAAAGTGGTTTCAGCGGGTAAATATTATATGGGCGTGTTTTCGTGATGTATATTTTCTCCACAAGCAGATCATTAACGGATATACTGATATGATTCCCACCAGAACTTAGACTATGCCTAGAGCTCTACAGAATGGTGGTATGAAGACTTTTCCTTTATTTAAAAATGCGAGACTGATTGTCCTGAATGTTTCATTGATGAAAATTGTGTAAATAAGGATTGTTTCTTCCTACCAGATTTGATAATTACGAAAGCAATGTTTTTTCTATACATGCATATACTGCATGTTAACAAGTGCCTAAAATGAACACCCCTGTATAGAAAAAAAACTTGGGTTTACACAGGCATGCATATCTTTTCTTATTTCTGTTCCAAGACATAGGCTGTGGGTACACGTAAGAACCGCCTTAATCGGGCGGTTAATGAGGTGGTTCTATCAAGCACATCTATGTTTGGAGCAGAAATAAGGCAAAAAAGCGAACATTTTCGTCTGAAAAATGCTCGTTCAGATATGAAAGACTTCGTTATACGCACAGGAATGTTATAGTAATAGCAAACAAGATCGCTTTCGCTACCCACCTCAAGGTGAACAGCAATAGACGCCTCCACTGGCCAAATACAACAAAACCGCGGGCCATTTAAATTAGAAGTGGTAGTAGTAGAGGTGGTTGTGGCAGTAGTAGTAGGAGGAGTGTAGTAGTAGTAGTTGTAGTGGCGGTGGCGGAAACATTAGTAGTAGTAGGAGGAGGAGGAACAGTAAATAAAATTTATTTGACTAAACAGCACGTACAGTTCTCCAGTAACATCTCAGAGTAAGGGAGAATATGAAAGGATATGAGAAGACGAAGCAGTCAGAATCAGAATTAACAGTAACAGTAATAATAGAAGCATCCGATTTTCAAGCTAAAAATCTTCACATCTATCTATCTATCTATCTATCTATCTATCTATCTATCTATCTATCTATCTATCTATCTATCTATCTATCTATCTATCTATCTATCTATCTATCTTCTTATACTGAGTCGGTCATATTTGGCCATTACCTCACTTGTAATAAGTCGTGGCATATAACAAGAATTCCGCTGAACCTGTGGGGCGGTGGGGTGGTGTCGAAATTTGATTTAGAAGTTTTTCTTATCCTGATTCTGAACTATTATTGGTAACGATAAGATAAGCAGGGCTTATGTTGATTTGTTTCAAATATTCGACAATAAAGAAATATTCTGTTCTGTTCATTTACAAATGCCAGAAAATCTGTGTTAGTTTTGTAAGCTCTCTTGATGAAATACCGAACTACAATTCAACCAGTAGATGCTAGCTTTTACGGAGCATAGTAATGGCATAGATAGATAGATAGATAGATAGATAGATAGATAGATAGATAGATAGATAGATAGATAGATAGATAGATAGATAGATAGATAGATAACACCATATTATCTATCTACGTATATAACCTATGCATCACCCTCTCGAGGATTATTTGCAACTGAAATTATTGTATATCGTTTTGTTCTTGAGAAATGGGCTTGGACATTAGGTATACCGTCACCATCCTGGAAAGCGTCCTTGAACAGACTCAATAAAACCCTCACGAACAGACTCAATGAAAACCGAGTCTGCTATTTTCGTTTATTTTTTGTTATTTTTGCGTCCAAGGGATCTAACTCTTCAAAACTTATTTGAGAGGTTAATTACCGGAATTACAAGGGTGCTGGTTTTTACCCAGTAATTTACTGCGGTCTTTCTCTCGTTTAGTGACGTCATGACATGTCTCACATGGTCCATTGCGATGTTGAAATGATTGCACAATTTCTTTAAAACTTTGTTTTTGTTGTCTGGAAAACCGTTATTCCTAAAATACCGCCATAACTAAGTCGAGGGTCACCTGGTACACTCTGATCTCTATTCATCGGCCAGTTTTCTTCGGACTGGCCATAGTTTTTACGAATTTTATTCCCGCCATACGGAAAGACGTAAAACCAAAGTTGAGGTCAGAAAGACCAAGTTGTGAGCTTTAAAATGGCCTCAAATGGCGTAGACGGCGAATCTAGCGCCGACAGAAACGTAGAAATCTGGAAAATCAAGAAGCTGATCAAGAGTTTGGAAGCTGCAAGAGGGTAAAATAATAACATAATTGGATCTGGCCCATCCCCTCAAGGACAGTTGAAACAAATTTTGATCAAATAGGAGCGCGATAGCTCAGTGGTTCTTGCGTTTGTCTCTGATGCTAGAGGTCCCGGGTTCAATCCCCGATGGCGGCTATAAAGTTTCCATGAAATTTCAGTGTCCTAACACTCTATTGGCATCATTTGTGGGGATGAAATGTCATAAAAGTGCACCGTAACTGGAGGTTCCCTGTGCAGGAAGAGTCATGCCCATGTGCAGGTTAAAGACCCCTTCCCTAATTACATGATTACTGTGCTCATAGGCTTTCATCCTGCAAACCTGGTGTGTATGTAATGTACACCCGTCAGATGTGACCGATCGCAGAAAAGAAAAAGTGTCGGAATCAGAATTGTTACTGGTGGAACGTCAAATGACATTCATACACCAGGACCTGTGTCATGAGAAGGTAACCGCCCCCGCCCATAGGGGCTTGAAGAAATATATGGGCTGCATGATGCTTCCACGCAGAGCTGAAACCGTCCACACACTAGTACTGGTAAACGGCTTAGAGGATCTAAGCCTGTCCAGGAACCGCGGTGCGAGTCGGCCCGTCCATGCTTATAAACCCTATTGGTTTCATTGGGCGACAGGGCTTGAGATGTCATTTCATCTCAATGTCAGGTAAAAGTCCCACAAAATTGGAAGCAACGTCTCCAAAATGACCTATACTGTGTTGACGGGGACGTTAAACCTCAAATCAAACAAACAAACAAAACATGAGAAGGTATAAAAAACATAAATGCACAGATGACCATCACAATCAGTTTAGACAGAATCAGAATTTTTACTGCTGAAACGTCAAATGACATTCTTACACCTGTATTCCTCAGCTTCCAGAAAGGGCAAGGTGCTGGTCAGGGAAAAAGGGCCCTTTCCATGTGCGAAAATATGTAAAAAAAAGGCACTTTTAAGTATGCACAGCCATGTAAAAAGGGCACTTTCACATGCACAACCTTGCTAAAGGGGTACATCTCCTAACTTGAAATAAAAAGACCCTTCGCTTTAATACAGTTATGGGCTGGCCTTGGCAACTCAAGAGTCCTGAAGGAACTAGCAAATGAGTAAGGTCCAGTTTTTGCACATGAAATCCCAAAGAATGGCTCCTAGCGAACATTTGCCCACTTTTCTAAAAAGGAGACTGACCTGTGTTCTATTTAAATTGCTTGAACACATAGTCTGCTCAAAGATCATGGCCCACTTGGATGAACATAAATTTTTGTCAGACAGACAACATGCATTTAAGAAAAGGCATAGTTGCCAAACTAGAGCTGGGGCGATATCATCGATGTAGCGTGATATTTTTGCTGGTGACACTGTACCGCGATACTGATTCCGTGTATCGGTACTTGGCGATGCTTTTGCATTATATCAACAAACATCCAAAACACAAGTGACACATACATGTATGTTTCTTAGGTGCTTACGCCTATAAAAATCTTCATACCTCTTCTTCGGGATTAACGCTGGGCCTGTGGTTCCCGCTCAAGTCTTCTCCTGTTTGTTCTTTGTACTTCCACCACTTATCAAGCTTACCCTTAAAGTCATTTGTTTCCTTAGCACTGACTACCCAGTCTGGTAGTGAATTCCAGTTATTGACAACTCTCTAAGCCCAAACGAGTACTTTCTGATGTTGAGCCTTCCATGTTGTTTCACTAGCTTCATGCTGTGACCCCTAGTTCTTGTAGAGCGTGTACGCGGCAGCAACTTGTTCTGGTCTATCCTGTCCTTGCCAGTTACAATCTTATACGTCTGTATCATGTCGCCTCTGATTATTCTGTGGTACAGGGACGGTAGATTTGTTGTCTCAAGACGTTCCTCATAGTCAAGGTTTTTAATGTCTTTGCATAGCTTGGTCGCTCTACGCTGTACTCGCTCAAGCTTGTCAGTGTCACCAGCAAACTGCTGTATCCTGGGGGCGTTGGTATATTCCAGTATTGGCCCCACCATGGTTGTGTACAGTCGTTTGATGATGGTCGTGTCTCTGCTGACAAAGGTTCGCTTTATCAGTCCAAGAATTCTGTTGGCTTCAAATATCTATCCAAAAGGCGCTGCTTATATAACATTTCATGTATCCAGAGTAATTGATAAGGGTCGTATCGTAGTAAATACGACTCTAAAATCGAGCAAATACGACTAGAAATGAAGAAACAGTCGTACCAAATACGTCGTCAAATTGGCGATACGCCAAGGTCGTTCCATTGCAGTCGTATCGGCAATGGAAAAACAAAAACAAAAAATAAACGTGAGGCCTGACACAAAGCAATCGAAATCGCGGTAATTTTCGCCGCATCATAGTCTTCAACAAAAACTGTTCCAATCTTCAAGAACGATTCGAAATTCATCCATTCATGAATGATGGCATTTTGTTTTAATTACGCTGAAACCCTTCAACCTTACCTTTTGACGATCATATATTGAGCTTATTATCCCCCGACCGAATAGGTTCGGGGGATATAGCGATCAGCCTGGCGTCCGTCCGTCCGTCTGTCCGTCCGTCCGTCTGTCCGTCCGTAGACGCAACCTTGTGATGGCCATAACTCCTATACCCTTTGAGATTCATTGATGGTTCTTGGCACAATTGTTCACAAGGCCGAGACGGCGTGTCATGCGCAAGAACCAGAACTCTGGATGCCATACTTTTTTAGTTATCTCCCCTTTTAATAAAATAGAATGACTACTTTGTGATGGCCATAACTCCAATACCCTTTGAGATATATTGATGGTACCTGGCACAGTTGTTCACAAGGCTGAGACGGTGTGTCATGCACAAGAACCACAACTCTGGTTGCCACGGTTTTGGAGTTATCTCCCCTTCCAATAAAATAGAGTGACAACCTTGTGATGGCCATAACTCCTATACCCTTTGAGATTCAGTGATGGTTCTTGGCTCAATTGTTCACAAGGCTGAGACGGCGTGTCATGCGCAAAAACCAGAACTCTGGATGCCATACTTTTTTAGTTATCTCCCCTTTTAATAAAATAGAATGACTACTTTGTGATGGCCATAACTCCAATACCCTTTGAGATATATTGATGGTACCTGGCACAGTTGTTCACAAGGCTGAGACGGCGTGTCATGCACAAGAACCACAACTCTGGTTGCCATGGTTTTGGAGTTATCTCCCCTTCCAATAAAATAGAGTGACAACCTTGTGATGGCCATAATTCCAATACCCTTTAAGATATATTGATGATACCTGGCACAGTGGTTCACAAGGCCGAGACAGTGTGTCATGCACAAGAACCACAACTCTGGGTGCCGTGTTTTTTTAGTTATCTCCCCTTCCAATAATATAGAATCACTACCTTGTGATGGCCACATCTCCAACACTCTTTGAGATATATTGATGATACTTGGTACAGTTGTACATGAGGTTAAGCAGGTGTGTCACGTGCAAGAACCACAGCTCTGGATGCCCTGGTTTTTTTAATTATCTCCCCTGACAATATAACCTTGTGATGGCCATAACTCAAATACCCTTTGAGATATATTGATGGTACTTGGCACAATTGTATACAACGTTGAGACGGCGCTTCATGCCTAAGAACCACAACTCTGGGTGCTATGATATTTGAGTTATCTCCCCTTCCAATATAACAGTATGACAACCTTGTGACCACCGTACCTCCAATACCCTTTGAGACATATTGGTGGTACTTGAGGCAGGTGTGTCATGCTCAAGAATTACAACTCTGGGTGCTGTTTTTTTTAGTTATCTCCCCTGGCAATATAACCTAGTGATGGCCATAACTCCAACTCCCTTTGAGATATATTGAAGGAACTTGGCACAATTGTATACAAGGTACAGAATGGATGTCATGGGCAAGAACCACAACTGTTGTTGCTGTGGTATTTGAGTGATCTACCCTTCCAATATAACAGTATGACCAGCTTGTGATCACTATATCTCCAATACCTTTTGAGACATATTGATGGTACTTTGTGCAGAAATACATGAGCTGAAGCAGGCATGTCATGGGCAAGAACCACATTTCTGAGTGCCCTGGTTTTTTAGTTATCTCCCTTGACAGTATAATCTTGTATTTAATCTGCCTCAAGTTATGACAACTATCAACATGATTAGGAAACCGATTATTGATGCGTGATTACATAACGGTATTTATTATCTAAGGGAAAGCCACCGCATTATTAACTTTATTAACAACGCCTGAAGCATGAACAGTAACTTTATGACAAGCGTGCATAAAAATACGATCCTGAATATTGTTAGGCAACCACATTGACTTCGACGGAGTGTCATCTTCGAGAAAAAAAAATGGGTTGGACAGATCTACAGATTCACATTGTCATGTAGTTAGGAATTAAATATCAAAACAGACGCGCAGACGATTAAAGTTAAGTTTGTGGAGAACCTGACAAAGTTTCTCCGGAAAAACGCAAGAAAAAAAAATCAAATGCATGGCTTTTTCTACTTGAGCCAAGGTTACTAAAATAGCTCAATGGGCATATTCAGTGTCAGAGAGCTAACTGTGGTGACTCATTCTGCTGGTCAGTGTAGCTTGTGCTAACATTGTCGTCAATGCACATCTGAGATAGAACCACCGTTGCACCGCCGTGTTCCATATACATTTGACCAAAATTATATTTATTGAGTCACAATGGCAGGATTAACCTGTAATACTTGGGTACTCATATATCTAAATGTGAATCACAGGTGGTAAGGTCAGCATGCAGTGCATGCTTATTTACCGCTATCTCTCAAGTAGCCGATTAAATTAACACCCTAAGATGTCTCGCCGGCGTCTTTCAACATTAAGCAGAATGACTGGCAGCGCATCATAAAAGAACGCAAACACAGCAACTGGGACGGACTGATTAGCTTTCACAGATGCGCTTGCTGATCTGAGTCTTCGCTGGTCGCACGTTTTATTGTATTTTTGCTGGGTGCTGAATTTCTCGCCTTTTACCAATCGCATGCAGTTGCTACAATTAGTGGAGGTTTTCCCTCGCCTTTGAATGCGTAGCACTTAAGGCCGCCGCAGACACAAAACATGGATTTGAAAACGTTTTGATGACAGTATGATCTGTGTGACAGCTGAAGACTCCGACCAGCCTGCACAGTCTGATCAAAACGAGCCTTCAATAGCGTCTGGGAAATTCCAAAGACACATGCGAAGAATACGACCACATTGGCTGGATTTACATTCTTTAGAAGAAAAAGTAATTTTATCATTTTGCTGTTCGCCAGCTTATTAATATGAAAATGTATATCAGTATGTTACGATGATAGAATATGTGTTTAGCGTCTTTTACATATGGTCATTGCCACGTCTGAAATTAATATAAGTGCACTTAGCAGCCATCCTGTGATGACAGATGAAGATACGACCCTAGTTTCGAATTTAGGAGTACCGATACTCTCAAAGAATCACAGGATACGCCTATGTCTTTGGTTGAAGGAGTAACAGTACTCCTCAGGCAAAAGTTTATCAATAACACTGTGTATCTACCGGGATACAGTATACACAACAGGTGTCTGGTCAAGTGACTTTTGTATGGAACATGTTCTACAGTAGTTTTGTTGGCATTTTGAGTTATGCCATTCAGATTTATTCAAAACTGTTGCTTCCAAAATATTTTGGATGAGGGGTCTGTTCGATTAGATGGACCTGCAAAGTCACCCTAATTATCATTTTATTGTTGATACAAGCGGTCGCTACTGACATATATATAAACAATGGATGCTGAACTGGACAATGAACGTGCCGGATCGGAATTTAAATCACTAGTTATGGAAACATTTTGTTTTTGTCAAGTCATTATTTTATTTTATTGCATATAAATATAAGGACATGCTTAATAAACCAATGTGTTGTTATTGAACAGGAAACTCTGTTTTCTACTCTACAACAAAAGTCCAAATTTACCTAATAAAACAGCAAATCTGTACAAAGCAAGTATCATGATACTGGATCATATAGCCTGTCTGGCATCGTGAAAGTATCATGATACATTTTTTCTGACGATACCCAGCTCTATGCGAAACTCAGTTGAGCATGGTTTTTAATCATTGGGCAAAAATCTTGGACAAGGGGGGGGGGGGGGGGCAGGTGGACACATTTATTCTGGGCTTCGAGAAGGCTTCCCACACCCCACCCAATGAACTACTTAAATCCAAATTGTTTGGTTATGGAATTCAGGGGTAGGGGTGGGGGTGCTGAGGCTGGAGAGACTCAAATGGATAGATTCCTTCCTCAGGGCCCAAGCTAGTCCAAAAAATTATCCCTCCTGGGAAAATAGGGAGAAGTGGGTGCGGCCTAATGCCGGACAACAACAGTGTAATGAGTTCTCCAGTTAACCCAAATTTATTTGGAGAAAAGTGGGTTTTATAGGGGTATCAATCATACATGTAGTATTTTGATGATGACCATGAGTGAGATTTGCCTGTTAAAATGAAGGTTTGTTTCTTTTAATTTAAGGTTTTCCAAAATACGGCCTCGTCAACTCTAAAAATGTTTTGTCAATTATTTCGACAGCTGAAGGTGCTGAGGATTGTGAAGCTACGGTTCGGTTCTTCACTGCAGATGTGGCACAAATTATTTTCTGTATTTACTTTTATTTAGGGGTCATCCTATTATAAATTATCTATCATAATAAATTTTAGACGTTAACTAATTCTTTTTGCAATGAATTTAATTTAGATGGAACGTGTATTTGTTTTGATCTTATTTTTGTGCATCAAATGAGGTGATTCAACTTACAACATCCCGTTGTAAGGGTATGCAGTTTTAAAACACTTTGTAAGCAACAAAATATGCCATTCACCATATTTGCTGGCTCCCAGCTTGCACATTGTCAGTATTGGAAAAACAGGTAACCAGACCCCCCCCCCCCCCCCCCCCCCCCCCGACCTATCAAGGTCAGGGGGGTCTGGTTACCTGTTTTTCCAACACTGATAACCTTCAGACTAGGAACCAGCAGATAATGCTAAAAAGGTGAATAGAATTTCAGAAGAGGCTGGTTCAATATCATTTAATATTTCAGAAACACAAAGTATCAAAGATAGTTTAATTTTGTTAAGAAGTATTTAAAAATCTCATTTGTTATCATCAACATGTAGCTCACTCCGGATGCGTGTCTGGTGATCTGGAGGACACGGGTTCAATACCTGCTGGGTTTGGCAGCCTTCTTTCGTGGAGATTGATCATGAAATCTTTTCTACAGTCATTCTCTCCCTTCCGCTGATTCAAGAAGGGTAGTTGTTAGTTTTTGGTGAAAGAATGTGTACTATTCTGGTTAACCGCTTACGTGTAAGCATGGCCGGGAAAATTGTGGATAGGTAAACTGACACGCTCAAAAATGATCCAAATAGTGTTGACTATTAAACTCCAATACAAAAAAAAACAAACAAAGACTTATTACTTGCTCCTTTCTTTTTCAATATCATTTCCTCGTTCATGCATTATTATTCTCCTGCATGGCCCTTGCCTATCAGGACTTGAAGAAACAGATGGGCTGCATGATGTTTCCATGCAGAGCTGAAACCAACTGCAAACAAGTACTGGTAAACTGCTTAGAGGATCAAAGCCTGCCCAGCCAAAGGGGTGTTAGTCGGACCTGTCCATGCAAATAAACCCTATTGGTTTCCTTGGGCGACATGGTTTGTAATGTCATTTCATCTCAATGTTGGGTAAAAGTCCCACAAAATTGGAAGCAACATCTCCAAAATGACCAACAGTGTTGATGGGGATGTTAAACCTAATACCAATCAGTATTCCCCTGCAATTTGTGCACCAGGGAAAACCCTGACATGGGCCCTTTCAGGCCCCTTTGACCCCGTTGGACAGTATTCTCATTTTTGGACGGGTTTTTAAAAACAGCCTGTCCATTGAAATAGGGATGTCCACGCGGGTGGGTGTCAGTCGGGCGGGCGTCTTCTGAGGTTTACCTTTTGGTTAACCTTTTTTCAAAGTGATATATTACCTTTATTCTTCAGTGGATTTCTTTCGTATTAGAATTGTTGCTCCATTGACAGTACCTCTTTCATATGCAATCCATTAATGGCACCAAGGACCAAAGTTTTGGTGAAAATTAACATACCGGTAGCATAATTTTGAACCCTACATGCTAGGTTTTTGAAATTTCATGTATGGATTCCTTATGAAGAAATAATTGACCCGTGTTTTTTTTCTCATCAGGATTATGCCCCTTTTTGGAGTTATGCCTCTTTGCAAAAAATGCTATGAAATCTTGTTCAAACTAAAGGGTCATTTATCACGAAAATCTACATATTTCTAGAATTAAGTATACTGAAAGAATATATAAAGAGGATACTGAAAGAATATATAAAGAGGATCCTTTAACTGAAAACTGCATGATAACATGTTAAAATACATGGCTGCCATTGGGCAGTGCACACCTGAGCTCTGGTGAGCATAGTGGCCCATGGGCCTCTTGTTTTGGTTTATAATATAAAAATGGCCACTACTTCAGCAAAGGCAGCTAAGGGCCCTGCCATAATTATCACGGGTTAACTATGTCAAGTTTGTTTTCTTTTAGAAATGGAACCAGCATGATTTCCTTAATAATACCTCCAAAGGACCAGATCTCTCGGGTGTCCAAGATGTTGGCAGATGAATTCGGAACAGCCTCAAATATCAAGAGCAGAGTGAACCGACTGTCGGTACTGGGAGCAATCACCTCAGTACAGCAGAGACTTAAGCTGTACAATAAAGGTATAAATCATATTAGCCTGACACGATTAATCGCATAATCGATAAATCGATCGATAAATTCCACAAAAATGATTATCATTTCTGATTTGCTTTTAATCAATTACTTGATATGTACAATTTCCTACCAAAAGTTATTCCTAAAATAGCTGGATGAGTGGCAAACAGTGCAGACCCTGATGAGATGCCGCATCCGCGGCATCTCATCTGGGTCTACACTGTTTGCTCAGGTCTGTCTGTTCAAATATACATATGGTAAAGTGCAACATATGGTAAGAGTCATGCTCAGACAGTAAGCCAGACAGGTAAAATTATGACAAAAACCTTAGCGATTACTAATCGATCGCAATGACAGGACTCATAATCGATTATCTTTTCAGCTCCGATTAGCCAGCCCTAAAATCATAGCTTCGATACAGAGGTGTTAGCCAATTTTGTACTGTCACTGACTTTGCCCTTTCAACACTAAAATTATTCAATTGACCACTCAATATTTCAATTGACCAGTATTGACCACTCTAGGAGTATTGACCGGGACGGTTTTAACCGGTTTAAACCGCTGGTTAAAACCACCCCTGGTTTTGACCGCCCAACCTTGACTGTCAGAATGGAATCTTCCACCTTATATATACCATAATGATCCTAAGTATTGGGACAGACAGGCCAAGCAAACACTGCAGATTCAAATCAGACTGCTCCGATCAGGGTCTTCACTGTTTGCCATTCTGCCTGCACCTTTTAGGCTCCTTGATGGATTGTGAAACTAATTTGTTAGTATTTTAGGAGAAGTACAGCAAATCCTCAATGTGTCTGAAATTTTAGGATTTTTACAGTAGCAAGCAAGTACAATTTCAAAATTTATGGGTATCGTTGTGTTTTATCCAAAATTTATGTGGAAATTGGCTGAAGTTTTTGCTAACAGTGTAGGCCCTGATCAGACATGGCATTCTGTGGCGTCTGATTCGGGCCAGCACTGTTTGCCAATACCCGTTTTGAGGTTTCTGGTAGAAAATAGGTTAACATATAGTTTAACATCCCAAATACGAATTGAGACTTTTACAAAGAAAATTCAGAAATGCATTTAACCATCATCCTGCTGTTCTGTGTTCACGACAATCAATACCTTTGCGAACAGTGTAGATTTACATCAGGTAGCTTCTGAAGAAGCACCGAGGCCGGTTTATGGAGAAATGCACTGTAAAAAAAAATCCCAAAATTGACCTCGTTACTCTGTAGCAACAGATGCGGTTGGTATTTGGTTAAGTAGAAGTAAAACAAAGATCAGGAATTGATACAATTAACTTACTCCATCCATAAAAGACACCAAAGGGAAAGAAATACAAACATTAAGCGACAAGACCATAATGGAAACCTAAACAAAGGAAGGCCATATGGACAGTTACTTTCCCACAAAATGGCCATATGGCCATCCAAAATTAAAAGACACAAGTGATACACACAGTAAGTAACAAACAACAACATAAATAAATCGCCACAGAAGAGCCGCCTTGGAACTGTCAGTGGAAGATTTCCACTGGGGGGCTTAAATCGATTTTACGTGGCCACAATCCTCGCCCTTACTTCCGTCGCGATTTAGACAAATAATTTGTTCAGTCCGCATGAAGGCCTCCGAACTCATCAGTGCAACATCTCCGTGAACACAGAAATCAAAGAACCACAGAGGTGAGACAACGGTGAGGACTCTACAGCAAGAAACCACTGAAATGCTGGAGCAAAAGAAAACCAACAGTTAGACTCCGATGAGCCCGACCAGAGACAGAGCATCAGGCACCAACCAACATTATCTCTTTAATTTTCAATAAGCCTTTACGTTGGAGCCGTCATAGAATCTGAGGCCTGACCCACCGGCGTGCAATTAAAGAGGGAAGCAAAGTTGCCAACCGTGATTGGGTTAACTACCATGCATGCAGTCTGTCGTATAATATCCATGTTGTACCCAATCTTTTTATATCGAAGAATGATTTTACGAAATTGGGTGCTGAAGTCATTGCGGTTATATATTTTTCTGAATTTATATACTAAGTCACCATAAAATTCGGGTTCCGATAGACCTTGTTGCAGAAGAGATTTAAGTCCAATATTGAATTTTGAAATTAAATCAGAATGGCGTCTATAAAATTTTGAAAAGGCTTTGCGTAGTTTATGGTACCGATAACCCTGATTAAGAAGTTTAGCCGTTAATAATTTATTACGAGTGTTGAAGTCAGTTACATGACTACACACTCTAGCAAATCGAATTAATTGCGAAATATAAACGCCATAGGATGGCGCACGAGGAACATCACCATCCAAAAAAGGAAAATTTACAATCTCAAAATCAAAGTCATCGCGTTTATCATAAATTTTGCACGAAACAAATCCATCTACAATAGATAGATGTAAATCCAAAAACGGGGCCTCGGTATCAGAAGAATTTGCTTTATTTAACTGAAGTTCTAGGGGGTAAATCTGACTGATCAAACCATCAAAATAGGTATTATCAATATTTAATAAATCATCTAAATATCTAGAAGTAGAGCTAAAAGCTTCAATAATTTCAGATTGGTTATCAATGGAAAGCGACAAAATGAAGTCTCTTTCATAACAATAAAAGAACAGATCAGCCACAAGAGGTGCGCAATTAGTACCCATCGGAATACCCACAACTTGTCTAAATAACTTAGTACCGAATCTAATATAAATATTGTCAAGTAGAAAGGTGAGGGCATCACACACTTTCTGACATGACCAAAGTGTATAATTCTTATGCTCTTTAGAAGTGAAAAATGCATTTCTGACATTACATGCAAGATAGAGAGAATCTTCTCTGTGAAAAGCCCATTCAATTAAATCATTAAGCTTTTCTTTTATAAGATTATGAGGAAGTGTAGTGTAAAGAGTGGAAAAATCGTAGGTAGACAGACTAGAAGCAACCCTTGTCCTGCTGAACCAGGGTATTCTTTCAAACAATGAAGATCCAGATCAGATGGCTTCTGAAGAAGCATCTGATCAGGATCTTCATTGTCATTCAGTTTATCAGACTTGCCTACCCTTACCATTTGGTCGTAATGCTTACTATTTTCATGTCCAAATTACGACCTTACAACGACCCCGGCCGAATTCCGTACGATTTTCAGTGTTTGTGAAAAAAATAGGTAAATCGGCATGATTGGTTCGGTTCTGGTAAATGCATGTTTATACCGAACAAGACAATAGTTGTCGTTCCTGGCTTACTCTCCTTGCGAAATTAAAATAAATTTCATTGGCTAATATTAGGGAAGTAATCCAATCACAGTTCATTTAGCAGATTCGTTTCGGTATGAGCGGCAAGATGGATGCCTTATCAAAGGAAAAGAAAAGTTGAAGTGGGCGAATAAACGCGAGGCAATGCCTGAATGAGCTTATTTTGACCTCGCATCGGATACCTTAAAACCCTTACGAATAAAATTTGAATCTTGCGATTTTTTTATGGGATCTTATTATTTTCTGTATCAAGGGGTAGGCAAGTCTTGAGTTTATGAATTTGTCGCAATAATTTGCATTAAGTAATCTGATTGGTTGATAATCGGTAGTGGGTGTGGCATATTTAAATATTCAGCAGGTCAAGGGTTAAGGATGGTGCAATAAAAGTCTTTTTTTATTTTTTGAAAACAAAACCAAAAATCAAAATTTCATGCTTTTTGGCTCCATATTTCAGTTCCCCCAAATGGTCTTGTGATATATTGTGGTACCATAGTAACAGATGAAGGCAAGGAGAAGAAAGTGAACATCGATTTTGAACCCTTCCGACCTATTAATACTTCCTTATATTTATGTGATAACAAATTCCACACAGAGGTAAGCTTCTTAACCCATTTTGTACCAAATGGAATCTTCCTCCTTATATATAGCAGGAGTCCATTTCAAAATTTAGGGATGTCAGGTTGTTTTTTCTTCAAAATTGATTAGAAAATGGCTAAACTTTTAGCAAACAGTGGAGGCCCTGATCAGACGCCGCATTCTGCGGCGTCTGATCTGGGCCTGCACTGTTTGCCACTTAACCCTTTTGGGGTTTCCAGTACCAAATGGGTTAAAAGAACAACTGAGATGATTTGAAAATGAGGCCATCCTTAAAATAGAATTATTTGTTTGCCATCACCCAACTCATAGTTTTCAAGATGGCTAGGTAAAATATGTAAATTTTATTTATTGCATATTCTAAATAAGACATTTTTTGGCATGCGGCCCATAATTGATAATACAAAGTAACTAGAAATATGCACAGTGACATAGCTCCAGATATTGGGTCAGGGTGTAAGGAGGAATTTTTCTTATTTTTACACCCCCCACCACGAAGTGGGGAGGGGGCATATAGTTTTGCTTTTGTCTGTACGTAAATCTGTATGTCACACTTTGTAGACCATTCTTGTCTCCGCAACTCTCTATAGTGTTTGATGCAGGGCATAGAAACTTGCAACATACATGTAGTCTAGACTTGCATTGAACATGTTCATAATGGAAACAGGATTCTGATCCCGTCCCAAATTACAGAATTATATCCCCTTGAACGACAAACATTATGGCCATATATGTAGCATAGGAAGTAAATTATTACCGTTAATGTCTCTGCAACCCTTACAGTATTTCATGCAAGACATTGAAACTTGCAACACTGTTCAGACATGCATTGAACATGTGCATCAAGGAAACAGAATTCTGATCCAGCCCCGTACTTTAATATAGAATTATGTTCTCTTGAACAACTTAAACATTTCGGTCATATACATGTTGCATAGGTTAAATAGTTCTGTTTATGTCTCCGCAGTTCCTCCTACAGTATTTAATGCTGGACATTGAAACTTGCAATACCGTTCAGACATGCATTGAACATGTGCATTAAGGAAACAGAATTCTGATCTGGTGGTCCTTATTGCGATCTGGTGGTCCTTATTGCAGAATTATGTCCCCTTGAATGACTTAAACCCTTTGGCCAAATGTGTAGCATATAGAAGGTTAAATAGTAGTTTGTGACTCTGCAACTCTTCCTACAGTATTTGATGCAGGGCTTTGAAACTTGCAACACAGTTCCTAGACTCAAAGGGGAAATATGATTTTGTTCCAGCCCCATATTGCAGAATTATGTTGCCTTGAACGACTTGAAACATTTTGGCCATGTTTTTCTTTGAGAATATTTCAGTTTCTTGCTTTCAGTTTCTAGTTAATTTAGAATGTGTGCCTGTCTACTGCGTATGTCAAACTAATTATTTATCTATTGAAGCATATGGGGGCGGGGGCATTCCTCACCTTTAGCCTGATTATCTAGTTTCATTAAGACCTATTTTGAAATAGGTAACTTCAACACGTTTCTGAAGAGAAATTAGGAAAATTATCGCTTTACTTGTAGCTGTACAGCTGGCTTCGGTGGCTCAGTCGGATGCGCGTCTGACTGGTGATCAGGAGGATGCGGGTTTGACTCCCGCCGGGGTCGGCAACATTCTTTTGTGGAGATTGATCATGAAATCTTTTCTACGGTCATTCTCTCCCTTCCGCTGATTCAAGAAGGGCAGTTGTCAGTTTCTGGCGAAAGAATGTGCACTGTACTGGTTAACTGCTTAAGTATAAGCCTGCCCAGGAAAGTGTTGATAGGTAAACTGACAGGCTCAAAAATGACCTAAATAGTGTTGACTGGGCCGTCAAACTCCAATACAACAATTGTAGCTGTACAGTGATAGTGGCATAGTAGCTATAGATCTTTAGCCATCAATGAAGTTAAGTTAATCTATCTATCTATCTAGCTGTCTGTCTGTCTGTTCTGAGTCGGTCAAATTTGGCCATTACCTCAGTTGGGTGCATAGCTAAATTTAGAAATTAGCTAAAAAAAAAGAAGAGAAGTCACTGGATGAGTCCTTAAACCTAATTACAATCTTAATAACAGAGGTATACTAAAACGCATACCTCCATCTCAATCTTACACTGTACGGGCTTTGAACTCCTCTGCAGTCTTAGCATTCACCACAGAAGAGGGAAGACTATTCCACTGGGAAATAGTTCTAGGGAAAAAAGAATTTTTCAGGGCATCACTATAGGACTGGTACCAATGGTATTGTGAGTTGTTTACTTTTGATGCCCTTTTTATACCCCACCACACGATAGTGGCGGGGTATTATGATATACCCTCTGGTGTCCGTCCGTCCGTCCGTATGTCCGTCCGTCCATCCGCACCATTTCCGATCGATAACTTGAGTAATTTTTAACGAATTTTTTTCAAATTTTGCATACATGTATATATCGGGAATGAGTGGTATGGGATTGTTAATGGGCAAAATCCGTTAACATTTGACAGAGTTATGGCCCTTTTTAGTTCAAAATAAGGGGTTTTGGGGCGTTTCCGATCAATAACTTGAATATTTTTTCACGGATTTTCTTCAAATTTTGTATACACATTGGCATTGGGTATGAGTGGTTTGGGATTGTAAATGGGCAAAATACATTAACATTTAACGGAATTATGGTCGTTAAAAATTCCGATTAAATGGTTTTTGGGGACTTATTCCTTTACTATATGGAATATTTGGATGAGACTGCACTGATGTATAAACGACCATAATAAGCAGGTTTTGTGTTGTGAATACACAAAATGCGTTAACATTTAACGAAAAATTGGTCGTTAACAATTCCCATTAAATAGTTTCTGCGCATTTATTCCTTTAATTTATGAAATATATTGATTAGCAATGCCAGTGTAGTGGTTAGAGTGATGGACTACAAATCCTATTGTTGACTATGAATCTGAGGGGCGTGAGTTCAAATCTCCGTCGAGGAATGGAAATTTTTTTTTTTTTTTTCGTTTTTTCTTTTTTTTTGTGTGTGTTCTTTTTTCTTTTTTCTTTTTCTTTCTTTTTCATTTGGCAATGAATTTATTTATTTTTTTTAGTTTTCCTCATTTTTGGTTTTTCATTCCTTTTTTTCCCTTTTTTTTTTTCACCCTTTTCTTCTTTTTGTTATACCCCATCACACGATAGTGCTGGGATATTACAATATACCCTCCGGTGTCTGTCCGTCCGTCCGTCCCCACCATTTCCGACCAATAACTGGATTAATTTGTGCTATGAATCTGAGGGGCGTGAGTTCAAACCCCCGTGGAGGAATGGAATTTTCTTTTTTTTTCCCTTTTTTTCTCGTTTTTTCTTTTCTTTTTTTTTCCGTTTATTTTTCTTTTCTTTCTTTTTGCAATGAATTTTTTTTTTTTTTCGTTTTTTTTTTAGCTCACCTGTCACGTAGTGACAAGGTGAGCTTTTGGGATCACTTTTCGTCCGTCGTCAGTGTGTGTGTGTGTGCGTAAACTTTTTCTTCAAATGACATCTCCTCCTAAACCGCTGATCGGATTTTGACCAAACTTCACAGCAATGATCCTTAGGTGGTCCCCTTTCAAAATTGTTCAAATGGTTCCGGTCCATTGCACATCTGGGTCACAGGAGCTAAAAATAGATTTTTTAAAACAAAATTTTAAAAATCTTCTTCTCTGAAACCGCAAGGCCCAGGTCATCGATATTTGGTATGAAGCTTCATCTAGTGGACCTCTACCAAGATTGATCAAATTATAGCCCTGGGGGCCAAAATGCCCCCGCCCCGGGGGCCTTTGGTTTTACATAGGCTGATATAGGGAAAATCATTAAAAAATCTTCTTCTCTGAAACCACAAGGTCCAGGTCTTTAATATTTGGTGTGAAGCTTTACCTGGTGGACCTCTACTAAGATTGTTCAAATTATAGCCTTGGGGCCAAAAATGCCCCCGCCCCGGGGGCCTTTGGTTGGGGCCTTTGGTTTTACATGGGCTTATACAGGGAAAATCATTACAGGAGCCATTACATCATTACAGATTACATTACGTAGTGACAAGGTGAGCTTTTGGGATCACTTTTCGTCCGTCGTCAGTGTGTGTGTGTGTGTGTGTGCGTAAACTTTTTCTTCAAATGACATCTCCTCCTAAACCGCTGATCGGATTTTGACCAAACTTCACAGCAATGATCCTTAGGTGGTCCCCTTTCAAAATTGTTCAAATGGTTCCGGTCCATTGCACATCTGGGTCACAGGAGCTAGCCCTGGGGGCCAAAATGCCCCCATCCCGGGGGCCTTTGGTTTTACATGGGCTTATACAGGGAAAATCATTAAAAAATCTTCTTCTCTGAAACCACAAGGCCCAGGTGTTTAATATTTGGTGTGAAGCTCGACCTGGTGGACCTCTACTAAGATTGTTCAAATTATAGCCTTGGGGCCAAAAATGCCCCCGCCCCGGGGGCCTTTGGTTTTACATAGGCTTATACAGGGAAAATCTTTAAAAATCTTCTTCTCTCAAACCGCAAGGCCCAGATCTTTGATATTTGGTATGAAGCTTCATCTAGTGGACCTCTTTCAAGATTGTTCAAATTATAGCCTTGGGGCCAAAAATGCCCCCGCCCCGGGGGCTTTTGGTTTTACATAGGCTTATACAGGGAAAATCTTTAAAAATCTTCTTCTCTCAAACGGCAAGGCCCAGTTCTTTGATATTTGGTATGAAGCTTTATCTATTGGACCTCTTTCAAAATTGTTCAAATTAAAGGCCTGGGGGCCAAAATGCCCCCGGGGCGGGGGCCTATGGTTTTACATAGGCTTATATAGGGAAAGTCATTAAAAAAACTTCTTCTCTGAAAACACAAAGCCCAGGTCTTTAATATTTGGTGTGAAGCTTTACCTGGTGGACCTCTACTAAGATTGTTCAAATTATAGCCTTTGGCCCAAAAATGCCCCCACCCTGGGGGCCTTTGGTTTTACATAGGGAATACAGGGAAAATCTTTAAAAATCTTCTTCTCTGAAACCGCAAGGCCCAGATCTTTGATATTTGGCGTGAAGCTTCATCTAATGGACCTCTTTCAAGATTGTTCAAATTATAGCCCTGGGGGCCAAAATGCCCCCGCTGTGGGGGCCTATGGTTTTACATAGGCTTATATAGGGAAAATCATTAAAAAATCTTCTTCTCTGAAATCACAAGGCCCAGGTCTTTAATATTTGGTGTGAAGCTTTACCTGGTGGACCTTTACTAAGATTGTTCAAATTATAGCCTTGGGGCCAAAAATGCCCCCGCCCTGCGGGTCTTGGTTTTACATAGGTTTGTACAGGGAAAATCTTTAAAAATCCTTTTCTCTGAAACCGCAAGGCCCAGATCTTTGGTATTTGGTGTGAAGCTTCATCTAGTGGACCTCTTTCAAGATTGTTCAAATTATAGCCCTTGGGCCAAAAATGCCCCCACCCCGGGACCCTTTGGTTTTTCATAGGCTTAAATAGGGAAAACCTTTGAAGATCTTCATGTCTGAAACCAGAAGGCCCAGGTCTTTGATATTTGGTATGAAGCTTCATCCAGTGGACCTCTTTCAAGATTGTTCAAATTATAGCCCTTGGGCCAAAAATGCCCCCACCCCGGGACCCTTTGGTTTTTCATAGGCTTATATAGGGAAAACCTTTAAAAATCTTCTTGTCTGAAACCAGAAGGCCCAGGTCTTTGATATTTGGTATGAAGCTTCATCTAGTGGACCATTACATAGTTTGTTCAAATTATAGCCCTTGGGCCTAGAATGTACTGGAGACACTAATTTTCAGGTGAGCGATTCAGGGCCCTCTGGGCCCTCTTGTTCTCATTTTTTGTTTTTCATTCCTTTTTTTTACTTTTTTTTTTTTTTCCTTTTCTTCTTTTTGTTATACCCCATTACACGATAGTGATGGGATATTATAATATACCCTCCGGTGTCTGTCCGTCTGTCTGTCCATTCGTCCATCCCCACCATTTCCGACCGATAACTTGATTAATTTTTCACATTTTTTTTTTTCAAATTGTGCCTACATGTTTATATCGGGAATGACTTTTTTTTCTTTTCTTCTTTTCAGTGTTATTGATAAGCTTTTGCCCGAGAAGTACTGTTACTCCTTCAACCAAAGACATAGGCGTATCCTGTGATTCTTTGAGAGTATCGGTACTCCTAAATTCAAAACTAGGGTCGTATCTTCATCTGTCATCACAGGATGGCTGCTGAGTGCACTTATAATAATGTCAGACGTGGCAATGGCCATATGTAAAAGACGTTATACACATATTCTATCATCGTAACATACCGATATACATTTTCATGTTAATAAGCAGGCGGACAGCAAATTGAAAATTACTTTTTCTTCTAAAGAATGTAAATCCAGCCAATGTGGTCGTCTACTTCGCATGTGTTTTTTGGAATTTCCCAGACGCCATTGAAGGCTCGTTTTGATCACACTGTGCAGGCTGGTCGGAGTCTTCAGCCGTCACACACATCATATTGCCATCAAAACGTTTTCAAGCCCATGTTTTGTGTCTGCAGCGGCCCGATGTGCTACGCGTTCAAAGGCGGGAAATCTCCACGAATTGTAGCAACTGCATGCGATTGGTAAAAGGCGAAAAATTCAGCGCTCAGCAAAAAATACAATAAAACGTGCGACCAGTGAAGACTCAGATCAGCAAGCGCATCTGTGAAAGCTAATCAGTCTGTCCCGGTTGCTGTGTTTGCGTTCTTTTATGATGCGCTGCCAGTCATTCTGCTTAATGTTCAAAGACGCCGGCGGGACATCTTAGGGTGTTAATTTAATCGGCTACTTGATAGATAGCTGTATATAAGCATGCACTGCATGCTGACCACCTGTGATTCACAATTAGATATATGAGTACCCAAGTATTACAGGTTAATCCTGCCAATAAATATAATTTTGGTCAAATGTATACGGAACACGGCGGACAAAGAAATCAGTCTGTGCAGCGGTGTTTCTATCTCAGACGTGCATTGACGACAATGTGCGAGAAAAAAATACGTCAGGATGATAAAAGTATGAAAATAGAAGTGGAGTCAAAAGTAATCAACCACCATGATGCAATAATCAAAGGCGCCGATATACACGTGTCGGAAAACGGTAATAAACAAGGTTTTTAAGCCTCCGGTTAAGAGTTTTCGCCAATGGCCAAAGGAAGCGAAAAAAATGAGTCATGGACGCAAATTTTCTTGCATCTTCGACCTGCGGACGCTAAGCAGAAAGAGCTAGCGCTAACGCTGCCTGGTCGGATATATATTCGCTGTTACATTAATTGAAACTTTCCTAGCCCAGATGTTGTTGCTTCTGTTTTGTTTTTCCACAAAATACAGAGTAATCCATTTCAACGCGAATTTCTGGGATTTGGGAGAAATAGCCGCCAGAAATCTCCTGCATTTGATTTTTTTCTTGTGTTTTTCCGGAAAAAATTGTCAGGTTCTCCACAAAAAGAAAAAGTGGTCCTAACTTTTTATCGTCTGCGCGTCTATTTTGATATTTAATTCCTAACTACATGACAATGTGAATCTGTAGATCTGTCGAACCCATTTTTTTTCTCGAAGATGACACTTCGTAGAAGTCAATGTGGTTGCCTAACAATATTCAGGATCGTATTTTTATGCACGCTTCTCATAAAGTTACTGTTCATGCTTCAGGCGTTGTTAATAACGTTAATAATGCGGGCGGCTTTCCCTTAGATAATAAATACCGTTATGTAATCACGCATCAATAATCGGTTTCCTAATCATGTTGATAGTTGTCATAACTTGAGGCTGATTAAATATAAGCGGATCGGTATTCAAGATATGATCGTCAAAAGGTAAGGTTGAAGTGTGTCAGCGTAATTCAAACAAATGCCCTCATTCATGAATGGATGAAGTTCGAATCGTTCTTGAAGATTGGAAAAGTTTTTGTTGAAGACTATGATGCGGCGAAAATTACCGCGATTTCGATTGCTTTTTGTCAGGCGTCACGTTTTTTTTTGTGTGTTTTTTTTTTGTTTCATTGCCGATACGACTGCAAAGGAACGACCTAGGCGTATCGCCAATTTGACGGTCGTATTTGGTACGACTTTTTCTTCATTTCTAGTCGTATTTGCTCGATTTTAGAGTCGTATTTACGACGATACGACCCTTATCAATTACTCTGTCTTTTTGTTATACCCCATCACACGATAGTGCTGGGGTATTATAATATACCCTCCGGTGTCTGTCCGTTCGTCCGTCCATCCACACCATTTCCGACCGATAACTTGATTAATTTCTCACAATTTTTTTTTGGAGTTTGCGATCAATAACTAAAGAATCTTTTCATGGATTTTCTTCAAATTTTAAAACACTAAAGGACACATATTATTGCCAAGGACAGTCACTCTGCTTTTCTGGTTATTGTATTATCTGCCCTTTTGATATACATGTATGTAGTTCCTTTACTATATTGAATGCCTTAGTGAAGTTTTACAGATAACTATAACACTTAAAAGTACCACTATTATGGGCAAGGCTATAACCATATTATCTTGCAGTGGTGGGGTATCATGCAGTGTTAGCGTGCTTTTATTTGGGTTGAAACTGTCGCAGGGGTCAAGTATTTGTCTTTATTAAATGCCACTGTACCTGAATGTATCTTATAGAAGAAGGTTAAAGAGGACTGCTCACGACGGGCCTCTAGGGACAGCCATTCTAGCTCGTTAAGCATGTCATCGACGCTACTTCTATTGCACCATCGTCGGCAGTTCCATCGAGCAGCTGTCCTCTGCACCTTCTCCACCTGTTGAATTATGTTTTAACATAGGGATGCCAAATGGGTGATGCATATGGGTGAACCAATGTTTTATATGCAACATCCTTTGTCTGCCTAGGTGCAAAAGCCAAGTTACTTCTAAGAAATCCTAAAGTCCTACTTACTTTTGATGTTATTTCTGAAATGTTTTGACCCCAATCAAGATCATCAGTGATTGTGATACCAAGGTATTTGGCGGATTAAACCTTCTCCAAAACTTGCTGGTGTAGTGTTTAGTCAAACTTAATTTGTTTGTCCGGCTCATTGAATGACATTTGGCCACATTGAGCTTCATCTGCCAATCGGCCTCCCACTGTGCTAGTTGATTCAGGTCATCTTGTAAAATAAGACAGTCAGAAGGAGAACATATATTCCTATAAAGAACACAATCGTCAGCAAACAAATGGACAGATGACTTGATATTATCAGGGAGATCATTAATGAATACCAAGAAAAGGACCAGTTCAAGGACCAAACCTTGGGGGACACCAGATAAAACAGGGACTGTAATATGTATGTACATTTGTAATCTTTAAAAAAATGTTTCAGATTTTGGAAATACTGGATTTTTGGCTGCTATTAAATCACCTTTTTATCTATCTACTACTTAATTTCAGGCATTAACAGCATTGTTAGCAGACGACAATAAATTCGGTTTTATTGTGATGGATGGTAACGGTGCATTATTTGGTACATTGTCAGGAAACACACGAGAGGTGCTCCACAAATTTACAGTAGATTTACCAAAAAAGCATGGTAAGTCATGGACTCAGTGGTTGTGCTCCCATCACGTAACATGTTGCACATTAACCCTTTTGCTGTTAATCACGACTAGCAGACGGAATTTAATAAGTGCATTTTTCTTATTTTTCACTAAAAATAAGGCTAGACATTATCACATGGGCCCCGTCAAGCGATTTTGGTACTTATCGCCTATGCGAGCAGCGAAGGTTCAGGCGAGACTGCGCATCCACGCAGTCTCGCCAGAACCTTCGCTGCTCGCTCATACAAGCAGTGAATCAAGAGGAACCTTCAGACAGAAAGCCATATCCCTGGCCCCTCTGAATGGCTGGGCATGCGCAGTTAAAATTTGTCATGACGGAATGCTCGAAGACACAAATTCGCTTGGCGGGGCTCACATGTTTCGTAGTTGGTCTGACAGACCTGTTAACTCTTCAACTGCTACGTGAATTCCTGGAGTAGACGACAACCTGATTTTACAAAGCATTTTTTCATTGTAAATAAAGATAGGGCTTTACAAGTGAATAGTCTGCCATTCTACATAAAATCCTGGAGCAAAGGTCAACCTGAGGTTTCAAAGTATTTTTTCACCTGAAAAGTCTTAACAAGTTCGGCTAATTACGGTTTACAGTTAACCCTTATCTCGCTGTTCACGACAACCCCTATCTTTGCAAACAGTGTAGATCCAGATCAGATGGCTTCTGAAGAAGCCATCTGATCAGGATCTGCACTGTTTGGCATTCAGCTTATGAATTTGTAGCAATAAATTACATCAAGTAATTTGATTGGTTGATAGACAGAAATGGGTGTGGCTTAAATGAATATTCAGCAAGATAAGGGTTAATGATGAAGGTGCCCGTTAAGTTTTAGAGGTCATAGACTCATTTTGTATAGGAAACCCCTGAACATGTCATTGGCAAACATTGCAGGCCCAGATCAGATCCTGCAGAATACTGCATCTGATCAAGATCTTCAGTGTTTGCAGAAAATTCATCAGTTTTTTGTTAGCTCACCTGACCAAAGGTCATGGTGAGTTTTTGTGCCTGTGAGATGTCCGGTGGCGGCGTGCATCATCCATGCGTAAACTTCTCTTGTGAACACTAGAGGCCACAGTTTTGGCCCAATCATCATCAAACTTGGTCAGAATGATCATCATGACAATATCTCTGGCAAGTTCGAATATGGGTCATGTCAGGTCAGAAAGTAGGTCAGTAGGTCAAATCATAAAAAAACCTTGTGAACACACTACAGGCCACAGTTTTTGTCTGATCATCACCAAACTTGCTCAGAATGATCATCTTGACAATATCTCGGTAAAGTTCGAATATGGATCATGTCTGGTCAAAAAGTAGGTCAGTAGGTCAAATCATAGAAAAGCCTTGTGAACCCACTAGAGGCCACAGTTTTGGTCCAATCATCATCAAACTTGCTCAGAATGATCATCTTGATCAAGTTTGAATATGGGTCGTGCCGGGTCAAAAAGTTGGCCAGTAGGACAAATCATAGAAAAACATTGTGAACACACTAGAGGCCACAGTTTTGGTCCGATCATCATCAATCTTGCTCTGAATGATCATCTTGACAATATCTCAGTCAAGTTCGAATATGTGTTATCAAAACGTTATACATATATAGAAAAACCTTGTGAACATTCTAGGGGCCACAGTTTTGGTCCAATCATCATAAAACTTGCTCAGAATAATCATCTTGACAATATCTCGGTCAGGTTAAAACATGGGTCATGTCTGATCTAAAAGTAGGTCAGTAGGTCAAATCACAGAAAAACCTTGTGAACACTATATATAGAGGCCATCTTGAAAATATCTTGGTCAAGTCTGAATATGGGTCATGTCAGGTCAAAAAGTAGGTCAAATCATAGAAAAACCTTGTGAACACACTAGAGGCCATAGTTTTGGTCCCATCATCATCAAACTTGCTCAGAATGATCATCTTGACAATATCTGTCAAGTTCGAATATCGGTCATGTCGGATCAAAAAGTAGTTCAGTACGAGGTCAAATCATAGAAAAACCTTGTGAACACTAGAGTAGAAACCATACTTTTGGTCCAATCATCATCAAACTTGCTCAGAATGATCAGGTCTGAGAGTTTGGCTATTTCTAAAGACTGTCCATAAAAATAAAGACATTCTTTGATTTTATTGACTCACATGTCCATGGAGAGCAATGCAAATCATAAGAATTTTCAAAAATTCGATAATCGCAGAAAATGTATTATATAAACTTCTTCGTTACATGATGAGTTGCACACACAGAAAGTTTATTCTCGAATCTGTTGTCTGATTTTTCGAGTATTTATATAAAATGGCTACAGGAGATATCCTTGTTTAGGTTTTCTCCCTTCATGTACTTTACAACAAGTGTGCCACACATCGGGTGACATGTTTCATTGTTTATAGTGTATGGGAGAAAACCTGAACTACACAGAATCATTCATTTAAGTTCTTGGATTATTAATCAACAAGACAATTGATCATTCTCAGTTTTCAGCTACATGCAGATTATCATGTAATAAAGAATGTTGCATAACATGTACTGCGATTTTCGAATTTTTGAAAATTCTTAGGATTTGCATTGCTCTCCATGGACATGTGAGTCCATAAATTCAAAGACTGTCTTTATTTTTATGGACAGTCTTTAGAAATAGCTAAACTCTCACACACACAAAAAACATGACCCTTGACCTGTGACCTAAGTTATCATAACTTTTGAACCATATGAGATAGAGCCTTCATATTTTGAATGTATCTTCCCTGTGTCACGGTCTCCAACTCACACTTGTAAACAATTTGACCTATTACCTTGACCTTTGATCTACTTTGTCATAACTTTTGAAGCATTTGAGATAGAGCCTTCATATTTGTCATGTAGGTTCCTTGTGACAAGGGCTTCCTATTCATATTAAAATATTACCTGTGACCTTGACACGTGACCTACTTTATCATAATGTTTGAACCATTTGAGATAAAGCCTTCATATTTCACATGTATATTCCTTGTGACAAGGACTTCCCACACATAAAAAAGTTTGACCTATGACCTTGACATTTGACCTACTTTGTCATAGCTTTTGAACCATCTAAGATAGAGCCTTCATATTTGGCATGTAGGTTCCTTGTGACAAGTGTTTCTCACTCATGCCAAAAACTTTGACTTGTGACCTTGACCTTTGACCTACTTAATCAAAACTTTTGAACCGTTTGAGAATGGTCCTTCATATTTGGCATGTATGTTCTTGTGACAAGGGCTTCCCACCCATACAAAAATATAAAGCCTTCATATTTGGCACGTAAGTTCTTTGTGATAGGGGATTCCCACTCCTACAAAACCTTGTGACCTGTGTCCTTGACCTTTGCCCTACTTTGTCATAGCTTTTCAACCATTTGAGATAGAGCCTTCATATTTGGGATGTTGGTTCCTTGTGACAAGGGCTTCCCACTCCTACTAAAAATTTGACAAGTGACCTACTTTATCATAACTTTTGAACCACTTGAGATAGAGCCTTCATATTTTGCATGTATGTTCCTTTTGACAAGGGCTTCCCACCCATACAAACATTCTGACCTGTAACCTTGGCCTGCGACCTACCCAATCATAACTTTTGAACCACTTGAGATAGAGCCTTCATATTTAGAATGTATGTTCCTTCTGACAATGGCCTCCCACCCCAAAAATGGACCTGTGACCTTGACCTTTGACCTACTTTGCCATAACCTTTGAACCATTTGAGATAGAGCCTTCATATTTGGGATGTAGGCTCCTTTTGACAAGGGCTTTCCACTCATACGAAAGTATTTTGACCTGTGACCTTGACCTGCAACCTACTTTATCATAACTTTTGAACCATTTTAGATAGAGCCTTCATATTTTGC
This sequence comes from Lucinisca nassula, assembly GCA_963580285.1. Lineage (NCBI taxonomy): Eukaryota > Metazoa > Mollusca > Bivalvia > Lucinida > Lucinidae > Lucinisca > Lucinisca nassula. The sequence continues at coordinate 77,026,474 of OY757010.1, forward strand.
ATGTATGTTCTTTGTGACGAGGGTTTCCTTCCCTTACAAAAAGTTTGACCTGTGACCTTGACCTTTGACCTACTTTATCATAACTTTTGAACTATTTGAGATAAAGCCTTCATATTTGGCATGTTGACTGAGATATTGTCAAGATGATTATTCTGAGCATTCTTGTTTTTTTTTTGTTTTTTTTTTTATAATAAACAAAACTGAAACTGACAGCCCTAAATTTCAAAATGTGGATTCTTGCTGCATATAAAAGGGGAGATTCCATTCTGTACAGAATGGGTAAATCCTTATCCTGCTGAATACTTAATTTAGCCACACCCATTTCTGACTTTGAACCAATCAGATTACTTGATGCAAGTTATTCCTTGAAACCCATGAACTGAGTGTCAAACAGTGTAGATCCTGATCAGATGGCTTCTTCAGAAGCCATCTGATCTGGATCTACACTGTTTGCAAAGATAGGGGTTGTCCTGAACAACAGGATAAGGGTTAAGATAATTGTCTTTCAAGCATCATATGTTATATTTGACAGGGAGAGGAGGTCAGTCAGCTTTACGTTTCGCACGATTGAGAATGGAGAAACGACACAACTATGTACGCAAAGTGGCTGAAGTAGCAGTACAGATGTTCATTACAAACGACAAGCCTAATGTTGCCGGCCTTGTCTTAGGCGGGTCAGCCGACTTCAAAACAGAGCTCAGTCAGTCCGACATGTTTGATATGGTAAGCTTCAGAACAGAGTATTGAGTATAAGTTGTGCAGTAAATTCCTATATTTACACCACCTTTGGGACTGTTCAAAAGTGGTCTGTAAGAGGGTTGTCGGTGTGTTATTTTTAGAAAATCGTTAAGAAAATGGTTGATCCCTGCAGACAGTGAAGGTCCAGATCAGATGCCACATTCTGCGGCATCTGATCTGGGTCTGCAGTTTGTCTATGATCCATTTTGGGTGATTTCTGCATTAAATGGGCAAATTGAGTAGAATTGTCTTTCTGCTCAGCATTCATCTTTGTTAGTTCTTTTGCTGAAGTCATCGAGATATGAAGAGATTTCATAAAAACACTTACTCAAAAAGACAGAAAAAGCATGTTCAAGTAAAGGTCAAGTATCTATTACATACATGATTACATGTGTGCCAAATAAAAAAGTATGTGTAACTCAATAGGACTAAAAATGAAAAGTTATCCCATATTTGGGGTTGTTTAATACATATTTATGTGTTGCGTTTCTACTTTATGATCGTGTAAAGCCATCTTTTCTTATATCGTATACGTCTTTTTGCATATGTTGTCTCTGAAGTTAAAAGCACTATTATATTTATAATGTAATGAATTACAAAATTACGAATTCAGGCTCCAGGGTTATGAAGCTTTTTCATGCTCAACTCAACTGAGCACAAAATTTGTCTTGCTCATAAATTTTTAAAATGCCAACAAATTGACATTTTAAAAACTTATGGGCACTTGACAGATGCTGTCCTCTATAGATATCAACATGAAAAAAAAACATATATATATATTGATATATTTGATAATTGTAAGCATTAAAAATTTTCATGGTCAATTGTGCTGGGTATGAAAATGTTTTATATTATTATCTCTGCGCCAGATGGCATTTTGTATACATGTAAGTCTTGTATACCGTAATGTTCCTAAATATTGTGACAGATATATCCAAGCAAAGAGGGCAGAACCAGATGAGACTGCAGTCTGAACAGGGTCAGGCAGTGGAGCAATGTGGTGCAGTTTTGAGATAAAGTGCTAGCTGGTTTGATCCCTGCAAGCACGAAGAGTTGTTTCCTTGAGCAAGGGACTTATTACAGGTTTCTGCCCAGGAAGAGGTAGAAAGAGAGGGCCACATGGAAGATTTGTACTAGTTTACTAAATGTGTTACCCTCTATAAATAAGTTGATTATTATTATTATTACATGTACAGTCGAACTTCGATGGCTCGAACACCGATGGCTTGTTTACCATGGATGAGTCGAACCCGTTCTTGAGTCCGCAGGGAGTTCCTCCAAAATACGATAAAGCGGTAATTTAGGAAGATTTTCTTCTTTTATCTTGCAAATGTATGCTGTTTGTACTCATTAGAATCGCCTCGATGAGGCGATTCTAATGAGTACACACAACGTACATTTATAATACAGAACACTGAAAAGATATCCACAATTATCTCCGTTATGCCTCCTGGTATGGCACTAATATTATCCCTCTGTGGCTCGAACTACCGCTGTCTCGAAAAAATTTTCATGGTCCCAAAGTGGTTCGAGCCATTGAAGTTCGACTGTATTACACTGTTTTACCATTCTGTCTACACCTTTTGGACTACTTGCTGGATCATGAAACAAATTTGTTAAAATCTATGGAGAATTATGGCAAGTCCTCAAGGTGTATGAATTTTCAGGATTTTTCTACTATCCTTTAGGGGAATGGATACACCTTCAGGGGAGGCAACTCCTGCAAAAGTATTTTTGTCTCCCAAGTCAATAGGGATCAACTCTTAAAGAAAAGAATGAGGAGAAAATTCTTTCCTTGATTTGCTCCTGAGGAGCAAATTCTTTCCTTTAAGAGTAGACCCCTTTTTCAATGGGATACAGGGCTTATAGAAAAGCAAACAGAAAGTCCCGAAAGTTGTCTTCTTTTAAAAAATGGCAGAAAAAACTGCCAGGTGTTTCCATTCCCCTTAAATTGATTGAGAGGACATGGCTTTACGCCTTCTGATCTTGAATCCTATTTATTTTCTCATATACATGTACCATTTCCCTCCTTGTAGCGGTTACAAGCAAAGATAATAAAGATAGTTGATGTTTCCTATGGTGGAGAAAACGGATTCAATCAAGCGATCGAGTTAGCTGCTGATGCTTTAGCAAATGTCAAATTTATTCAAGAGAAAAAATTAATAGGTGAGTTTACTCTCTAATCATAGCACCAGATGAGGCTGAGTAACAAGGATAATGAAAGGATAATTTTCCCAGTTTCTTGTTAGACACATATGTTCATGGAACTTGTTAGATACGCCTTTACAAGGTGATTCTAGCAAGTTCCATGAACATATGTCATATGTTCATGGAACTTGTTAGAATCGCCTTTACATATGTTCATGGAACTTGTTTGTTTGATTTGATTTGATTTGAGGTTTAACGTCCCCGTCAACACTGTAAAGTTCATTTTGGAGACGTTGCTTCCAATTTTGTGGGACTTTTACCCGACATTGAGATGAAATGACATTTCAAGCCCCGTCGCCCAATGAAACCAATAGGGTTTATTAGCATGGACGGTCCGCCTCGCACCGCAGTTCCTGGACAGGCTTAGATCCTCTAAGCGGTTTACCAGTACTAGTGTGTTAGAAACCCCCTTACAAGGTGATTCTAGCAAGTTCTATGAACATATGTCATATGTTCATGGAACTTGTTAGAATCACCTTTACATATGTTCATGGAACTTGTTAGAACTGCCTTTACAAGGCGATTCTAACAAGTTCCATGAACATATTTCTCTAACAAGAAAAAGGTAATTCTAGTAAGTTCCATGAACATATGTCTCTATAAACAAGAAACGGGGAAAATCATAACATAGCCATTTAATGGAAAAATAAAGAAAGTATCCCAAATCCGATGTTGTTCATATTTCGATGAACGTTAATTTAATAAGTGATTTTTACTTATATTTACATTTTTCTCATCCATCATATGATGAAACATTCTTTTCTAAGGGAAAAGTATGAGGATTATTTTGGCTAGCCATAGGCAGAGACTAACAAAGACTTTCAATATGTTTATACATATATATGTTAATTTGCAGTTCTGTCAAAAGTTTCAGAATGAACAATATTGAAACAGAAATTTAGGCTTACTCTGTACTTGTTAGTTTCCCCCAATCACTGCAGAATTATGTACATTTGTGTTGCTCTGTTCACTGCAGAGTTATGTACATGTGTGTATGAAGCTGTTGATTTTTAGCTGATCTGTGCCTACATTTTGCTTGGGTATGCTTGTCGTTTGTCATTGATTTATTGGTTCAGAAAAGGCCTAGTATGATTAATATGCAATGGATTAATCAGTCGATAAATTCCAAAAAATTGATTGTCCTTACTGGTTTGCTAGTAATAAATTATTTGACAAGTACAATTTAGTACCTAATGATATGTCTGAATTAGCTGGATGAGTGACAAAAAGTTCAGACCCTAATGAGACACAGTATTTTGCAGCATCTCATGAGGGACTTCAATATTTGCTGACACCTGTCTATCGTAATACATATGATAAAGTATAAAATATGTTTAGAATTATAGCCATGCTCAGAGAGAAAGCCAGAAGGTAAAATAATAACAGAATCTTCAGTGATTACTGAATCGATTATCGATGACAATGGCAGGACTGATAATCAATTATCTTTATAGCTCAGATTAGCCAGTCCTAGTTCAGAGAGGGATTATTGTATAATTTCAGGTCGATATTTTGATGAAATCTCACAAGATACGGGGAAGTATTGTTTTGGTGTTGATGACACCCTAAAAGCCTTAGAAATGGGTGCAGTAGATATTCTAATTGTCTGGGAAAACCTTGATGTAACCCGATATGTGCTCAAAAATCATTCAACAGATGGTAGGTACAAGACAATAGATAAGTGTACACCACAACCTTTTTATAACACTGTTAATGGGGTCCAAAAGCAGAACCCTGGTTGATTAAACAAATGCATTATATCCAACAAAAATTTTCTGTATAATCTATGTATTTTTGGGATCAAATGGTCCTTTTACTATATAATCTATTCGTTTTTGGGATCCATCTTGAAATCTTGTTATATCCAAAGCTGTTTTATAATGAACAGTGTTATAACTAGTTTGTGGTGTATTTGGCAGTGACTGGTCTCTCACAGCTTTGGGTTCAATCTCTGCTCGGTCACATAGAAATGCCAAGGTCAGGCAGTTTTACTCTGAGTAATCCAGTTTTCACCCACCTCTAATGATAAGCTCGATAAAAGTGAAAAAACATTGAAAGGGCCTTAAAGCCCAATCAAAAAAAAAAAAAAAAAAAAAAAAGGATAAGGTAGGTATCACCAATGGCTTTTCATGCATTAATAATTGCCCGAGTCCTAGAGGATGGTGTAAATGCAAGAATGCAGTCCTGAGACTTGCCGGGTGACCAGGCCCTGGGGTTATATTACATTGTTCATTCATGCTCAGCTTTGTGATGCTTATAACTATTAAAATACAAATAAATTGGGCAATTTTTCTGCTCAGATCAGCACCCAATGTCATTTATGCTGCTCATAAATTTTAAAATGCCATCATTTGTTGGTATTTTAAAATTTATGCGCAGGATAAATTTCATGCTCACATGAGTTGAGCATGAAAAAAGTTTGATACCCTCTTGGGCCAGGCAAATGTTAATGTTATAAACATGGGTGATCCATAGCTCAAGGTTTTCTTTCATTCTTGTAAGAAGCACATGTTGTGGGATTAGAAGCCTCATGGCTCCATGGTGGAATGGTTAAGCTGTTTTTATCATAAGTCCGGGGTTGAGGGTTCAATCTGTACTTCTCCAGACTTTCAGATAACTTTGACCAGAGGTCCTGTCAGCATAGGTCCTTTGTTGTTGATGGGAATTAAACCTGAAACATGCTGAGCTGCTTTCATGTCAGTTCATTGTCATTTCAAACCCAAAATTGAAATATCAGCCCTCGTCCATCAGGGCTTGGTGAAATAAGATTTGGGTGCATGATGCCTTCCATGCAGAGCTGAAATTAATGCAGGAAAAGTGGTGTGAGTTGGACCATCCATGCATGTAAACCCTATTGGTTTCATTTGGAGACATGGCTTGAGATGCCATTTCATCTCAATGTCATGTAAAAGTCCCACAAAATTGGAAGCAGCATCACGAAAATGACCTAAATAGTGTTGATGGAGATATTAAACCCCAAATCAAATAAAAACCATGTCTGTCACAACAAACATTTGTGTAAGTTCTGTTTTAGAATTCAATAAGGACTTTAAATATTAAATCCATTGTTATAGAGCAGTAGTTAGTATAAACTTCATTTACCTTAGTGGGTGTTCATGTATTATTGAATTTATTAAAATATTAAAAGAGTTGAGGAAAAGGGACAAAATGTGAGGCTTTGACGAGCATTTTTATCCTGATTCCTCAAGTTTACTAAATTCAAATAATACATGAACAGGAATGTAATATTCTATTTATCATTTGACATCTAAAAGGCATTTTAAACATGATTGTTCTTTCAAAAATGTCAATATTCTGCCATTTGTAAACGCGACATCTTTTAGGATGTCGTACGTGTAACCTTACAGAACTTATCTAACTAATTTGCATATTTAATCCACTGACATTATATGATAAATATATTTATTGTAAATATTCTCAGTATTGTTCATTTGATTTCTTTTCTTTCTGTTTCAGTTGAAAACATTTTATTCCTACGGCCAGAACAGGAAAAGGATAAAACTCATTTTCTCGATAAAGATGTAAGTAGTTCTGCTGCGATCAATTGTTTGTCATTCCACTCATAAGACTGCCCCCGCCCATCGGGGCTTGAAGAAATAGATGGGCTGCATGATGCTTCCACGCAGAGCTGAAACCGACTACTGCTACACAGCTTAGAGGATCTAAGCTTGCCCAGGCAAAGCAGTGCAAATCGGACTGCCCATGCTTATACCCTAATGGTTTCATTGGGCAACAGGGCTTGAGATGTCATTTCATCTCAATGTCAGGTAAAAGTCCCACAAAGTTGGAAGCAACATCTTGAAAATGACCTTTACACTGTTGACAGGGACGTTAAACCTCAAATCAAACAAATCCACACATATGTTGATGAATGTCTGGCAAGTGTTGCCGTAGCTCCAGATAAGGAGCAAAACAAAGATAATAAAGGGATAATTTTTTTATTCATAGAAATATATATTGTGGATACTTGTTAGAATCGCCTCGATGAGGCGATTCTAACAAGTACCCACAACAGATATGTCTGACAATAAGGTAAAGAGATTATCCCTTGTGACGCATCCTTACCTGGAGCTATGTATTGCTGTTGTTCATGTGACTACCACTGTAGTGATATAGATGTCTGGGCCCAATTGTTTAAAACAAACATTGTTAACATATTATTAAAACTTTTATTATTAGTTATAGAATAAATATTAATATTTTTGCCGAAAAAGAAATATATGGGCTGCATGATGCTTCCATGCAGAGCTGAATCCGGCCCGCACACTAGTACTGGTAAACAGCTTAATAGAGGATCTAAGCTTGTCCAGGAACCGCGGTGCGAGGCGGACTGTCCATGCTAATAAACCCTATTGGTTTCATTGGGCGACAGGGCTTGAGATGTCATTTCATCTCAATGTCCGGTAAAAGTCCCACAAAATTGGAAGCAACGTCTCTAAAATGACCTTTACAGTGTTGACGGGGACGTTAAACCTCAAATCAAACAAAAAAAACACTGTAATTGATATTGTATTTTATACTAGAACAGTTAATAACGTTTTCACCATTTATGAGCTTGTTAAGTTAACAATGCTCAGGGCTAGAAAAGTCCACTCGTCCCATCGGCATAACGAGTATTAAATAATTTTAGAGGACAAATAAAATTTTTATGTCTAGTCCCTATGAAATTTACAAAAATCTACATGCCCTTGATCATGCAGGACAAATGAAATTTTGAAGAATTTTCCAGCCGTGATGCTTTTAAATACTTGGCCCTGTTTTTGTGTCTGTCCATTTCTTTGCTTGCTGCTTGCACCTTGGTACATCCAGGAATCAACACTAATGTCAACCTGGTGTCGACAGTAAAGAACAGGTCCATTTTACAAGAACTCAATTCCCTGTTTGGCCCCAGAGTTCCTGTTAATCTTGTTTGCAAACACTCTAGAAACAAACTAACAAATTGGCAGTGGGATAGCAAGAAGCTCATGCAAATGTCTTCCTTTATCACACATGAGTAGAACAGCGCATTTTGAAATTTAAGGGCATTGTCACTGTCTAATGCAGTCTACATGAGAAAAAGAAATTATTATACATATTGTATAAAACTTTTGAATTGGTAATGGATGTTTTGTGAGGAAGTTCTGTTTTGTTTTGTGGTGAATACTGCGGAAGGTATTAGGTATTAGGCTTGCCCAGAAAAAAGTGTATATTTTAACTGAATGGCTTGATATGACATTTATAGCGTGCACAGGGCCATAAATTTCAAAACAAAACAGAAAAAAACATTGATATTCCACTACGTATATTAAGCTCAGCAATTCTTCTTTTGAACACATATTTGAAAGGTTCAAGTTTTTCTTTCATTTTGTTTTCCACATACAGTGCTCTAGTACAAGAGCAGCCGTTTGGACTATTCAAAGGTGGTCTTAAAGACCACTTTTGAACAATCCCGAAGATGGTCTTGACTGTACATATAGAGTATTCTTCCTCCGATACATAACGATAACATGTATTTTGTAGACTGGTGTAGAATTGGAGTTAGCAGATGCTATGCCATTATTGGAATGGTTTGCCAATAATTACAAGAACTTCGGTGCCACATTAGAAATCATCACAGACAGATCACAAGAAGGAGCCCAGTTTGTCAAAGGCTTCGGAGGAATAGGAGGTACTTACAAGTTACCTTTTTGTTATGGCATGATTTTGATAGAACAGCTTAATCATGGACCCTCAAGTTTACTGCAACAAAACTTACATTATACAGAAAAAAATGACCTGTATAATATTATGTTATTAATCAAGTAATTTAGTATTGGCCCAGTTACAGGTTGGAGGTCTGCTGTATTGGCCCGAGGCCGAAGGCCGAGGCCAATACAGCTGACCGAGGACCTGTAACTTGGCCAATACGAAAATACTTGATAAATGACAATTTTATTAATTGACACTATTAAAAACATGATTTTTGTTGTTTTTTTTACCTCAGTGTTTATACGGATGACCTCCTAACAATACAGGATAGTCAATTAATTATCTGCCATAATGATCCTAGGTATTGGGACATAGAGGCCAAAACAAATGGTGCAGACCCAGATCAGACTGCTCCTAGTCTGATCAGGGTCTACATGGTTTGCCATTCCGTTCGCACTTTTGGATTCTTGCAGGGTCGTGAAACAAATTTGTTAAAACTTTTGGAGAATTACAGCCAGTCCTCAAGGGGACCGAATTTTTTGGATTTTTACAGTACACATTTTGGTTGTGCCTGCTTTGAAAATTGCATGATATTATCATATCAGCCCCGCCAAGCGAATTTGTGTCTTCGAGCATTCCGTCATGACAAATTTTAACTGCGCATGCCCAGCTATTCAGAGGGGCCAGGGATATGGCTTTCTGTCTGAAGGTTCCTCTGGATTTACTGCTTGTATGAGCGAGCAGCGAAGGTTCCGGCGAGACTGCGCGGATGCGCAGGCTCGCCTGAACCTTCGCTGCTCGCATAGGCGATAAGTACCAAAATCGCTTGACACGGCCCATATAATAGGAGTTCGGTTTTCTGCCTACTCGTTTGTCAATCTGTTACATTTGTGTCATCCCAAATGTTCCAACATTACGAAGGCAACATAGCCTTCCGCAGATTTCCTGGGTCCAGTTGTTCAAAGCATTGTTAGCTAAATTAAATAAATCAGGGGTGAGAAAGTTCAAGATTAATCCTGATTTAAGGATTGAGAGCTTTGGCATGATGCATATACAGTGTCATTTATTATTGTCCATTTGAAGTTTTAACATGTCTTAATTAAATGGTTAGCTACAACTAAGCATGAAGCAACCAATCTCCATTGATATTGGAAGGGTAAACCCATTTATTTTGGATTTCAAGAAAACATTAGGATCACTTCAGGATTCAAATAGCTGATTTTTAGGATTGAGATTTTTTGGACCGTTGTAGCGTAACGAGTTTGTTAGTGGTTATATTGTTAACTGTTTAGCAAATACAATATCAAAAAATTTCGTATTTTTGCTGAGCCATATCAGGGTCCAGTTGTTCAAAACTAACTACGTCGTTAGTTAACATATCGTTAAAACTTTGATCATTTATTATGGTAAATGTGCTAATATTTTTGCAGAATAAATGTGAGCAGCTTTTGCATATGCAAAAGCTGCTCACATTTTTTTCAGCAAAAATAACAAAATTTTAGGTATTAAACTTGCTAGAACAGTTAACAATATGACCACTAACGTGGTCGTTAAGCTAACGATGCTTTGAACAACTGGCCCCTGATGATAAAAATTTTAACGATTCTTTTATTGATGATGTCGTTAGTTTTGAACAACTAGACCCTAGTGTTTTAGTATAACAGGATTGTACAGTTGACTTGAGGCTGGAAAACAGACACTGCCTGAAGAACACAGCATCTGATCAGGCCTTCACTGTTTGCAATAAGTTCAGTCAGTTTATAAATAAATTTGTAAAAATTTTACTGATAACCCTAAATTTTGAAATGGACTCCTGCTATATATATAGAGGATCTTTCATGAGTGAGCCGGCCTCAGTGGCTCAGTCGGATGCGCGTCTGACTGGTGATCAGGAGGACGCGGGTTCGACTCCCGCCGGGGTCCGCAACATTCTTTCGTGGAGATTGATCATGAAATCTTTTCTACGGTCATTCTCTCTCTTCCGCTGATTCAAGAAGGGCAGTTGTCAGTTTCTGGCGAAAGAATGTGCACTGTACTGGTTAACCGCTTACGTATAAGCCTGCCCAGGAAAGTGTTGGTAGTTAAACTGACCGGCTCAAAAATGACCTAAATAGTGTTGACTGGGCCGTAAAACTCCAATACAAACAAACAAAAACTTTCATGAGTGATCATGTATTATTGAATTTATTAAACAAGTTGAGGAAAAGGGATAAAATGCGAGGCTTTGCCAAGCATTTTATCCCTCCCTCAATGAGTTTAATAAATTCAATAATACATGAGCACGAATGCAAGATTCTATTTATCATATGACATTTAAAACGTATTTAATTAACAATTTTTATACAAAAATATCAATATTCTGCCATTAATAAATGCGACATCGTTAAGGACGTAATACATGTAACGTGATGGAGCATATCTAACTAATTTGCATATTTAATCCACTAGTGGCCTACCAAATTTATTATATGACATTATTACATTCTCAGACAGGATGTCATATGACAAATCATGGTATATCTCTTTTTTTTTCAGGAATATTACGATACCAAGTGGATTTCCAGTCATTGGACCCTATGTTAGACGGATTTGATGACTTGAACCTCGATGACTATTAGACTGCCAGAGATTATATGCATTCGGTCAAAAACATTGTGAATGTTGAAACTGGAGTGTTGGTCACCATGGTCAGGTTACCATGTTCCATTGGTAATGGAACTAAGAGAAAATTTGCGACAAAATCTGGCGCTGAGGTTAAAAATTGACCCATTTCTTACCAGAAACCCCCAAACGAGTATCCTGGCAAACAGTGCAGGCCCAGATCAGACGCTGCAGAATGCGGCGTCTGATCAGGGCCTACACTGTTTGCAAAAAGTTCAGCTATTTTCTGAATAATTTTTTAAGAAAACGCAACCTGACACCCCTAAATTTTGAAGTGGACTCCTGCTATATATAAAAAGGAAGATTCCATTTTGTGGCATCTGATCAGGGTCTACACTGTTTGCAAAAAGTTCAGCTATTTTCTGAATGATTTTTTAAGAAAACGCAACCTGACAGCCCTAAATTTTGAAATGGACGCCTGCAATATATAAAGAGGAAGATTCCATTTGGTACAAAAAGGGTTGAAAACTTTTTTCTTCCTTTACTCATTTGAGTATGAAATTTGTTATTCTTATTAGTATTAAAATACATACAAATCATGCAATTATTCTGCTCAAATCAGCAAAGAATGTTCTTTGTCCTGCTTACAAATTTTAAAATGTCAACAATTGTTGGCATTTAAACTCTTATCATGCTGTTCATGACAACCCATATCTTTGGAAACAGTGTAGATCCAGATCAGATGGCTTCTGAAGAAGCCATCAGATCAGGATCTACACTGTTAGACATTCAGTTTATGGATTTGTACGAATAAATTACATCAAGTAATCTGATAGGTTTGAAGTCAGAAGTGGGTGTGGCTAAACCGAATATTAAGCAGGTTAAGGGGTAAAATTTGTAAGCAGGCCAAATTTTATGCTCGAGTGATTTAAGTATGACAACAGGTTTTGTATTTGTAGCCTTGGGGCAAAGTCAGTTTTCAGATTTTCATAACTCTTAGATTTACCCATTCAGTACCAGTAACCACTTAAGGGGTACCTTGGCAAACAGTGCAGGCCCAGATCAGACGCCGCATAACACAGCGTCTGATCAGGGCCTCCACTGTTTCCTAAAAGTTCAGTCATTTTCCAAATCAATTTTGATGAAATCATAACCTGGCACCCCTAAATATTGAAATGCACTCCTGCTATATATAAGGAGGAAGATGCCATTTGGTACAAAAAGGGTTATAATCAACTTGTACCATTTTCCTGTTAACTTCTTTTCAAAAATTTTAGAATGTCAGTATGTTAACATGAGACATGTCAAGGTGAAAGGTTTGTTTGAACATGTACGCCCATTTGAGTCTCAGATCACCATGCTCATCTGCGCATTCTGATCAATGTCAGTCTTCAGTGATCACTGAGGCTGAATTCATTCTTTTGTAGAGACTGATTGAGAATAGATTTTCTACAGTCATTCATGGGGAACCAAGTTTAAGGGGTAAAAATGTCAGAATGACAACCCACCTATGCAATATGATTTTCTGTTAAGTCAATCAGTGTCTTTTGGCGGAATAATGTTTTGGTGTGTAGCGTCATGCCTCTATCTGTGACGACTGTTTTCTTTTTAAACTTCTTCATGATAAAATCCAACAACTCTGTTTTCTTTTGAATTCTTCAGTGATAAAACTTTAAAACTTTTATATGATATACAGAATCATACACTTATGGTCATTCCACAAGTGTTAGATTCTCTATCTTCCAAGAATGTCTTTTTCTGATAAAAAAATGTACATTCTTTTCCTTAAATAAAACAAAGATTTTTGTGTGGTTGTTTAAACTGGCATAGTTCTAACGAGTGCCCATAATTTAAGTTTTAACCCATTGAGTACCAGAAACCCCTAAACAGGTAGTTGGCAAACAGCAAAGGCCCAGATCATACGCCGCAGAATGCGGCGTCTGATCAGGGCCTACACTGTTTGCAAAAAGTTCAGCCATTTTCCAAATAAATTTTTGACGAAAACATAACCTGACACCCTTAAATTTTGAAATGGACTCCTGCTGTACATAAGGAGGAAGATTCCATTTGGTACAAAAATGGTTAAACAGGACTAAACCATTATTTGTTCAGTACTGCTTGTTAACCTGTCATTTTTTGTATGTCTCTATATATGTAACAAATACATGGTCCGTTTTTTTTGTTCTTTTTTATGCCCCCGGAATCTAAGAGATTCGGGGGCATATAGTTTTTGGTCTGTCCGTCTGTTTGTCCGTTTGTCCGTCTGCAAAAACTTTAACATTGGGCATAACTTTTGAATGGTAATAGATAGAACTTTCATATTTCACATGTGTATACCTTATCACAAGACCTTTCCAGTGGTACCATAATTTTTGATTTCGTGACCTTGACCTTTGACCTATTTTTTTCAAAATTTTTAAAAACATTAACATTGGCGCTGTCCGGGGGCATCAGTGTTTCACAAACACATCTTGTTTTCTTTAAGAATATGCTGCCTTTAAGCCATCACGAAAACACGTCTATATAATTTTGACCCCCTTGAACCTCACTTTCATATAGTAAAACTGGGGTTTCCGGGGGTATACCTTATTTTTCTTATTTCTGCTCTAAAATATAGATTGTGGGTACTCGTTAGAACCGCCTCATCGAGGCGGTTCTAACGAGTGCCCACAATCTATATTTTGAGCAGAAATAAGGAAAATATCACAATTTTTCGTCATAAAATTTTCATTTTTTCGGCAATAAAGGTGGCAACGTATTTGTATAGGCGTGTTTGCGTAATGTGAATTTTTGTTTTCTTGCTGATCAGTGTTGCTGCTGTGTTTGCTTAGAAAGCACGACCACAGAAAAATAGATAATCATATTAACATGTCTGTGAAATGAACACCCCGGAAAAACCTTACTTGATACAGATAAAATGGGGTTTACAGGGGGTATACAGTATTCTTATTATTTCTGTTCCAAATCATTGATTGTGGGTACTCGTTAGAACCGCCTCAATGAGGCGGTTCTAACGAGCTTCTACAATCTATGTTAAGAGCAGCAATAAGAAAATGTGACAAATTTTAATCCGAAACATATGATGCTTTTGAGATACATATAAATGCACTATGTCACGTGGATATAGTAACATAATATAATAAGGGGAACTAATACAGCTGTCATACTTTCCACCATTATTGCAAAGGAGACAATCTTCATGACACCATAGACAGAACCCTTGCAAAAAGGTCTACTTTTAAAAGGTTAATTTCCACCCTATGCAAACTGTAGATCCAGATGAGGTGCCTTATAATGAGCCATCACATCAGAATCTGCTTGTCATCATGGAATAGTGCACTTCAGAAATACAGGTGAAAGGATAAATTAAAAGTAAAAAAAATGCTTCTACTGTCAAACTTTCAATTGGGACCATGGCAATTTGTTTGAGATAGGAATAGTTTGAATTACATACGTGGATATCTGGATCTCCTCGATTAATTCTCTAAGAGACTCAAGTGCGTGCTCGAATTAGCCATGGTAAATGAGACATCTGTGTTGAGTTTTTGAAGTTAATGATATTTGGCAGTTTCTTGCCTTGTAGACAGATATTGACAGGAGCAGTTTTGGATGACTTGCTTCCCATGGAAGTGAATATTTACCATATATGCTGTAATTATCCAACATGGTCTAATAACATCACGTTAACAAGTCCATGAAATGAATACCCCTGTAAACACTACCATATATAGGGAATGGTGGGGTTTAGAGGTGTGTATTTTTATTCAAAAACATAGATTGTTAGTACTCATTAGAACCGCCTCAAAGAGGTGACACGGGTGTGTTATCCGAATGGCTGTGCTTTTTCATGGAACATAAATGTTGACATCTGTTCAGGGGAATGGGTACACCTTCAGGGGAGGCAACTCCTGCAAAAGTTTTTTGTTTCTCATGACAGTAGGGGTCAATTCTTAAAGGAAAGAATTTGCTCCTGAGGAGCAAATTCTTTTCTTTCAGAGTAGACCCCTTTTTCGGTAGGACTGAGTCTATAGAAATGTTAGAAATGTGAACAGGAATTCCTAAGAGTTGTCTCCCTTTGAAAAATGGCAGAAAAATTTGCTAGGTGTTCCCAGTCGCCTTAAATGCACAACTTTTACAGCCAGTTTGAGCTATCAGAGAAAATTGCTTAAAGATAACAGGTTTTTCAGTTTTTACCCATTTTGTCCGAGGGACAAATTGCTGCTTTTTGTGTGTGAAGGAACTCTGTATATTGTACTTAAAAGCTGTTTATGCTGACCTCGGTCATGTTTAACTCAACCAAACATGTCCAGTGTTCATAAGAAGTGTATGGTTGTACCTGACTGTGTGAGCACTAAAGCAGAGTTGGAAAATTTCACTCGTCCCCTTGCCATGACGAGCAAAAATTTTGGAGGACGTAAAAGTTTTGTCCAGTCCCTATGAAATTTACGAAAATCTGTATACCCTTTGTCATGCAGGACCAGTGAAATTTTGATGATTTTTCCCGCCCTGTTTTAAAGGACTTTTTGGTGCTTGTTTTTATAGCCTAACCCTTCTCTTGCTGAATATTCAGTTTAGCCACACCCATTTCTGACTTTGAACCAATCAGATTACTTAATGTAATTTTTTCCTACAAATTCATAAACTGAATGTCAAACAGTGCAGATCCTGATCAGATGGCTTCTTCAGAAGCCGTCTGATCTGGATCTACACTGTTTCCAAAGATAGGGGTTGTCATGAACAGCAGGATAAGAGTTAAGTGGAATTTTTGTGCACTGTTCTCTCAGCACAATGACTTGAATACTGCTACTTTTCTGGAATCATTGCTTTCAGAAGACAGAATCCAACAATGGAATTATTATTCTGCAAATAATGGGTCGTGCTGCACAGTCAAGTTATAATAACGTATATTTTGTCTCCTGCTATGTCGGCCATATTTTTGTAGCATTCAGTATTTTGATTTATTTTATGCAAGTTTCATTGCAAACATCCTTCAAATGATGCAAGGTTGTACAGACAGGAATTAATCATAGCAACAGATAAGGTGCATATTTTGTGATAATTGAAGGATAGTTTTCCTTATTTCTGCATATATGAAGAAAAGACAAAAACTGTCCTTCATTTCTCACAAAAATCCAGCCTTATCTGTTGCTATGAAATAATCATCTTTAGTTTATGTATGTGTATGTCCTGCCCGCAGTGACCCTGAATAATGGGACAAATTCTCATGCAAACACTGGTTATCCGCCTACATTTAAGCCTGCCCAGGAAAAGTGTGGATAGGTAAACTGATGGGCTCAAAGTGTGTATAGATAAACTGACCAGCCCAAAAATGACCTAAAATAGTGCAATACAAACAAACAAGGGATAAGACTGCTCCTCTTTTGCAGTTTGATAAGGGGCTTTGCTGTTTCCTGTCCCACAAGACATCAATAGTTAAATCATTTTGTTGAATGAAGGATAATCAAAAGAGGCCCCTGGCCATCGGGGCTTGGAGAATTTGATAGGGCTGCATATTGCTTCCATGCAGTGCTGAAACCAGCTGTACATTAGTAAGCCTGTCCAGGCAAAGTTGTGTGAGTCAGACTGTCCATACATATAATCCTATTGGTTTCACTGGGCGGCAGGCCTTGATCTCTCAGTGTCGGGTAAAAGTCCCACAAAATTGGAAGCAACGTCTCCAAAATGACCTAAAAAGTGTTCACGGGGACGCTAAACCTTAGTTCAAACAAACAACACTGTAAAACAGTATCTAATCAGGTGTCCCTGTATTTTGATTAGCTATGGTAAATTGGTAAATGTACAATTTTTTACTTGTAGTTTGGGTTTTTTTTATGCCCCCGAGAATCTTTGATTCAGGGGGCATATAGTATTTGCCCTGTCTGTTTGTCTGTCTGTCCGTCACAAAAACTAACCTTGGTCATAACTGCAAAAGTATTTGACCTAGCCCCATGAAACTTCACACACTTATTCACCATCACAAGGGCTACATTCTGACCAAGGGCCATAACTATGTTGTCATTTTTGGCTGAATTATCTCCCCTTGAAATTTTGCAAAAACTCAGAAATTGGCTCCCACGGGGGGCATTGGTCACCTATAGTGACAGCTCTTGTTTCTTTAGTCTGTTTAAAAGAATCTGTTTTAAGATTCAGTTATTAGAAGATACCAAGCTTAGCACGGCATCAGACAGGAAGAGATCCACATACATGTAGCCTTTTCTCCATTATAAGCATAATTTTGATGTGCTGATGTTAGAATGTTTAGTACACTACAACCTCGTTATAACACGGTTCGTTATAACATGGTTATGGATATAACACGGTTTCAGGATGGATCCCAAAAATGTATAGATTATATAGAAAAATGACCATAAATGGTCATTAGCTCACCTGTCACGTAGTGACAAGGTGAGCTTTTGGGATCACTTTTTGTCCGTCGTGCGTGCGTGCGTGCGTGCGTCCGTAAACTTTTCTTCAAACGACATCTCCTCCTAAACCACTAATCATATTTTGACCAAATTTCACAGGAATGATCCTTAGGTGGTCCCCTTTCAAAGTTGTTCAAATGGTTCCGGTCCGTTGCACATATAGGTCACAGTAGCCAAAAATAGATTTTTTTCACCTCAAACTTAAAAAATCTTCTTCTCTGAAACCGCAAGGCCCAGGTCTTTGATATTTGGTATGAAGCTTTATCTAGTGGACCCCTACCAAGATTGTTCAAATTATAGTGCTGGGGCCAAAAATGCCCCCGCACGGGGCCCTTTGGTTTTACATGGGCTTATATAGGGAAAATCTTTAAAAATCTTCTTCTCTGAAACCGCAAGGCCCAGGTCTTTGATATTTGGTATGAAGCTTCATCTGGTGGACCCCTACCAAGATTGTTCAAATTATAGTGCTGGAGCTAAAAACGCCCCCGCACGGGGGCCCTTTGGTTTTACATGGGCTTATATAGGGAAAATCTTGAAAAATCTTCTTCTCTGAAACCGCAAGGCCCAGGTCTTTGATATTTGGTATGAAGCTTCATCTGGTGGACCCCTACCAAGATTTTCAAATTATAGTGCTGGAGCTAAAAATGCCCCCGCACGGGGGCCCTTTGGTTTTACATGGGCTTATATAGGGAAAATCTTGAAAAATCTTCTTCTCTGAAACCGCAAGGCCCAGGTCTTTGATATTTGGTATGAAGCTTCACCTAGTGGACCCCTACCAAGATTGTTCAAATTATAGTGCTGGGGCCAAAAATGCCCCCGCACGGGTGCCCTTTGGTTTTACATGGGCTTATATAGGGAAAATCTTTAAAAATCTTCTTCTCTGAAACTGCAAGGCCCAGGTCTTTGATAATTGGTATGAAGCTATAGCTAGTGGACCCCAACCAAGATTGTTCAAATTATAGTG
The DNA here is from genome assembly GCA_963580285.1 of Lucinisca nassula. NCBI lineage: Eukaryota > Metazoa > Mollusca > Bivalvia > Lucinida > Lucinidae > Lucinisca > Lucinisca nassula. The sequence continues at coordinate 77,045,098 of OY757010.1, forward strand.
CTGGATCTAAAAATGCCCCGCACGGGGGCCCTTTGGTTTTACATGGGCTTATATAGGGAAAATCTTTAAAAATCTTCTTCTCTGAAACCGCAAGGCCCAGGTCTTTGATATTTGGTATGAAGCTTCATCTAGTGGACCCCTACCAAGATTGTTCAAATTATAGTGCTTGGGCCAAAAATGCCTCCGCACCAGGGCCCTTTTGTTTTACATAGGCTTATATAGGGAAAATCTTTAAAAATCTTCTTCTCTGAAACCGCAAGGCCCAGGTCTTTGATATTTGGTATGAAGCTTCATCTAGTGGACCCCTACCAAGATTATTCAAATTATAGTGCTGGGGCCAAAAATGCCCCCGCACCAGGTCCCTTTTGTTTTACATAGGCTTATATAGGGAAAATCTTTAAAAATCTTCTTCTCTGAAACTGCAAGGCCCAGGTCTTTGATATTTGGTATGAAGCTTTATCTTGTGGACCTCTACCAAGATTGTTCAAATTATAGCCCTGGGGCCAAAAATGCCCCCGCTCCGGGGCCCTTTGGTTTTACATAGACGTATATAGGGAAAATCTTGAAAAATCTTCTTCTTTGAAACCTGAAGGCTTAGGTCTTCGATATTTGTTATGAATCTTCAGCTAGTGGACCTCTATAAAGATTGTTCAAATTATAGCCCTGAGACCAAAAATGCCTCCGCCATGTGGCCCTTTGGTTTTACACAGACTTAGATAGGGAAAATCTTTAAAAATCATCTTCTCTGAAACACAAGGCTTAGGTCTTTGATATTTGTTATGAAGCTTCAGCTAGTGGACCTCTACCAAGATTGTTCAAATTATAGCCCTGGGGCCAAAAATGCCCCTGCTCTGGGGCCCTTTGGTTTAACATAGACTTATATGGGGAAAATCTTGTTTTACATAGACTTCTATATGCAGGGTAAACCTTTAAAATCTTCTTCTCTGAAACCAGAAAGCCCAGGTCTTTCATATTCGATATGAAGCTTCATCTTGCGGACCTCTACCAAGATTGTTCAAATTATAGCCCTGGGGCCAAAATTGACCCTGCCCGGGGCCCACTTGTTATACATTGGATCAGGTGAGCGAACCAGGGCCCTGTGGGCCCTCTTGTTTTTATATATAATCTATACATTTTTGTTTGGAAATTACACGGTTGTTTAACTAACATGGTTTCTGCTTTGGACCCCATTAATAGTGTTATAAAGAGGTTGTGGTGTACGTCTAAGTTTTGAAACTGTTGTATGTCAGAGTGAAAAATCTGCTGTAGGTCAGAGTGAAAGGTCTATTGTTGCCAAGTTAACACATTTTGTATCAGAAACCCCTGAAGGGGTAATTGGCAAACAGTGCTGGCCCAGATCAGATGCCGCAGAATGCGGCATCTGATCAGGGCCTACACTGTTTGCAAAAAGTTCAGCCATTTTCTAAATCAATTTTGAAGAAAAACACAACTTGTCACCCCTAAATTTTGAAATGGACTCCTGCTATATATAAGGAGGAGAATTCCATTTGGTACAAAATGGTGAATTTCTGGGTAGGATGTACATGAAATGTATATGTTTTGTTTTTGTGTGTTCTTTGAATTAAGTTCTTGGCCCAGTTGATTTAATTAAGTCAGATGAAGGCATTATAAGAAGCCACTGTGGTATATTGGTTACGCTACTTGACGCATAAACCAGGGGTCTCTGGTTTGATTTTGGGCTTTTCCAGACTTTCTGATGAGTCTTAAAACATCCCTGTATGACTTAGTTGTTGGTGGGACGTAAAACTTAAAAACACATTCGATGAAGGTATTAAAGTTTACCCAATCTTACCCGGAAACAGAGCAGACTCAGATCAGATGCCGCGTGTGACATCTGATCAGGGTCTACACTGTTTGCCAACAGGAAATTCCATCAAATATTGAATTGAAAACAAAAGTAGACCTGACACCCTTTAAAGGTGCATTATTGAGCTATCTGGAAAAAATGCTTGCAAAAATAAAATACATATAGCCGGTATTTTTCTGTAAAACAATACAAATGAATGCATTTTATGCAAAACTGCGAACAATTATGATGACAGGTAAACGAGTTTGAGAGGGATTCCCTAACTAGGTTTCGAACACTAGTTAATCTATTTTTAGTTAGTGACAAAAATAGAATCCCCATATATGATATTATGCGACATTCATTTTTGGCCTTGTTTGCTTAGGCCATGCTTGAATTGGAAAAAAAATATGACGCTGAATACCATGCCATAAGTAACGACTCTCAGATACGATCCTGTCGCCATGTATGTGTAAAGTGACAGATTTATTTTTAGAACAGAAATTCCGCACACATGTTCAGAGCGAAGGGTAAACACGAATGAAAACGACCCTTTTCACAAAGTTCTGAAGCTGTATTTGGCTCCAAAAGTGTACACATGACAAAGGAGTATGCATTGCAGATAAAAACCAGAAAAAAAAATTAAGACCCGGTACCTCAATAATGCACCTTTAAATGACAAATGGACTTGTCCAACATTTAACAGTGGAAGAGCACACCAGTATAGAAAGGATCAAAGTAATGTTAAACTTTTATACCTCATTATGGCAAAACTGGCCCCGATAGCTCAGTTGGTAGAGTGTCCGCTCCGGGGAGTTGGAGGTCACGGGTTCGATACCAGGCTGCGACATACCAAAGTCGTTAAGAATGGTACTAGCTGCTCCTCGCTTGGCACTCAGATTTACGGGGTAGAGCTAGGACTGGTCGACCCAGTGTCAGGATAATGTGACTGGGTGTGGTATCATGTAATGTGTCTGGGGCATGATACTTCAGTGAGGCAGCACTATAAAAGTGAGCATTGAGCTCCCTGTCACAACCAGACACCGTCGTGATTTGACTGAAAAAATTGTTGAAAGCGACGTTAAACCCGAATTCACACACACACTCATTATGGCAAAGACACTAATTTTGCAGCAATAATACCTGTAAATAAGATAAACATGTACAGTAAAATTCCTATATTAAGACCACCTTTGGGACTGTTCAAAAGTGGTCTTTAAGACCACTTTTTAAGAGTCACAAAGGTGGTCTCTTATTTGGAGACACTGGGTGTAAAAAACACCAAGAAAGAATAACTGAAATCTACTCAATAAGCTTTTAAAAGCAGATTTTGTCTCAATTTCATGTGGTCTTAAGGGGAATGGGAACCCCTTCAGGGGAGGCATTTCCTGCAAAAGTATTTTTGTCTCCCATGCCAATAGGGGTCAACTCTTAAAGGAAAGAATTTGCTCCTTAGGATCAAATTCTTTCCTTTAAGAGTTGACCCCTTTTTCCGTTGGGCAGAGCATATAGAAAAGCGAACAGGAAGTCCCGAAAGTTGTCTCCCTTTTAAAAATGGCGGAAAAATCTGCCAGGTGTTCCCATTTCCCTTAATAGCGTATATTAACTGTATTTTGACAGACAGGCCAGAACAAACAGTGTAGACCCTGATGACACCTCATCACGGTCTACACTGTTTGCCAGTCATCCAGACACATCAGGTACAATGTAGTAAACTGTACTGGTTCAAATTGGAGAAAAAGTTTTGTAATAAGTTGAGGTGTCCCAAATACATGTACTGTACATAGGGTAAATTGTACTTGTTTGAAAACAAAGTTTTCACTAGTAATGCGTTGGACAAATTAACAACAACTGGGCGTTGACATATGAAGGGGGTAAAGCTGTGCATTAACCCATTTCAGACTGGAAACCCCTAAACGGGTACCGTGGCAAACAGTGCAGGCCCAGATCAGATGCCGCATAACGCGGCGTCTGATCAGGGCCTACCCTGTTTAACAGTTTGCAAAAAAGTTCAGCCATTTTCCAAATAGATTTTGAAGAAAACTCGACCTGTCACCCCTAAATTTTGAAATGAACTCCTGCTATATATAAGGAGGAAGATTCCATTTGGTACAAATAGGGTTAAGGGAAGAACATGTACACTTTCAGGGGAGGCAACTTTGAAATTTTTTTGCCTCCTTTATCAACAGGGTCTTCTCTTAAAGGATATATATTTTCTTTGGTCATTTTTCCCCTTTATTTCTTTGTTCTACTGTGGATAGGTTTTAACCCATTTTGTACCGGAAATTACGGGTTGTTGGCAAACAGTGCAGGCCCAGATCAGATGCTGCAGAACACGGCGTCTGATCAGGGCCTCCATTGTTTGCTGAAAGTTCATTCATTTTCCAAATAAATTTTTATGAAAACACAACCTGACACCCCTAAATTTTGGAATGGACTCCTGCTATATATAAGGAGGAAGATTCCATTTGGTACAAAAAGGGTTGAGGCCCCATTCAAAGTATCATTCTGGGGCCAGTTGTTCAAAAGTAACAACGTCATTAGTTACATTAATACTTGGATCATTTAATATGGCAAATTCGCTAATATTTTTGCTGAAAAAAATGTGCTAAAGCTGTTCAATTTTTTTTTTCAGCAAAAATACCAAAATTTTAGGTATTGTACTTGCTAGAACAGTTAACAATATCACCACTAACGAGCTCATTAAGGTAACAAGGCTTTGAACAATTGGCCTCTGGTGAATTTGTCGTTTGACTTGTCACCAGTCATAATTCTGATTCTGATCATTAGTTTAACAAGCTCGTTATGGATCAAAAGGTTAACTCTTCTAAGTACAATATCCAATACTCTGATATAAATGCTGGAAAAATGTGAGCAGCTTTTGCATTGCAAAAGCTGCTCACATTTTTTTCAGCATAAATATTAGCCATATTAAATGATCAAAGTTATAACAACATGAAAACTAATGACATTGTTAGTTCTGAACAATTGGGCCTAGATTTATAAATATATATATATATGTTTAGTTTCCAGTTTCTCTCTACCTTGTATTTATGTTTTTTGTTTAATACTTGTTGATACATTTAATTTCCCTGTAAACACAGAAAATGATAAATATTTATAATGAAACGATGTATATAACATGTAATGTATAATGTGGAGACAAATTATTGCCCGGTTTTCTCAAAAAATGTTGCAACAGTTTAATGATAACCCTTTATGTTAACCCTTAAAGCACTAATCAAAGAAAGCAGATGACATTTTTAATATCAAAAATGTCATTTGCTTCGATTCGGATTGGTGCTTTAAGTGTAAATAGTATTGTTGCATTATTGCTGATGGGCGAAAATGAAACCATGAAATCATGATAATGATGATCAACACTGTGCGAGACAGCAAATAAAAGTTGAAAAGTGCTCGGTTGTGCTCGTTATTCTGCTTAACTCTTATCCTGCTGAATAGATATAATTTAGCCAGACCCATTTCTGAATACCAACCAATCAAACTGCTTAATATAATGTATTTGTTCAACTCACAAATAATACACCACAACCTCATTGTAACACGGTTTGTTATAACACCGTTTTCGATATTACACGGTTTCAAAATATATCCAAAAAATGTATAGATTACCGTATATAGAAAAATGACATAATCTATAATTTTTGTTTGGCTATAACACGGTTGTTTGATTACCATGGTTAGTGCTTTGGACTCCAACAACAGTGTTATAAAGAGGTGTTATAAAGAGGTCATGATGTAATTTTCGGCCACCTCCCATCGGGGCTTGAAGAAATATATGGGCTGCATGATGCTTCCACGCAGAGCTGAATCTGGCCCGCACACTAGTACTGGTAAACCGCTTAGAGGATCTAAGCCTGTCAAGGAACCGCGGTGCGAGGAGGACCGTCCATGCTAATAAACCCTATTGGTTTCATTGGGCGACAGGGCTTGAGATGTTATTTCATCTCAGTGTCGGGTAAAAGTCCCACAAAATTGGAAGCAACGTCTCCAAAATGACCTTTACAGTGTTGACGGGGACGTTAAACATCAAATCAAACAAACAAAACATGATGTAATTTTATTCCTTTGCCCGTCACAGCAAGTCTGTCAAATAAATATCCTCGTTAGCCTTATTTTATAGAGTAAAAATGGGTTTCGAGGGTATACATCTTTATTTTATCTCAAAAGCATAGGTTGTGGGTACTCATTAGAACTTAACACCCACAGTCTATGTTAGCCGCCCATTTTGAAAACAAGCCTATACAAATACACTGTAAATTTTACCGCCGTAAAAATGAAAAATTTAAGAAGAAAAATTTGTGAATTTTTAGCTCACCTGGGCCGAAGGCTCCATGGGGAGCTTATAGTATAGTGGGTCGTCCGTCGTCCGCCCACACTTTTGAGCAGCTATATCTCTGTATCCTGCAGGCTGATCTCAATCATTTCTCACCTGTAGTATGCCTCTGGTGGGGCATTGATGACATAAACTTTTTTTGAAATCACTCTAAAACTTTGGTTCCTATGGCAACCACAAGGTCCCATAGACTTACGATGGGAAAATGCTTGTCATCACCGTAGCGCCTTCAGTTTTGATCGGATCTTTCTGAAACTTATATGTAAGGTGACTGGGGATAAAAACTCGGATGAGTTCCAAAACCGGCCAAGTCGGCCCATTTATCATAGAGTTACGTCCCTTTGATTGCTGAAAATGCCCATTTTCGACCTTGTCATCACCGTAGCCCCTTCAGTTTTGATCGGATCTTTCTGAAACTTATATGTAATGTGGCTGGGGATAAAACCTCGGATGAGTTCGAAAACCGGCCAAGTCAGCTGTTAACCATAGAGTTACGTCCTTTTGATTGCTGAAAATGCCGATTTTTTACCTTGTCATCACCGTAGCCCCTTCAGTTTTGATCGGATCTTTCTGAAACTTATATGTAAGGTGGCTGTGGATAAAATCTTGGATAAGTTCGAAAACCAACCAAGTCGGCCCTTTAATCGTAGAGTAACGTCCCTTTGATTGCTGAAAATGCTGATTTTTGACCTTGTCATCACTGTAGCCCTTTCAGTTTTGATCGAATCTTTCTGAAACTTATATGTAAAGTGGCTGGGGATAAAATCTCGGACGAGTTCGAAAACCAGCCAAGTTAGTCCATTTATCACAGAGTAACGTCCCTTTGATTGCTGAAAATGCCGATTTTTGACCTTGTCATCACCGTAGCCCTTTGAGTTTTGATCGGATCTTTCTGAAACTTATATGCAAGGTGGCTGGGGATAAAGCCTCGGATGAATTCGCATACCGGCAAAGGTGGCCTATTTATCATAGAGTAAGGTCCCTTTGATTGCTGAAAATGTTGATTTTTGACCTTGTCAACACTGTAGCCCCTTCAGTTTTGATCAGATCTTTCTGAAACTTATATGTAAGGTGGCTGGGGATAAAACCTCGGATGAGGTCGAAAACCGGCCAAGTTGCCCCATTAACTATATAGTTATGTCCCTTTGATGGCTGAAAATGTTGATTTTTTACCTTGTTTTCACCGTAGCCCCTTCAGTTTTGATCTAATCTTTCTGAAACCTATATGTAAGGTGACTGGAGATAAAACCTAGGATGAGTTTGAATACCGGCCAAGTTGGCCCATTTATCATTGATTTACGTCCCTTTGATTGCTGAAAATGCCGATTTTTAGCTCACCTGGGCCGAAGGCTCCAGGGGAGCTTATAGTATAGTGGGTTGTCCGTCGTCCGTCCACACTTTTGAGCAGCTATATCTCTGTATCCTGCAGGCTGATCTCAATCATTTCTCATCGGTAGCATGCCTCTGGTGGGGCATTGATGACATAAACTTTTTTTCGAAATTGCTCTAAAACTTTGGTTCCTATGGTAACCACAAGGTCCCATAGACTTACTATGGGAAAATGCTTGTCATCACCGTAGCGCCTTCAGTTTTGATCGGATCTTTCTGAAACTTATATGTAAGGTGACTGGGGATAAAAACTCGGATGAGTTCGAAAACCGGCCAAGTCGGCCCAATTATCATAGAGTTACGTCCCTTTGATTGCTGAAAATACCAATTTTCGACCTTGTCATCACCGTAGCCCCTTCAGTTTTGATCGGATCTTTTTGAAACTTATATGTAATGTGGCTGGGGATAAAACCTCGGATGAGTTCGAAAACCGGCCAAGTCCGCCGATTTATCATAGAGTTACGTCCCTTTGATTGCTGAAAATGCTGATTTTCGACCTTGTCATCACCGTAGCCCCTTCAGTTTTGATCGGATCTTTCTGAAACTTATATGTAAGGTGGCTGGGGATAAAATCTCGGATGAGTTCGAAAACTGACCAAGTCGGCCCATTTATCGTAGAGTAACGTCCCTTTGATTGCTGAAAATGCTGATTTTTGACCTTGTCATCACTGTAGCCTTTTCAGTTTTGATCGAATCTTTCTGAAACTTATATGTGAAGTGGCTGAGGATGAAATCTCGGATGAGTTCGAAAACCAGCAGAGTTGGTCCATTTATCACAGAGTAACGTCCCTTTGATTGCTGAAAATGCCGATTTTTGACCTTGTCATCACCGTAGCCCTTTCAGTTTTGATCGGATCTTTCTGAAACTTATATGCAAGGTGGCTGGGGATAAAACCTCGGATGAGTTCGCATACCAGCAAAGGTGGCCTATTTATCATAGAGTAAGGTCCCTTTGATTGCTGAAAATGTTGATTTTTGACCTTGTCATCACTGTAGCCCCTTCAGTTTTGATCGGATCTTTCTGAAACTTATATGTAAGGTGGCTGGGGATAAAACCTTGGATGAGTTCGAAAACCGGCCAAGTTGCCCCATTTACTATATAGTTATGTCCCTCTGATGGCTGAAAATGTCGATTTTTTACCTTGTCATCACTGTAGCCCCTGCAGTTTTGATCTAATCTTTCTGAAACCAATATGTAAGGTGAATGGAGATAAAATCTAGGATGAGTTGGAATACCGGCCAAGTTGGCCCATTTATCATAGAGTTACGTCCCTTTGATTGCTGAAAATGCCGATTTTTGACCTTGTCATCCCTTCAGTTTTGATCGGATCTTTCTGAAACTTATATGTAAGGTGGCTGGTGATAAAATCTTGGATGAGTTCGAAAACAGGCCAAGTCAGCCCATTTATCGTAGAGTTATGTCCCTTTGATGGCTGAAAATGTTGATTTTTGACCTTGTCATTACCGTAGCCCCTTCAGTTTTGATCAGATTTTTCTAAAACTTATATGTAAGGTGGCTGGGGATGAAACCTCGGATGAGTTCGAAAACTGGCCAGGTCGGCTCATTTATTTTAGAGTAACATCCCTTTGATTGCTAAAAATGCCAAATTTTGACCTTGTCATCACCGTAGCCCCTTCAGTTTTGATTGGATTTTTCTAAAACTTATATGTGAGGTGGCTGGGAATAAAATCTTGGATGAGTTTGAATACTGGCCAAGTCTGATCGGATCTTTCTGAAACTTACATGTAAGGTGGCTGGGAATAAAACCTCAGGTGAGTTCGAATACCGGCCAAGTCGGCACATTTATCATAGAGTGACGTGCCTTTGATTGCTGAAAATGCCTATTTTCGACATTGCCATCACTGCTGCCCCTTTAGTTTTGAACGGATCTTGATGAAACTTACAAACAAGGAAGTCAGGCAGAAAGCTTGGAGGAGTTTGAAAGCTTGTTTTTGAACTTGTCATCACCATAGCCACTTCAGTTTAGATCTGATCTTCTTAGCAAGTCAGGAATAAAAGCTTGAATGAGTTTGAAAACCGGTGAGGTCAGCCTGTTTATCATAGAGTTACATTCTACTTGATTTTCAGAAAATGCTTACCCTGTCATCACCATGTAAAATATAAAGCCTTCAGTGAAGGTTGGCACTTCCTTAAACTTTGAATCTGTTTGCTCAGGTGAGCGATACAGGACCAAGCTAGCTTGGTCCTCTTAATGACCTTGTCATCACCATAGCCCCTTCAGTTTTGATCGGATCTTTCTGAAACTTATATGTAAGGTGGCTGGGGATAAAATCTTGGATGAGTTCGAAAACAGGCCAAGTCAGCCCATTTATCGTATCGTTGATTTTTTACCTTGTCATCACCGTAGCCCCGTAGTTTTGATCAGATCTTTCTGAAACCTATATGTAAGGTGACTGGAGATAAAACCTAGGATGAGTTTGAATACCGGCCAAGTTGGCCAATTTATCATTGATTTACGTCCCTTTGATTGCTGAAAATGCTGATTTTTGACCTTGTCATCACCGTAGCCCCTTCAGTTTTGATCGAATCTTTCTGAAACCTATATGTAAGGTGACTGGAGATAAAACCTAGGATGAGTTTGAATACCGGCCAAGTTGGCCCATTTATCATTGATTTACGTTCCTTTGATGGCTGAAAATGTTGATTTTTGACCTTGTCATTACCGTAGCCCCTTCAGTTTTGATCGGATTTTTCTGAAACTTATATGTAAGGTGGCTGGGGATGAAACCTCGGATGAGTTCGAAAACTGGCCAAGTCGGCTTATTTATTTTAGAGTAACATCCCTTTGATTGCTAAAAATGCCAAATTTTGACCTTGTCATCACCGTAGCCCCTTCAGTTTTGATCGGATCTTTCTGAAACTTATACGTGAGGTGGCTGGGAATAAAATCTTGGATGAGTTTGAATACTGGCCAAGTCTGTTTGGATCTTTCTGAAACTTACATGTAAGGTGGCTGGGAATAAAACCTCAGGTGAGTTCGAATACCGGCCAAGTCGGCACATTTATCATAGAGTGACGTGCCTTTGATTGCTGAAAATGCCTATTTTCGACATTGTTATCACTGCTGCCCCTTTAGTTTTGAACGGATCTTCATGAAACTTACAAACAAGGAAGTCAGGCAGAAAGCTTGGAGGAGTTTGAAAACTCTTGTTTTTGAACTTGTCATCACCATAGCCACTTCAGTTTAGATCGGATCTTCTTAGCAAGTCAGGAATAAAAGCTTGAATGAGTTTGAAAACCGGTGAGGTCAGCCTGTTTATCATAGAGTTAAATTCTACTTGATTTTCAGAAAATGCTTACCCTGTCATCACCATGTCCTCCCATAAAGCCTTCAGTAAAGGTTGGCACTTCCTTAAACTTTGAATCTGTTAGCTCAGGTGAGCGATATAGGACCAAGCTAGCTTGGTCCTCTTGTTTCTTATTTCTGCTCAAAATATAGATTGTGGATACAGGTTAGAACCGCCTCATTGAGGCGGTTCTATCATGTACCCACAATCTATAATTTAGAGCAGAAATAAGAAAAATAAGGTTTACCCCTGTAAACCTCAGTTTTACTATATAAAAGTGGGGTTCGAGGGGATCAGAATTATATAGGCGCGTTTTCGTGATGCCCAAGGGAAATTTTTAAAAATACTTATCGCCTATGCGAGCAGCGAAGGTTCAGGTGAGCCTGCGCATCCGCGCAGTCTCGCCAGAACCTTCGCTGCTCGCTCATACAAGCAGTGAATCAAGAGGAACCTTCAGACAGAAAGCCATATCCCTTGCCCCTCTAAATGGCTGGGCATGCGCAGTTAAAATTTGTCATGACGGAATGCTAGAAGACACAAATTCGCTTGGCGGGACTCATATTTTACATGAAAGAGAGTTTGGAAAATTTACTTAATTTGTTTGCAGGGGAAACCATCCACCTTCAGGTAGGGCAAGTATTCCCATTCAAGGGCTTGTCAAATTAGGCTAATAATTTTAACAATTCCATGTAAGTCACACCCCTCTGAATCCGACTTATAATATGAAAACGGGAGAGAACATAGTAGATATGAAAGTGAGGGATGGGAGAGAAAAAGGAAAATGAATGGAAGTGACAAAACAGAGGAAATAACATTTCCCGTCCACAAGGATAACAGGCCAATATAAGTTGGACGCCCCAGTGATGCAAGATACACGACACCTTTGCCTCACCCTGGCCCAACAACCCCCTCCAACTCCACAAAGCCAATAAACATATAAAGAACTGCAAAGGAACGGTCACTATGGGGCGGTCAGTAGAAAAACTTTGGGAGTTTATGAATATTCAAGTGTGTGTCTCAATGCCAGTGCATGCAGGGCTGATCTTGTTAAATAAGATTACCGTGTACACCAAAAGGAAATAATTTGCTACTAAGAGCTCCTACCATTTGGAACAATTATTTACCAGGACCGGCACTGCTTGATTTAAATACAGGAATTTAAGGATTGAACAAAATGGTCTAAGTCCTCCATTCAGGAGCCTTTCCAACCCTGCACTCTAAGGAAATTGACCCATCAGTGGTATCTTTGCTTCCTTAAATTGGATTTAGTGTCAGTGGAAGCAAACACATGTTCTGTCATTATACAAGGTGAGGGGAGGGTGGCTTTTCCAAATTGCTCTCATGGGCATTCAGCTTATGTATCCACAACAACCCTCTGTGACAGCTTTCTGTTCAACTTTAAATTTCATAGTTACTACATTTTCCTTGCCCACATCCAGGCCCGCCTCTATGGTCTCTCCGCTTAAAACTGGCCCCTGCCCTGCGGGTGAGCCCGTCAGTATGAGGTCCCCGGGTTCCAGCGTGATATACTGACTCATGTAACTTACAAGGTATGGCACACTAAATATCATGTCCGTAGTCGGACTGTCCTGTTGAACTGAACCGTCAACTTTCAGCCATAGTTGTACATCATGGATTTTTTCTATTCGACTTTTTGGAATGAAAGGGCTGATGGGACATGCAGTATCAAAACCTTTAGCCAGTGACCACGGCCTGCCAGCTGCTATGGCAGACCTTGCGAAATCTTGCGCTGTCATATCAAGAGCCAGAGCATATCCTGCTACATAATCCAAGGCTTTGTCTTCGCTTACGTCACGGGCAGTCTGGCCAATCACAACACCCAGTTCTACTTCATAGAACATATCCATACAGTCTATGGGAATCTGCAAAAGAAACACGATAATGAGGAAGGAGTTAAATACAGTAAAATCCTATATTAAGACCACCTTTGCGACTGTTCAAAAGTGGTCTTTAAGACCACTTTTGAACAGTCCCAAAGGTGGTCTCTTATTAGGAGACACTGGGTGAGGAATACCCAAAGAAAGAAAAACTGAAACCTTCTCAATAAACTTTTAAAAACAGATTTAGTCTTAATTTCAGGTGGTCTTAATAGCAGAATTTTACTGTATGTTTGTTGTTATTTTTTTTTCTATGTTCACGGTTTTTTTTTTCTATGTTCACGGTTTGCACTGAAATGGGCTTCTTACTCGAGTCGTGAGAAGCCATGTGTCTAGGTATGTGAACAGGGTGAGGTCAAAATCAGCTTGAACTTTTGTTCTGGCAGAATACAAACTTCTCTGCCCACCCCTGGATAAGTTTTGCATACATTAGCTAGTATGACTCCGCGGAGAACATATTTTCACTTGGCTTTTGTTTTAAGACAGGTTTTCGCATGTTGCGACTTATACACAAGAGCTTACCCAGCATAAATTGCACGTGTGCATTCTTTTGTACTATGCACAGTAGCCTTATGTTGCTGATGCCCACGTGACTTTCATTGATTTGTACAAAATCCAGGTAGCGGTTATTTATAGCTGCTGCAGCAACTCATCTGTGTCTACACTGTTTGTTCAGGCCTGTCTGCCCCAATACATACGGCAATGTATAACAAAGCCATGAAGGTAAAATTATGATAAAATCTTCAGTGATTACTAATCGATTGCCAATCACAATGTTAGGACTGATAATCAATTATCATTTCAGATATGATAAGCCAGCCCTGTTCATGATTGAGACGGTTCAGTGCACATGATCGAATACACTTTTCGCTCATCGCGGCCCGCTTACCACAGTTTTGCAAACAGTTCATCGAAACAACTAGCATATATTCTTGTATGCCAGAATGTAGCAAACCGAGTTGCCAATTATTCTAATCGAGAAAAAAACAACAAAAAACAGGATTTCAGCTTATGTTCTTCGAGTTCCTGCATTCTGTCTTTTGTTTGTTTGTTTTGAGGTTTAACGCCCCCGGCAACACTGTATAGGTCATTTTGGAGACGTTGCTTCCAATTTTGTGGGACTTTTACCCGACATTGAGATGAAATGACATCTCAAGCCCTGCCACCCAATAAAACCAATAGGGTTTATAAGCATAAGCATGGAGCTTACCTAGCGTAAATTGCCCCGCACCGCTTTGCCTGGGCAGGCTTAGATCCTCTAAGCGGTTTACCAGTACTCGTGTGCGGGTCGGTTTCAGCTCTACGTGGAAGCATCATGCCGCTCCTATATTTCTTCAAGCCCCGAAGGGCGGGGTCCGTGCATTCTGTCTGCTATTGCTTGCAAATGAAGAGCTTTGTTTGTTTGTTTGTATTGGAGTTTAACGGCCAGTCAACACTATTTAGGTCATTTTTGAGCCGGTCAGTTTACCTATCAACACTTTCCTGGGCAGGCTTATACGTAAGTGGTTAACCAGTACAGTGCACATTCTTTCGCCAGAAACTGACAACTGCCCTTCTTGTATCAGCGGACGGGAGAGAATGACTGTAGAAAAGATTTCATGATCAATCTCCACGAAAGAATGTTGCCGACCCCGGCGGGAGTCGAACCCGTGACCCGTCTGATCACCAGTCGGGCGCACATCCGACTGAGCCACCGAGGCCTGCCAAATGAAGAGCTTAGTAGAGTCTTATGTATAGCGTACCTTTATGTTTTGTCCCTCGACGATGTAGCTTGTCGTTGGTTTAAGGAAAATAATGGGCTTCTCTGGTATAGGTTTACCCTGCTCGGCCGCAAGAGCTCTGTAAGAATAAAGTTGAAATTGGGAAGCAGTGCAAGAGAACAGGAAAAGAACAGGAAGCGTGTATAGCTAAGTAAACAGATGACATCAGTCAATATCGTTTTTGGTTTTGGTTTTCCGGCCCTTTCAAGATTATCTCACTAATCACAGGTGGGCGAAAACCGGAGTACCCAGATAAAAACCATCTTACCTTCCAATGCAGAACTTGACGTCTCACACGTGACCCGAGCCAGACTGTGAGAGACCTTAGGATTAAGAGTCAGCGCTCTTATCCACAAGGCAGTCAATATCGACGAAAGAATAAGAAATAATGTGTGTTTGTTTGTTTGTTTGTTTGTAGTGGGGTTTAACGGCCCAGTCAACACTATTTAGGTCATTTTTGAAATGGTCAGTTTACTTATCCACACTATTCCCGTAAGCCTTTAACCAGTACATTGCACATTCTTTCGCCAGAAACTGACAACTGCCCTTCTTGATTCAGCGGAAGGGAGAGAATGACCGTAGAAAAGATTTCATGCTCAATCTCCACGAAAGAATGTTGCCGACAAAGCGGCAGGTGTCGAACCCGCGTCCTCCTGATCACCAGTTAGATGCGCATCCGAGGCCGGCGAAATAATGTGTGTGTGTGTTTAATTTTACGGCCCGCCAACAACTACGGTCTTAGCCATGGAGATGGAACCCCGGTATAAAGACTCATCCGAAAGTCTGTAGAGACCCGAAATCGGACCTGCGAGCCCTGGTTTATGAGGCGAGTAGCTTTACCAACTACACCACGGGTGGTTCTAGGTGTCATTAAGAAAAAACAAATACAGTAAAATTCCTGTATTAAGACCACATTTGGGACTGTTCAAAAGTGGTCTTTAAGACCACTTGTGAACAGTCCCAAAGATGGTCCCTGACCAGAGAACATTTTAAGCAGAAAAAAAGAAGAAAGAATAACTGCACCCTTGTAAATAAGCTTTTTAAAGGAGAATTACCCTTAATTTTAGGTGGTCTTAATAGCGGAATTCCACTGTATAGGGTGCAGTATACATGTTCATGTCGACTTCTATAAACAAAGAAATAGAAGTGAAGGCAATGATCAGGAATCGATACAATTAACCCACAGCTCCCATCAGAGACACCAAAGGGCAAGAAACACAACCATGAATTAACTAGACCCTAATGGGAACACCAATAGCGGAAAGCCAAAAGGACAGTCACTTTCCCACAAAATGGCCAACAAAACAAAAGTATAAGCGATACACACACTCAAAGACAAACCAAAACAATCCGCCCCCGCCAATCGGGGCTTGAAGAAATAGATGGACTGAATGATGCTTCCACGCAGAGCTGAAACCGTCCGCACACTAGCACTGGTAAACCGCTTAGAGGATCTAAGCCTGTCCAGGAACCGCGGTGCGAGTCGGACCTTCCATGCTTAAAACACTTATAATTGCTGTTGTGAACCTTTAAAACTGCGTACAGACATACAGAAAAACTAACATGATGATTTAATATATGCGTGCGTACGATACATAATCATTTGGCCCCCGCCCATCGGGGCTTGAAGAAATGGGCTGCATGATGCTTCCACGTAGAGCTGAAACTGACCCGCACACGAGTACTGGTAAGCCGCTTAGAGGATCTAAGCCTGTCCAGAAACCGCGGTGCGAGTCGGACCTTCCATGCTTAAAAACACTATTGGTTTCATTGGGCGACAAGGCTTGAGAAGTCATTTCATCTCAATGTCGGGTAAAAGTCTCATAAAATTGGAAGCAACATCTCCAAAATGACACTGTGTTGACGGGGACGTTAAAACCTCAAATCAAACAAAACAAACCATAACAAAAATAAACCGAGACAGAAGAACCGCCTTGGAACGGTCAGTGAAACAAATTCCATTGGGGGCTTAAATCGATTTTACGCGGCCGCAATCCTCGCCCTTACTTCCGTTGCGATTTAGACAAATAATTTGTTCAGTCCGCAGATACAAAGAAAGCCTGTCCTATCATATATTCCGATTCACTGGTAAAAGGCGATGAAAACATTAAAAACATGATGATATTTGACAGTGAGTACATGCATACATGCAATGACAAATAGAAGCCTCCTCGCCTCATTAACCAGGGATCGTTTGTTCGATCCTGGGCTTCTGCAGACTTTCGGACGAGTTTTTAAACCGTGGTCCCGTCTCCATGTGACCTTAGATGTGGGTGGGCACACAAATACAATGAATGACCAATGGTAAGAATCCTCTGTGGTGTAATGGTTATGCTACTCGCCTCATAAACCAGGGGCATGGGCTTCTCCAGACTTTTAGATGAGTCTTTAAACCGAGGTCCAGCCTCCGCATGACGTTAACTGTCGTCGTCGTACCTCCTCGAGAAGCACTGCTTGCATCAAGTGTAAAATTGTTAAAACGGTAAAAGGCCAGGGGCCAGTTGTTCAAAACTAACGACGTTAGTTAACGTATCGTTAAAACTTTGATCATTAAATATGGCAAATGTGCTGAAATTTTTGCTGAAAAAATGTGAGCAGCTTTTGCTGACGCAAAAGCTGCTCACATTTTTTCCAGCAAAAATACCAAAATTTACGATATTGTGCTTGCTAGAAGAGTTAACAATATGACCACTAACGAGCTCGTTAAGCTAACGATGATTTGAATAACTGGCCCCAGAACATGTAAATCTCTAATAAAAATCTTGTGCATATGTATCTTCAAGAAACATTCCCTGTTGGTAGGACCTAAATCTCAAAACAGGCACGCACATGGCGTACGGAACATAAACGGTATGGTTTATTGAGATTTTACGAGTTTAGGTTATTTTAGAGACGTTGCTTCCAATTTAGTGGTCCCGCCCATCGGGGCTTGAAGAAATATATGGGCTGCATGATGCTTCCACGCAGAGCTGAAACCGACCCGCACACGAGTATTGGTAAACCGCTTAGAGGATCTAAGCCTGCTCAGGCAAAGCGGTGCGAGTCGGCCCGTTCATACTTATAAACCCTATTGATTTCATTGTGCGGCAGGGCTTGAATTGCCATTTCATCTCAATGTCGGATAAAAGTCCCACAAAATTGGAAGCAACGTTTCCAAAATGACCTCTACAGTGTTGACGGGGATGTAAAACCTCAAATCAAACAAAGCTTCCAATTTTGTAGGACTTTTACCCGACACAGATGAAATCACATATTAAGTCCTACCGCACAAACAAACCAATGGGGTGGTCCGACTCGTACCACTATTAGTAGTAGACCTAAGTGGTTTACCAGTACTCGTGCGGTCAGTTTCAGCTCTTCGTGGACGATGTTTGTTTTTTGTTTGTTTGATTTGCGGTTTTACGTCCCCGTCAACATTGTTTAGGTCATTTTGGAGACGTTGCTTCCAATTTAGTGGGACTTTTACTTGACATTGAGATGAAATGACATCTCAAGCCCTGTCGCCCAATGAAACCAATAGGGTTTATATGCATGGACGGTCCGACTCGCACCGCTTTGCCTGGACAGGCTTAGATCCTCTAAGCGGTGTACCAGTAGTCGTGTGCGGCCGGTTTCAGCTCTGCGTGGAAGCATCATGCAGCCCATCTATTTCTTCGAGCCCCGATGGGCGGGAACGATCTTCGTGGACGATCTATTTCTGAAATTCCCCAAGCCCTGCCCCATCAAGTATAAACATGCACAATACGTGGTGACATATGACAATGAGAACATACAGTAATCAATGGCGTAGGAAATATAAATGGTATTTTGTGTTGAGATTTTACGTCCCCGTTAGCACTATTTAGGTCATTTTGGAGACGTTGCTTTCGATTTTGTGGGACTTTTACCCATCATTGAGATTAAAGGACATCTCAAGCCCTACCGCTCAAACAAACCACTAGGGTTTAAGGGATGGCCCGACAAACCACTTTGCATGGGCAGGCTTAGACCGCCTCTGCGGTTTATCAGTACTGCAATGTTTGGTCGGTTTCAGCTCTGCCCGGAAGCTCCAAGCAGCAAAACCCACCAAGGGTTTGTACACTATAAATGAAATGGGGAGCGACTATTTCAGTTTTATTGAAATTAATACACAAATGGTCTTCAAATCTGTGCGCCCATCGGCGACTGACCAGCCTGCGAATGCGCAATCTGATCAGCTTCTTCGTTGTACGTCATTTAAATACACGTGGACTCAGTGCTTAACAGTGAAAATAATGGAATGCAGTTTTCTGACTGAGAAGGAAAACAGAGATTTTTTTTCTGACATACCAATGCTGGAGGCGAAATCTGTCCCCCGAAATCTGTCTCGCATGGGCATCCGTACGGGGCAGCTCACACGCGACATATGACGTGACATGACTTTCCAAATTATTATGTTAGTTGGTGAAACATCAATTCAGAAGTTTTTTAACGTGTATAGCTTCGTTACTGCTGAATACAAAATCCCTAGTGAACATTGTGGCACCAAAATTGTTCGACTTTTTATCCACTGTGCATCAAATCGCAATACTCATGTTGCATATGAGAAAAAGAATAGAAGGGACTGGAAATTTCAACCCTCGGATCCAGTGGTCGCGTAGGAAACGAGGTTTTGCCGAGTTTCCCACGTGACCGCTGGAATTCTCTGTCCCCACTGAACGGCAATTATGGATTATGTCTTCGTCGAGCGCGCGTCCTCGACGATCACTTTACTCCATATTCCCACTACTTCTCAAACGTAAGCAAGATTAATACGACGCCCCGCCCACCGGGGCTTGAAGCAGTAGATGGGCTGCATGATATTTCCACGCAGAGCTACAACCGACCGCACACGAGTACTGGTAAACTGCTTAGAGGATCTAAGCCTGCCCAGGCGAAGCGGTGCGAGTTGAACCGTCCATGCTTATTGGTTTCATTGGGCGATAGGGCTTGAGATGTCATTTCATCTCAATGTCGGGTAAAAGTCCCACAAAACTGGAAGCAACGTCTCCAAAATGACCTATACAGTGTTGACGGGGACGTTAAACTTCAAATCAAACAAATAAAGATTGCAATTGCAAATTCTTTCACTTAGGAGCTGATTCAACTGATATAGGATTGTCTAGGTGCCGAAATGACCGTTGAGCTGGATGTGTTTGTTTGTAATGTCCCCGTCAACACTATTTAGGTCATTTTGAAGTTGTTGCTTCCAATTTTGTGGGTTTTTACGCGACATTGACGAAGCCCTGCCGCACAATGAAACCAAATGGCTTAATATATGCATTGGAAGGTCTGACTCACACCACCTTGCCTTGGCAGGCGAAGTCCTTCCAAGTGTTTTACCTGTACTCATGTGTGGTCAGTTTCAGCTCTGCGTGGAAGCACCATGCAGTCCAATCTATTTCTCCAAGCGCCGATGGACGGGGGCGACGGGGTCGATGTGACTACTGGAGCCCAGGTGACTGGGGACGAGGTGTCTGGCGCCGACATCGAATAGGGCCGGGATGGCATGGAGACGAAGTGCCCATAAATCACTTACTTGTAGTTCCGGCCGGCACATACTATTTTCTTCCCGAATTCTCGAAATTTGCTTATATCCTTTGCCATACTGTCTGCGCTAATCTACCTGGTTTAAAAGTACATGTATACATGTAATCTAAAGCCAGCTACTTCAAAATCAACAAACTGTGTGCTGGACAGCCCGGGCGTTGTATTAGAATCTTTACATAATTGAGCCAGCCGCGCGACACAATCTAAAATAATAGCCTCGCATCCACAGTCTGATTTATAGTCTCCGTTTTCTTAAACTAGGAACCGGAGACCGTGGTCCGACTGGCTTGATAGGCAGGCAACTCCGGGCCATGCTGTTTTTGTTAAATTTATTTCTCATATTTCGAGCCGATCGTTAATTAGAGGTGGGCGAAAACCGGAGAACCTGAGAAAAACCACCTGACCGCCGTTGCAGAATTTGGCGACCCACATGTGACCCCAGGCTCGAACCACAGCGGTGAGCGACCCCTGGCAGGTTTTACTTTGGGTTTTATCGTGCGCTGGCTTATTTTGTTATATGCAAACCCACACAATCCGACACCCAGTCACATCGATATATGCACAGAAACGTAAAGGTTCTGGCCAGTCTGCTCACTGCGCACGCTCGCCTAAACCTTTGCTTTCAGAGACGAGAGCCTTAATCGCATAGTCAAAATATATGCATTCCCTTGACCTGGCTCGCAGATAATGTATGCTAATCAAATAATGTCAACTTGTGACTACATTGTAAAACTAAAAATATACCGGTTTGTTTGTTATTTTGATTCGGGGTTTAACGTCCCAGTTGACACTATATAGGTCATTTTGGGGACGTTACTTCCAACGTTTTAGGACTTATACCCGACATTGAGATGCCTGCTCATATATTATTGAATGTATTGGACTTGTTGAGGAAAAGGGATAAAATGCTCGTCAATGCCTCACATTTTATTCCTTTTTTTCAACTCGTTTAATAAATTCTGTAATACATGACCCACTCATGTAAGATCCTATATGTCGTCTGCTGAGTGCAATAATGTTGCAAGTGCAAAATGGCAATTTTTCAGGAGAGACAAAAAACTGTTTTATTAAAGAATGGCATAGAAAACCATACTATAAGCTGGTTTCTTAACTTCATGGCGATTTCTTTCATTTGTGTGTGATATTTATTGTTGAATAAATGACATTTGAAAAGAAATATTTAGCATTTAAGGGTTGATACACCATTTCTGCACCGAGTGTTTTTGGTGCAAAAACGGTGTAAGGGCATTCAGCGCTAAAACGGTGTAAATGTACAAACCTTATTTCTTTGCCTTTTACATGGTAAAGCAGTAAATTAAAGACACTTGGTAGGTAATTGGTCACATTTTATACATTCTGCATGGTACTTACATGCTTATTCTGAAATATCAAGCAGCAGGATTCCATATTTTTGAGGTATTAAAAAACTTTGCGCAATAAATGGGGTAAGTGCACTTACACTGTTTTTGCGCCAACTTTTTTTTCTAAAAGTCAGAGCAAAAACGGTGTAACTGACAAAAAAAATCCAAACTGCTGAAATAAATCATGATTGAGGCAGAATCCAGCTGTAGAACTTATTTACCAAGTGTGTCAAGTCCTAAGGCACCCATTTATGTAAAAAAAACTATTTTGGCCAAAATGTCAATTACACCGTTATTGCACTCAGCAGACGATGTAAAACACTTTCCGCTGGGCCATTTATTTTCAATGCACCCCGTATTTTAAATTATACAGAACCTATTAATTTCTGTGAAGTTCAACTTTATTGCCGGCCTCGGTAGCTCAGTCGGATGCGCGTCTGACTGGTGCCCAAGGGGATGCAGGTTCGATAGCTGTCGGGGTCGGCAATATTCTTTCGTGGAGATTGATCATGAAATCTTTTCCACGGTCATCCTCTCCCTTCCGCTGAATCAAGAAGGACAGTTGTCAGTTTCTGGCTAAAGAATGTGAACTGTATCGATTAGCTGCTCACGGATGAGCTTACCCAGGATAAGTGTGGATAGGTAAACTGACCGGCTCATAAATGACCAAAATAGTTTTGACTGGGCCATTAAACTCCAACACAAACAAACAAATCAACTTTATTAGTCAGTTATAACCACGTAACCAGTAACATACTATTAACTTTGGGCCCCGATACTTTGGACATACAATCGACCAAAAACGTGCGAGAACGATAAATGAGTGGTCAGTGAACTAAAACTTAAATGTAACAAGAAAGCAGTCTGGAGGACAACCAAATCCCCCGCCGCATTTTGTATCAAGGTACAACCTTGTCACCTTCGCCTGTGACCTTGACCTTGAGTTGGCATGCTTAGCTCACTGAGGGGGATAATTGACCAAAGTTCAATGAAAATCCTTTCAGGGGTAAAGGAGATATGGAACGGACAAAAAATTCAGTTTTAAACTCGTGACCTTCAAATGTGACATTGACCTTGAGTCGGCATGGTTCATTTATAGGTTCTGCACATCAGCTCACTGAGGGGGATAATTGACCAAAGTTTAATGAAAATCTATTAAAGGGTTCGGGAGATATGGAACGGACAAGAAAAAGTTACGGACAGACGGACGGACAGACAGACTGACAGACAGATGGGTGGACGGACATGGGTTTTGCACATC
The DNA here is from genome assembly GCA_963580285.1 of Lucinisca nassula. Lineage (NCBI taxonomy): Eukaryota > Metazoa > Mollusca > Bivalvia > Lucinida > Lucinidae > Lucinisca > Lucinisca nassula. Next base: position 77,067,787 of record OY757010.1, read on the forward strand.
AGCTCACTGTGAAGAATATTTGACCAAAATTTAATGAAAATCCTTCCAAGGGTAAAGGAGATATGGAACGGACAAAAAGTTTCAAACTCGTGACCTTCAACCATGACCTTGACCTTGAGACGGCATGGTTCATTTATAGGTTCTGCACACCAGCTCACTGAGAGGTATAATTGACCAAAGTTTAATAAAAATCTATTAAAGGTTTCAGGAGATACGGGGCGGACAAGAAAAAGTTACGGACAGACGGAATGACGGACAAACTGACAAACGGACGAGCGGACATGGGTTCTGCACATCAGCTCACTGTGAAGAATATTTGACCAAAGTTTAATAAAAATCCTTCCAAGGGTAAGGAAGATATGGAACGGACAAACAATTCCAAGTTTCAAACTCGTGACCTTCAACCATGACCTTGACCTTGAGTCGGCATGGTTCATTTATGGGTTCTGCACACCAGCTCACTGAGACGAATAATTGACCGAAGTTTAATGAAAATCTATCAAAGGGTTCAGGAGATATGGAGCGGACAAGAAAGTGTTATGGACAGACGGACGGACGGACGGACGGACATTCTCACGGATGTATACTTATGTGGCTATTTTTGGCAGGATTGATACTTAAGTGGCTACTTTTAGCCACAGAAAAGAAGTATTTTCGAAGTCTAACGGAATAAATCCCATAGACTTACATTGATTATGTCCATTTACATAGCCACCTAACTATACATTTGTTGGTGCGGACGGACGAAGGCCATTCCTAGAATCCCTGCTCCGCTTCGCGGCGGGGGATTAAAAAAGGATAATTGTGCACTACCGCAATTCGGTCAATTATAAGCGCACGGGATTGGCACAACCTCTCTCTCTCTCTCTCTCTCTCAGGGTATACTTTTCATTCCTTACTTTTTTACTATTGCTCAAAATATAGAATTTGAGAACAATATTATTGAATTTTTTCCATCAGAAAATAAAAGGAAGAGTCTATTGACAAACGTTTGTCAATAGCACAAAGTCGGTAAAAATGCTATTGACAAACGTTTGTCAATAGCACAAACTCGGTAAAAATGCTATTGACAGACGTTTGTGAACAGCACAAACTCGGTAAAAATGCTATTGACAGACGTCTTTCAGATTTCAGAGTCGAAATGCGAAAATTGTTTTTCTTTTTATATTTCTTTTGTACATAATTGTAATTTTAGAAGGGTAGTTGTCGACTTATGCCATGGAAAAGTGCTCTGTACTTGTTAACCGCTTATTTATAAACATGTCAGGGAAAAGTGCGGGGAGGTTAACTGACCGGCTAGAATTGACCTAAATAGTGTTGATCAGGAGGATGTGGGTGCGAAACCTGGCGGCGTCGGCAACATTCTTGCGTGACGATTGATCATGGACCCACTGATTCAAGCGGTTATCATTTTTTATAGAAAGCATGCGTATGTATGTGTTAACCGTTTCCGTATAAGATTTTCTTGTGATTGTGGATAGACAAAGTGACCGGCTCGATATGACCTAAATAGTATTAATCAGGAGGTCGTGGGTTCCATGCCTGCCGGGGTCACCAACATTCTTGCTCGGAGCTTGATCATGAATCCGCTGACATGTATGTGTTCACCGCTTCCGTGTAAGTCTGTCTTGGGAAATTGTGGATAGGTAAATTGACCGGCTTGATATGGCTTATAATGACCGGCTTGATATGACTTAAATAGTGTTGACTGGGCAGTAAACTCCAATACAGACAAACAAAACAGAAAATAAGAACTAGCTTAATTAACTTTTTATTGCATACATGAGGCTCCAGATAAGACATGTGAAAACATACGATGTGGGTACTCATTAGAAGTGCATTGATGAATCGCTTCTAATGAGTACCCACAGCATATGTTGTCATGCATACATAAGAAAGGTAATATTTGAGCTTGATCATGAATCCGCTGACATGTATTTGTTCACCGCTTCCGTGGAAGTCTGTCTTGGGAAATTGTGGATAGGCAAATTGAACGGTGTGGGTACTCATTAGAAGTGCATTGATGAGTCGCTTCTAATGAGTACCCACAGCAATTATTGTCATGCATACATAAGAAAGGTAATATTTGTTTGGAAACACACACTTATCAGCAGCTGGGAATCATAGCGTATCAGCAAACACAACTTAGGTAAAGAATCTCAAACTTACCCTCACTGTTATTTATTTGTTTATGTATAGTTAAATTTGGCCATCATCACGAAAACACGCCTATATAATTTTGACCACCCCCCCCCCCCCACACACACACACACACACACACTCAGCACAAAAACTCCCATGTAATTTTGCCATATACATCTTATTTCTGCTCTTTCTATTGTATAGGCATGTTTTCATAATGGCAATCCCAATTTATACAACGAAACTGGGGTTTATAGAGGTTTATAGGGTTATCTATTATTTTTTCTTATTTCTGCATAAAGATATAGATTGTGGGTACTCGTTAGAACCGCCTCGCAGTGGAGTTCTGACAATCTATTCTTTTGGCAAAATTAGCAAAAAAGAAAGCATTCATCTGTTGGTGTTAGTCAGTGTAGATCCTGATCAGATTGCTTTGAAAGTCATATCTTATTTCTGCTCTTTCTATTGTATAGGCATGTTTTCATAATGGCAATCCCAATTTATACAACGAAACTGGGGTTTATAGAGGTTTATAGGGTTATCTATTATTTTTCTTATTTCTGCTTAAAGATATAGATTGTGGGTACTCGTTAGAACCGCCTCGCGGTGGAGTTCTGACAATCTATTCTTTTGGCAAAATTAGCAAAAAAGAAAACATTCATCTGTTGGTGTTGGTCAGTGTAGATCCTGATCAGATGGCTTCGAAAGTCATATGATCAGGTTCCACACTATTTGTAATGCAGTTTGAATGAATACAATATACATGTATCACATTTTTGACTGTCAGATATGGGTTAATAAATTTATTCTGTAGGACTAGGTTTAAAATAGTCATTTTATACATTTTAGTCAGAATCCCAAAGTCTAAAATTTAGATTGTGGGTACTCGTTAGAACCGCATCGCAGTGGAGTTCTGACAATCTATTCTTTTGGCAAATTTAGAAAAAAAAGAAAAAACATTTTGGGTGCTAAACATTTCAACTTAATTGAATAGGCGTGTTTTCGTAATGATTTTTCTCATTATTGTCCAGTATACATTGATTTAGTTTCACACCTTATCATCTCATCGCCTGCAGTGCAAACGATAATAATGCGGTTTTAAAGAATAAACACAGACAGGTATTCACACTTCAACAGGTTTCAACTGTCACTTTTAGTAATTAACTGATGATAAAGAAAACTTATTATTTCTTTAACTTTTACAGAAGCAGTACTTAACCCATATATATCGGCCTTTTTGGGACATTGTCAAGCAGTGTAGATCCAGATCAGGCTTGGCGTTTAGACTTTTTTTGTTGCTTAAAGTACGTACATTGTTGTGAATCACCAAACCTGTCACTATGTCATATATGGGTTAATATTCATTTCGAAAACAGACGTCCAAAAACAACAACAAATTTTACTTATAAAAATAATAATGGGAATACATTTTCTTATTTCTGCACCTAATATAGATTGTGGGCACTTGTAGATAAAAATAATAATGGTAATATTTTTTCTTATTTCTGCAAAAATAGATTGTGCGAAGTCGTTAGAACCGCCTCCCTAGGGCGGTTCTAGTGAGTACCCACAATAACGTAGCGTATCTCAATTTTCACTGAAAATATGCTATGTGTGGCTTCCCTAAGGATCTAAAATTACAACGGGTAAATTTCTATCTAATAGTGTCTTCATATAACAGTTTAATCCCATTGTGATACAAATCACAAAACATACTACAAATTCATTTCAGTGTGGATCCAGATCAAACTGCACTTTGGTCAAGGTCAACAATATTTGCTTGAATGCAAAATACTTTTCTTGACATTAAACAGGCTTCTTTAAATTTGTTTCAAATGGAAAGAAGTTTTTCTTGACACATTAAGGGATTAAAGACACATTTTTTTCTCTATATAAAAGGGGTGGCCTGTACTAAAAGATAGTAAAGAAAAACGCTGACAAACATTTTTTTCACAAACTCAAAAGTGAAAATAAAACAAACAAGTTAAATGAAATAAAAAAAAATATTCAACCAAATGACCTTGTTTATTTATTCATTTATTTCTATTTGTTCACATATATCTTTACAAACCTTGTAGATCCTGGTCAGATGGCTTCTGAATAAGCCATCTGATCAGGATCTTCACTGTTTGACATTCAGTTTATGAATTGCTAGAAATAATTTAAATCAAGTAACCTAATTGGTTTATAATCAGTAACAGGTGTTGCTATATTGATAGTAAAGAAAAACGCTGACAAACATTTTTTTCATATACTCAAAAGTGAAAATAAAACAAACAAGTTAAATGAAATAAAAAAAATATTCAACCAAATGACCTTGTTTATTTATTTATTTATTTATTTATTTATTTATTTATTTATTTATTTATTTATTTATTTATTTATATTTGTTCACATATATCTTTACAAACATTGTAGATCCTGATCAGATGGTTTCTGAATAAGCCATCTGATCAGGATCTTCACTGTTTGACATTCAGTTTAAGAATTGCTAGAAATAATTTACATCAAGTACGGTTTCAATGCTACAAACCTAGGATGCAGATGAGCCCTTAGAAAAGATGGGCGATTTCAGCAACAGTATTGGTTAAATTTTGCCCTACCGACACATTTTTGCGCCCTCATCCCTCTACCCGCTAGATATTTCCATGTTACCAAGAATCGTACTTAAATCATAATCTGACTTTTAGATACTTCAACATGAGTCGTAGGAGAGAAAAGACAGAGAAATATGATAAAATACAAAAGTTACATGAAATCTATTATGTACGAAAGCCTACTAGGGTCAAAATAAGTTGAGTAAAAAAAATATTTTCTCGTACAAACGAGAAACTTTCTCGTACAAACGAGAAATATTCTCGTACAAACGAGAAATTTTCGCGTACAAACGAGAAACTTTCTCGTTCAAACGAGAAAAAAATCTCGTACGAACGAGAAACTTTCGCGTAGGAACGAGAAAAATTCTCGTACGAACGAGAATCTTTTCTCGTTCCTACGAGAAATATTCTCGTACAAACGAGAAATTTTCTCGTACAAACGAGAAATATTCTCGTACAAACGAGAAATTTTCGCGTACAAACGAGAAATTTTCTCGTACAAACGAGAAAAAAAATCTCGTACGAACGAGAATATTTGGTCAAAGTAATGACTCAATTACTCTTAAGGCTTGTAAAGTCGATGATGGAAAACCATTTTGTAGATAACTCATCATTATTATAATAACAGTGATTGGTTCGATTGATTTGTCAGAAGTAGTTGCTGTCCACGTGACTATTACTGATCTGTAGAAAATGGTAATTTATAGAAAATAGCTGCGATATTCTTATCGCTGTAATATCATTGTGTTGCGTGCGAGGGTTATCTATAGAATCTGGACTGGAATCATGTGCAGGTTTGGCAAACAATGTAGACCCAGAATATGTGTCGAAGAACGCGATGTCTCATCAATGTCTACACTTTTTGCTTACAGTACAGGAATTTAAGGGTTAAACGAAATGGGTCAGGATCATTTTTCCAGCCTACCTTTAAAAAAAACAAAAAACAATCGACCCACCAGTGCTGTCAATGCTTTGGTTATAAAAAAATTAAGTTGCAGTGGATAAAACTGACCCTGCCGCTAGTGATCAATATGAAACTTGAGCTATCGGCTCTTCTACAGTTATTTATTGCTCATACAAACAAAAATAAATAAATAAATAAATAAATAACGTTGTAGATTCAGTATAGACAAATGCAATTTTCTATTTTAGATTTAACAAAGGGCTGGTACATATGCTGTCATCACATTTATTTATTTATTTATCTATTTATTTATTTATTATTAGAAATTTCTAGAAACATATACACACGTAGGCATGCTTTCATTACATCTACCGACCTTTAACCCTTTCAACCCTGTATATCAGTACAGATACTTTTGCAAACAGTGTAGATCCAGATAAGACGCTCATAATGAGCCGTCTTACCAGCACGAACACCAGTTGCTATCCTGCTATTGGTCTCATCTCAACCTCCTATATACAAGTATGGACGATTCCAAATACATGTACAAAGATGGAAGAATTCACCGCAGAAACTCAGAGGTGAAAGAGTCAATTAACTTCTACCCGTTGTAAAATGCCACGTTAATCAATACCCGTGTTGGTATTATGACAAGACAAAATGTCGTACATACGAGAAAAAATCTCGTTCGAACGAGAAACTTTCTCGTACAAACGAAAAAAATCTCGTACGTACGAGAAAAAATCTCGTACGAACGAGAAACTTTCCCGTACAAACGAATAAAAATCTCGTACGAACGAGAATATTTCTCATAGAAATTTTGTTGTACATGTGCATCCAGTGAAGACTCAGATCAGTCTATGCATTTGCGCAGTCTGATCAGAGGCTTTGCTCTATGGGACATGGATGTCACTTGACCCATAGTGATGCTAAGATAAATTACATATGAAATTGTTGTCTGTTAACTTTCTGGTGTAAGTCAGACCGCTTTTTAAACCCCGTCTACCGGGGCTTGGAGAAATAGATGAGGTTGCAAGGTGCTTCCACGCAGAGCTGAATCTGACCGCAAATGAGTACTGGAAAACCGCTTAGAAGATTTAAGCCTGTCCAGGTAAAGTGTTGCGGGTCGGAACGGCCATGCATTTAACCCCTATTGGTCTCATTGGGCGGCAGGGCTTGAGAAGTCATTTCAGCTCAATGTCGGATAAAAGTCCCACAAAACTGGAAGCAACGTCTCCAAAATTTTCTAAATGTCTTGACGGTAAGCGTCAGTTCAAATGAAAAGCTTAGCGGGTTCCTTTGTACGGTAGGGCTTGACATGTCATTTCATCCCAGTGTCGGATAAAAGTCCCACAGTATGGAAGCAGTGTCTTCATAAAATGATGGGTACGTAAAACCTCAAGCCGGCCTTGGTAGCTCAGTCGGATGCTCGTCGGACTGGTGATCCGGAGGACGCGGGTTCGATTCCTGCCGGGGTCGGCAACATTCTTTCGTGGAGATTGATCATGAAACCTTTTCTACGGTCATTCTCTCCCTTCCACTGATTCAAGAAGGGTGACGTCTCCAAAATGACCTACAAAGAGGTGACGGGGACGTTAAACCTTAAATCAAATCAAACTATTCAAGAAGGGCAGTTGTCAGTTTCTGGCGAAAGAATGTGCGCTGTACTGGTTAACCGCTTACGTATAAGCCAGTTCAGGAAAAGTGTAGATTGGTAAACTGACCGGCTCAAAAATGACATAAAATAGTGTTGACTGGGCCGTTAATAAACAAACGCAAAACCTCAACACAAAGACAAAGCAAACAGGCAAACAGTATGAACCCATACCAGACTGCCACTACATTTGTACATGAGCAGTATCTTGCTCCACACTGTTTGCAACAATGGCTTTTAAAGTAACAGACAACAAACAGGCGACAATTATTAAGACAAAAAATCTCGTACGAACGAGAAACTTTCTCGTACAAACGAGAAAAAATCTCGTACGAACGAGAAACGTTCGTTGTGGTACATGGATGCCACTTGGCCCATGTTTGACCCTTAAGATGCTGAGATAAACTGCATGTGAAAATGTCGTCTGCTGTTTCATCTTGCAACTTTTTGGTACGTGTCGGGCAGCTCCTTAAACCCTTGCGGTGGCCCCCGCCATCAGAGCTTAGAGAAATAGATTAGGCTGCAAGGTGCTTCAACACTAAGCTGAGACCGACCGCACATGAGTACTGGAAAATCGCTTAGAAAGTCTAAGCCTGCCAAGGTAAATTAGTGCAAGTCGGACCGTCCGTGCATATAAACCCTACTGGTTTCATTGTCCGAAAAATCTTGAGATGTCATTTCATCCCAATGTCGGGTAAAAGTCCCATAAAATTGGAAGCAATATCTCCAAAATGACTTAAATATTGTTAACGACGACGTTAAACCCTAGCCTAGCGGTTCGTTCGGGTGGTAGGGCAGGAGATTTCATTTCACCTCAATGTCGCGTAAAAGTCCCACAAAATGGAAGCAGTGTCTTGAAAATGACCTAAATAGTGCTGACTGGGATGTAAAACCTCAGCATACAGACAAAGTATATAGACAAACAGTAGGGACACAATGTTTGCAACAATGGCTTTTTAAATAACGCAGTCGACAACTGTTGTGAGAAAATCTCGTAAGAACGAGAAACTTTCTCGTACGAACGAGAATTTTTCTCGTATGAACGAGAAAAAAATCTCGTACGAACGAGAATATTTTTCGCAGTAATGAGAAATTTTCTCTGCGGTTGGCCCATGTTTGACAGTTAAGATGCCATGATAAACTTCATGTGAAAATGTCGTCTGCTGGTTCATCTTGCAAACTTTTTTGGTGCGAGTCGGACCGTCCTAGCGGTGGTCCCCGCCCATCGGAGTTTGGTGAAATAGTTTAGGGTGCACGTTGCGAGTTGGACCGTCTATTCAATAAACATATTGGTTTCCATTGGCTACAGGGCTTGAGAAGTCATTTCATCTCAATGTCGGGTAAAAGTCCAACAAAACTGGAAACGTCTTCAAAATGACCTAACTATTGTTGACGGGGACGTTAAGCCTCAATTCAAACGAAAAGCCTAGCGGTTCCTTTGGGTGGTAGAGCTTGACAGGTCATTTCATCTTAGTGTCGGGTCACGGTCCCACAAAATGAAAGCAGTGTCTTCAAAGATGACGAGTACGTCAAACAAAGCATACCGGCAAACAGTATGGACTCCTACCACCACTACAGTTTCAGTATCTTGCTCAACATTGTTTGCAACAAGTAACAAGCAGACAACAAAGCAGGCGACAATTGTTGTGATTGGCAGGCTAAGGTTTAATAACTAAGGTAGTCTTCGCTGGGTGCATATGCACGAAGACTCCTTTTGCTATGGTATCTCCGCCAAGAAACAGAGTGTTCGCAGATATTACGTATATATAAGCAATGGCTACAAACAGCAGTTCGGCCCCGCCCATCGGGGCTTGAAGAAATATATGGGCTGCATGATGCTTCCACGCAGAGCTGAATCCGACCCGCACACGAGTAATGGTAAACCGCTTAGAGGATCTAAGCCTGCCTAGGCAAAGTGGTGCGCACGAGTCGGTTCGTCCATGCTTATAAACACTATTGGTTTCATTTGGCACCAGGGCTTGAGATGTCATTTAATCTCAATGTCGAGTAAAAATCCCACAAAATTGGAAGCAACGTCTCCAAAATGACCTTTACAGTGTTGACGGGTACGTTAAACCTCAGCTCAAACAAACAAAACAAACAAACAGCAGTTTGGCAGTTGAAGGTACACATGGGCAATGGCTACAAACAACAGTTTGAACAAAAAAGGTATGTATCAAAAGAGGGATTATACAAATGACCCCGATTCCTAAGCCTAGCACCGAATCAATGGCCATTTTAAAGGAGGTGATAAGGGGTAATTAAATTAAGAAGATGGTAAATTTCTCATATGAACAAGAAACAAATGTCATAGGAACGAGAAACTTTCTCGTAGGAACGAGAAAATTTCTCGTTCGTACGAGAATTTTTCTCGTTCGAACGAGAAACTTTCTCGTAGGAACGAGAAATATTCTCGTTTGTACGAGAAAGTTTCTCGTTTGTACGACATTTTTTCTTGTTCATAACAAGAATCTGGGAACTCATCATAACACGTGTATTGAACAACGTGGTGTTTTACGACGGGTAGAAGTTAATTGCCTCTTTCACCTCAAATGGTGACCGTGCTAGTAAGACGGCTCATTATGACCGTCTTTTCTGGATCTACAATGTTTGCAAAGGTATCTGTACCGATCTACAGGGTTGAAAGGGTTAAAGGCCCGCAGATGGTACCTGCTTTTTGCAATGTGTGTATATGTGTCAAGAAATTTCCAATAAATAAATAAATAAATAAATAAGCCCTAATAGAAGATTGCATTTGTTCATACTGAATCTGTCACATTATTTAATTTATTTGATAATTTATTTATATTCGCCCCCGCTAATCGGGGCTTGAAGAAATAGATGGGCTGCATGATGCTTCCGCGCAGAGCAGAAACCGGCCGCACACAAGCACTTGTAAACCGCGCAGGGGATCTAAGCCAGCTTAGACAAAGCGGTGCGAGTCCATGCTTCAGTATAAAGCATTTTGGTTTCATTGGGTGACAGGGCTTGAGAAGTCATTTCATCTCAATGTCGGGTAAAAATTCCACAAAATTGGAAGCAACGTTTTATTTATTTTTGTTTCTTCCCTTCTTAAGGGGAAGCATAAAATAAATAAATGTAACTGTAAAAATGATCTTGGCTCATTTCGTTTAACCTTTATATTTCTGTACTGTAAGCAAATACTGTAGACATTGATCAAACATCGCGTTCTGCGACACATAATCTGGGTCTAGATTGTTTGCCAAACCTAACAGATGATTCTTGACCAGATTCTATAGATAACCCTCGTACGCAACACAATGATATCACAGCGATGAGAATAGCGCAGCTTTATTCTATAAATTGCCGTTATCGGATTTTCTACAGATCAGTAATAGTCACGTGGACAGCAACTACTTTGCTAAACGTTTGGTCAACTGACAAAACAATCGACCCAAAAACTGTTATTATAATAATGATGGGTTTTCCATCATCGACTTTACAAGCCTTAGGAGTAATTGAGTCATTACCTTGACCAAATATTCTCGTTCGTACGAGATTTTTTCTCGTTTGTACGAGATTTTTTCTCGTTTGTACCAGAAAATTTCTCGTAGGAACGAGAAAAAATTATCGTCTGTACGAGAATTTTTCTCGTTCCTTCGCGAAAGTTTCTCGTTTGTACGAGATTTTTTCTCGTTTGAACGAGAAAATTTCTCGTTTGTACGAGAAAGTTTCTCGTTCGTACGAGAAATTTTTTCGTTTGTACGAGAAAATATATTTTTTTCTCATCTTATTTTTACCCTAGTAGGCTTTCGTAATTATGTTTATGTTTCCAGAAATGACAGGAAAAACAGAAATCCTTGAAAAGAAATATAAAAAAAAAACTTTCGCATTTCGACTCTGAAATCTGAAAGACGTCTGTCAATAGCATTTTTACCGAGTTTGTGCTACTGACAAACGTCTGTCGATAGCATTTTTACCGAGTTTGTGCTATTGACAAACGTCTGTCAATAGCATTTTTACCGACTTTGTGCTACTGACAAACATTTGTCAATAGCATTTTTACCGACTTTGTGCTATTGACAAACGTTTGTCAATAGACACTCCGAAAATAAAAATGCCATCTTCAGAGTCATAAAGGATAACAAGTTCTTACATCAGGTGGGTGTTGAGGCTTTGTTTTTTATGATATGGGCCCCGCCAAGCGAATTTGGGTCTTCGAGCATTCCGTCATGACAAGTTTTAACTGCGCATGCCCAGCCATTCAGAGGGGCCAGGTATATGGCTTTCTGTCTGAAGGTTCCTCTTGATTCACTGCTTGTATGAGCGAGCAGCGAAGGTTCTGGCGAGACTGCGCGGATGCGCAGGCTCGCCTGAACCTTCGCTGCTCGCATAGGCGATAAATACCAAAATCGCTTGACGGGGCCCATATACAGGTGCCCAATCAATGCGATACAACGTCTATACAAATACATTGTAAACTTTATCGCAGAAAGAAAAACGAACATCTTAAAATGAAAAATTGTGATATTTTTCTTATTTCGGCTCAAAATACAGATTGTTTGTACTCGTTGGAACCGCGTGGCGGTTCAAACGAGTACCCACAATAAAAATTTTGGAACAGAAATAAAAGAAATAAGGTTTACCCCTGTAAACCCCGGTTTTATTATATAAAAGTGGGGTTCAAGGGGGTCAAAATGTATAGGCGTGTTTTCCTGATGACTTCCGTTGGAGGCGATAATAACGCAACACACTTCATGATGTAATGTATAATATTTACATTTCCAGTGTAAAGTCTAAAGACCTATAGAAAACAATTGCGTTCATACGTCAATGAACGCATCGAATCACATGATTTTCAGTGACGTTAAATGACGTCATTCTAAACCGTTGTTCTCTACGGGCGTTGATGACGTCAACGCTGCTCCGCTCTTTGTAGAAAAACAGCGTGAAAATGTTTTTCAGCTTAAAAGTTTGCCCTACAAGCATATTTTTTCGCCAGTGATGAGGGCCAAATAATGTAAATATAAAAAATAAACTTAATTTTTCTGCTTTTCATGAAAGTATGAACGACAGTGGGTCGCTAGCAAAGTTTACATGAACCCCTTCGGGGTTCATTTACTTTGCACGCGACCCACTGCGTTCATTCTTCCATGAACTGCAGAAAAATAAGTTTCATTTCTTAAATGTACACAGATTTTAAAAGCAATAAGCTTTGAGACTTAATAATTTAATCACAAACCATCAAATGGTGATGATACAAATATTTTAATAACTTTCTTATTTCTGCTCCAACGAAGAGTTCGCCCCCGCCCAAAGGGGCTTGAAGAAATATAGTGGCTGCATGATGCTTCCACGAAGAGCTGAATCCGGCCCCGTACACTAGTACTGGTAAACCGCTTAGAGGATCTAAGCCTGTCAAGGAACCGCGGGGCGAGGCGGACCGTCCATGCTAATATACCCTATTGGTTTCATTGGGCTACAGGACTTGAGATGTCATTTCATCTCAATGTCGGGTAAAAACCTACAAAATTGGAAGCAACGTCTCCAAAATGACCTTTACAGTGTTGACGGGGACGTTAAACCTCAAATCAAACAAACAAATCCAACGAAGAGTGTGGGTACTGGGTAGAATCACAGTTCCGTTTTGTAGCTTTTCCCCAGCCGATAAAGAAGAGCCCCGTATGGGTACTAAAACTTTGCATAGTATAGCCAAATTAATACTGTAAATACCCGGTTAAACATGCGTATGCGTAGATTTGTATCATACATCTCATAGAATATGTTAGTAAGTTTTGTAGATAACTGTTTTCATACCACAGATACTTGGGGTCACTAGAGCTTTCTTGTGATTAATAGAGCGGATGGTCCAAAACTGATCTCTTGGATTTTTTTCTCTTTATTTTTGCATTTTAGCGTATCTGAACATCACCTTAATCCGTCAAATGGGCCCCGTCAAGCGATTTTGGTATTTATTGCCTATGCGAGCAGCGAAGGTTCAGGCGAGCCTGCGCATCCGCGCAGTCTCGCCAGAACCTTCTCTGCTCGCTCATACAAGCAGTGAATCAAGAGGAACCTTCAGACAGAAAGCCATATCCCTGCCCCCTCTGAATGGCTGGGCATGCGCAGTTAAAATTTGTCATGACGGAATGCTCGAAGACACAAATTCGCTTGGCGGGGCTCAAATGGTTGTGTCACGTCTAGAAAATCGTTTCTCTAGACGTGACACAACCATTTGTATGGATTCATGTGTTGTTCAAGCACGCTAAAATGCAAAAATAAAGAGAAAAAAATCCAAGAGATCAGTTTTGAACCATCCGCTCTATTAACCGCAAGAAAGCTCTACTGACCCCAAGTATCTGTGTTTCAAACCAGCCTAAATTCGTCCAAATTACAGTCTCGAAATATTGGCGTATGAACTAGCTGCTATGAGTTCTCGACCTTGAACTTGAAAGAAACGATGTCGCCAAGCCCTGCTTCTATCACGTCTCCATCGCCTACAGGACCTACACCCTCGGGTGTCCCTGTGAGAATGACGTCACCCTCTTGAAGACGGAAGTATTTACTGATGTAACTAATCAAGTATGGGAGACCGAAAATCATATCACTGGTAGTTCCATTTTGTTTCATTGAACCGTTTACTTTCAACCACAATGAGGTATTTTCAGGATTCGGGATTTTGCTTTTGTCTATTACGTCACTGACGGGACATGAAGTATCGAAGCCTTTAGCAATGGACCAAGGCTGACCCTTCGTTTTGGCTTCCTCTTGGAAGTCCCTGGCAGTCATATCCAGTGCTAGTATGTAACCGGCGATATGACTCGTGGCGTCATTTTCCGCTATCTTACTACCGGGCTTTCCTATCACTATACCAAGCTCAACTTCATGATGGAGGTTGGAGCAGCCCGGGGGAATCTGAAACACAACATACTGCATGATTAGATCATTTGTTTGTTTGATTTGATGTTTAACGTCCCCGTCAACACTGTAAAGGTCATTTTGGAGACGTTGCTTCCAATTTTGTGGGACTTTTACCCGACATTGAGATGAAATGACAACTCAAGCCCTGTCGCCCAATGAAACCAATAGGGTTATTTGCATGGACGGTCCGCCTCGCACCGCGGTTCCTGGACAGGCTTAGATCCTTTAAGCGGTTTACCAGTACTAGTGTGCGGACCGGATTCAGCTCTGCGTGGAAGCATCATGCAGCCCATATATTTCTGCATGATTAGATCAAAGACAAAATGTAAAACGTATACTAGTAATTGTAAGAATACGTTTGCATGCACATGTATATCAGCGTAAAAGTAAAAAAAATCGTCTCACTACCAGGAAACCCACAGCCAATTGGCTTTATCTAATGTATATACTAATATGTCCATGGCACCAGCTGCTTGAACTTCCGAGTGTCTAGGTACTAAACCGAAACCATCACGTTATACAGAAAGTGAGGTTAAAAGGGATAAACACCACATCTTTTTATTCTCAAAATTTTGTTTGTACTTGTCAGAAGTGCCTCTTTCAGGATTAATAATAAAACATAAAAGCTGCAAACTCTGCATAATGCTCCGCCACTACAATTACATCAAGCACCATATCACAGTCAAAAAGGGATTCAAAGTAAGGATGCATCACTATTTGCCTTATTAAAGTTGACAGGAATTCATGACTAAGATGACTATTTTCAATGTTCAAAGAGCCATGGCTCCAAAAAGAAAGTAAATCAGAATTACAATTCTCATTTTCTGTTTTTTGGGGGGTCTGTGTCCTTTAAAATAAAGTCAAGGCCTTCAAAAATCTAAACAAATCTTTGATCGATTGCACTGATATATTGTATCAAGTTACACCACATTTCATTGATGTGTTCATGAGATTGGGTGCAATCTTTGGCCCAAAATAAAAACGCAAAATTGAGTTGTTGTTTTTTTTTGTACTTTTTTTGGGGGGGGGGGGTGCTGTGCCCTTGAAAATGAGGTCAAGGTCATCAAAACCCTATGACTGTTTTCCCCCATTCTAATGAGGTAACCATGCGAGTTTGGTCAGAATCAATCATTAGGTTCAGTAGATATAGTGCTTTAAACAGACTAATGATAGAAATGGCTATGTTTAATGTCGAAGGGGGGCGATAACTCCAAAAGTAGGAAAATCAGAGTTATGGTTCATATGTTCTGCACGTCGTCTTAGTGTGTTCTACATATCTGTAAAGTGTCGTGAAAATATCTCAACTGGTATCAGAGTTATGGAGCGGAAACGAAACTGATAGCAACAGCTATGTTCAAAGTCCAAAGGGCAATTACTCTAAAGGTAGGACAATGCATATGTTCGGCACGTCGTCTCATGGTGGTCTACATATCTGTGAGCTTCATGGAAATATCTCAAATGGTATCGAAGTTATGGAGCGGACACGAAACTATGACAGAAATGGCTATGTTCAATGTTCAAAGTGCAACAACTCCGAAAGTAGAAATATCAGAGTTAAGGTTCATATGTTCTGCACTTCCTTTGATAGTGCTCTAAATATCTGTGAAGTTTCGTGAGAATATCTCAAATGGTATCAGAGTTATGGAGCGGACACTACGAAGCGCTGACGGACAGACGTCCGGACGGACACTAAAAACTTCGGTACGGTACCACGTAATTTTTTGTTTTGAATGGCGGGGCATAAAAATGACAAAAAAGTGCAACACATTGAAATTTAATTCATCTATTACAGCTCAAAAAGTTATGTGTAGCTATTTAGGAATGTATGTGTGCACTATATACACACAGTTGTCATTTTCTGAAGAAAGAATGTGAACTAAACTTGTTATTAAGCCTGCCCAGGACGCTTACCAGCTCGATATGACCTAAACAGTGTTGACTGGGACGTTAAACTCCAAAACTAAAAAAACTAACAAAAGCAATGGGGAAACTATTACAAATACATGTATTAAGAATCCTTCACTTCTTTCCTTCAACCGTGGCCGTCATCTGGTATTCAATATGAACGGTTTTCTAGACACTGATATGCATACAATTTGTATACTCCTTGCTGAATTGAACATTCATGAAGTAGGGTATACTTGCAACTAGGGCTGGCTAATCGGAGCTGAAAAGATAATCGATTATCAGTCCTGTCATTGTGATCGGCAATCGATTAGTAATCGCTAAGGTTTTTGTCATGATTTTACCTGTCTGACTTTTTGTCTGGGTATGACTCTTACCGTATGTTGCACTTTACCATAATGCGGCGTCTCTTTAGGGTCTGCAGTGTTTGCCACACATCCAGCTATTTTAGGCATGACTTTGGGTAGTAAATTGTACCTATCAAGTAATCGATTAAAAGCAAATCACAAATGATAATCATTTTTGTGGAATATATCGATAGATTAATCGATAATATGATTAATCGTGTCAGCCTTACTTGCAACCTTCCACGTGGAGAACAGCATTTATGGGCCTACAGCAAAAAATGTGATAACCGATGGGTTTATACATGTACCTTTATGGCTTCCCCTTCTACAATATAGGCGGTTGGTGGCTTTAGAAACAAGATCGGTTTCTGTGGCACGGTGTTACCCAGCTCTGCCGCATGCGCCCTGAAATGAATCAAGTCCACGATATTTGTAGATGAATGGTGAATACATTAAATCTGGGTGGAGGTTACAAAATACTAATATAATTACGACAGCACACCAATATGATGTAATGGCGTACATGTCTCAAGAATTACAGTTTAAGACAAACATTTGTGATACTTTGTTCCAAACAAAGATTGGAGGTGCTCGTTAGAGCCGCCTCACTGAGACACTTGAAGGTAAATCACAACAGCATGTGCACCCCTCTGCTACGATTTAGTATAAAAGGGTGCTTGATATGTTAGGTTCTGTCAATGTGACTGGACCGGAGATATCGTCTTCCGTGTTTTTTCTATGACTTTTTGTCTGTTTTCCTGTGTTAATGTGGCACCTTCTGGAACACGTGTAGAGCGTATATCGTCCAAAACTAGCGTCTTGCACTAACCATGTATCTGAATTTTACTTGTATTTAATTCATTAAACAACATATAAATAAGAGCCTTTCCAGCAAATACAGTGAAATTCCTATATTAACACCACCTTTGGGACTGTTCAAAAGAGGTCTTAAATGGTCTTTAAGACAACTTTTGAACTGCCCCATAGGTGGTTCATGACAAGAGAATACTGTTTGCAGAACACACAAAGAAAGAATAACTGCAACCTATTAAATAAGCTTTGTCTTAATTTTAGGTGGTCTTAATTGCGGATTTTTTTTTTCAACGAACTACACTTTTCTTTACGGGAGATAAAAACAGTTGCCTCCTTTAACCCGTGTAGCTGTCTTTTTGAGTGCATTTTGTGACGTGAGAAATTATGGAACTAAAACTTATCTCGTAACGGTATAGGCCTACATATAGGCATCAGGGGACAGTTTCGCATTTGAGGGTGGACGTTTTTCAAAATATTATAGTAGGAGGGTCAATAATGGCATGGTTGCTCATAGAAATTGTGATATGTGGATATTTTTTGCCAATGTGGGCTTCTTTGCTGAGTATCTGTACTTTTATGAAATGGAATACGAAACTATCACCCCGGCTGTCTGGATGCTGTGCAAGTTCAAGGTGCAGCGGCATATCTGAATTCACGAAGGTAGCTTTGGCACTAAAAAGTGTCTGTTTTTCAAAGAGGATTCCTGAAAAAGTTTACTGGTTATGGTATACTTTTCTGTCTATTTCTTTGCATGTGACTGAGTGTACATGACATTTCAACAGGTGCCAAGTACTGGTGTTTTGGGAGTAAATTCACAGGATCTGTCAAAGTGAGGTGGAGTCATGATTTTGTGTATGTAAAAATTAGTGGGTGGGGTAAGTGAAATGCTACTGCTGTCAGCCTATGCAAACAGAGAAGTGTTTCTTTGGTATTCTGTTTTGATTTCATGCATGTGTGGAGCAATTTGAAACCAAAACAGAAGTTATCGCTTTCTCCAGGAGTTGTCGATAACGATTCAAAAACTTGGTGTGGCGCGGACAAAAAAGTGCTGCGATTAACTGTCCCCTGATGCCTATAATAGAAAATGTTAACAGATTAAGCCATGAGAGGCTGTGCACAGCCATGCCTCGGATCAGCCTGCGCTGCGCAGGCTGATCCGAGTCTTTGCTGTGCACCATATGGATGACTGTTGACTCAAAAGTTTCTTCGTGTAGACAGGAAAGGCTGTCCAGCAGGCACATGACGTAATTGTGAGGTCAGATCAACGTCTGTGCAATGTGATGACGTTTATGCAACGTCAAATCTACGTTGGTGCGTCGTCATGACGTTGCAGCGACGTTGATATGACGTTTCCCAAGCGACGTGTGCCTGCTGGTGTGTTCTGACTGTGTGCGCAAGCCGAGTCTTATCTGTGCTCGACTGCCATGAGACATAGTAACGCTTGACGCGGTTCAGATAGAAAAAGAGGGGTAATGATGGTCAACAAGATAATAGTTTGAGACCCGTCACAAGAAAATGTGTATTAAAACACGTGTGCCAAGTGAAAACTCAAATAGGCATGCGAACCCTCTCACTCAACTGAGGTAATGGCCAGATATGACCGACTCAGTATAAGAAGATAGATAGATAGACTCAGAAAACAAACCTTTGCATGAAGTTTTGGTTGACTGTGTTGGGTTTAACGACACGTCATTTGTGTGTCATTTTGTGTCGTCTCCCAGAAAAAGGGAGAAAAGGAGATGAAAGAGACGCGACAAGAGTAAGGGGAACATGAATGAAAGATCAGAAAGAGCATAAAATAACAGCTCCCCTCTTCCAATGTCTTCCGCCCATCGGGGCTTGAAGAAATATATGGGCTGCATGATGCTTCCACGCAGAGCTAAAACTGACCCGCACACAAGTACTGGTAAACAGCTTAGAGGATCTAAGCCTGCCCAGGTAAAGCGGTGCGAGACGGCCCGTCCACGCATATAAACCCTATTGGTTTCATTGGGCGACAGGGCTTGAGATGTCATTTCATCTCAATGTCGGGTAAAAGTCCCACAAAATTTGAAGCAACGTCTCCAAAATGACCTTTACAGTGTTGAAGGGGACGTTAAACCTCAAATAAAACAAACAAACTTCCTATGTCTTCCCCTTCCTGCTGCAAGGACAGTAAACATAAGCGGAAAGCCAATATCATACGCTCTGGTTACACGGCGCCTACGCCTCATCCAACATCGCATGAAGCGTTGATGGAATGGGCATCGTGCACCCATAGAGCGCACAGTAAAGACTGATCGGACTGTGCGGAATAGCAGTCTCTGTGCGCGTATTTTAGAAGATGCATTATTGCTTGACGCGGTCTGTATAGGATTTGTTTGATTTAAGGTTTAACGTCCCCGTCAACACTGTATAGGTAATTTTGAAGACGTTGCTTCCAATTTTGTTGGAATTTTAACCGACACTGAGATGTCATTTCATCTCAAGCCTTGTCGCCCAATGAAACCAATAGGGTTTATAGCCCAACAGGCACATGACGTAATTGTGATGTCACATCAACGTCCGTGCAATGTCATGACTTTTATGCAACGTCACAACAACGTCGATGCAACGTCGCTACGTTGCACCGATGTTGATTTGATGTTGCCCTTGCGACGTTTGCCAGTTGGGAAGCATGGACGGTCCGACTCGCACCGCTTTGCCTGGACATGCTTAGCTCCTCCTACTCGTGTGCAGTCGGTTTCAGCTCTACGTGGAAGCATCATGCGGCCCATCTATTTCTTCAAGCCCCGATTGGCGGGGGCGTCGGCCTGTATAGGAGCTGTTACAACAATCTTAGACGATGTTTGGCGTTACAAAGACCCAAATCAGACTGTGTAAGAGTTTCTCCTGTCTTTCTTTCTTTCTACTTTCTGGACGATGTTTGGCTTTTCAAAGACCAAAATGTTTCTCCTGTCTCCCACAAATACCGGATTTTGACCTTTTGTTGCATCACAGGAGCTTGAAGTTCTGTCCATAAATAATCCATAATGTCCAAAACTGACAGTTAGCCATTTCTTAAGAAATTGCTTCCAGGGCTTTTGTATTCGGACATTTTCAGTACGTTTGAGAGAGTAGCTTTTGCAAAAGCTCACATTTTTAGCAAAATAACTAGCATAAAGGACGGGTCTCCATAAGGGGTGTTTTTGGCCTCCTAACGATTTTGTTTATTTCTGGCTTATTGTTAGCATACATATGCCTAATTATTTGGAACATATGTGGTTTTGGTATTTAAGTAGTTTTTTCTGAGTTACAGGCTCTTTAAAGTGGGTGGGGTAACTCCACACAGTTTTGACATGTATTTTGTGTCTCATTTAAAGGAAGAAAAATAGTACCATACATGACACGTTATTATGTAAAATTACAGGGGAAGGTCTAACTCTATGTTTTGTCACAAGTTTATTCACCAAAATTCACTTTTTGGGGGAAAAATATGGTTTAAGGAACCTTGGGTCATTTTTGAGATTTTTTAACATTAAAGTCTTTTTTTTCTTATATCTTCGGTATACATTAACCTATAGTGGTGAAACTCCTACCATGCAAGCATACTGATGAGGCAATATAACTCAAACGATCATTTGAGATGTTGACCTATATTTCACGGTTGAATGAACATTCTTATTTCATGTTTATATAAAGTTAGATTATTGTTTCCATCAGTTCAAGAGTTTAGATAATTCTGGCATTTGGATAAACAGGCGATGAGTTTAAACATATTTAAATCAAACGAAAAAAGACAATAGAAATGTGTCCAAAGAACACAGATGCCCCCGCCTGTTTGACTTTGCCAATATAGCTGCATGACCCCTGGGAGATACACTAGCATCAGATATATATGTTCAGGATGGGTATCTCAATATTTTCTAAGATATTTGGATTTTGAAGATATGAAATGGGCAGGGCAGGGGGCTGGGGCATTATTGTGTGTGTCATTGAATGCATCTGACCATAAACAACATTAAATAAAAAAGGTTGGAATCTGAACAGTTTCTGAGATACATATTTTTTTACATTTTCTTTGGTCCAATCAAATAGCCCCACCCAAGACAGAATTAGTGACCATAAACATGCTAAACAGTTATGAGCTGCAGGAGAAATGCAGACATAAATGTGCACCTCAACGTGAACCTGGTTATGAACGTAATAATGTGTGACATAGTACGCACATACGAACATATCACATCGAAAAAAAATATATATGCCTCACTCACTCCTTCCTTTGGCATGCAGAGATATAAGAAAGGTCTGCTTGAATATCTTTAATAATCCCACTTCAAGAGCACATCTAAAAAGAATGTGGTACACCTACGTGAAGACACAGGCATATACATTTGAAAATGGTTGTTGACAACTGTATTCTGACATGCTTTGCACATACTGAATCTAATTAATCTATAGAAGAATAGCTTTCATCGTCACCTGAACTTGAGCTGTTGCCTCTTTTTGAACAGCATCTGTTTCACTGTTCATATAGTCTGACTTCAACGATTTTTACTGACTTTGGCTGATGGCCTTAAAACCAAGGTTCTTTAACACAGAAGCGATATGGACACAGCAATCAAATACCTCGTCACCATTTTTTTCATTTGCACTGTCACCCTATTATGGACTCTAGTCCAGGGCCTTCCTTAATCCTTAGATTGTATTCCCTGTCTCCCTCTCTCTGTATTTCAGATATTAGACAAGGAGACCCTTTATCTGCTTATATGTTTCCACTATTCATTAAAGATGTTACCTTACTTTGAAGATACATCTAATGATAATGCTGCTGTTGTACTTAACATGATACAATGAATGATGCTGCAATATAGGAAAACATTCTGGGCAATTGAATTGTTAGCTTGACTAAGAAACTGACTGATCTATGATAATTTACAGGAACAGTAATATTGAGAGTAATGTTTAGTTCTCTCATTCGCTATTTCTATTTAGAATAATAATAATAATAATAATGATAATAATAATAGTAATAAAAATAATAATAACTAGATCTGCAGTCGATGGTAAACCATCGCAAATACCCGCTTTTTCTATTAATAACACTAATGACTATGTATTAGCTAGCCAAAACTACATGTTAGTTAAAAAAAAAGTTGCAAAGAACATTCTAACTGATAAGCAAAGTTTCAGAAGTGTAACATTTATAGTTTAGAAGATATGGCAAAGTTATACTTTTTGACCTTTGACCTTGGGATTATGTTGAATACACCTAAAGTATCCCAATTTATTCTATATTCCAACAGCCATCCAATAACGAAGTTTCAGAAGTGTAACTCCAATAGTTTAGAAGATATGGCAAAGTCATACTTTTTGACCTTTGACCTTGGGGTCGAGGTCACACCAAAAGTAGCCCAACATATTCTATATTCCAAGAGCCATCCAATAAGCAAAGTTTCAGAAGTGTAACTCGAATAATTTAGGTGATATGGCAAATCATAATTTTTGACCTTTGACCTTGGGGTCATGTTGAGGTCAAGGTCGCATCGAAAGTATCCAAATTTATTCTATATTCCAAGGGCCATCCAATAACCAAAGTTTCAGAAGTGTAACTCTAATAGTTTAGAAGATATGGCAAAATCATACTTTTTGACCTTTGACCTTGACCTTGGGGTCAAGGTCACACCAAAAGTAACCTGACATATTCTATATTCCAAGGACCATCCAATAAGCAAAGTTGCAGAAGTGTAACTCCAATAGTTTAGGAAATATGGCAAATCATAATTTTTGACCTTTGACCTTGGGGTCATGTTGAGGTCAAGGTCACAAAAAAGTTGCCCACTGCCATCTACATTCCATGCACTATCCACATGCAAAGTTTCAAAAGTGTAACTTCAGTGGTTGCAGAGGAGATCCAATCACAAGAAACGTGACGGACGGACAGACGGACGGACTGACGCCGGATCGAACTGTGGTACGAAAACAATATACCCGATTTTTCTTCGAAAAAGCGGGTATAATAATAATAAGAAGAAGACAATAAGTAGAAGAAGAACATTTTGTTCACAGTTATAGTGTACTCTAGGTGTTCTGCAAGGAGACCTACTTTGATCCTGTATGTAACCATTGTTTATTAAATGTCATGCATCAAAATAGGTGTTGCATACAGCAGTGTAGCATACTGTTATTTACATATGACATCTTTATAGTAAAATAAAATCAAGACACACTTCGTCTGGACCATACTATCTATGGATTGAGTATGGTCCTGGTCTCGAACCCATAAAGGATGGTACTGCAAGTGCTAGAATGGTGCCAGGGTAGTTGGCTGCTGTGCCCATATCGCTTCCGTGTTGTGGTATCTAGGTTTTTACCGCCATCAGCCGAAGTCAGAGCGAGAACAGTCATTCAAGTCACAGTATATGAACAGTCTTACAGATGCTGCACATAAGACTAGGACAGCTCAAGTTCAGGTGACGATGAAAGCGATTCTTCAATAGATTCACTTGATTCAATAATTAAATATGTTGATTTTTTAGATTCCAACCTTTTTTATTTGCTGTTGTTAATGGTTAGACACATTCAATGACATATATCTTGAGACCCACACAATCATACCCCAGCCCCCTGCCCTGCCAAGTTCATATCATCAACATCCAAAATATTGAGATACCCACCCACGAACATATATATCTGATGCTAATACATATTCAATGACACATACATGTACAATGTGTCCCCATGGGTCATGCAGGCATATTAGCTAAGCCAAAAAGGGCGGGGGCATCTGGGTACTTTTTACACATTTATATTGTTTTTTTCGTTGTTTTTTTTTTAAATATGTTTAAACCCATCGCCTGTTTATCCAAATGCCAGAATTATCTAAACTCTTGAACTGATGGAAACAAAAATCTAACCCATTAACATGATAAAAGAATGTTCATTCAACCGTGAAATATAGGTCAACATCTCAAATGATCATTTGAGTTATATTACCTAATCAGTATGCTTGCATGGTAGGAGTTTCACCACTATAGGTTAATGTATACCGAAGATATAAGAAAAAAAAAGAACTTTACTGTTAAAAAATCTCAAAAATGACCCAAGGTTCCTTAAACCATATTTTTCCCCCAAAAAGTAAATTTTGGTGAATAAACTTGTGACAAAACATAGAGTTAGACCTTCCCCTGTAATTTTATATAATAACGTGCCATGTATGGTACTATTTTTCTACCTTTAAATGAGACACAAAATACATGTCAAAACTGTGTGGAGTTACCCCACCCACTTTAAAGAGCCTGTAACTCCGAAAAAACTGCTTAAATACCAAAACCACATATGTTCCAAATAATTAGGCATATGTATGCTAACTAAACAATAAGCCAGAAATAAACAAAATCGTTAGGAGGCCAAAAACACCCCTTATGGAGACCCGTCCTTTCTGTCATAGTCTCAGTCCTAAGTGGAACAATCTTTCGAGCACAACCGTCAAACAAGAGAGAAACAATCAAGGACGCAGTAAGTCTTGCCAAGTTTCACAAGACAGTGACGCAGTGATGCTAATAAAGATTATGCCATAAAATATAAAATAGAACTAAAATTTACCTATAGTTAAGCCCGACCCCAACCATTTTGCGCCCTATTTCCCGAAACTGCCGATACGCCATAGCAGAAAAATTATCTCCCTTACGTTGCTACAGTGTGTCTGTAAAGGCTGTCTGTATTTGAGATTTATTAATTACACAAATTACATACTGACAGTCGAAAAAAAAAACAACTGACAGACTGGTGTTGAAACAACGTTGGCTCGACGTCATGCCGTCGACACCCACTACAACTCACTTCAATGTCACATGACCGTTGAGATGAGAGAGTTTTGACTGACCCCTGCATCCAGGCAGACATTGTAGAGCTTAGCTAATAAACCATAAAACTTTTTTGTACCAAATCATATCATGTGTATATAGCAGGAGTCCATTTCAAAATTTAGGGTCGTGAGGATGTGTTTGTTTGGAAATTGGCTCGACTTTTTGCAAACAGTGTATGCCCTGATCAGACGCAGAACGCGGCGTCTTGTCTGGGCCTGCACTGTTTGCCAGGATACCCGTTTTGGGGTTTCTGGTACCAAATGGGTTAATGCTAGGGCTGGGCAGGTTGAACAAATCTACAAATCTACCAGATTTTACTGTAAAATCTTGCACTTGCGATCGATTTGAAGGCTAGTTTGGATTAGGCTCGCGCACTTGGTATTTGGCAAACCGTTTAGACCCAGATCAGGGCTACATTGTTTGTTTAAAATACTGGCACTTAAGGGTTAAACGAAACAGTTTTTAAGTTATAGTTCAGGACTATTTTCCCACCCACCAGTACTCTCAGTGCTTTGATTCCTATTAGCCATTACGAAAATATACTGAAAAATTAAAATTTTCAGATAAAAAAAATCTGATATTTTTTATATACCTGCTCAAAACCTACATTGTGGGTACTCGTTAGAAGCGCCTCGGATAGGCGATTTCTAACACCGAGGCGGTTCTAACGAGTAGGCATACCCACAATTTATGTTTTAGAACAGAATACATAATAAGAAAAATAAGGTATAGCCCCTGGGGACCCATCACGTGAACAAGTCCGTGAAATGAACACCCACCTAAACCCCACTATATATAGAGAAAACTGGGGTTTAAGGGGGTATACCTTATTTTTTTTATTTCTGATCCAAGACATAGGTTG
This sequence comes from Lucinisca nassula, assembly GCA_963580285.1. Lineage (NCBI taxonomy): Eukaryota > Metazoa > Mollusca > Bivalvia > Lucinida > Lucinidae > Lucinisca > Lucinisca nassula. The sequence goes on from OY757010.1 coordinate 77,093,719, forward strand.
TGGGTACTCGTTAGAACCGCCTCACTGAGGCGGTTCTAACGAGCACCCTCAACCTATGTTTTGAACATTTATAACAAAAATATCAAGGATTTTCATGGGAAAAGTAGCCATTTTAGAGATGGGAAAAATGCACTATGTCGCACGGGTGAGTTCCAGCTCATCGAGCATTTTACCAACACTACTTCTGTTCCGCCATCGCCTGCAGGTCCATCGGGCAGCCGTCCTCTGAACCTTCTCAACCTGTTGAACCTGAGTTTTAACATGGGGATGCCAAACAGGTGATGCATACTCGAGTTGAGGTCGAACCAAGGTTTTGTATGCAACATCCTTTGTCTGCCTAGGGGCAAAAGCCAAATTGCGTGCAAGAAACCCTCAGGATCTCAGATACAACTACCATATTCCAAGATTGGGCGAACAAGACCTTTATATGCTGCCTCTTTTACATCCTGAGGGCACTGATGAAGATTTCGCCTCAGGAAACCAAGCGTTCTATTTGCCTTAGTACACAGCTTGCACATGTCAATCTCAAGTTTTGTGTGATTGTCACTCCAAGGTATTTAATGGAGTCTACTTTCTCGAGGACAGTTCCCTCTAAGGTGCAAGAAGCCTTAAAAATATGAGGTAAACATTATCATGTATCTCTCAGCTGTGCATAAAGAATAAAATGTCGAAGAAATTGGCCTCAATTTAGTGCTGTGTAGTGCCGTAGTGTGCCATGGGGTGCCGTAGGGTGTTACGGTATGCCGTGGGGTGCCATGGTGTGCTGTGGGGTGTTTAGTAGATCCCGTTTACCAGTACTAATGTGTGGTCAGTTTAAGCTCTGCGTGGAAGCACCATGCAGCCGAATCTATTTTTCCAAGCCCCGATGGACGTGGTCGATGTGGCCGAAGTGACTTGGAACTAGGTGTCTGGCGCCGACATCGAATAGGGCCGAGGTGACATGGGGACGCATAGGGACGAAGTGTCCATAAATCACTTACTTGTAGTTCCGGCCGGCACATACTATTTTCTTCCCGAATTCTCGAAATTTGCTTATATCCTTTGCCATACTGTCTGCGCTAAAGTACATTTATACATGTAATCTAAGGCCAGCTACTTCAAAACCAATTAACTGTGTGCTGGACAGACTTGGCGTTATGAGAGAACCTTTATACAATTGAGCAAGCGCGTGACACAATCTAAAACAATAGCCTCGCATCCACAGGCTGATTAGTATGACCCTTCTGTACCTCTGGTTATCAAAAACTAGGTACCAATTGCCGTGGTCCGACTGGCTTGATAAACAGGCAGCTCTGGGTCCATATTTTTTGTTTCAAATTTATTTCTCTTATTTCGAGCCTATCGTTAATTAGAGCCTATTTAGAGGTGGGCGAAATCTGAGAACCTGAAAAAAAAAAACCGGCCCCCGTTGCAGAACTTGGCGTCTCACATGTGACGCGAGCCAGGCTCGAACCACAGCAGCGAGAGACCCCTTGCATGTTTTATTGTAGGCTTGTCGTGCGCTGGCTAAATTATTTTGTTATATGCAAACCCACTCAGTCTGGCACCCAGTCACATCAATGCACAAAAACACAAAGGTTTTTGCCAGTCTGCTCACATGCGCACGCTCGCCTAAACCTTTGCTTTCAGAGACGAGAGCCTTAATTGCATAGCGTCAAAATATATGCCTTCCCTTGACCCGGCTCGAAGACAATGTATGCTTATCAAATAATGTCAACGTGACTACATTGTAAAACCAAAAACAGATGGGTTTGTTTGTTTGTTATGATGTTTATCGTCCCAGTTAACACTATTTAGGTAATTTTGGAGACGTTGCTTCCAATATTTTGGGACTTTTACCCGACATTGAGATGCCTGCTCATACAATATTGAATGTATTGGACTCGTTGAGGAAATGGGATAAAATGCTCGACAAAGCCTCACATTTTATCCCTTTTTCAACTCTTTTAATACAATAATACATGACCACTCTAAGCCAGTGTGGATCAGTTATTTTCAATGCACCCTGTCTATTAAACAGTATACTGTGAAGTTCAACTCTATTGCCGATCTCGGTAGCTCATTCAGATGGACGTCTGACTGGTGAGCAGGAGGACGCACGTTCGATACCTGCCAGGGTCGGCAACATTCTGTCGTGGTGTCTGATCATGAAATCTTTTCTACGGTCATTCTCTCCCTGATTCTGCTGATTCAAGAAGGGCAGTTGTCAGTTCTGGCGAAAGAATGTGCACTGTATTGATTAACCGCGTACGGATAAGCTGGCCCAGGGAAGTGTGGATAGGTAAACTGACCGACTCAAAAATAACCTAAATAGTGTTGACTGGGTCGTTAAACTCCAATACAAACAAATCAACTTTATTAGTCAGATATAGCCACGTAGCCAGTAACATACTATTAACTTTGGGCCGATACTTTGGACATACAATCGACCAAAAACGTGCGAGAACGATAAATGAGTGGTTGAACTAAAACTTAAATGCAAAAAGGATAACTGTGCACCATTCTGCAAAGCGAACGGGATCGACTCTCTCTCTCTCTCTCTCTCTCTCTCTCTCTCTCTCTCTCTGAGGGTTTATATTGCATTCCTTACTTTTTATTATTGCTCAAAATATAGAATTTGAGAACAATATTAAAATTGTCCATCAGAAGATAAAAATGCCATCTTCAGAGCCAAAAAGGATAACAAGTTCTTACATCAGGTGGGGTGCTGAGGCTTCGTTTTTTATGATATACAGGTGCCAAATCATTATGAAACAACGCCTATACAAATACATTGTAAACTTTTAAAGAAAAACAAACATTTTAAATGAAAAATTGTGATAATTTTCTTATTTCTGATCAAAATACAGATTGTTGGTACTCGTTGGTTCTAACGTGTACCCACAATCTATATTTTGGAGCAGAAATAATAAAAATAAGATTTACCCCTGTAAACCCCGGTTTTATTATATAAAAGTGGGATTAAAGGGGATCAAAATGTATGGGCGTGTTTTCCTGATGACTTCCGTTGGAGGCGATAATAACGCAACACACGTCATGATGTAATGTATAATGTACACAGATTTAAAAGCAATAAGCTTTGAGACTTAATAATAATCACTAACGATCAAATGGTAATGATACATATATTTTTAATAACTTTCTTATTTCTGCTCTAACAAAGATTGTGGGGTCCCCCCCCCCCGACCCCCCCGAGTCGATAACGAAGTCGCACATACGGGGGTACTAACAACTTTGCATAATATAGCCAAATTAATACTCTAAATACCCGGTTAAACATGGGTATGCGTAGATCTGTATCAAACATCTCATACAGTTAAGTGAAATTCCGCTATTAAGACCACCTAAAATTAAGTCTAATTCTGCTTTAAAAGGCTTATTTAGTAGGTTGCTGTCATTTTTTCTTTGTGCTTTCTGCATACAGTACCGTATCACCTTAGCTAGTGGTTGGACGTAAAATTCAAACACTCACTCTGCATACAGTGTCCTCTGGTCAGAGACCACATTTGGGCCTGTTCAAAAGGCCTGGTCTTAAAGACCACTTTTGAACAGTCCTAAAGGTGGTTGGTTGGTTGATTTGAGGTTTAACGTCCCCGTCAACACTGGAGAGGTCATTTTGGAGACGTTGCTTCCAATTTTGTGGGACTTTTACCCGACATTGAGATGAAATGACATCTCAAGCCCTGTCACCCAATGAAACCAATAGGGTTTATATGCATTGGACGGTCCGCCTCACACCGCGGTTCCTGGACAGGCTTAGATCCTCCAAGCGGTTTACCAGTACTAGTGTGCGGGCCGACTTCAGCTCTGCGTGGAAGCATCATGCAGCCCATATATTTCTTCAAGCCCCTATGGGCGGGGGCCTATCCTAAAGGTGGTCTTAATATAGAAATTTTACTGTATGTTAGTAAGTTTTGTAGATTACTGTTTTCATTCCAGCCTAAATTCATCTACTGAATTACAGTCACGAAATATTGGCGTATGAACTAGATGCTATGAGTTCTCGACCTTGAACTTGAAAGAAACGATGTCACCAAGCCCTGCTTCTATAACGTCTCCATATCCTACAGGACCTACACCCTCGGGTGTCCCTGTGAGAATGACGTCACCCTCCTGAAGACTGAAGTATTTACTGATGTAACTAATCAAGTATGGAAGACCGAAAATCATATCACTGGTAGTTCCATTTTGTTTCATTGAACCGTTTACTTTCAACCACAATGAAGTATTCTCAGGATTGGGTATTTTGCTTTTGTCTATTACGTCACTGACGGGACATGAAGTATCGAAGCCTTTAGCAAGAGACCAAGGCTGACCCTTCGTTTTGGCTTCCTCTTGGAAATCCCTGGCAGTCATATCCAGTGCTAGTATGTAACCGGCGATATGATTCATTGCGTCATTTTCCGCTATCTTACTACCGGGCTTTCCTATCACTATACCAAGCTCAACTTCATGATGGAGGGTGGAGCAGCCCGGGGGAATCTGAAACACAACATACTGCATGATTATATCAAAGACAAAATGTACAACGAATACTAGTAATTGTAAGAATAGTCAATACATTTACACGTACATATATATCAGCGTAAATTTGAAAAAAAAATCGTCCCACTACGCAAGAAACCCACTTCCAATTGGCCTTATTTAATGTCCACACTAATATGCCCATTGCACCAGATTCGCCTATTACTGACAGTCTGACACATCCAGTACTAAACCGAAACAACCTAAACATGCAGTTCATCACGTTAAAAAGTCCATTTGCTGACATTTTATATTAGCAAAGAGAAACACCACATCTTTTTTTTTTCCTCAAAATTTTGTTTGTACTTGTCAGAAGAGCCTCATTCAGGATTAATAATAAAAGCTGCAAACACTACATGATGCCTCGCCACTAAAATTACATCAAGCAAGTGCCATATCACAGTCAAAAAGGAATTCAGAGTAAAGCTGCATCACTCTTTCCCTTAACAAAGTTGACAGGAATACACAACTGAGATGGTAAAAGAGCTCCAAACGGAAGAAAACCAGAATTACAATTCTCATTTTCAGTTTTGGGGGCCTGTGCCCTTTAAAATAAAGTCAAGGTCTTCAAAATCTTATCAAGTCTTTAGTCGACTGCAAGTATATTGCACCAATTTAGTTCACATTTCATTTATCAATGTGTTCATGAGATTGGGTGCAGACAAGCCATATTTGGCCCAAAATTGAGTTTGTGGAAATAAGGTCAAGATCATCAAAACCTAACGGTTGTTTTCCCGCATTGCACTCTAGTGGTGTAAACATGCGAGTTTTGTCAGAATCAAGCATTTGGTTCAGGAGATATCACAGACAACATGATAGAAAAGGCTATGTTCAACATTCAAGGGGCGATAACTCCAAAAGTAGGAAAATCAGAGTTATGGTTCATATGTTCTGCATGTCGTCTCCGGGTGCTCTACATATCTGTATAGTTTCGTGAAAATATCTCAAATGGTATCAGAGTTGTGGAGCGGAAAAGAAACTGACAGCAACAGCTATATTCAAAGGGCAATAACTCCAAAAGTAGGAAAATCAGAGTTACGGTCTATATGTTCTGCACGTCGTTTCATGGTGGTCTACATATCTGTGAAGTTTCATGGAAATATCTCAAATGGTATCGAAGTTATGGAGCGGACACGAAACTATGGCAGAAATGGCTATGCTCAATGTTCAATGGACAACAACTTCGAAAGTGGGAAATTCAGAGTTACGCTTCGTATGTTCTGCACTTCCTCTGATAGTGCTCTACATATCTGTAAAGATTCGTGAGAATATCTCAAATAGTATCAGAGTTATGGAGCGGACACGAAACTATGAGGCGCTGACGGACACTCAAAACTTTGGAGCCCTGCCATTTTTTGAATGGCGGGCCATAAAAATGACAAAAGAGTGCAAAATATTGACACTTATTTCATCTACATGTATTACAGCTCTGAATGTTAAGTGTAGCTATTTCAAATTTCCAGAGTATGACTGTATGTGTGCACTATATAAACACAGTTGTCATTTCCCGAAGAAAGAATGTGAACTAAACTATTAAACTTGTTTATAAGCCTGCCCAGGACACTTTCCAGCTCGATATGACCTTAACAGTGTTGACTGGGACGTTAAACTCCACAACTAACAAACTAATACAAGAATTCCGCGGAAGGCTATGTCGCGCCTGAGGGGGCGCAAAGTCACCCAACCATGATATGTAGGTCAAGGTCAAACATAGATGCTTGCACAAAAGTTTCCATTCTTAAATGCAAGCTTGTACTAAGTATCATTAAGCTCTAATAATTCTTGAGAAATGAACTTAACCATTAGGGTAAACGCTAGGGTGGTCGCAATATTTTACAATGTCGGTGAACCATGAAATGTAGGTCAAGGTCAAATATGGATGCTTGCATCTAAGTTGCCATCCACAGATACGAGTTTGTACCAAGTATCATTACGGCCCCCGCCTATAGGGGCTTGAAGAAATATATGGGCTGCATGATGCTTCCACGCAGAGCTGAATCCAGCCCGCACACTAGTACTGGTAAACCGCTTAGAGGATCTAAGCCTGTCCAGGAACCTCGGTGCGAGGCAGACCGTCCATGCTAATAAACCCTATTGGTTTCATTGGGCGACAGGGCTTGAGATGTCATTTCATCTCAATGTCGGGTAAAGGTCCCACAAAATTGGAAGCAACGTCTCCAAAGTGTTGACGGGAACGTTAAACCTCAAATCAAACAAACAAAACAAAACAAAACCAAGTATCATTAATGAAGCTCTTATAGTTCTTGAGAAATAAACTTGACCATTAGGGTGAACGCTAGGGTGGTCGCAATATTTTACAAAATCAGTGAACCATGAAATATAGGTCAAGGTCAAATATGGATGCTTGCATTTAAGTTAACATACCCAGATACAAGTTTGTACCAAGTATCATTAATAAAGCTCTTATAGTTCTTGAGAAATAAACTTGACCATTAGGGTGAACGCTAGGGTGGTCGCAATATTTTACAAAGTCAGTGAACCATGAAATGTAGGTCAAGCTCAAATATGGATGCTTGCATGTAAGTTGTCGTCCCCAGATACAAGTTTGTACCAAGTATCATTAATGAAGCTCTTATAGTTCTTGAGAAATAAACTTGACCATTAGGGTGAACGCTAGGGTGGTCGCAAATGTTGACGCCTTGACAAACGGACGGACGAACGGAGGAAATCCGGTCGCCTATATCGCGCCATGCTAATAGCAGGCGCGACAAAAAGCACTGGGGAAACTCTTACAAATAATATTCCTTCGTTTCTTCCCTCATCTACTGAACGGTTTTCTAGATACTGATGTGCATACAATTTGTACACCCCTTGCTGAAGCTTACAGAAAAAAAAGAAGAAAGGAAGGGTGATAACCTATGGGTTTGTACCTTTATGGCTTCCCCTTCTGCAATATAGGCGGTTGGTGGCTTTAGAAACAAGATCGGTTTCTGTGGAACGGGGTTACCCAGCTCTGTCGCATGCGCTCTGAAAAGAATAAAGTCCACGATAGTGAATACATTAAATCTTGGTGGCTGTTACAAAATACTCATACAGTTACGACAGCACACCAATATGATGTAATGGCGTGCATGTCTCAACAACTAGAGCTTAAGACAAAAATTTGTGACAGTTCTATTTTTCTTAATTCATGTTCCAAAAAATGATTGTAGGTACTCGTTAGAGCCATCGAACGTAAAGCACAACCTAAAGGGGTGCATGTCATGTTAGGTCTGTTGAGGTTACTGGACCGGACATATCGTCTGTCGTGTTGTCTGTTTCCCTGTGTCAATGTGGCATCTCTGGAACACGTGTATCGTCCGAAATTAGCGTCTTGCACTGTTCATGTACATGCATTTGAATTTTGTATTTTCATCCATTAAACAACATACAAATGAAGGCTATTTTATATGGGCCTATCCAGCAAATATCTTCAAGGGCGATGAAAATAGTTGTCTCCTTTAAAGATTAATCCGGTAACAGGACACTTCGGCCCCAAAACCACCTCGGCCCCTAGACACTTCGGCCCCTAGACACCTCGGCCCCAAAACCACCTCGGCCCCACATAAAATTCAAACCCTAGACGGGTCGGCCCCTGGACACCTCGGCCCCTAGACACGTCGGCCCCATATACCTAGACACTTCGGCCCCACTATGCTTTTCACGGGGCTTCTACTTAAATAGGAGATCGGGTTGGATGCCCTATGAGTTTTTTTTTTTTTATTTCCTGATTTGATTATTTTGATAGGGAGACACGAATATTTAAACCTATAATATATATATATATATATATTTATTATATATTATAACGTTACTAAATAGAAAATCTATATGTCCATTTATAGTGAAGAAACATTTGAAAATTCCCCTCTTTTATTTCAATGTATAATTCTAATTGCATTGCGGCATGCTTTAGAGCAGGCTTTTTTCTACATTTATGCTCTTTTGCTTTTTTTATTATCCGAAATAATTCCACACCGCTAAAATACTTTTTTTTAAATTAATTTCAATAAGAACATGATACCTAATTATCCTTACCTATTGGATGGAAATCTATATGGATCGGTGGATGGGGCCGTAAAACAAACAAAAAAAAATCATTTCTCTGTTTCGTCAATCATGGTGATGATGGGGGATAATCTTATATTTCTTAACAAATTCATATATTTATTTATTTATTTTTTGGCCTCGGTAGCTAAGTCGGATGCGCGTCTGACTGGTGATCAGGAGGACGCGGGCTCGATACCTACCGGTGTCGGCAACTTTATTTCGTGGAGATTATGAAATCTTTTCTACGGCCATTCTCTCCCTTCTGCAGATTCAAGAAGGGCAGTTGTCATTTTCTGACGAAAAAAATCTGCACTGTATTAGTTAACCGCTTACGTATAGGCCTGCCCAGGATAAGTGTGGATAGGTAAACTGACCGGCTCGAAAATGAACTAAAATAGTGTTGACTGGGCCGTTAAACTCCAATACAAACAATTTATTTATTTATTTATTCATTTATTAGGTAATTAACAGTGTTCAGGTTCGCCGAAAGTAAACCAAATAATATAATGTATGCATGCAATTCAAAAACTGCATGAAAAACGGTGCAGATCCGGTTCAGAGGGCAGAAGCAATCTGATCAGGATCTACACTGTTTGCAAAGTTAAGGATTATCGTGTTCAGCGGGATAAGGATTAATGAAATTCAGGTTAGTACACTATTTAGCAAAAAGTTTTACAAGAACAATTAATTATTGACTTAAATTAGTAAAGTGTGAAGCTCAATAAACAACCAGGCGTTACTAATCCCTTTTCCCCATTAAAGAGATCCTTGATGATAAACAGATCACTGTTATCAATTTTCACACATTTGATTGTCATTATAGCCCGTATTAAAGACGGATTGTATACTTTATTTATTTAATAGTCACATTTCTGATTATCAGCCACTCAAAATACTTGATACATGTATACTATATGTATATATATTAGTGGCAAACAGTGTAGATCTGGATGTGCACTGTGTGCAAAGTCTTCACTGCTCGTATTTTTGTAGGAATTGCTAGGTACGTTTCCATTGTTATCAATTTCCACACATTTAGAAATTCCTATTTGATTGTTATTTCACCTCATATTTAAAGACGGACAGAAACAAGTATACTGTATAATTTATTTATTTATTGCTCAGACCCTTAAATTACTTGATGCATGTATATTGTATTCATTTAAAATTCGCAAACTGAATGACAGTGTAGATCCAGATCAGATGGATTTGTATGTACACTGAGTGCAAAGTCTTCATGACCCTATATATTTTGTAGAAAAGGCACATTAACTATCAGTATCAAATATTCACAATTAGAACAACCCGCCATACCCCACTTTTCGGGATGCTGACTCAAGGTCAACGTCACGGTTAACCTGGAAATGTCGTGTATGCGTATTTATTATAAACGTCTCATTGGTTATTTGTTATTTTTTATATGAAATAAAAATAGCAATAAAATAATTTGATCTTATTTCCTAATAACTTAATGGAAGATTCCGTAAAACCAAAATTATATAACGAAAGGTTGATAAGAATTATATTGAAAACAGAGATCTTTGATACTGGTTCAATAATTCTCAAGGGTGTGTTCATCGCACATACCTGTTAAATTATATGAATGACTAGTTTGCATAAACACAGATTAATATTAAACTTGTTGTGATTAAAGGTTGTCACAGACGCATTCTGATCAGTCCTGCACATTGAGACGGTTCTGACCAGTACACACAACCTGTATCTTGGAGCAGAAATAAGAATTACGAAAACATGCCTATATACAAATGCATTGTAAACTTTACCGCCGAAAAAACGAACATTATAAGAGGAAAAATTGTGATATTTTATTATTTCTGCTCAAATAAGAAAAATAAGGTTTACAGGGGTAAACCCCAATTTTACTTTATAAAAGTGGGGTTCAAGGGGGTCAAAATTACACATTACGAAAACACGCCTATACAAATACATTGGAAACTTTATCGCCGAAAAACGAAACTTGTGATATTTTTCTTGTTTCTGCTCAGAATATAGATTGTGGGTACTCGTTAGAACCGGCCCACAATCTATATTTTAGAACAAATACGAAAGATAAGGTTTACCCCTGTATACCCCAGTTTTACTATATAAAAGTGGGGTTCAAAATTATATAGGCGTGTTTTTGTGATGAAGGCGTGTCTTCGTGATGTAAATAATGTATGCCCCTATGAGCCCCAGTTTTCCCCATATAAACTGGGGTTGAGCGGGGTCTTCATTACACGAGCTTGTTAACATGATGTTTTGTTTGTGAGATGTTACGTTTAACGCCCCAATCAACACTATCTCGGTCATTTTGGAGACGTTGCCTCCAATTTTGTGGGAATTTTATCCGACATTGAGATGAAATGACATCTCAAGCCCTGCAGCCCAATGAAACCAATAGGGTTTATAAGTATGAACAGTCCGACTCGCACCGCATTTCCTGTCCAGGCTTAAAACCTCTAAGCGGTTTGCCAGTACTTATATCAAAGGCTGTCGGTTTCTTGAAGTCCCGATGGGCGGGGCCGATTTTAACATGATATAAATGCCCATACCCTAACAGATATCAAAAGTAGGGCCGAGGTGTCTTTGGGGCCGAGATGTCTAGGGGCCGAGGTGATAGTGGGGCCAAGGTGTCTAGGGCCGAGGTGACTAGGGCCGAGGTGTCTAGGGCCGACTTGGTTTTGGGCCGACCTGTCTAGGGGCCGAGGTGGTAGTGGGGCCGAAGTGTCTGGAAATCATTAATCCGACAAAGTTTTTTTCCCGTGTGGCTGTAAGCCAGTATGGGGCTTTGGAGTGCAGTTTGTGACGTGAGAAATTATGAAACTAAAAATGATCTCGTAACGGTTTGTTTGATTAGAGGTTTAACGTCCCCGTCAACACTGTAAAGGTCATTCTGGAGACGTTGCTTCCAATTTTGTGGGACTTTAACCCGACATCGAGATGATATGAAATCTCAAGCCCTGCCGCCCAATGAAACCAACAGGTTTATAAGCATGGACGGGCCGACTCGCACCGCATTGCCAGGGCAGGCTTAGATCCTCTAAGCAATTTACCAGTACTCATGTGCGGGTCGGTTTCAGCTCTGCGTGGAAGCATCATGCAGCCCATCTATTTCTATTATATTCTATTATAGCGCGGGCTATCTCGTAACGGTATACACATGATAGAAAAGATTGGGCCATGGAAGGCTCTGCACAGCAAAGCCACCGGTGGCTCTGCACAGCAAAGCCTCCGATCAGCCTGCGATGAGCAGGCTAATCCGAGTCTTTGCTGTGCGCCATATGGATGACTAATGACTCAAAGACTCAAAGGTGCCGATGGAAATTTTTTGGAATTTGGATTTACGGCCCTTCCAAGATTATTTCACTCATATTGAGCCGATCGTTAATCAGAGGTGGGCGAAAACCGGAGTACACGGAGAAAAACCACCTGACCTTCCGTTGCAGAACTTGGCGTCTCACATATGACCCGAGCGAGGCTCGAACCCACGGCGGTGAGAGACCTAATGATTAAGAGTCAGCGCTCTTATCCACTGGACCACGGAGGCCCGTTACATGTAGACAGGGAAGGTTGTGTTCTGGCTGAACGAGTGCGCTCTGCTCAACTGCCAGGAGACACAGTAACGCTTGACGCGGTTCATGCAGGTAGAAAATAAGGGGTCACGGACAGGCTGTAATGATGGTCAACAAGATAATAGTTTTAGACGCATGTCTTAGAACACGTGTACCTAGTGAAAACTCATATAGTTCTGCAAACTCTCTCACTCAGAAAACAACATAGGCATGGAGCTTTGGTTAATTGTGTAGGGGCTTAACGATACGTCAACAACCTTGTGCGTCGTTTTGTGGCGTCTCTCAGAGAAAGGGTGAAAAAGAAATGAACGTGATGGTAAAGGCGATGAAAGAGACGCGATAAGGGAAAGAGACAAGAATTCCGCCGAAGGCTCTGTCGCGCCTGTGGGGGCGCAAAGTCACCCAACCATGATATGTAGGTCAAGGTCAAACATAGATGCTTGCATAAAAGTTTCCATTCTTAAATGCAAGCTTGTACTAAGTATCATTAATGGAGCTCTAATAATTCTTGAGAAAAGGGTGAACGCTTGGGTGGTCGCAATATTTTACAAAGTCATTGAACCAGGAAATATAGGTCAAGGTCAAATATGGATGCTTGCATTTAAGTGCCCTCCCCAGATACAAGTTTGTACCAAGTATCATTAATAAAGCTCTTATAGTTCTTCAGAAATAAACTTGACATTTATGGTGAACGCTAGGGTGGTCGCAATATTTTACAAAGTCAGTGAACCATGAAATGTAGGTTAAGGTCAAATATGGATGCTTGCATTTAAGTTGCCATCCACAAATACAAGTTTGTACCCAATATCATTAATGAAGCTCTTACAGTTCTTGAGAAATAAACTTGACCATTAGGGTGAACGCTAGGGTGGTCGCAATATTTTACAAAGTCAGTGAACCATGAAATATAGGTCAAGGTCAAATATGGATGCTTGCATTTAATTTACCATCCCCAGATACAAGTTTGTACCAAGAATCAGTAATGAAGCTCTTATAGTTCTTGAGAAATAAAATCTACCATTAGGGTGAACGCTAGGGTGGTCACAGTATTTTACAAAGTCAGTGAACCATGTAATGTAAGTCAAGGTCAAATATGGATGCTTGCATTTAAGTTGCCATCCACAGATACAAGTTTGTACCAATTATCATCAATGAAGCTCTTATAGTTCTTGAGAAATAAACTTGACCATTTCGGTGAACGCTAGGGTGATCGGACGATCGGACGGACGAAACCGGACGCCTATATCGCGCCATGCTAATAGCAGGCGCGACAAAAATGAATGAAAGCTCAGAAAGAGCATACAAGAACAGTTCCCCTTTTCCCTTTCCTGCTGCAAGGACTGAAAACATTGCCCAACGGTAAGCCAATATCAGTTGGATGCCCTGTGACGTAACCCAGCAGGCACACGTCGCTAGGGCAACGTCAAAGCAACGTCGTTGTCACCACGTAGCATCGATGTAGATGTGACGTTGCATAAACGTCATGACGTTGCACCGACGTTGATGTGACGTCACATCTTACGTCACGATTACGGCATGTGACTGCTGGGAAGATACACGACACCTTCGCCTCACCAAACACCACATCAAGCTTTGAATGGATGGGCATCGTGCATTCATAGAGCGCACAGTATAGACTGATCAGACTGCGCGGAATAGCAGTCTCTGTGTGCATATTTTAAAAAATATGCGTTTTTGCTTGACACGGCCTGTACAGGATTTGTTTGATTTGAGGTTTAACGTCCCCGTCAACACCGTATAGGTCATTTTGGAGACGTTGCTTCCAATTTTATGGGACTTTTACTCAACATGGAGATGAAATGACATCTCAAACCCTGTCGCTCAATGAAACAAATACACAGAAGGCACACGTAGCAAGGGCAACGTCCAATCAACGTCGGTGCAACGTCACGACGATGCACCGACGTAGATGTGACGTTGCATAAAAGTCATGCCGTTGCACCGACGTTGATGTGACGTCACAATTACGCCATGTGCCTACTGGGTAGGGTTTACAAGCATGGACGGTCCGACTCGCACCGCTATTCCTGGGCATGCTTAGATCCTCCAAGCGGTTTACAAGTACCAGTGTGCAGTCGGTTTCAGTTCTGCGTGGAAGCATCATGCGGCCAATCTATTTCTTCAAGCCCCGATGGGCGGGGGCGTCGGCCGGTATAGGCGCTTTTACATGTACAACAATCTTCGACGATGTTTGACTCTTCAAAGACCCAAATCAGACTGTGTAAGAGTTTCTCATAACTCCCACGAATACCGGTTTTTGACCTTTTGTTGCATCACAGAAGCTTGAAGTTCTGTCCATAAATAATCCATAATGTCCAAAACCAGTGACAGTAAGCCATTTCGTAAGAAATTGCTTCCAGAGCTTTTGTATCACCAAATGGACTTAAGAAGCCTCCGTGGTGCAGTGGTTACGCTACTCGCCTTGTAAACCAGGGATCGCAGGATCGATCCCGGGCTTCTCCAGACTTTCGGATGAGTCTTTAAACCGAGGTCCCGTCTCCGTATGACCTTAGCTGTTGGTGGGACGTAAAACTAAAAAACTCAAACTCAAACCAAATGGACTAAACCTCAAGCGCCTGTGGTTGCATCAAACTCGCTTGAAAATTAAAACCTTATTTTTTCAGAGTGCAACACTTCGAAGGCCTATTCTTCATGAAATCCTAAATCATCAAAGATGTCCTGGCCGTTGGTCTCTGGCAAAATGATACTTTCGCACCACAATTGCGCTTTCATGTCGTTCCCCTGGTGGGAGAGGACTCCAACAAGCCATTATCTAGAACGGCCGCCCGGCTACCGGGCACCGCCTTTTCGTTACGAGGGCTTAATTTTAAACACGATAGATCTAGTTTGAGATGCCCAGCTGTTCACAGCATCATTTATCAGGGGGAACAACCTACGTCAGAGCATTGACGTCATAACCATTCTTAGGTTGGCCGGCGTTTACTTCACAAAAGGCATTTGTCACAACAAGTAGGCGCAGTCGGTGCACTAGGTCATAAAAGAATCAAACATACTGAAATCTGTCCCAGAAATGTGGCCTTTTATTTAAATAATTCGACACAAGCTGATTTGGCAATGATGTCGGAACTATCATTGTTTACAGCGCCGAATCAAATCTTGTGGCGAAGCTATCGAAGCCTTTTCAATGTTCCTATGTGGAATAAGCTCACTGATGGGGCGCAAATATTGTTCGTTACCAGCTGAAGTATGTTTTCTGAAGACTCGTAATGTACATATCTAGTTTGAAGCATTTTATCTACCCTATTTACGCCAATATGGTCGCTTCTGAAATGGGTACGACATCTCTGCTATGACGTAGGTTGTTACCCCTGATTTATACGAGAGCTTAGCTTAACAAACTTGTTAGTGGCCAAAATAATAAATGAGCCCCGCCAAGCGAATTTGTGTCTTCGAGCATTCCGTCATGACAAATTTTAACTGCGCATGCCCAGCCTTTCAGAGGGGCCAGGGATATGGCTTTCTGTCTGAAGGTTCCTCTTGATTCACTGCTTGTATGAGCGAGCAGCGAAGGTTCTGGCGAGACTGCGCGGATGCGCAGGCTCGCCTGAACCTTCGCTGCTCGCATAGGCGATAAGTACCAAATCGTTTGACGGGGCCCAAATGGTATCTAATACACATATGTATATAATGTTGCTGAAAAAAATGAGGGTAGCTTTTTGCAAAAGCTCACAGTTTAGCAAAAATACTAGCATAAATTTCTGTCATATTCTGGAACAATCTTTCGAGCACAACCGTCAAACAAGACCCTTTTCTCCCTTGACAGAACTAATCAAGGACGCATTAAGTCTTGCCAAGTTTCACAAGGCAGCGACGTAGTGGGCATAGATGCTAATAAAGATTATTTAACATAAAACAGCAATAAAATTTACCTATAGTTGCGCCCGACCCCAACAATTTTGCGCCCTATTTCTCGAAACTGACGATACGCCATATCAGAAAAATTATCTCCCTTACGTTGCTACAGTGTGTCTGTAAAAGCAGTATGTATTTGAGATTTATTTTAAACTTAACAGTTGAAATACCCAATGTGAACTGTAAAAAATTACTTCCCGTTCTACTTTTTTCACCTAAGGCATGTAAAAAAAAAAGAGAAAATTTACTCTTTTTTCATTAATATCAAACATAATTCTGATGTTTTCAACACACTCGATGAAACATGTTTGGTCTATTTCTTAGCAGCGTTTGTCTCTCCCTGTTACGTCAGAGCGCTGTGTAAAAAGTAAAATCTGGACTAGGCTCGTGGACTTGGTATTTGGCAAACCGTTTAGACCTCTACATTGTTTGTTTAAAATACTGGTTAAAATCATGGTTCAGGACTATATTCCCAGCCCACACAATCGACCCACCAGTACTCTCAGTGCTTTGATTCCTATTAGCCATTATTTAACCCTTTTTGTACCAAATGGAATCTTCTCCTTATATATAGCAGGAGTCCATTCCAAAATTTAGGGGTGTCAGGTTGTGTTTTCATTAAAATCTATTTGGAAAATGACTGAACTTTTAGCAAACAGGCGAGGCCCTGATCAGACGCCGCGTTCTGTGGCGCCTGGTCTGGGCCTGCACTGTTTGCCAGGGTACCCACTTTGGGGTCTCTGGTACAAAATGGGTTAAATATACTGAAAAATTAAAGTTTTCAGATAAAACATCTGATATTTTTCATATACCTGCTCAAAACATAGATTGTGGGTACTCGTTAGAACCGCATCGGCGAGGCGATTGTAACACTGAGGCGATTCTAACGAGTACCCACAAATTATGTTTTTGAGCAGAGTATATAATAAGAAAAATAAGGTATAGCCCCTGGGAACCCGATCAGTGTCAAATAATTTGTCTTATCATACAGAGCCATAATATTTATGATTTGTGAGAAGCCTGGTCTATGTGAAGATGGTGTGTAGTTTTCAGTTTTGTTTGTTTGATTGGAGGTTTAACGTTCCCAACGCTGTATAGGTCATTTTGGAGACGTTGCTTCCAATTTTGTGGGACTCTTACCCGACATTGGGATGAAATGACATCTCAAGCCCTGTCGCCAAGTGAAACCAATAGGGTTTATAAGCACGTACGGTCCGACTCGCGCCGCTTTGCCTGAACAGGCTTAGATCCTCTAAGCGGTTTACCAGTACTCGTTGCGGTCAGTGTCAGTTCTACATGGAAGCATCATGCAGCCCATCTATTTCTTCAAGCTCCGATGGGCGAGGGCGGTGGCGACCCGATCAGTGTCAATAATTTGTCTTATCATAAGGAGCAATTAATAATATTTATGATTTGTGGAAGGTTGGGTCTTTGTGAAGATGCTGTGGGGGCGTTCTGTTGCTTTGGCCCCAATGGGTCATGGGCCTGATGTGCTTGCAGGCGGTGCGGAATGGGGGAGTTTTTTTGTTGTTTTTTTTTTCGCTTTTTCTTTTATATCCTATCATTCCTTTTTCTAATGTCCCATCCATTAGGAGTCGGCTTGAGATGGACGGTTGTCTCGGGCTCGTGTCAGATACTGTCTGTCGTGGCGGTGTGTGTTGATTGATTGATTTTGGTTTAACGACACGTCAACCCTTGTGGGTCATTTTGTGTCGTATCCTAGAGAAGGGAAGAAAATAGATAGAAGAGATAGTAGAGATGACAGTGTTGGATAGAGGAGTGAGTGTTTGAGTTTTACGTCTCACCAACATATAAGGTCATACGGAGACGGGACCTCGGACCGAAAGTCTGGAAAAGCCCGGGATCGAGAAAGAGGAAAATGAATGGCGGTGTAGAAACAGAAGTGATAACAGCCACCCCCCCCCCACCCCCCAACACACACACACTTCTGTTCCTACCTGCTCCAAGGACAGCAGGCCTTGCCCAACTGGAAGCCAATATTCATTGGATGCCCATCGTCACTTTTGCCTCACCCAACCTCCCCAGTCTAAGCCTGTCCAGTAACGGTGAAGGTAAGGAACAACAATACGATAAATGTTTTAGTAGTGGGGATCTGAATGGTTTCCAAGACATTAAGTCCTGAGTGAACTAGACGGGGTGGTGCGAACACCAAGGGGATCCTGGTTGGTCTGAATGCGCCTTGTAATAAGGAACAATAACAATGAACATACATGATTAATGCGTAGGATCCCGGACAGTTTCTGAGGTATTTTGTTTGTTTGTTTGATTTTAGGTTTAACGTCCCCGTCAACACTGTATAGTTCATTTTGGAGACGTTGCTTCCAGTTTTGTGGGACTTTTACCTGACATTGAGATGAAATGACATCTCAAACCCTATCGCCCAATGAAACCAATAGGGTTTATATTTAAAAGCATGGACGGGCCGACACGCACCGCTTTGCCTGGGCAGGCTTAAATCCTCTACGTGGTTTACCAGTTCTCGTGTGCGGTCGGTTTCAGCTCTGCGTGGAAGCATCATGCAGCCCATCAATTTCTTCAAGCCCCGGTAGGCTGGGTTGGGTTTCTGAGGTGTAAGGCTTATATGAACGGAAGGGGTTAGGGAATACCTCTGGATCCCCAGTTGGCGTGATTGAATATGTTTCATCATAAGGAACATTAATATATATGGTTAAGGGATGCGGATCTGAATGGTTTCTGAAATATTGAGCCTTGTATGAACTGGAGGGGGTGGGGTATATCCCTGGGGGATACTCGCAAGTGTTGTTAGGAGAAATAGATTGGTCTGCCTGATGCTTTCACGCAGAGCTGAAACCGACCGCACACCAGTACTAATAAAACGCTTCCAAGGTCTATGCCTGCCCAAGCAAAGTGGTGCGAGTCGGCCCGTCCATGCTTAGTGAGTGAGTTTTAGTTTTACGTCCCACCAACAGCTAAGGTCATACGGAGATGGGACCTCGGTTTAAAGACTCATCCGAAAGTCTGGAGAAGCCCGGGATCGATCCTGCGATCCCTGGTTTACAAGGCGAGTAGCGTAACCACTGCACCACGGAGGCTTCTAACCGTCCATGTTTATAAACCCTACTGGTTTCATTGGGCGACAGGGATTGAGACGTCATTTCGGGTAAAAATCCCACAAAATTGGAAGCAACGTCTCTAAAATGACCTAACTAGTGTTGACGGGGACGTTAAACCTCAAATGAAACAAATCAAAAGTTCCTGAATGCGTCTTTTAATAAGACAGAAGAATATATTATGGCTTAGGGGTGGAGACCCATTGAAACCCTGTTACGATGTTTCAATTATTATATCCCGAAATTTCAGATAAAGCTGAGAACTTTCATCTTTGGGCTGATTTGTTCGTGCCCTAAAACTGGAGAAGGTGAAGAATATCCCGAGGGGAAGCATCTTACCATAAGGGACAACAACATTATGACATGTATGGATTAGAAGTCGGGATCTGGATGGTTTCTTAGATATAACCAAAATTTAGGTGACTGATGAAGTCATGCTCTGGTGTAAATACTCAAATACCTCTAATGAGGCAATAAGCTAATTTACTGAAGAATATAGATCTAGTAAACACATGCCTTTGAAAAAGAAACAAAGGTAAACCTGAAATAAAAAAATAGCAATTTTGGTCCTTGATGCCATTAATGGATTGTATATGCAAGAGGTCCCTCACATGAAGCAACAGTCCTTCTATGAAAGCGGTTCATTGAAGAATAAAAGTAACGGTTAATTAATTAAGTAAGCTTCAATCGAATGACGCCCAATGCCAACCCGCCGGCAACCTGCCCACCCAAACATTGCTTTTTAATGGTGGGAATTTTGAACAAGAGGCCCATGGGCCACAATGCTCACCAGAGCTCAGGGGGCCACTGCCCACTGGCAGCAATGTATTTTAATTAACCATGGAAGCCCTGTGCCCTAGGATGCTACAGATAAAATTTGGACCCAATAAGCCACATGGCTTTAGATTCGATGTCGCTTGAATGTGTTGTTGCAGGACAACAGATGACAATTGACAATTTCCCATCTGTGGCAACAAATAGGCCAAAAAAAGAACATTATTAAAGGAACATTGCCATGAAAGTGTGACAAAATATCTTGAAAGGCATTAATGCCATTTTTCAATTTTCCCCATTATAGGACAATGGAAACTCATAGCTTGGCATAGCAAACAAACCAAAGAGCCAAAGTTCATAGACCAGTGCTCAGGTGGACACTGCCCAATGGCAGCCAGATATTATAACATGATTTATTATAACAATTATAAAGTCTCCCAAACAAACCCCATACCCAAATGAGCACCCATGTGGACTGTATCTGAAATATTAGGTATTTTATAACGTACAGAGATCAGGGCATGGACCCAATGGAGCCCTGATTGGTGTCACTAAATACGTCTTATCAAAAGGAACAAAGACATATATGGTTTATCAGTGGGAATATGTATGGTTCCTGAGATGTAAGGCCTTTTAAGCAATGGAGGGAATCGGGCATGGCAGATCCCAGAAAAGCCCAAGATTGTTGTCAATGAATAAGTCTTGGTTTAAACTTTATTTCTTTGTATAATACATACATCTTTTACACAGATAATGTTGACAAAGAATACAAGTATCATACAAAGGGATTCAGAAAAAAGTCAAATGACTTATTCAAATCTGTATCCCTCGATTACAATATCAATGTACTAATTATAGCTGTGATTGTCACATTTGCTCGAATTTGCAAGTTATTGTGAAAAATTGTAAGTGAATTTCATTTTGGTTACAAAATGAATAGTAGTAAAATAAAGCATATGGCTCCACGGGGAATGGATTTAAGGTAATTAGCACTGAAGAATCAAGTCTTGTGATTTTGGGCTGTCTCAAGAGAAACAATACATTACAGAAACTCAGTAGCGCTCTTCGAATCGTGATGTGAGACAAAGACTGATGATCGGTTGGATTGGACGCTGTAGCTGTTAAATTTTGGCTCGAGTTAGTAGATGTGTTTCACAACCTTTTTTATATGAACGTGCATGTATATATTTATGTATTATGAATAAGTCTTATCATAAGGACCAAGAGTATATACGGTTAAACGGTGGGGATCTGAATGGTTTCTGAGATATGAGGCACTTTTATGAAGTGGCAGGGAGAGAAATGGCCCCTGTGATCCCCAAAGACGGGGTGACTGAATGTGTCTAATAACAATGAGCAAGAATATATGTGATTATAGGATGGGGATTTGAATGGTTTCTGAGATATATGGCCTATTATGAAGTTGAGTCTTATCATAAGGAACAAGAATAAATATGGTTATGGGGTGGGGATCTGAACGGTTTCTGAGATATATGGATTTTAATGAAGTAAAGGGGTGGGGCATGGCCTGTGGCACCCCGGGGGGGGGGGGGACCTGCATGCTGGTGTCCCTGATTGCGTCTTATCATAAGGAACAAGAATATATATGGTTTAGGGGTGGGGATCTGAACGGTTTCTGAGATATATGGATTTTAATGAAGTAAAGGGGTGGGGCATGGCGTGTGGCACCCCGGGGGGACCTGCATGCTGGTGTCATTGATTGGGTGTTATCATAAGGAACAAGAATATATATGGTTTAGGGGTGGGGCTCTGAACAGTTTCTCAGATACATGGTCTTTGGTGAAGTCAAGGGGTGGAGCATGGCCCGGGCGCACACTGGGTGACTCCTAAGTTGGTGCCACTGAACGTGTCTTATCATAAGGAACAAGAATGTATATGGTTTAGGGGTGGGTATCTGTAAGGTTTCTGGAATATTTGGCATTTTACGAAGAGGAGGGGGTTGGACATGGTCCGGGCACATCCCAGGGGACCCCAAATTTGGTGTCACTGAATGCAACTTATCACAAGGAATGAGAGTATATATGGTTAAGGGGTGGGGATCTCAATGGTTTCTGAGATAAATGACATTTCATAAAGTGGAAGGGGTGGGGCATGTGCCCGGCACATCCCGGGGGACCCACAGGTTGGTGTCACTTAATGTGTCTTATCATAAGGAACAAGAATATATATGGTTTAGGTGTGGGGATCTGAATGGTTTCTGAGATAAATGGCCTTTTATGAAGTGGAGGGGTCAGGGCATATCCCCGGCATATCCCGGGGGACCCCCAGGTTGGTGTCACTTAATGCATCTTATCATAAGGAACAAGAATATATATTGTTTTGGGGGTGGGGATCTGTATGGTTTCTGAGATATATGGATTTTAATGAAGTAAAGGGGTGGGGCATGGCCCATGGCACCCAGGGTGGACCTGCATGCTGGTGTCACTGATTGCGTCTTATCATAGGAACAAGAATATATATGGTTTAGGGGTGGGGCTCTGAACAGTTTCTCAGATGTATGGTCTTTTGTGAAGTCAAGGGGTGAAGCATGGCCCGGGAACACCCTGGGTGACCCCTAGGTTGGTGTCACTGAATGTGTCTTATCATAAGGAACAAGAATATATATGGTTTAGGGCAGAGGATCTGTAAGGTTTCTGGAATATTTGGCCTTTTATGAAGTTGAGGGGGGGTGGGCATGGTCCCGGCACATCCCGGGGGACCCCCAGGTTGGTGTCTCTTAATGCATCTTAGCATAAGGAACAAGAATATATATAGTTTAGGGGTGGGGATCTGTATGGTTTCTGAGATATATGGCATTTTATGAAGTGGAGGGGGTGGGGAATGTCCCCGGCACATCCCGGGGGACCCCCAGGTTGGTGTCACTTAATGCATCTTAGCATAAGGAACAAGAATATATATAGTTTAGGGGTGGGGATCTGAATGGTTTCTAAGATAAATGGCATTTTATGGAAAAGAGGGGGCAGGGCATGTCCCCGGCACATCCCAAGGGACCCCCAGATTGGTGTCACTCAATGCATCTTATCATAAGGAACAAGAATATATATTGTTTAGGGGTTGGGATCTGTAAGGTTTCTGAGATATAAGGCATTTTATGAAGTGGAGGGGGCGGGGCATGGCCCCGGCACAACCTAGGGGACCCCCAGGTTGACATAAAAGCATATGGCTGAGAGAAGTTTACACAAGGAACATGTTTATGTAAGTTTTGTCAAAATATCTGCAATGACTTGGCAGTAAATGCCATTTTTTAGTTTTCCCCATTATAAGTCAATGGAAACTCTAAGTTGCCATAGCAACAAAACTAAAAGGCCAAATTTCATAAAAAACACAAAACCTATAAAGGCAAATATGGTGATTATTTTCATAAAGTCTCAGCCTCCTAGAGCATATGGTTTCTGAGGAGATGATTTTTTAAGTAATTTTTTGTCTATTTTTTGCATTTTGGTTTCCATGGTAACCAATAAAAATGAGCAGAAGGCCTAAAATCATACGGCAGATAGTAGATTACCTATGGAACATTTCTATGAAAGTTTTGTCAAAATATCTGCAGAGGCTTGGTAGTAAATGCCATTTTTCTATTTTCCCCATTATAAGTCTATGGAAACTCTAAGTTGCCATAGCAACCAAACTAATGAGCCGATTTTCATTAAAACACAAACTTTCAATCCCCCTGTCCAAGGATGCTACAGATGAAATTTGGGCTGAATCGGCCCAGTGGCTTCAGAGGAGATGTCGTTTGAAAATGTTGACGAAGACGACGCAGACGACACAGACGACGCAGACGACGACGGACAACTGCCTATCCTTTAAGCTCCCCCGGAGCCTTCGGCTCTGGTGAGCTGAAAACCCGTCCAAATTTTTTGAATGTCCTAGATTTAATATTTTTATTAACCTGTATTCCAGGGCCCAGGATTACAATGCGTACTTAAATTTTAAGTACCTACTTAAACTAAGTATTTACTTAACTGGCGTATAAAGTGAACTACAAAGAAATTCGTTCGTTTAAGTCGATACTTAACCAAAGAAAATACTTAAATATTTAAGGTAACCCAGGTAGGTACCTTAACTTTTAAGATTTGACCTTGACACACGAATGTATATATCAATAACGGCAAACCTTAGGGCTTTTATTTGTTCGAGATCACCAGTGATGCTCGGTAACTCAAACGGTAGAGTGTTTTCTTGATATGCTAGAGGTCCTGGGTTCGAGTCCCGTGCGGGCCATTTTTTTTTTCCTCCCTGTGGGGCAAGTTTACTTGCCATATAGGTACTGGGATGTATTTCTCCCTTGATGTGACAAAGTGTGCGACGAACAGAGCTGTGTAAAAACTTCCTTTTACATAATACTGTTTATCATATGACGTTATTGATAAGCAGTGGATAATGTCGTGTAATAAAATTCGTATGACCACACGTGTAATAACACTTTGGCGGGATAACGTAACGTCATGACGACCTCCATGTCAACCCTGCATTTTCTGTGAAGAAAAGTGTCAAATTTGATGGCGATAAAATCTAATCTCAAGTGGCCATATGATAAACAGAATCTTACACTCGTGGTCACTTCATATGAATTTTATGAAACTCGCCAAAGGGTCGTTTCATAAATTTCATATGAAATGACCACTCGTGTAAGACCCTCTATATAATACTGGTGACAGGGCAATAATTAATTGTTTGGTGCGGGAAGGTTATTATACGTGAGAGGGGATTCTAAATGACTTGGTTGTTTTTGTCAGGGTAGGTGTGTGGGATCGGTGTGTGTATGTGTGTGTGTGTGTGCGGGCGGGAGGGGGGGGGGGGTTCGGCGCATATCACTTTTGTCTGTTAGTTAAAAAATGATCCTGTGGCACATCGGGTCCATGTTCCAATGCTTATGCCCTGCTAGTTTTACGCATACACTGTTCACAACGTTCATTTGCCGTCTTTATATTCATTGTCATGAAATAGTATGACGCCAAGTGCATTTATGAAATGACTTGTTGTTTTTTTTTTGCTGTTCATGAAAGTATAAACGAACAGGGTCGCTTGCAAAGTAAATGAACTCTGAAGGGGTTCATATAAACTTTGCTGGCGACCCGCTGTCGTTTATACCTTCATGAACATCCGAAAAATATTTCTTATATTTACATTCTTTTTTCCTCATCACTCGTCGAAAAAATTCTTATAAGGCAACTGTTAAAGCTGAAAAAAAAAATTTACACGCTGTTTTTTCTACAAAGAGCGAAACAGCATTGTCGTCGTCAACGCCCATTGAGATAATAGAGAACCATGGTTTAGGGTGTAGACTTGCGACACTTGACGTCATTGAAAATCATGTGATTCGATGCGTTCAGGAGGTATGAACAGGCGTATAGGTTTACAATAGGTTTTACACTTGAAATGTAAATATTAACTATTTTGGCGTGAACAACTGTAACGTATGTCAACGATGTAAATTTGTTGGGCAAATGGTCAAGGTAAAGGCAATAAAATCCTATTTAAAATCCAATTCGAAGACCCGTTTCGTAACTTTCATATGAAAAGACCCTTTGTGTAAAATTCTCGATATCAAAATTTATGAAATACAAAGAATTTTTTTTTGATTGATTGATTGATTTGAGGTTTAACGTCCTGGCAACACTATTTAGGTTTGATTTTGGAAGTGTTGATTCCAATTTTGTCGGACTGTTACCCGACATTGAGATGAAATTACATCTCAAGCCCTGTCGCCCGATGAAACCAACAAGATTTATATGCATGGACGGCCCGACTTGCACCACTTTGCCTTAGCAGGCTAAGACCTTCTAAGTGGTTACCGGAGGTCGCGTGTGGTCGTTGTGTACTGGTTGAGTGAGGCGAAGTTGACGTGTATCTTGCGTCACTGGGGCGTCCAGCTGATTGTGACAAAGCCTGCAGCAGGTAATGGTAGAGTAAAATGTTGTTATTTCTTCTGTTTCTGCAGATCCAATCATTTGCCTCTTCTCCCTGCCTGGAAATGCTCAATAAAAATGAGTTTGAGGCATCCACATCCCTTTGTAATCTCGTGCATGTGAGTAATTAAGTGTGTTTGTGAGTGAGTGAGCGCTTTATGTCTCACCTCACTCATAAAAAGACGGGGAAATCCAAGATCGAATGTACAGTGGTTTTTTATTCAAAAGTATTATTATTATTTTTTTTTATTTTTTTTATGTTTTGTTTTTTTTTTACTCCGACTGGAGCTACGGTTTTCTCCGTGTTTGTCTGTATGATGTTTGATCGTGCCCTTAATGACTATATCAGCTACATACATGTAATGATGACATCCGAAAACAATATCGTAGCTTGGGTAAAGTGTCGGAGTCTTCCCTGTTCTTCACCATAGCGCAGAATATGTTATTTCTTAATTATCGACTCTACCAGATTGTTTTGAATATTATTCAATACGACTAACGGCATGAGAACGGTTGAATCATGGACAGACTCCATAAAACCGATTCCGCCCCCGCCCCTCGGGGCTTGAAGAAACAGATTGGGCTGCATGGTGCTTCCATGCAGAACTGAAACTGACCACACATAACGTAAACACGCCTATACAAATACATTATAAATTTTACCTCCAAAAAAGGAAATTTTTAAGATCAAAAATTGTGGTATTTTTCTTATTTCTGCTAAGAATATAGACTTTTGGTACACGTTAGGCGGTTCTAACCGGTACCCACATTCTATATTTTAGAGCGGAAATAAGTAAAAAAAAAAGGTCCCCCCCCCCCTAAACCCCAGTTTCACAAAATAAAAGTGGGGTTCAAGGGGTCAGATTTATATAAGCGTATTTTCCCGATGCCCTAGTAATTGTAAACAGCTTGGAAGGACGAAGCCTGCCCAGGCAAAGTGGTGTGAGTCACCCCGTCCACTGCATATAAGCATTTTGGTTTCATTGGGCGACAGGGCTTGAGGTTTCTTTTCATCTCAGAGTCGGTAAACGTCCCACAAAATTGGAAGCAACGTCTCCAAAATGACCTGCATAGTGTTGACAGGGACGTTAAACCTCAATTCAAATAAGACTCCATAAAACCGAGCTTTGCATTTTCAAATATTGTATGAGATCTTGTTTATGAAGGGACCCCATAGAAACAGCGTTTTGAATATGTCGTGGTGATACTTTGTGACCAATGTTTGCCCGCACAATTTGAGATCGAGTGTGATCCTTCAATTACACAGGTTTTATAGTATATAAAACATTTGTCATGGTTTATGCAGTGAAATGGAAACTAAACCATCATATTTTCTATTGTCTCCATCCATTCAAGCAGAAGCAGTAATTTTTGACAGATGGCGGGAAAGTTGTGGGCCGCCTACATCAATGTGTAATTGAAACTTACTTGCTAATCTTCGTGAAAATTTCCGTCAAAATTACGACTTCATCCGAAGTTAAATACTTAGCTAAGTAAACGAAATAGGTGGCTTTCGAATGCACTTTTTAAGGAAATACTTTACTAAGATAAGAATTCCTCCTTTAATCGTTAAGTCGACCTTAACTTAAGTAACGATTGTAATCCTGGGCCCTGGTGATATAAACGACACAGTCATAAGTCAAAGTTCAGAACTATCTCTGGCCCCCGCCCATAGGGGCTTCAAGAAATATATGGGCTGCATGATGCTTCCACGCAGAGCTGACTCCGGCCCGCACACTAGTACTGGTAAACCGCTTAGAGGATCTAAGCCTGTCCAGGAACCGCGGTGCGAGGCGGACCGTCCAGGCTAATAAACACTATGGGTTTCATTGGGCGACAGGGCTTGAGATGTCATTTCATCTCAATGTCGGGTAAAAGTCCCACAAAATTGGAAGCAACGTCTCCAAAATGACCTTTACAGTGTTGACGGGGACGTTAAACCTCAAATCAAACAAAACAAAAACAGAACTATCTCGGAGATAAAATACCCACCACTGGCCACCGGTGTAGTTTTTTCAGGATTGAGCTTTGTAAGGTAACTGGGAATATCAGTCTTTATTATATGACGTCGCGTCTGAGAGTGTAATAACGCCATGTAATATTTTCGATAATCCACTAGTGGATTAAATATGTAAATTAGATAGATACGTCCCGTAACGTTACATATACGACTTTCTTAACGACGTCGCGTTACCTAATGGCGGGATATTGACATTTTTGTAAACAATCGTGAATAAAATACGTTTTAAATGTCATATGATAAATAGAATTTTGCATTCGTGCTCTTGCATTATTGAATTTATGAAAATCGTTGAGGAAAAAGGATAAAATGCTGGGCAAAGCCTCGCATTTTATCCCTTTTCCTCAACTCGTTTAATAAATTCAATAATACATGAGCACTCATGTAAGATACTATATATCCAAAACCAACCTTAAATGACTCAAGAGGCCAAACAGCAATAACTGGCAAACCAAATGCAGACTTCAGACCAATTCCTTCAGATCATCAAAAGCTTTATTCTCATACATCATGGCTTGAATATGTCCTTCTTGCAGCTCTGGGCATATCATATCAATCATTTCAAACTTAATTAAATAAAGTGATAATTAATAATTACTTACTTTAATAAATTCGTAAAAGACTCAATATCAAACCAAATGAACTTGGTAGCCTGCCTGCCCAGGAAACGCGGTGCGAGTCGGATCGTCCATGCTTATAAACCCTATTAGTTCCATTGGACGACAGGGCTTGAGATGTCATTTCATCTCAGCGTCGGGTAAAAGTCCCACAAAATTTGAAGCAACGTCTCCAAAATAACCTATACAGTGTTTACGGAAACTTTAAACCTCTAAACTTTAAACCGCGGTGCGCGTCGGATCTTCCATGCTTATAAACCCTATTAGTTCCATTGGACGACAGGGCTTGAGATGTCATTTCATCTCAGCGTCGAGTAAAAGTCCCACAAAATTGGAAGCAACGTCTCCAAAATGACCTACACAGTGTTTACGGGAACGTTAAACCTCAAATCAAACAAACAAACAAATGAACTTGGTAGTACCGTAAAATTCCGCTATTTAGACCACCTAAAATTAAGACTAAATCTGGTTTTAACCCTTGTTCTGTTGAATATTCATATATGCCACACCCACTACCGATTATCAACCAATTAGATTGCTTGATGCAAATTATTGCAACACATTCACAATCTGAATGGCAAACAATGTAGATCCTGATCAGATGGCTTCGTCAGAAGCCATCTGATCTGGATCTACATTGTTTCAAAGATAAGGCATATCCGGGATTAGCAGGACAAGGGTTAAAAGCTTATTGAGAAGGTTTGTTATTCTTTGTTTGTGTTTACTACATCCATAGTCTTCTAGTAAGGGACCACCATTGGAACTGTTCAATAGTGTTCTTAAAGGCCATTTTTGAACAGCCCCAAAGGTGGTCTTATTATAGGAATCTTACTGTATATATTTCTTTCTAGTATAAGCCCTAATTTGTGATAGCAACTTAGAAATCTTTTTTACACCATGTCAGATAAAACCTTATCACTATACTCAAAATTTTTATCAGCCGGTTGTGAGCAGCCTCACAGGCTGGTGACAACCGGTTGTCAGCAGCAATTTCCATTTATCTATTTATATTTTTTATTATTATTATTTTTGCTTGCTCTACTTTCAATGCTAAAGCTATGAAAGGCTTATCCATTGGAAGCAAGGAATACACCACAGAACTGAAAAGTATGAGTGTACAAGTTTTTCTGGACCAGACCAGCTAGTTACGGCCAAGTAGGCCTCATTGGTGACCCTCAAATATTTTCAGAATTCCACAATGTAATCAATGACAAGAAAGTATAAACTACACTGTGATGACTATCAGGGAGACTTTTTACGGCCGCCACGCATTCCCTTAACGCCAGCTGTAGTGAAGTTAAAGATGTCCTATCAAAGGGGTATCCTTTGAAAGCAAAGAATACACCAAATAATTGAAAAAAACAAGTTTAACTAGGCCAGACTAGCTAGTTTCGGTCGAAAGCACATTTAAGGTATTATCATTGTATTGCAGCTTTCTAAGTACTTTGGCAGTGGGGTTTGCACTGACCAGTCGACGCTTAGCAAATTATGGATAGCATATTAACTTGCGGGAATAATTTCTTTTTCCTCCATAATCAAGCTTCCAGCCGGACGTTGCATCAATATTGATACGACGTTACCTACACACTGTGTGTCCGCTGGGTTAACACCAGGCCCCGAGGTTATAAAACTTTTTTCATGCTCAACTCACTTGAGCATGAAATTTATCCTGCTTCTAAATTTTAAAATGCCAACAAATGTTGGCATTTTAAAATTTATGAGCAGGATAAATGACATTCTGTGCTAACCTGAGCAGAAAATTTGCCTGATTTGTTTGTATTTTAATAGATATGAGCATTGCAAATTTCATGCTCAGCTGAGTTGAGCATGACAAAAATCTTTATAACCTCGAAGCCAGCTGCGGTGAAGTGAAATGAAGCTTTAACCCTTTAGATTGCTGACCACGACAACCACTACCTTTGCAAACAGTATAGATCCAGATCAGATGAAGAAGTAATCTGATCAGGATCTACAGTTTGCCATGCAGTTTGTGAACGAATAAGTAATTTGACCGGTTGATAGTCAGCAATATGGCTAACTTTATTCAGCAGGATAAGGGTAAGAGGCTGGCTTTGGAAACAAAAGGCGTAAATATAAAAGAATGAAAATCGGCCCCCCACCCATCGGGGCTTGAAGAAATATATGGGCTGCATGATGCTTCCACGCAGAGCTGAAACCGACCCGCACACGAGTACTGGTAAACCGCTTAGAGGATCTAAGCCTACCCAGGCAAAGCGGTGCGAGGTCGGACCGTCCATGTTTATAAACCCTTATAAATTGGTTTCATTGGGCGGCAGGGCTTGAGATGTCATTTCATCTCAATGTCGGGTAAAAGTCCCCCAAATTTGGAAGCAGCGTCTCCAAAATGACCTTTACAGTGTTGACGGAGACGTTAAACCTCAAATCAAACAAACAAAAGAATGAAAATAAGAGTCCGTGTTTTAGCTTTGGGCATTCGTTAAAGCCATTTCGGTTTTTTCAGCAATTTGTGGGTGGTTACTCGTTACAAACGCCTCAGTGAAGCATTTTTAATGCGGTTATACCTTCACCGGGGGAGGTGTGTGTGTGTGTGTGGGGGGGGGGGGGGGGTGGGGTCGATGGTTATGGACACTCCCCTTTCCCACTTGTTGATCAAAACATTATGAAAGCATGTTGTGATCAGGAGTATGTTGACTTAACATCCCGAATCTTGACCTACAAATTTACAATTGTCAGACTTTATTCAAAGTCACATTAACCCACAATTGCATGTGGGAAACCCCTATAAGGGTACCTTAGCAAACAGTGCTGGCCAAGATCAGACGCCGCAGATCAGGGCCTGCACTATTTGCTAAGAATTTTCCGCCAAAAATAGAATAAAAACGAAGAAAAAAAAAAAAAGCCTAACACCCCTTATATGACAAATGGACTTGTCCGGAAGAGTCCACTAGTATACAATGGGTTAAAGTTCTTGACTCGGCGCCAAAGTAGATGAATACCATAGCAGGACGGGAGTTATATCCCAGCCAGGTTGTTTCGAGGCCCATCCTGCGTTGGCCCGACATTCTCCAGTGGCTGGAGCGATTTGTTTGTTTGAAATGAGGTTTAACGTCCCCGTCAACACTGTTTAGGTCATTTTGGAGACGTTGCTTCCACTTTTGTGGGACTTTGACCCGACATTGAGATGAAATGACATCGCAAGCTCTGTCGCCCAATAAAACCCAAAGGCTTATATGCATAGGACGATCTGACACATCACTTTGCCTGGGCAGGCTTAGATCCGCTAAGCGGTTTACCAGTACTCGTGTGCGGGTCGGTTTCAGCTCTGCGTGGAAGCATCATGCAGCCCATCTATTTCTTCAAGCCCCGATGGCGGGAGCTAATGTGGTCAGCTCTTTGTGGAAAAACAATGCAGCCCAATCTATTTCTCCAAACCCCGATGGGAGGGGGCGAGTGGCTAGGATGATATCCTAACTCTTATCATGCTGTTCACGACAACCCCTATCTTTGGAAACAGTGTAGATCCAGATCAGCTACACTGTTTGACATTCAGTATATGAATTTGTAGGAATAAATTACATCAAGTTATCTGATTGGTTCAAAGTCAGAAATGGGTGTGGCTAAACTGAATATTCAGCAAGAGAGGGGTTAAATGAAGAAACCAAGAACACCAGTGTGCATGGTCTAAAATAGTATTTTTCATTCAATTAGAATGCAATATACAATGATAAATATTATTTACATAAATTACAAGAAAACGTAACTAAACATGTAAATTTAAACATTTTGTGTTCCTTGAACATTTTAATGTTTTTATGCACCATTGGAAATGATAATCTAGTAAAATAAAAACAATCCTTTAAAAATATATCTAAAAATAAGCGGCGCGTTAGCATCCCAGTCAGCGAAAGAACGGACCGAAACCGATACGACGTTACAACGTCATATCTATCGACGTCGGCCCGACGGTGATCAGACATTACTGTATTCGCCGAAATGTGTGGCATACATAAACACAGGACAGACTCTTTACTTGACCATACAGTACGGCCTTATTGATCCCCTATCGTTAACAGTCAGTCTAGAGATGTGACCCTCCTGAACTAGATGATTCGTAACAAGTTAATCAAGATCAAATTGCGGGCACAAAAGGGTCTACCGTAATCAACCCAGCAGGCGCGTGGCCTGAAGGAAACGTTGCATGGACGTGACGCTACGTCATGACGTTTCAGCGACATGGATACCTCTTTGCACAGACGTTGTGTGCGCGCTGGAGGACTGGTTCACATTGACTTACGTTCAGACTGGGAACCAAATGAATGCAGATCAAATTACCTTCAGACTATACCCAGTCAGCAAAGAATGC
Organism: Lucinisca nassula; assembly: GCA_963580285.1. NCBI lineage: Eukaryota > Metazoa > Mollusca > Bivalvia > Lucinida > Lucinidae > Lucinisca > Lucinisca nassula. Next base: position 77,126,537 of record OY757010.1, read on the forward strand.
CGGGCCTACGTCGGGCCGACGGCGATGCGAAGTGACGACGTCGTATCGCTGTCGGTCCGACGTTGGCCCGCTGTTTGATGCTGGCTGGGTAGGCACTAACACAAGCCGAATCAAACTGATCCACATCAAATCGCATTCAAACCGGACCAAACTAGTTCAAATGCAATTTGATGTGTGGATCCATTTGATCATGACAAGCCAGCGTAATGAACACCTCTCTAATCCCCGCTTTATTTGGAGAAACTGTGGTTTACAGGGGTATAAATTATTTTTCTCATGCCTGTTCCAAAACATTCACCATATTTGCATAATTTGCTGGCTCCCAGCTTTCACATTGTCAATACTGGAAAAAACAGGTAACCAGATCCCCCTGACCTTTCAAGGTCAGGGGGGGGTCTGGTTACCTGTTTTTCTAACACCGATAACCTTCAGACTAGGAACCAGCAGATAATGCAAATAAGGTGAATAGGTTGTGGCTACTCGTTAGAGCCGCCTCAATGAGATGGTTCTAACGAGCATCAACAACCCATGTTTGGTCCATTAATAAGAAAAAGAGCAAAAGTTCCGTCAGAGAAAATAGCGATTTTGGTGGTCTGAAAGAATACACTGTGTTTATCGTAATGGTTCCCGCGTGAACGCAACTTCTAGATCAACACTTAATTCCTAGCCAGCAAAGAATGCCGGACCAACGTCGGGCCGATAGCGGTACGACGTAGTAACGTCGTACCGCTATCGGCCCGATGTTGGCCCGTTGTTTGTGTTGGCAGGGTAGTCCCTTCTATGACCGGAATGTTGTCTGTTATCAATTGATCTGGATGAAGTCCAAGTTGAGAACGCGGCTCTCGGAAACAAATGCCATTGGTTGTTTTCCCCAGGGGCTATGTGGCTCCTGGTCATTGCATGGGTATGTAAAAAGGAAGTAGCACATTATAATTATGAACAGTGTTATTGTGACCTTTCTAAAACTTGATGATCCGTTCGTGGGCTGCTGTATTATCGACAATTGAGACAGATAATAAGAAAATGATTTTTATCGCCCTACTTATCACATGGGTGACTTGCAAAGGTCCAAGCGAGCCTGTGCATTAGCTCAGTCTAGCCAGAGCCTTTTCTACTCGCAGACATGCATGTGAGATGAAGGGATAGGTAGCATTACGCAAGAAATTAGACTTCTAGACATATCTTGGTTGCCTGCACAACACAAACTGGAGATTGCTAAGTGGTCGCCCCAGCGGGTTCACAACGTGAAGGCAATGTCGTATCAACGTCGACGTTGATGCGACGTTCTAATGGAATGTTGCAACGTCTCGGTTTGATCGCCTTAGGAAATCAATGTAATATACATAAGCCGACGCACGCCAAAACCGACAAGAGGCCCTCTGTGACCAGCCCCTCTGTGACCAGCAAAGAATCAGATCAGCCTGTGAATCAAAGTAACCTGTCAGGTCTTCCCTGAGGATAGCCCAGTGGGGTCTAATTAAGGCTCATACGCACAGCGAAGATTCTGACTACATTATGCGAATGCGCAGGCTTATGGCTGATCTGAGCCTTCGATGACCGCACAGGTTACCTGGTAGGTCGGAACCGGATAACAAAGTATATTTTGTCAGAATCAAAGTCACCTGAAAACTATTATAAAATAGTATTATATCACATAAATGTACAAATCCTAAGAATGACTAGTAGGCGTCCAGTGCTATACCTTGTTGAAATATGGCGATTGAAGCACAGAATTAAGGTAGGGGCTGTTGTAGTTTGGCACTTGGTCTATAGGAAATGGCACGTTCAAGCTAGTCCCAAACACTGGATATCTGCCCGAATATGGAGGACTAGTCAGATAATGTCCATCACTGGGCATGTTCATATTCCTGTCACTCACACTGCGTATATTCGAAAATGCTGAAGCTCGATCTTGCGCAAGCGCGATAGATGGCACTGCCCGATGACTGTCTAAAGATGTCGCTGTGGGCGAGGCGATGCTAGATGGATGGAGGTAGCCGGTAGGAAGTGGGCAATCGGCAGGTAAGGTGGACGAAGAAGCACTAAAACTGTGGTTTAAAGGCGATGATGTACCCAACCGATGGGCATAAGATGGCGGGCAGATACCCAGGGCTGTCAGCTGTGATACATCCACACCCCCTGTAGGGAGGGCGAAGGTCTGACATTGTTCGTCCTCGCGTTGCTGTCGTTTCTCCTTCATTCTGCGATTTTGAAACCATGTTTTCACCTGAAAAAGAAAACAACTATGTGTGACAAAATGATAAACATCAACAAGGGCAAATACTGCTGTCTTTTCAACTACGTACTATACATACATGTAGGTGTACTCTCATTAGGCATATCCCAGCCTGCAAAGAATGCCGGGTCAACATCGGGCCGTTAGCGATACGAAGTCGCTATCGGCCCGATGTTTATGGGGCGCCCTTTTACTATTTATTCCCTATTTATAGATATCCTTAATTATTTATGGATATCCATAAATCGAATCTATAAATATGGATTAAATAGTAAAACGGCACCCTATAGATGTTGGCACGCTCTTTGTGCTTTGTTTGTTTTGTTTGTTTGATTTGAGGTTTAACGTCCCCGTCAACACTGTAAAGGTCATTTTGGAGACGTTGCTTCCAATTTTGTGGGACTTTTACCCGACATTGAGATGAAATGACATCTCAAGCCCTGTCGCCCAATGAAACCAATAGGGTTTATTAGCATGGACGGTCCGCCTCGCACCGCGGTACCTGGACAGACTTAGATCCTCTAAACGGTTTACCAGTACTAGTGTGCGGGCCAGATTCAGCTCTGCGTGGAAGCATCATGCAGCCCATATATTTCTTCAAGCCCCTATGGGCGGGGGCGGGCTCTTTGTGCTGACAGGGCTATTACGCATGTACGTAATAGACACTAATCACTTAAGCTAGACACAAAACACCTTCCTTGCACGTCATAGGGACTTCTCTTAACCCATATAATACACTGGAGTGATTGAAAGTTTGAGTTTTACGTCTCACCAACAACTAAGGTCATACGGAGACGTGACCTTGGTTTAAAGACTCATCCGAACGTCTGGAGAAGCCCGGCATTACGATAACATATCCGTGTGATATAATGCATTTCTCAAACCTCAAAAAGGGTATTTTTTCTCATGAAAATTTGTGATATTTTCCTTATTTCTGCTCCAAGACATAGGTTGTGGGTACTCGTTATAACCGCCTCAATGAGGCGGTTCTAACGAGCACCCAAAACCTATGTTTGGAGCAGAAATAAGGAAATATAGGTTTTGGGTGCTCGTTAGAACCGCCTCAATGAGGCGGTTCTAACGAGTACCCACAGCCTATGCCTTGGAGCAGAAATAAGGAAAATAATATTTACCCCCGTAAACCCCTGTTTTCTCTATATAAAGTGGGGTTTGGGTGGGGAGTCTTTATTTCACGGACTTATTCACGTGATGGGATTGATCCTGCGACCCCTGGTTTACAAGGCGAGTAACATAACCACTACACCACGGTGGCTTCTACAACCCCACCCCACCGTTGGAGTGGTCCATTTCCAGTTATAGGAGTGTAAGATTTGTTTTGTTTGCTCTAAGTTTAGCAAAAATGTACTTACTTTCAGCAAACAGTGTAGACTCAGATCAGACACCGCGTTCTGTGACGTCAGATCTGGGTCTACACTGTTTTCCGATGTCCCAAAAATGGGCCCCTGGGCATATTTGGGTTAAAGGAATCGATCCAACGGTTCTGTAAGTGCTTTGGTTATGAATGTTTTCGAAACAAAAATATTATACCTGTTGTTCTTTCAGTTTGAGAGTTTTGGCAAAGGCCGACCTATCGCTGGCTGTAAGGTACTTCTGGGTCTTGTACCGCCTCTCTAGCTCTCTCAGTTGCTCTCCAGAGAAGGCTGTACGGGACTTCTTTCTCCGACACACAAGGTCTGCACTGCTACATCGATCAGGCTCTGAAACAGAAATTGTGGAAAGGGCTGTGAGAAAACATTTGATGGAAAATAAGGGAGCATTTTTCAGTTCTGCAGGGCTGTAACTAAGATTGAGACAACCCTACCCCCAATGCTTGTAATTATATGCAATAATATAGTATTAAAATTCCTTATTTCTGCACGAAAATGTATGCTGTGGGTTTTCACCGAGGCGCTTCTAATGAGTACCCACAACATATATTTTTATGCAGAAATAGCTAGGAAAACAGCTAGGAAAAATATCAGTACTTTTCTGATAACGATAGTGCCTTATCCGGAGCTATGTTATTAAGACCACCTTTGGGACTGTTCAAAAGGTGGTCTTTTCTCTTATTAGGAGACATTGGGTGTGGTAGACACAATGAAAACATAACTCAAACCTTCTCAATAAGCTTTTAAAAGCAGTTTTTCCTTAATCTTTGGTGTCAACAATGGGATTTTACTGTATTTCTATAGTTTGGGCTACCCTCTATGATATTGATAGCCAAAGAGTCTAAACGATCGATCTGGTGTGCAGGCGCTGGCCTTGCACATGCTCGAAAACTTTACATCTCACGGAGATGTAAAGTTTTCGAGCATGTGCAAGGCCAGTATAGTATGCTATTCCAAATATAGCCCTTTTGCTCAGTGGGTACATAACGTGCATGCGACGCCGTAACAACGTCGATATAACGTCGTGACGTTGCGTGCGTGGACGTTGGTGTGATGTTTAAACGCTAAGTGGGGTGTGTTGTGGCACAGGGTATTTCGTATATAGTTACAGTGTTTTTTTTAAGCTATTACATTTGAGCCACGTTTTCAGAAAACCTGCTCTTGTCATGTGCGGACAAATCTGAGCAGTCTGATCAGCACATTTGTGCTCGCTGTTTTGACAGCACAATACATTTTTGTTTCTAATAACTCCTACTAGCCTGTGTAGCTGAACATGCCGGTTTCTGTCTTGCGTCCCAGCAGGCACAGTAATGATGTTAATACGACGTCAGATCGACGTGTACGTAACGTCATGGCATTACTATGTTGTCACATCTACGTCGGTGCAACGACATATTGTTTATACGTCACATTAAGGTCGGTGCACCTACGTGATTCTGACGTTGCCCTACGGGCGTGTGCCTTCTAGGATGTACTTGCAAAACGCGGCCACACGTGGTGTATGCAATGTTGTATCAACATCGATGCAACGTCTTGACGCTGTGTAAACGATGTTTGTCCGGTGGGTGGTAGCAAACAGCGAAGACAGGTTTTCTCTTGACGGAACCCAGTCAAACCATTACAAAAATGCGCCTATACAAATACAGTGTAAACTGTACGGCCGAAAAAAAAAGAAAATGTATGATGAAATATATATATATATTTCTTTTTTTCTCCTCAAAATATAGATTGTGGGTACATGTTAGAACCGCCTCATCGAAGGGGTTCTAACGAGTACCCACAATCTAAATTTTAGAGCATAAATACGAAAAATAAGGTTTACCCCTGAAACCCCAGTTGTATTAGACAAAAGTGGGGTTTAAGAGGGATCGAATTATATAGACGTGTATACGTGATGCGAGACAGTCGTTTTCAAATCAAGATATCGTATTTACCTGAATTGGATGAAGATCTGGGACTCAATTTACTTGCAGTCTCTGTTGACAAGTTACTTGATTCATCTATCACTAGGTTGCTGTCACTCGTCGACATGGGAGTCCAGTCTTCACTGGCTGGCTGAGACTCGTCCGACGATGGAGGAGTCGAGGCGGAGCAGAATCGACGCCTGAAAATAAGAAACATACATGAGGCACATGAGCAGAAATAAGGAAATTAATGCAAACCTTTGCACTTCCCACTTTTTACTATACAAAAGGCATTTTGACGTTTCAACGTGGTGTAAAAATGGATCTTCTAATGGTTTGTTTGTTTGATTTTAGGTTTAACGTCCCCGTCAACACTGTATAGATCATTTTGGAAACGTTGCGTCGAATTTTGTGGGACTTTTACCCGGCATTGAGATGAAATACGTCGCCAACTGAAACCAATGGACGGTCCGATTCGCACCGCTTTGCCTGTACAGGATTAGATCCTCCAAGCGGTTTACCACTACTCAAGTGCGGTCGGTTTCAGCTCTGCCTGGAAGCATCACGCAGTCCATCTATTTCTTCAAGCCCCGATCGGCGGGGCTGCATCTTGTAACGGTATGGTGTATCAAGCATGATAAAATCAAAACATTGAAAGCACCATTGGGTCTATTGTCTCTGGGTGTAGCTGGAAAATAATCCTGATCTCATTTAATATTTACATTCCTGTACTGTAAGCAAACAGTGTAGACTCTGATTAGACACCGCGTTCTGTGTCGTTTGACCATTAAACTCCCGTACTGTAGGCAAATAGTGTAGACCCTGATCAGACGCCCCGTTCTGTGGCGTTTGATCTGGGCTTACACTGTCTCGTTGCCTGGCCTTACACATTATTCCAGTCCGCAATAGGCTGACTTAACCCGTTACCCCGATTTCCTACAAATTAGTGATTGTCACGTGGGCACCAGAACTGAATACCTTCTGAACTTAGTAACTTTGGTGGATTGATACACAATATATCCCAAACTCGGTATTTGATATGAAACATGGCAATTCTATCCATGGGTTTCCTTATTTTGGCCTTCCAGAAAGATTCTAGGTAGTCGTTATAACCGCCTCAATGAGGTAGTTCTAACGGGTATTAATGCATTTTAAGCAAAAATAACAGAAAGAATGTATACCCTTGAAAACCCATATCGGCACAGTGGTAAAGCATCTGTGATCGAAAGGTCCCGGGTTCGAGTCCAAGATCAGGCACCGCGTATTTTGGACTTGAGTAAGCGGCTTATCTCATCAGGTGAACAAGTCAGTGAAATGTACATCCCCGTAAACCCCACTTCATGTGGAGAAAACTGGAGTTTACCTGGGTATACATTATTTTACTTATTTCTGCTCCAAGACATAGGTTGTGGGTACTCGTTAGAACCGCATCAATGGGGCGGTTCTAACGAGCACCTACAACCTATGTTTGCAGTATAAATAAGAAAAAATATCACGGATTTTCATAAAGAAGCAGCTATTTTGAAGATGAGAAAAAATCACTATATCCCACGGGTGTATTATCGTGATGTTCTCTGAATCAGACTCAATAGCTCCTCAGAGCTTATGTTTACTGTTAGATAAGTGGTCGGTCGTTTGCCTCCGAGTGTAGGCTTGAAAATGGCCCCGAATGGGGACTTAGACGGTTTCGTTAAACCCTTCAATTCTTGCACAGTAAGCTTTCTGTGTAGACCCAGATCAGACATCGCGTTATGCGACGTCTGAATAATGCGACGTCTGATCTGGGTCTACACTGTCTGCCAAGCCTATCACGTGATTCCATTCCAGATTCTACAGATAACAATATGCAACATTCTGACGTTAGTTCAACGTTGAGTGCCTGATGGGAATACAGTTAGAATACAATAAGAAATGAAAGACAAAAAACCTACCTCAGGTTGCCGCTCTGTATCGGAGTTGATGTTGCCTGAGGGACAGAGCCGTCAGACGTTGTCGTATCATTCTGCTTCATGAGCCATTGCTTGGTAGATAGGTTAGAATTTACATCAACCGCACTGTTATTTTGTAAATAATCCAAATAGGGAGAGCCGGTGTCCCTTTCATTTTCCTCAACACGACTGCTTATTGCCAGACTCTCGATAGAGAAGCTGTGACGTTTCTCTTTTTTGTGCTGCAGTAGCATTGTACTTTTTCTTCCTCGAAAAATGCACTAAAAACACTACCGATAAAACTGCACCTTGTCAAACTCCGATTTCACTAGTAACTTTGCAAGTGCTTTGTCCTGTCCAGAGTTTCTCTGCACTGTTCGTTTTACAAACTGTTTTGCTGAATGGCATTTAGGTGTCGTGAACAGCTTGTGATAATAACTGGTGATAATACCTCACATTAAACTGTTTTACTCAGCTTTTTGATATCCCTTTGTTTGGCCGGCTTGGAGTAATTTGCTGGACCAAACATGCTAACATGGTGTCATTAACATACCTATTGTTATATCATTCCTCACTGAGAAAGACTCGGGTAATTCTATTAAACGGTTGACGGATTAATTTAATCATCTAAATGACCGTCATTGAACAGGTGATTGGCTTATTGAGTAAGTCACTCTCTTCTACTCAAAGTCGTAGTGACGCGATTGCGGGACATTCCTATCTTATTTTAATGACTGTCTTTAATTTGGAAAAACAAAAGATTCATCAAACTAATATTTATATAATTGTCTGTCTGCAAATAACAATATGTGTTGCATGGAGTTTAATGATGATAATAATAGTAATAATAATTTCAACAACATATGTTAAGTTCCAAAACAACAAAATATCTAAGTTTCCAAACTGTGCGACCCAGTCTACACCATCAGTTGACAATCTTAGTGTACCGCTAAGTTTGTTTGATTTAGGGTTTAACGCCCCCGTCAACACTATTTAGGTCATTTTGGAGACGCGTGGGACTTTTATCCGAAATTGAGATGACATCTCAGGCCCTGTTGCCCAATGAAACCAAAAAGGTTTTATGCATGGACGGTCCGACAAGCACCACTTTGCCTGGGTAGACTTAGCCCTTATAAGCGGTTTACCAGTACTCGTGTGCGTTCGGTTTCAACTCTTGAGTGGAAGCGCCTTGCAGCCCAGTCTATTTCTCCAAGCCCCGATGGGTGGGGGTGGCTGTATACTGCTAAGTATATAACCAGTTAAGTTGCACCTACTTTCGCCAATAACTCATGAGTATAACCCATTATCAATTCCAACCAAATATAACCTGACCTAGATTCGAACTTGCAACAGCTGAAGCGGCGCACTTCCCACTTCCTACAAAGGCGCCCGAACACTCACACGGAATTGGAATATCATAACTAAACAATTTCCTATTTGAATAAATTGAAAATTTTTACCACCAAAAAAGAAAAAAAATCAAATAAAATTCTTTTTTTATTATTATTATTTATTTTATTCTAATTTTATATTTCTGCTCAAAACATAGATTGTGGGAACTCATTAGAACCGCCTTACCGAGGCGGTTCTAACGAGTACCTACAATCTATGCTTTTGAGCAATGATGTATCCCCTGTAAACTCAAGTTTTACAATACAAATGTGGGATTTAAGGGGTCAAAATTATAAAGGTGTGTTTTCTTGGTGCTTACTCGCCAAGGAAATAACGCGTGTTCACCCTTTCTTTCATGTTAAAATAAATAGATAAAGAAATAAAAAGACAGTTTCGCATAAGGAGTACGTGCTCGTTTCGAGAACCCACAATCTGGCGCAATAAAAAAGAAAAAGGAAAACTTTAACGTGTACCCGTCCTTAACCTCCTTAACACAGTTTTCTCTTGGTAAAGCGGGGTATCGAAGGGTACTCATACGGACTCATTAATACGATGCATATCGATTTAATTTGCTTGGAGTTAAGGGTCCGGTTTCCACTATTTAGGTCATATCGAGTCAGTCAGTTTCCCTAACCACACTCTCCTGTTCAGCGGCTAACCAGTATTGTACACATTTGTAATCTGCCCTTATGCATTAGTCATCTGCAATCCCGCTCCCCAGCACACACCTACTGGGATGGGTGGGGGATAGCGGGGCTAATGTGCGGGGTAGTTACCCTCTGTGTTCCCCCGCAGTGCCGGGTAATGGCTTAATGCAGGGGTTTTGTTTTTATGCAAACATACCCAGTGGAATTAACTATTATTAACAGCGGGACAATGACATTCAGGAGGCCCGAGCAGTGCAGGGCTTCTATCGGGGCTGTGAAAAGTGAAAATTCATTGCCCCCGCTATTCCCCGTAGATATGTGTGTGTGTGTGTGGGGGGGGGGGGGGGGGCAGTGGTTACAAATGACTGGTGCATTTCGGTGAATTAGCTGGAGAGAATGACCATAGGAAATATTTCGTGATAACCAAGCTACACGAACGCATATTGCCTGAATGCTTCCTCTGTCGACAGCTTAAAAATCCACTATAAATATCGTGGCTCCAGAAATATTACCATAGATGTTTTTTCTCATATGTCTTCTTATTTATTTGCTGTGTCCGTTTCTCTGCCACGAAAAAAAAAGAAGAAATTTTTCAGATAAAAATCGACAGATTGTGGGTACTCGTCCGAACAGCCTCGGCCATACAATCTATGTTTGAGCAGAAATAAGAAAAATAATGTATACCCATATAAACCCCAATTTTACTAAATAAAACCGGGGTTTAAGGGGATCAAAATTATATTGTCGTGTGTGGGCCAATGTGAAGTTGAAAACTATAAATTTATGTGAGAAGAAGAACAAAAGAGAACATTCCAGTAAAATATTGTCGCAAACTCTCGAAATGTCCATATGTTAATACGTCTTTTAAGTGGTGTCACAGCGAAAGATTATGTCAAGCCAAAATGAACGATTTATGAAAACATTGACAGAAGGAGTTAATGACCCTGTTTGTTGTTGATATACCTCGGAACAATAGACGCGTGCTTTACTCGCCAGTTAGTACATGTATATCGAGGCTATAAAACATTGTATTTAATTCAATTTCTTTGTGTAGAATATCAACTGTTCACAAGTTGAATATTGTCAATTTCTCTGAAAGACGAGTTCCAATTTTATACCAGATAGTGCGTTCGACTTTATACTTTTGTTTGTTTGTTTGTATTGGGGTTTAATTGCCCGGTCAACACTATTCAGGTCATTTTTGAGCCGGTCAGTTTACTTATCCACACTTTTCCTGGGCAGGCTTATACGTAAGCGGTTAACCAGTACAGTGCACATTCTTTCGCCAGAAACTGACAACTGACCTTCTTGAATCAGCGGAAGGGAGAGAATGACCGTAGAAAAGATTCCATGATCAATCTCCACGAAAGAATGTTGCCGACCCGGCAGGTATCGAACCCGCGTCCTCCTGATCACCAGACTCGCATCCGACTGTGCTACCGAGGCCGGTTCGACTTTATGATCGAGAGGTTGTGGGTTCGAATCCGGCCACCGGAGCCAAGGTGTGTCCTTGGGCAAAGACACTTTACTCGAGCCAGGTGTAAATGAGTATCAGTGGTGTAAAAGTCACTGCGCGCGTCATAACAGCCAGAATGAGTGTCAGAGAGCGATTCAACAAGCTTGGAGCTTTCATCGCAATCGAACTCCTAGTATCAACTAACCAGAGAATCAACAAGAAACACATCACAGAAACGCCTATATAATTCTGACCCCTGTGGAACAAGCTACCAGCCCTCATCTTCGTTTCATCAGTTATTTAATTTGATTTGTATTTCAGTTTGTTGTTGAGTGTGTGGTAAATAATAATAACCCATACCATGCTGAACCCGGAATACCTTTTCTGAACAGTATAGACCCAGATCAGCTGGCTTCTCAGAAGCCAGCTGATCTGGATCTATATTGTTTATCATCCTGCTTCTGAATCCATGGTTAAAATTGAAATCATGCAACACTAATGGCTGAAAATCGGGGAGGAGTGTAATGCATTGAAATACATGTATTCAGCACGATAAGGGTTAAGAACCTTGAGTGAAGGTTGGGACCATAGAATCGATTTAAACTCACCAGCTACTGACCGTCCTGACCGGTTGCTATGCTGTTTGTGGTTCGCTTATTACCTGTTTTGTTTTCTTCATCGTTAGTTACTCTTCGCGCCATGTTTGAGTTAAAGTGTAACGTCCCCGTCAACACTATTTAGGTAATTTTGGAGACGTTGCTGCCAATTTTGTGGGACTTTTACCCAACATTTCGAGCCCCGCCGCCCAATGAAACCAAAATGCTTGTATGCACTGGACGTTCTGACTCACACCACTTTGTCTGGGCAGGCTTAGTCCTTTCTAAGCGGTTTACTAGTACTCATGAGGGGCCAGTTTCAGCTTTTCCTGGAAGCAACATGCGGCCCAATCAATTGCTCCAAGCCCGATGGGCGGGGACAATTCGTGCTATTGGTAGGCTGTAATCTTTGATTTTCGCTTCTCCTGGGCATCTATTTCTATATTTGTTTTACATTTTTCTTATTTCTGCTCTAAAATAGATTGTGGGTACTTGTTAGAGAACCTACAATATATATTTTGAGCAGAAATAAGAAAAAAATATCTAAATTTTTCACCTTAAAATTTTCATTTTTTTCGCAGATGAAATTTACAATGTATTTGTATAGGAGTGTTTTCGCAGTGCTTTTGTTTGTTTGAGGGTTAACGTCCCCGTCAACACTGTTAAGTTCATTTTGGAGACGGTGCTTCCAATTTTGTGGGACTTTTTCTTGACATTGAGATGTAATGACATCTCAAGCCCTGTTGCCCAACGAAACCAATAGGGTTATAAGCATGGACGGGCCGACTCGTAACGCTTTGCCTGGGCAGGCTTAGATCCTCTAAGCGGTTTTCCAGTACTCGTGTGCGGGTCGGCCACTCCAGCTCATTAAGCATGTCACCAACGCTACTTCTATTTCGCCATCGCCTACAGTCCATCGAGCAGCTGTCCTCTGCACATTCTCCACCTGCTGAGTCGGAGTTTTAACATAGGGATGCCAAATGGGTGATGCATATTCAAGTTGAGGGCGAACCAATGTTTTATATGCAACATCCTTTGTCTGCCTAGGTGCAAAAGCCAAGTTCCGTCTATGGAAGCCAAAATTCCTAGTTGCTTTAGATGTAATCTCAGAGATATGTTGACCCCAATCAAGATCTTCAGTGATGGTGATAGCAAGATATTTGGCAGATTGAACATGCTCCAAAATTTGCTGGTGAAGTGCATAGTCAAACTTAATTTGCTTGTCCGGAGGGTGTCGTGACATCCTCATTTGAGTGACATTTGGCCACATTGAACTTCATTTGCCAATTGGCCTCCCACTGTGCAAGTTGATCCAGGTCATCTTGTAAAATAAGACAGTCAGAAGGAGAATATATGTTCCTATACAGGACACAATCATCAGCAAACAAACGGACCGATGACCTGATATTATCAAGATCATTAATGAAAACTAAGAAAAGGACCAGTCCAAGGACCGAACCTTGGGGGGACTCCAGATAAAACAGGGAATGGATCAGACGCTTGGCCATCAAGTACAACTTGTTGTGAGAGCCCAGAGAGCCATGAGCTAATCCACCTATGTGTGGATCCTCTTATCCCATAGTACTCCAGTTTATGTAATAGCCTTCTGTGAGGTACCTTGTCAAAGGCCTTAGCGAAGTCCATGATGATCAAGTCAGTCTGTTTGTGGCCACGGTTTATGGCCCCATCCAGATTGCTCACAATCTCATTGTAAGATTGAACAAGCTGCGTTTCGCAAGACCTTTGACTCTGGAAACCATGTTGACAGTCAGCAAGAATGCTCTCAAAGGCTAAGTGCTTGTTGATGTTGCTTACTAATATATGCTCCAGGGTTTTGCAACTCTAGTGTGTTCACAAGAAAAGGTTACGCACAGACAACGATGGACATCTCACAGTCACAAAAGCTCACCATGACCTTTGGTCAGGTGAGCTAAAAAGCATCACAATTTTTCATCTTAAATTTTTTTTTTGTTATTATTTTATTTGCGGTAAAATTTACGATGTATTTGTATAGATATGGATCCTGATCATGGCTCCATATATGACATTTTTAAATGAAATTTTGTGATTTTCTCATCCTTTCTGTTTCATAGATTGCAAGGTCTAGTTAGAATTGCATTATTGCAGCAGATCTAATGAGTACCCAGTGGGCTACCCACAATCTATGTATTTGAATAAAAGTAATGAAAACATCACAAAACACACCTATACAATTTTGAGACCCTTGAACCATACTTTTATAAAGTAAAACTGGGGTTTACAGGGGTAAACCTTATTTTTCTTATCTCTATATTTGATTAGAAATAAGAAAAAAATCACAATTTTTCATCTGAAAATGTTCGTTTTTCAGCGGTAAAGTTTACAATGTGTTTGTATAGGCAGGTTATCCTAATGATAATAGATAACCTTGTTAAACAAAATACAGCCTTTACAATGGTATTCTTTGCACGAACTTCTTAATGTGTCAAGGAGACGCCTGATGCAACTATGCGAGTGTTCTGAAAATAAAGTGAAGGCAATGATCAGGAATCGATACAATTAACCCACAGCTCCCATCAGAGACACCAAGGGAAAGAAACACAAACATGAAACAAATAGACCCTAATGGAAACATCACTAGCGGAAAGCCAAAAGGACAGTTACTTTCGTAAACAAAACATTGTAACTGTAAGAGGTAAACTTTGCAATTTGCCTTTTAAGAAAAAACTACATAGGACCCTCGCTAAAATGACACTATTTGTTCCCTAACAATCTGCCGCTGTAGCGAATTTGAAACTAAAGAATCCTAATAACTAGTATTATAATAGGTAATGAAGGAAGTTTCCCTTCATTACTCAGAGGAACAAATGTAAAGAGGCGATTCTAACAAATATCCACAACATTTGTTTCTTGGAGTATTAAATAATTACAATAGTCTTGAATATCTTCATACATCCTTGTCATCTTGATCTAAGGATTCGTTCCATTGAAATTGTTGTTAAAAGTTTTGTCGTTTTATCGAATGTCGGTATGAAGAGTGTTGGTTGTATAACCTTTGAAATTTCACCAGGGGCCAGTTGTTCGAAGCTAACAAGGTCATTAGGTAACATAGCGTTAAAACTTTGATAATTATGTTTCAAATACACTCAATAAAAATATTATATTTTTGCAGAAAAAGATATGATCAGCTTTTCACATTTTTATCAAACGTATCGGAGTACAGTAAAATTCATATATTAAGACCACCTTCGGGACTGTTGAAAAGTGGTCTTAAAGACCACTTTTGAACAGTACCAAAGGTGGTCTCTGACCAGGGGACAGTGCATGCAGAAAATACAAAGAAAGAATGAGTCAAATCTACTAAATAAGCTTTACAAAGCAGAATTAGTCTTAAATTTAGGTGGTCGTAATAGAAGAATTTCACTGTATTAGATATTGTACTTACTAGAACAGTTGCAGCTCCCGCCCATCGGGGGTTGAAGAAATAGATGGGCTGCATGATGCTTCCAGGAAGAGCTGAAATCTGACCGCACACAAGTACTGGTAAACCGCTAACAGGATCTAAGCCTGCCCAGGCAAAGCGGTGCGAGTTGGACCGTCCGTACTTATAAACCCTATTGGTTTCATTGGGCGACAGGGCTTGAGATGTCATTTCATCTCAATGTCGGGTAAAAGTCCCACAACGTTGGAAGCATCGTCTCCGAAATGACATTTACAGTGTTGCCGGGGGCATTAAACCTCAAATTAAACAACCAAACAAACTACAACAGTTAATAATTTGACCGGTAACGAGCTCGTTAACCCTTTTAGTACCAAATGGAATCTTCCTCCTCATATATAGCAGGAGTCCTTTTCAAAATTTAGGGGTGTCAGGTTGTGTTTTCATGAAAATTTATTTGGAAAAGGACTGAGCTTTTAGCAAACAGTGGAGGCCCTGATCAGACGCCGCATTCTGCGGCGTCTGATCTGGGCCTGCACTGTTTGCCAGGGTACCTGTTTGGGGGTTTCTGGTACTAAATGAGTTAAACTAACAATACTTTGAACAAGAGGCTCAACGAGCCTAACCGCTCACCTGAGGAACATTTTAGTTAGCTGTTTGTCTCATGGTCTTTGAGCATAATTTTTTTTTTAAGTTCTTCCTAATGGAACACGGAATTGTCAATTTGGACCCTAGGGGCAGGTTTGGTAGGATTAATGTAGGGGACCACTTGACATTGCTAAATGCTAAACATGTAAGCTCTGGGCCTAGTGGTTTCAGAGAAGAAGATTTTTGAAGTTTGTTTTTTTCCATTATAAATCTATGGGGGCTAAGGGGCCCCGGGGCGTGGCCAGTTTAGACCCTGGGGGCATGACTGGCACAATTTATGTAGAGGACCACTTGACACTGCTACATGCTTAATATCTAAGCTCTGGGCCTAGTGGTTCCAGAGAAGAATTTTTTTTAAGTTTTTCCCATTGTAAGTCTATGGGAGCTATATGTTGCCATGGCAACACCAGTTTCAATCTGAATTGCCCCAAAACATACTGATCTTCTCACCCAACCGGATAATGCTTCTCATGAAATTTAATCATGATTGGCCAAGTGGCTTTAAAGATATACTTAGTTGAAAATGTGAACGGACGCCGGACCATTGGCATACCAAAACCTAACATGAGCCTTCGGCTCAAGTGAGCTAATAACACTAGCTGATTCAGAGAAGAAAAGTTTTTAAGCTTTTTTTCCACTATAAGTCTATGGGGGCTAAGGGGCCCCGGGGCGTGGCCAGTTTAGACCCCAGGGGCATGATTTGCACAATTTATGTAGAGGACCACTTGACACTGCTACATGCTTAATATGTAGGCTCTAGGCCTAGCAGTTTCAGAGAAGAAGAATTTTAAGCTTTTATTTCCATTATAAGTCTATGGGGGTTAAGGGACCCCAGGGCCTGGCCAATTTAGACCCCAGGGTCATGATTGGCACAATTTATGTAGGGGACCACTTGACATTGCTACATGCTTCATATGTAAGCTCTGGGCCTAGTGGTTTCAGAGAAGAAGATTTTTTTAGTTGTTTTTTTTCCATTATAAGTCTATGGGGGCTAAGGGGTCCCGGGGCGTGGCCAGTTTAGACCCCAGGGGCATGATTTGCACAATTTATGTAGAGGACCACTTGACATTGCTACATGCTTAATATGCAAGCTCTGTGCCTAGCGGTTTCAGAGAAGAAGATTTTTTAAGCTTTTTTTCCATTTTAAGTCTATGGGGGCTAAGGGGCCCCAGGGCGTGGCCAGTTAAGATCCCAGGGGCATGATTGGCACAATTTATGTAGGGGACCACGTGACATTGCTACATGCTTAATATGTAAGCTCTAGGCCTAGTGGTTTCAGAGAAGAAGATTTTTTAAGCTTTTTTTTCCATTATAAGTCTATGGGAGCTAAGGGACCCCGGGGCTTGGCCAGTTTAGACCCCAGGGGCATGATTGGCACAATTTATGTAGAGGACCACTTGACTATGCTAAATGCTTAAAACGTAAGCTCTGTGCCTAGCGGTTTCAGAGATGAAGATTTTTTAAGCTTATATTTCCATTATAAGTCTATGGGGGTTAAGGGACCCCGGGGCTTGGCCAGTTTAGACCCCAGGGGCATGATTGGCACAATTTATGTAGGGGACCACTTGACATTGCTACATGCTTCATATGTAAGCTCTGGGCCTAGTGGTTTCAGATAAGAAGATTTTTTTAGCTTTTTTTTTTCCATTATAAGTCTATGGGGGCTAAGGGGCCCGGGGCATGGCCAGTTTAGATCCCAGGGGCATGATTGGCACAATTTATGTAGAGGACCACTTGACATTGCTACATGCTTAATATGTAAGCTCTGTGCCTAGTGGTTTCAGAGAAGATTTTTTAAGCTTTTTTTCCATTATAAGTCTATGGGGGCTAAGGGGCCCCAGGGCGTGGCCAGTTTAGATCGCATGGGCATGATTGGCACAATTTATGAAGGGGACCACTTCCACTTGACATTGCTACATGCTTAATATGTAAGCTCTGGGCCTAGTGGTTTCAAAGAAGAAGATTTTTTAAGCTTTTTAGCTCACCTGAGCCTTTAGGCTCATAGGTGAGCTTATAGTATAGCCATGGTCCGTCGTCCGTCCGTCCGTCCACCATTTTCAAAGATCTTCTTCTCCTATACTGCAGGGCCAATCAAAGCCAAATTTCATATGGAGCCTCAGTGGGATGGGGGAACGAAAGTTTGTTCGCGGGGTCTGGATCACATGACCAAGATGGCCGCCATGCCCATATATGGTAAAAAGCCTTCAAAAATCTTCTTCTTCAGAACCATAAGGCCAGTGGCCTTGAAACTTGGCATGTAGCATATGGTACTCGGGCCCATCATGGTTTGTACAAATGGTGACCCTGGGTTGACCTTGACCTATTTTACAGCAATATCAAATTTATCGACTTTGGCTTTTGCATGGGGCAAAGTGAAAATAATGGATTTATAGGAAACCATTGAAGACAGTGTCACCAAAATTTGTAGATCAGGTAAAGTAACTGAATACATGAATGTATATGGATCAGAAAGGTCAATGTCATTCATTGGCCTTGTTCGCAGGTCTGGATCACATGACCAAGATGGCCGCCATGCCCATATATGGTAAAAAGCCTTCAAAAATCTTCTTCTCCAGAACCATAAGGTCAGTGGCTTTGGAACTTGGCATGTAGCATATGGTACTCGGGCCCATTATGGTTTGTACAAATGGTGACCCTGGGTTGACCTTGACCTATTTTACAGCAATGTCAAATTTTCCGACTTAGGCTTTTGCATGGGGCAAAGTGAAAATAATGGATTTATAGGAAACCATTGAAGACAGTGTCAACAAAATTTGTAGATCAGGTAAAGTAATTGAATACATGAAGATCTATGGGTCAGAAAGGTCAAGGTCATTCATTGGCCTTAGACCAAGGTCATTGAGGATCCATATTTCAAACATTTTTTTCTCCAAAACTGCTGAGCCAATTTAAGTAAAATTTAATATGGAGCCTTTGTGAGTTGAACAAATGAAAAAATGCCAATACGGTCTAGATCACATGACCAAAATGGCCGTCACGCCCATATATGGTAAAAGCCTTAAAAATTCTTCTCCTCCAGAACCGTAAGGCCAATGGCCTTGAAACTTGGCATGTAGCATATGGTACTCAGGCCCATCATAGTTTGTACAAATGGTGACCCTGAGTTGACCTTGACCTATTTTACAGCAATGTCAAATTTGCTGACTTAGGCTTTTGCATGGGAAAAAGTGAAAATAATGGATTTTTAGGAAACCATTGAAGACACTGTCACCAAAATTAGTAGATAAGGTAAAGCAGCTGAATACATGAAGATCTATGTGTAAGAAAGGTCAAGGTCATTAATTGACCTTAGACCAAGGTCACGCAGGTTCCATATTTCAAACATTTTTTCTCAGAAACTACTGAGCCAATTGAAGTGAAATTCAATATGGAGCCTTTGGGAGTTGAACAAATGAAAAGCTGCCAATATGGTCTAGATCACATGACCAAGATGGCCACCACGCCCATATATGGTAAAAACACTTCGAAACTAGAATTTGTTTTTCTACAAAAACACAGATGTCTCCCCCGTTTTTGACTGCTAAGTATAACCTTGACATTAGAGGTATTGAGCTGGGTCTTGTGTGCAACACATCATCTAATGAAGATGAACATTTCTGCTTAGTAGCTTTAAAAATGTTAATAGAAAAATAAAAAAGTTATTGGCCGTAAACAAAAAAAGCACTTTTTTACCTTTGACCTCTAAGTATGGCCTTGACCTTTGCGGTACAACACATCGTCTCATGATGGTTAACATTTCTGCCAAGTAATTTCATAATCCATCAAAGAATAAGGAAGTTATTGACTCCTTTTTTTTACCTTTGACCTCTAGGTATGACATTGACATTGGAGGTATGGACCTTGGTCTTGCACATGACTCATGGTCCAACTTTCAAGCCTCTAGCTCCAATAGTTTTTTAGATATCTTGCTGACAAGATTTTATTAAAAAAAATTCAAAGGGCAATAACTCTTGAAAGGGGCATAATCCGGATGAGAAAAAAAATACGCGTCAGCTTATTTTCCATTAGGAATGCATATATGAAATTTCAAAACCATAGCATACACAGTTCTAAAGTTATGCTATGCATCACTTTTAGCATTCATTACAATGGGCACAAATTACCAAAATGACAAAGGGCCATATTTCGCAAAGTATTTTTCGGAATTTTGTCAAAAGTTAATCAGTTCATCTACTCATCACCACCAATATATTCACCAACTTTCAAGCCTCTAGCTCCAATAGTTTTTGAGATATCTTGCTGACAAGATTTTATTAAAAAAAAAAATTCGAAGGGCAATAACTCTTGAAGGGGGCATAATCCGGACGAGAAAAAAAATACGCGTCGGCTAATTTTCCATGAGGAATCCATATATGAAATTTCAAAACCCTAGCATACACAGTTCTTTAGTTATGCTATGCATCAAAAGCGTAATGGACAGACGAAAGGACGAACGAACCAGAACCAATATGCCCCTCCAACTTTTTCAAAGTTGGGGGCATAATAAGAAAGTTATTGACAGAACACAAAAAAGGCCCTTTTTTACCTTTAACCTCTATGTATGACCTTGACCTTTCAGGTAGTAAACTGGGTCATGCGTGCAACACATCATCTCATGGTGGTTAATATTTCTGCCTAGCAATTTTAAAATCCATCTAAAAATAAGAAAGTTATTGACCAAACACGAAAAAAGGCCCCTTTTTTTCCTTTGACCTCTATGTATGACCTTGACATTTTAGGTACCAAACTGAATCATGCATGCAACACATCGTCCCATGATAGTTAACATGTTCGCCATGTAACTTCAAATTCTATTTAAAAATAGGCAAGTTATTGACAAAACCCGAAAAAAGGCCCCTTTTTTTACCTTTGACCTCTAAGTATGACATTGACCTTTGAGGTCCCAACCTGGGTCATGCACGCAACACATCGCCTTATATTGGTTCACATTTCTGCCATGTGATTTCGAAATCCATCTCAAAATAAGAAAGTAATTGACCAAATACGAAAAAAAGGCCCACTTTTTGACCTTTGACCTCTAAGTATGACCTTGACCTTTGAGGTACCGACCTGCCTCATGTGCACCACACATCGTCTCATGATTGTTAATAATTATGCCAAGTAATTTTAAAATACATCTCAAAATTAGAAAGTTATTGACCAAATACGAAAAAAAGGCCCCTTTTTTGACCTTTGACTTCTAAGAATGACCTTGACCTTTGAGGAACCGACCTGCCTCATGCGCAACACACATCATCTTATGGTTGTTAATAATTATGCCAAGTAATTTTAAAATCCATCTCAAAATAAGAAAGTTATTGACCAAATACGAAAAAAAGGCCCCTTTTTGACCTTTGACCTCTAAGTATGACCTTGACCTTTGAGGTACCGACCTGCCTCATGCGCACCACACATCGTCTTATGGTTGTTAATATTTCTGCCGAGTAATTTTAAAATCCATCACAAAATAAGAAAGTTATTGACCGGACACATTTGCCCATACATATATACATACCAACAAACTTCCAAGGGAGATAATTCAAAAAGTATAAATGCGAGAGTTATGGTATTTGCGCACTGCACGTCGTCTAATGCTGATTAATATTTATATGAAGTTTCGTGAAGATAGCTCTAACGGTTTTCAAGTTACAGAGCGGACACGAAAGTGTGACAGACGGACAGACAGACAGACGGACAGACAGACGCCCGGGGGAAAAACAATATGTCTCTCCGAAAAACTTTTTTTCGGGGGGGGGGGGGGGGGGGGGGGACATAATTCTTCTTCTCAAGAACCGTAAGGCCAATGGCCTTGAAACTTGGCATGTAGCATATGGTACTCGGGCCTATCATAATTTGTTCAAATGGTGACCCTGGGTTGAACTTGACCTATTTTACAGTAATGTCAAATATGCTGACTTAGGCTTTTGCATAGGAAAAAGTGAAAATAATGGATTTTTAGCTCACCTGAGCCTTTAGGCTCATAGGTGAGCTTATAGTATAGCCATGGTCCGTCGTCCGTCCTTTCGTCCGTCCGTCCGCCCGTCCGTCCACCATTTTCAAAGATCTTCTTCTCCTATACTGCAGGGCCAATCAAAGCCAAATTTCATATGGAGCCTCAGTGGGATGGGGGAACGAAAGTTTGTTCGCGGGGTCTGGATCACATGACCAAGATGGCCGCCATGCCCATAGATGGTAAAAAGCCTTCAAAAACCTTCTTCTCCAGAACCATAAGGCCAGTGGCCTTGAAACTCGACATGTAGCATATGGTACTCAGGCCCATCATGGTTTGTACAAATGGTGACCCTGGGTTGACCTTGACCTATTTTACAGCAATGTCAAATTTGCCGACTTAGGCTTTTGCATGGGGCAAAGTGAAAATTGGAACAAGTTTTCTTTTTGTTTCATTTGCTTCTGTATACAGTATACCATTTATGTCCAATGGACAGTTCCTCATATTTTCCCTTTCTGTGAGCCAGGCACCGAGGTTATAAAACTTTTTTCACGCTCAACTCACTTCAGCATGAAATTTACCCTGCTCATAAGTTTTAAAATGCCAACAAATATTGAGATGGCATTTTAAAATTTATGAGCAGGGTAAATGACATTTTCTGCTGATCTAAGTAGGAAAATTGTCACCAGACAGGTGAGCGGTTCAGGACCACTGGTCCTCTGGTTATCCATTATAAGTCTATGGGAGCTAAGGGGCCCCGGGACGTGGCCATTTTAGACCCCAGGGGCATGATTGGCACAATTTATGTAGAGGACCACTTGACATTGCTACATGCTTAATACGTAAGCTCTGTGCCTAGCGGTTTCAGAGAAGAAGATTTTTTAAAGCTTTTATTTCCGTTTTAAGTGTATGGGGGTAAAGGGACCCCAGGGCGTGGCCAGTTTAGACCCCAGGGGCATGATTGGCACAATTTATGTAGGGGACCACTTGACATTGCTACATGCTTCTTTCTAAGCTTTTGGCCTAGTGGTTCCAGAGAAGATTTTTTTAGCTTTTTTCCCATTATAAGTCTATGGGGGCTAAGGGGCCCCGGGGCGTGGCCAGTTTAGACCCAAGGGGCATGATTGGCACAATTTATGTAGAGGACCACTTGACATTGCTACATGCTTAATTTGTAAGCTCTGTGCCTAGCGGTTTCAGAGAAGAAGATTTTTTAAGCTTTTATTTCTATGGGGGGGTGGGGGGGTGGGGGGGGGGGGGGGGGTAAGGGACCCCGGGGCGTCGCCAGTTTAGACCCCAGGGGCATGATTGGCACAATTTATGTAGGGGACCACTTGACTTTGCTACATGCTTCATTTGTAAGCGCTGGGCCTGTTGGTTTCAGAGAAGAAGATTTTTTAAGTTTTTCCCATTGTAAGTCTATGGGAGCTATATGTTGCCATGGCAACAAGAGTTTCCATCTGATCTGCCCCAAAACATAATGCATCTTTTCCCCCAACCTGATAATGCTTCTCATGAAATTTAATCATGATTGGCCAACTGGCTTTAAAGATATACTTAGTTGAAAATGTGAACGGACGACGGATCATTGGCATACTAATACCTCACATGAGCCTTCGGCTCAGGTGAGCTAATAATACCTCACATGAGCCTTCGGCTCAGGTGAGCTAACAAATGGACCCAGCTGTGGATAACAGGTCCACTGAGGCTTTGCAAATATGGAAACAGAACACGACTAAATTTTCCATGCTAACTGCATGGCTATATTAGCACACAAAATATCAAACTTGCACAAGTACAAATATCTCGGTAATTACTAACATCTCGGAATCTTAAACTTATAAATTCTTAACAAACCTGAAATACATTCTCATCACAACATGGAACTGGGGTCAGTGAAGAAGGAAAACTCAGATCAGTTTATCAATGTACAAAGACTCCACATATTTTTAACCCATTTTGTGCCCCACACCCTACGGGCTTGAAGAAATAGATGGGCTGCATGATGCTTCCATGAGGAACTGAAACCAACCCCACACAAGTACTAGTAAACAGCTTAGAGGATCTATGCCTGCCCAGGCAAGGCAGTGCAAATCGGACTGTCCATGCTTACAAACTCTATTGGTTTCATAGGGCGACAGGGCTTGAGAAGTCATTTCAGCTCAATGTCGGGTAAAAGTCCCACTAAATTGGAGGTAACGTCTCCAAAATGACCCATACAGTTTTGATTGGAATGTTAAACCTCAAATCAAACAAACTGAATGAAATCTTCCACATTATATACATGTATAGAGTAGTTCATTTTGAAATCAAGTTGTGTTAGGTCGAGTAACTGATGAAATTTATTTAGAAAATGGTTTTGATTTTGGTTTTACGGCCCTTTCAAGATTATTTCACTCATATCGACCCGATCATTAATCAGAGGTGGGCGAAAACCGGAGTACCCGGAGAAAAACCACCTGACCTTCCGTTGCAGAACTTAGCGTCTCACATGTGACCCGAGCTAGGCTCGAACCACAGCGGTGAGAGACCTAATGATCAAGAGTCGGCGCTCTTAACCACTAGGCCACGGAGGCCCGTTTAGAAAATGGTTAACTATCAGCAAAGTGTGAAGGCACACACTTTTGCAGCTTGGCCTCCACTGTTTTGCTTGTGTACCGTTTTGTTTTTTTCCATACAAAATTGGTTAATTATAGGTGTTAACAACTCAAGGGATGTCTGGACTTGAAGTACAGGAGGCTTTACTGAGGTTCTGATTGGCCAAGTATTCTGAGGTTTGAAAATGCCTTTGTTGAACCCATAAGAATACATTTTTTTTTTCTGCATACCACAAGCTATGTTCCATTAAGTCATTCATTACAAAAACACGCCTACACAAATACAGTGTTTGTTAAAAAATTGTTAGATGAAAAATGTGATATTTTTCTTATTTCTGCTCTAAACATATATTGTGGGCACTTGTTAGAACCACCTCATCAAGGCGGGATGAGGCGGTTCTAGTGAGTACACACAATCTATGTTTTAGAACAGAAATAAGAAAAATAAGTTTTACCCTTGTAAACCCCAGTTTTGCTCTATAAAAGTGGGCTTCAAGGGGGTCAAAATTATATAGGCATGTTTTCGTGATGGTATTTATATTCATTGTTTGGTGCCTATCATTCTTAAACAGGATCACCTTGCTTAAGCACAAGTTTCTCGACTGCTGGCAAGTGTAAACAAATGACAAAAGGCGTCAGAATGCATTATTTCATCTTCCATGAAAATAAAGTAAAACATGAAAGTCAATATACACTGAAAATAATAAACTGTTATTATAAGCCTTCAGTGCTTTTAACCTATTTTATATTGGAAACCCCAAAATGGGTCAA
Source organism: Lucinisca nassula (assembly GCA_963580285.1). Lineage (NCBI taxonomy): Eukaryota > Metazoa > Mollusca > Bivalvia > Lucinida > Lucinidae > Lucinisca > Lucinisca nassula. The sequence goes on from OY757010.1 coordinate 77,151,468, forward strand.
TGGCAAACAATGCAGACCCAGACCAGATGCCACAGCATGCAGCATTTGATCAGGGCCTTCACTGTTTGCAAAAAAGTTCAGCCAAATTCTAAAAGCAATGCAACCTGGTCCCCCTGAATTTTGAACTGGACTCCTGTTATATATAAGGCAGAAGATTTCATCATTACGCAAACATGCCTATACAAATACATTGCCACCTTTATCGCCGAAAAAATAAAAATTTTAAGATGAAAAATTGTGATATTTTTCTTATTTCTGCTCAAAATATAGATTGTGGGCAATCGTTAGAACCGCCTCATTGAGGCGGTTCTAACGAGTAACCACAATCTATATTTTAGAGCAGAAATAAGAAAAATAAGGTATACCGCCGGAAACCCCAGTTTTACTACATAAAAAGTGGGGTTCAAGGGGGTCAAAATGATATAGGCGTGTTTTCGTGATAATTCTGACAGTGAAAATAGGGTTAATGTAATACATGTAAATCTTAAAGAAAAAATGTGCATTTGTTGACAATTTAGCCCAAGTGCGGGTAAATTGTACAAACATGTATTTCAAAATTATGCAATAATAGTACGGCCCTTGCCCATCGGAACTTGAAGAAATAAATTGCGCTGCATGATGCTTCCAGGCAGAGCTTAGACTGACCGCACATGAGTACTGGTAAACCGCTTAGAGGGTCCAAGCCTGCCCAGGCAAAGCGGTGTGAGTCAGACCATCCATGCATATAAACTCTATTGGTTTCATTGGGCAGACGGGCTTGAGATGTCATTTCATCTCAGTACCGTATTCGACCTATTTACCGCACATGCTCCTATAAGCGCACACCCAAGCTTTTTCTGGAAAAAATACACAAGCGCACACTTTACAGTAACCTCCCAACAAAGTCATATTGAGTTTTGCTGCTTTTTTGACCCAGACAATCATATGTATATGTGGTGAATCCCTATGCTGAAATTCAACTCTATAAAATAAGCATATCGGAAGCTTTTTTTTTTTTTGTATTGAGTGTGCGCTTATTAGGTAGATTTTTCACCACACTATTTTCATACAATTTTGAAAAAACTAAGCGCACGGTGCGCTAAATAGGTCGAATACGGTATATAGTTTTGACGGGGACATTAAACCCTATCAATTCTAACAAACAAAAATCAAAGCAATAATAGTAATTCAATTAATGACACTAGTCTGGGTAGAATAAGGTGGTCAAGACAACAAAGAAAAAAAAAATAGAATTTGACCAATGGAAAAAATGTGGATTTCCTTATCTAGCATGCAATAAAGACCAGACTTCAACCAGCACACTTTTTCCTCTGTCCCCCACTTTCACCTCCTGTGCTATCTCTTCTATTTCTTTTCTCCCTTTCTCTGGGAGACGACACAAAATGACCCACAAGGGTTCAAGTTTCGTTAAACTCAAAACAATCGATCAATCAAGCTGATCTGAGTCTTCATGACACTCACAAATGGGCCCCGTCAAGCGATTTTGGTACTTATCGCCTATGCGAGCAGCGAAGGTTCAGGCGAGCCTGCGCATCCGCGCAGTCTCGCCAGAACCTTCGCTGCTCGCTCATACAAGCAGTGAATCAAGAGGAACCTTCAGACAGAAAGCCATATCCCGGGCCCCTCTGAATGGCTGGGCATGCGCAGTTAAAATTTGTCATGACGGAATGCGTGAAGACACAAATTCGCTTGGCGGGGCTCAAATGGTACAAGGAAGTTTTCTGTGACTCACTCAAAATACAAACAAGAGGGCCATGATGGCCCTGGATCGCTCACCTGATCCATAGAGTAACAAGTGGGACCCGGGGAGGGCCATTATTAACCCCAGGGCTATAATGTGCATAATGTTCAGAGACGTCTAAAAAGGTGAAGCTTCATACCAAATATCAACAAAGGCTATCATTTGAACAATCTTGGCAAAGGTACACTAGATATGCTACATACCAAATATCAAAGACCTGGGCCTAACGGTTTCAGAGAAGAAGATTTTTATTAAAGATATTCCCTACATAAGCCTATGAAAAACCAAATGGCTCTGGGGCGGGGGCATTTTTGGCCTCAGGGCTATAATTTAAACCATCTTGATAGAGGTCCACTAGAGGAAGCTTCACAGCAAATATCAAAGACCATGGCCTTGCTGTTTCAGAAGAAGATTTTTAAGGAATATCTCTATGTAAGTCTATGTAAAACCAAAGGGCCCCAGGTCGGGGGCAGTTTTGGCCCTAGCACTATAATTTGAACAATCTTGGTAGGGGTCCACTAGATGAAGCTTCATACCAAATAGCAAAGACCTGGCCCTTGGGGTTTCCGAGAAGAAGATTTTTAAAGATTTTCCCCATATAAGCCCATGTAAAACCATAGGGCCCCGGGGCGGTGGCATTTTTAGCCCAAGCACTATAGTTTAACCAATCTTGGTAGGAGTCCACTAGATGAAGCTTCATACAAAATAGCAAAGACCTGGGCCTTGCGGTTTCTGAGAAGAAGATTTTTAAGGATTTTCCCTATATAAGCCCATTTAAAACCAAAGGGCCCCGGAGTGTGTGTGTGTGTGTGGGGGGGGGGGGGGGGTGGCGAAGAAGGACCATGGCCTTGTGGGATGAAGCTTCATACCAAATATCAAAGACATGGGCCTTACGGTTTCAGAGAAGAAAATATTTAAAGATTTCCCCTATATAAGTCCATGTAAAACCAAAGGGCCCCGGAGCGGGGGCATATTTGACCCCAGCACTATAATTTGAACAATCTTGGTAGGGGTCCCCTAGATGAAGCTCTATACCAAATATCAAAGACCTGGGCCTTACGGTTTTAGAGAAGAAGATTTTTAAAGCTCTTCCCTATATAAGCCCATGTAAAACCAAAGGGCCCTGGAGCGGGGGCATTTTTGGCCCCAGCACTATAATTTGAACAATCTTGGTAGGGGTCCACTAGATGAAGCTTCATACCAAATATCAAAGACCTGGGCCTTGCGGTTTCAGAGAAGAAGATTTTTAAAGATTTTCCCTATATAAGCCCATGTAAAACCAAAGGGCCCCGAAGCGGGGGCAGTTTTGGCCCCAGCACTATAATTTGAACAATCTTGGTAGGGGTCCACTAGATGAAGCTTCATACCAAATATCAAAGACCTGGGCCTTACGGTTTCAGAGAAGAAGATTTTTAAAGATTTTCCCTATAAAAGCCCATGTAAAACCAAAGGGCCCCGAGGCGGGGGCATTTTTGGCCCCAGCACTATAATTTGAACAATCTTGGTAGGGGTCCACTAGATGAAGCTTCATACCAAATATCAAAGACCTGGGCCTTGCGGATTCAGAGAAGAAGATTTTTAAAAATTTTCCCTATATAAGCCCATGTAAAACCAAAGGGCCCCGGGGCGGGGGCATTTTTGGCCCCAGCACTATAATTTGAACAATCTTGGTAGGGGTCCACTAGATGAAGCTTCATACCAAATATGAAAGACCTGGGCCTTGCGGTTTCAGAGAAGAAGATTTTTTAAGTTTTCGGTGAAAAAAACTCTATTTTTGGCTCCTGTGACCTATATGTGCAACGGACCGGAACCATTTGAACAACTTTGAAAGGGGACCACCTGAGGATCATTCCTGTGAAGTTTGGTCAAAATCCGATCAGTGGTTCAGGAGGAGATGTCGTTTGAAGAAATTGTTTACGCACGGATGGACGCACGCACGCACGGACGCACGCACGACGGACGACGGACAAAAAGTGATCCCAAAAGCTCACCTCGTCACTACGTGACGGTGAGCTAAAAAGACTGTCATACATTTCAAACCATTGTAACAAAACCTGAGTGATATGAAAATGGTTAAATTTTGTTTTTCAGATTATTACACCACAACCTCGTTATAACACTGTTCATTATAACACAGTCTGGATATAACATGGTTTCAAGATGGATCCTAAAAATGTGTAGCTTATATAGAAAAATGACCATTTATAATCTACACATTTTTGTTTGGATATAACACGGTTGTTTAACTAACACAGTTTCTGCTTTGGACCCCATTAATAGTGTTATAAAGAGGTTGTGGTGTACAAGGTTTTTGTTGGTAAAAACTTTGATATATACAACATATTTTCTGCCATGTTTACAAGAATTTAAGGAAGACAACTTTCATGGCCTCCCGTCTTTGCCTATTACAGGTGCAACAATCCACTGAATCATATCGTAATCACAATACATCTGCTGATGATACATGTATCATATTGTGATGTAGTTTGACAATATGATGAGGATAAAGCAAACAGTGTTATCTGATGGAAAAGAGATGTAAACTTTTGCTGGTTTTGCATAAATCTGTGACAATGCAACTGTCTTACTATTTTCACTTTTATATCCATCGGCCCCCGCCCATCAGGGCTTGAAGAAATAGATGGGCTGCATGATGCTTCTATGCAGAGCTGAAACCGACCGCACACGAGTACTGGTAAACTGCTTCTAAGCCTGCCCAGGCAAAGCGGTTCCAGTCGGACCGTCCACGCTTATAAACCCTATTGGTTTCATTGGGCGACAGGCTTGAGATGTCATTTCACCTCAATGTTGGGTAAAAGTCCCACAAAATTGGAAGCAACGTCTCCAAAATAACCTATACAGTATTGATGGGGCGTTAAACCTCAAATCAAACAAACTTTTATATCCATTGCTCATGTAAATTACAATTAATTGCTATATATATATTTGAGTATTGCTTTCTGCTGATTTAAGCAATTTCTTAACTTAGAATTTCTTCCTCATGCCAGGAAATGTATCAAAATATGTATCGCATCGTGACACAAATATTGCAATTCGTATCGCATCATGTGGTAACTGTATCATTGCAGCCCCCATTTCCTATATCTCTAGAACTGAGTCTCACACACTGCACCCAAATAAATGGCATTTATTCCATTATGATAACACACCCATGTGACAACACACCCCTGTGACATAGTGCATTCTTTCTTATCTCCAAAATGGTGTGTTTTCTGATGAAAATATGTGGTACACCCGGACCTCGTTATAGCACAATTTGTTACAGCACGAATTCGGATATAACACTGTTTTTGTTTGGACCCCATATTTTCCCCAACCAACATTTATAAATATTTTCCAAGGATTCTATCAGGTTTTAAGCACAACAATTTTATTTTCCTCCCACTTTTGACTACGGTAATACGGTAGCTAACACGGTCTATAACCGTACTTTTTAATATTTAATGTAGGCCTCCAAACATGTCATCGATAGCAGAGTTGAATATACAGTATATAAACTTGCTTAGCTTGACACGCGTGAAAAACATGAACTGCCATCGGCACAATCAAAAGTGTTGGCTTAGCGAGATAAAGAGATTAAAGAATTCCTTTACGCAACCGGAAAACAAAATTATCACGCTCTGTGTATTTTTTTTTATTTGTACTCCAAATACAGGTTGTGGGTGCTTGTTAGAACTGCCTCATTGAGGCAGTTCTAACAAGTAGCCACAACTTATATCTGGGACCAGAAATAAGAATAATAATGTATACCCCTGTAAACCCCTGTTTTCTCTATGATGGGTATCCATTTAACTGATTTGTTAACATGATGATATGCCCCTGTCAGGGGCCAGTTGTTCAAAAATGAAGATGTCCTTATACTAAATGAAGAGGTCCTTATACTTATTGTGTTGTTTTTGTTTGATTTGAGGTTTAACATCCCCATCAACAGTACTTAGGTCATTTTTGAGACATTGCTTCCAATTTTGTGGGACTTTTACCTGACACTGAGATGAAATTACAACTCAAGTTCTGGCACCCAATAAAAACAATAGGGGTTATATGCATGGACGGTCGGACACACACCACTTTGCCTGTACAGGCTTAGACCTTCTAAACAGTTAACCACGTTGGTTTCAGCTCTGCGTGGAAGCGCCATGCAGCCTGATTCTGCAAGCCGCGATGGGCCGGGGCTCCTTATTGTATTGTTAAAACTTTGATTTAATATGGCAAATATACTAATATTTATGCGGAAAAATTACCAGCACAGTTTACATTTTGACCACACAGTTAATGCTACTTTGAACAACAAGACCCAGACAAATTCCAAACTTTAGGTCAAATACAGTGAAATTCAGCTATTAGGACCAACTAAAATTTAGACCGATTCTGCGATAGTAGGTTGCAGTTATTCTTTCTATGAGTTTTTTACATGCAGTGTCCTCTGGTTAGGGACTACCTTTGTATAAGAACTTAACTGTATTCCATGTCAGAACCAATATTATGGGTGCAACACCGCAAAGATGGACCTACAGATTTTTAAGGATCTGTAGTAATTTCGGTGGGAACAGAATAGAACAGTCCATATAAGGTCATATCAAATCATGAACATCTCATTTATAGAGTATTATCTGAGCTGCGATGAGTGGAATTATGTCCCCAAACATGTACATACTAACACAGCAAAGACTATGATCAGGCTGGTTATCTGTGGATTCTGATTGGAAGTTACTAGACAGTGCAGAAAAAACCTGTCATAGTGGCCACCTCTATTAAGCAAGCAAACCCATTTTAAGCATGTCTGCATTCAGTTCCTAAAAATGGTAACTGCACTAAAAATCACCTGTATTAAGAATGCAAGCACATTTTGATTATCCCATAGGTGTTTGCTTAGTACAGGTTTGACTATATATGAGTGGCTGTTGACCAAAAGCTGTCTCATGTGGACCGTGAGTGTTATATTCAGATTGATGGGATACACAGGCTGATCTGAGTCTTTGCTGGGTGCACATGTCCCAAGGCACATTTTTGCTTGACAATGCTCGTGTGGTCTACTCCTGATCACTCTCCCCATCACTAGAAAAGCTCTGTGTAGTCAGGGTTGTCTGCCCATGTTCATGGAAGTTTGCCTGATGCCTGTAATGGTCCATCCATGCTTCCATCATTTGTTTAACCTGTGGCGGCCGTTTGCCAATCTTCTGCATAGCAACAAACAGTCCTTCATCTGTGACACAACAATCCATCCAACGACGAAATAATGTCTCATCCTGACCAAGCTGGTGAATAAAATTGTACACTCAGATCAAATATGCTTTTATCAAAGTAAGATCCACTTTACTAAACAGTGGCCATTGTGGTCCCCTTTTGATGGGGTATGAATGCATGTTCAGGGAGGGAATTCATTAGAGAACATTTTGTTAGCCATGCCATAGTCAAAAGAGTCTACCCTTGAAGAAAAGAATTAGCTCCTGTGGGGCAAATTCTTTCCTTTAAGAGTAGACCCCATTTACATAAATGAAGACTCCCTAAACCCCACTTTATATAGAGAAAACTGGGGTTTACGGGGGTACACATTATTTTTCTTATTTCTGCCCCAAGATATAGGTTGAGGGTGCTCGTTAGCACCCTCAACCTATATTTTGAACATTTATAACAAAAATATCAAGGATTTTCATCAGAAAAGTAGCCATTTTGGAGATGTGGAAAATGCACTATGTCACACGGGTGTGTTATCGTAATGACAGAGGCCCATGAAAGGAAACAGGAAGTCCCAAACATTTTCTACCCAGTACAAAATAGCAAAAAATTGCCTGGTGTATCAACTCCCCTTATGTCTAATAACTAAAGGTGCAATGACAATCAAGAGACCCGCATTACATACACTTGCTTAATCAGACACAAATGAAACCAAGATTGAAGACTTAGGTGAGGCTGTAAAGGGCCCTTGAAGCTTGCATAAACAAGCTGCAGTTCTTGGGGATTCTAAAGCTTATACCAGAGGGAGATCTTCATCCAGGCGCAGCTGTTTGAAGTATTTATCAAACACATGATAGCTCAGTGGTTAGTGCACTTGCCTCTGATGCTAGAGGTCCCGGGTTCAATCCCCGGTAGCGGCAATAAAATTTCGGTGTCTGAACAAGCTCCACTGGCATCATTTGCAGGGATGAATGTCATAAAGTGCACTGTCTTTCGGATCGGGATTTTAACTGGCCTGTGCAGGTTAAAGACCCCTACCGTAACTACATGATTACTGTGTAGGCTTTCATCCTGCAAACCTGGTGTGTATGTAAAGTATACCTGCCAGATGTGACCGATTGCATTACAAGTAGAAAGAAAGAAACACCCAAAGAAGTGGAAAGATCACTGAAATATCATAGCACACACATGTATTTAAGAATCTCATGAACAACACCACCGAAATTAAAACCACTCCACTATTTAGAACTGTATTTCTCAGTCTAAATTTAGGCTTTTCTTTAAGTTTCTATACCTGTTAGAAAGACCGCCCAACTAATAAGGCCACTTTGTGACAGTCCCAAAGTGGGTCTGAATATAGGGATTTTACTGCACTTAATTGATCTCGTCTGCCCACTGGCGCTCTTGCTGAAAAACATATACATAGTTTTTGCATGAAGCTACTCATATATTTGTTCAGCAAAAATGCTAGTGTATTGGCCATATGGAGTGAAACCTAGATGGCTCTAACACCGATGGCTCGTTTACCATGGCTGTTTCGAACTCGTTCTTGTGTCCCTAGGAAGAAACAATCTACAATTGCAGATATAAATATATTTGGGATAATTGTTTAATTTGATCTTGAAAATGTATGTTGTGTGTACACATTAGAATCACCTCAATGAGGTGATTCTAATGAGTACACACAACATGCATTTATTTTGAAGAAAATAGAAGAGATGTCCATACTTTGCCTCCTGACCTGGCTCTAAGTTCAACTCATTAGAATCGCTTCGATGAGGCAATTCTAACGAGTACACACAACATGCATTAACCCTTCTCTTGCTGAATATTCATTTAAGCCACACCCATTTCTGTTTATCAACCAATCAAATTACTTGATGTAATTTATTGCTACAAATTCATAAACTGAATGCAAAACAATGTAGATCCTGATCAGATGGCTTCTTCAGAAGCCATCTGATCTGGATCTACACTGTTTCCAAAGATAGGGGTTGTCGTGAACAGCAAGATAAGGGTTAATTTTGAAGAAAATAGAAGAGATGTCCATACTTTGCCTCCTGACTTGGCTCTAAGTTCAACCCTCAGTGGTTCAAACGCACATAGTCTCGAACATATTCTCATGGCCCCAAAGGTGTATGTTTGTTTGATTTGAGGTTTAACCTACTTGGCCCCAGCCCATTGGGGCTTGAAGAAATAAATGGGCTGCATGATGCTGCCACGCAGAGCTGAATCCAACTGCACACGAGAACTGGTAAACCGCTTAGGTGATCTAAGCTTGCCCAGGCAAAGCGGTGCAAGTCGGACATCCATGCTTATAAACCCTATTGGTTTCATTGGGCGACAGGAATTGAGAAGTCATTTAATCTAAGTGTCGGGTAAAAGTCCCAAAAAATTGGAAGCGACGTCATCAAGCTGCCATTGAGATGAAATGACATCTCAAGCCCTGATGGACAAAGGTGTTTTGAGTCACTGAGCTGGAGTTTGACTGTAACATTACCATGGGTACGACAGAAGCAAGCAGACCAGTGTGGCTAGCAAAGGGACTTAGCTCAGCCTATGCAGCAACCCAGCCTAGCAAACTCTTTGCTTAATATATATCTTCTGTATGTATTCTGAAAGATAGGCTTCAGCAAACAGTGTGGACCATGATGAGATGCGGCATCTCATCAGGGTCTGCACTGTTTGCCACTCATCCAGCTATTTTTAGACCCAACAACTGGTAGTAAATTGTACTGGTTCAAATTTTAGAAAAATTACGGTAAGGAGTAGAGGTGTCCGAATACTGCTAGTCTGGCCAATAAAAACATCATATGCTCCATTTGTTTTCAATTCTATCATATGGTGTATTCCTTGCTTTCAAAAGATAACCCTTTTACAGAACACATTTAGGGTAAATATGTGTTTGAATACTTAGGGTAAATAGGTGGTAACTATGGAATCTCTCTTTGGATTGCACTGGCCTCTGTGGCTCAGTCAAATGTGTGTTGGCTTTTGATCAGGTTACTGGTCAGGTTGGCAACATTCTTTGATGAGGACTGATCATGTTATCTTTTTCAATGGTCATTTTTTCCCTTCTAATGAGTCAAGAAGGGCAGTTGTAAGTTCCTGGTGAAAGAATGTAAACAATACTGGTTAATTTGTTTTGTTTGTTTGATTTGATGTTTAATGTCTCCATCAACACTGTATAGGTCATTTTGGAAATGTTACTTCCAATTTGTTGGACTTTTACCCGAAATGACATCTCAAGCCCTGTCGCCCAATGAAACCAATAGGGTTTATAAGCATTGGCGGTCTGACTCGCCCTGCTTTGCCTGGGCAGGATAAGATCCTCTAAGCGGTTTACCAGTACTCGTGTGCTGTTGGATTCAGCTCTGCGTGGAAGCATCATGCAGCCCATCTATTTCTTCAAGCCCCCGATGCGCAGGGGCCCACTGGTTAATTTGTCACAGTGTTGTGAGTTTGTTCGATTTTAGGTTTAAGGTCCCTGTCAACACTGTAAAGGTCATTTTGGAGACATTGCTTCCAATTTTGTGGGACTTTTACCCGACATTGATATGAAATGACATCTCAAGCCCTGTCGCCCAATGAAACCAACAGGGATGAAGAGTTTAAGACACATAATTTCAAACCACTTAGTCTTGACAAAAGAGGCTTGCGAAAATTTCTTTGTTGGTTTGTTTTTGGGTGAAACATCCCGGCCAACAACATTTAGGTCATGTGGACCCAGCCAATTAAATTTACCACATCTTTTCTGGATAGGCTTTGACCTTTCAAGTGGTCGATCAGTACTGGGCACACTAACATTTTTCGAAGTTTTTTTTATTCTCATTTTTTCAAAGAAAATGCAAGGCTTGACATTACATGTGAATTTTCTATCCTGGAAATGATTCACATGTAATATCACAGTCAAGCTTCACTGCAATGATCCTAAGTATTGGGACAAACAGACCTAAGTAAACAGTGCAGACCCAGATCAGACTGCTCTTGAAGGAGCAGTCTGATCAGGGTCTACACTGTTTGCCATTACATCTGCACTTTTTGTACTTCTTGCTGGATGGTGAAACAATTTTGTTAACATTTTAGGAGAACTACAGCTAGTCCTTAAGATGAGGGTCACTTTTTATGATTTTTATGGTAATAACAATGAAAAATATTTAAAAATATCAGACTGTCTGTCCTCTGCTGTACGACTGTATGTAGCAGTTTAAAGATGAAATGACATGAGAATGAACAAAAGTACGTTTTAACCCTTGACCTGCTGAACATTTAAATATGCCACACCCACCACTGATTATCAACCAATCAGATTTTTTGATGCAAATCATTGCAACAAATTCATAAACTGAATGACAAACAATGAAGATCCTGATCAGGGCTTCTTCAGAAGCCATCTGATCTAGATCTACATTGTTTGAAGCAAAAGCATATTAGACAAGAGCATCTAGCTTCTGCTATAGGTATGCTAGCCACCGTGTGGGTGCCAGTCTAATCTGATTGGTTGAACAAATTCAGTGTTTTACTGAGGTTTCAGAGTTCATTGAGAAATACTGTTTAAAATACCTGTCAGTAATGATTCCCTGCTGTTTGTTTTATTGCTTTTGCTGAGAAACCCTTTAACCACTCTGCTACATACAGAAAGTGCCTTATGCAGATGAAAGCAGTACAGGCTCTGATAAGCTTGAAAAGTGTTCATAACCTCTATAATTAGTAATCAGTACCTATATGAACCCAGGATAACAGCATAGACTGCTCACATATGCAGACTAGCGAGATATTTTGCCTACTGTAAATATGTTAGGCACCTTTTGACATGATGCAGCTCATAGTTTCTACATGATAACATCATTTTAATGAGTTGCAAATTCCTGTGGTAGGGAATAGTTTACTTTAGTTATGAAGAGTCTGATAAAATTAACCAATCATAGCCAAGCGGCTTCCACGAGCTGAATTTATACCTGAAAGCTCTTATGATGAGCTACTTGTTTGAAGACATATCCGGATTCAGCAGGACAAGGGTTAAAACAATGATTTGAGCCAACGCATGACAAAACCTACAATTAGACCGGTGCGACCACCAGAGACTCAAATCAACCATCCATTATGACAAGACCTTTTGCTTATGCCTCTTTGCATAGATATTAGCCTATAGTAGGTACATGCGATCAGCGAACTCTGATCAGACTGCAAAAATACGCAGGCTGATCTGAGTCTTCGCTGGTCGCTTAAGCCTTCTTGTAGATTTTGCCATGCACTGGCTCATTTATTTTAGTTTACCTCAGTGCCTGTTATAAAGTGTATGGGTAGGAAGCTGCCCTCATGGTCAACCAGTGGTAGATAGGTAATCTGTTCATCAGCAGTGTTGTCAATATGAGCTCCAGCCCCCAGAGGAATATCTGTATCAATCTCCATGGGAACAAGGGCTGAGAAATGTCCCCTTGTGTAACCAAGAGCAACTGGTGACTTCCAACAGAACTTCCTTTCCCACAGTAATGGTAGATAAACACCTGGAACATGGAATGAACATTTCAGAAACTAAGGTATATTTAACATCATAATACCTTTGGGGAAAATGGGAACTTCATTCAGACAGGGATAGTGTATGAATGTTTGTTTTTGAGTTTAACGGCCCAGTCAACACTATTTTTAGCTCACCTGTCACGTAGTGACAAGGTGAGCTTTTGGGATCACTTTTTGTCCGTCGTCCGTTGTGCGTCCGTCCGTGCCTGCGTGCGTCCATGCGTCCGTAAACTTTTCTTCAAACGACATCTCCTCCTAAACCACTGATCGGATTTTGACCAAACTTCACAGGAATGATCCTTAGGAGGTCCCCTTTCAAAGTTGTTCAAATGGTTCCGGTCCGTTGCACATATAGGTCACAGTAGCCAAAAATAGATTTTTTTCACCGAAAACTTAAAAAATCTTCTTCTCTGAAACCGCAAGGCCCAGGTCTTTGATATTTGGTATGAAGCATCATCTAGTGGACCCCTACCAAGATTGTTCAAATTATAGTGCTGGGGCCAAAAATGCCCCCGCACGGGGGCCCTTTGGTTTTACATGGGCTTATATAGGGAAAATCTTGAAAAATCTTCTTCTCTGAAACTGCAAGGCCCAGGTCTTTGATATTTGGTATGAAGCTTCATCTAGTGGACCCCTACCAAGATTGTACAAATTATAGTGCTGGAGCTAAAAATGCCCCCGCACGGGGGCCCTTTGGTTTTACATGGGCTTATATAGTGAAAATCTTGAAAAATCTTCTTCTCTGAAACCGCAAGGCCCAGGTCTTTGATATTTGGTATGAAGCTTCATCTAGCGGACCCCTACCAAGATTGTTCAAATTTTAGTGCTGGGGCCAAAAATGCCCCCACACGAGGCCCTTTGGTTTTACATGGGCTTATATAGGGAAAATCTTTAAAAATCTTCTTCTCTGAAACTGCAAGGGATAGGTCTTTGATATTTGGTATGAAGCTTTATCTAGTGGACCCCTACCAAGATTGTTCAAATTATAGTGCTGGAGCTAAAAATGCCCCCGCATGGGGGCCCTTTGGTTTTACATGGGCTTATATAGGGAAAATCTTGAAAATCTTCTCTGAAACCGCAAGGCCCAGGTCTTTGATATTTGGTATGAAGCTTCATCTAGTGGACCCCTACCAAGATTGTTCAAATTTTAGTGCTGGGGCCAAAAATGCCCCCACACAGGGGCCCTTTGGTTTTACATGGGCTTATATAGGGAAAATCTTTAAAAATCTTCTTCTCTGAAACCGCAAGGCCCAGGTCTTTGATATTTGGTATGAAGCTTTATCTAGTGGACCCCTACCAAGATTGTTCAAATTATAGTGCTGGAGCTAAAAATGCCCCTGCACTGGGGCCCTTTGGTTTTACATGGGCTTATATAGGGAAAATCTTGAAAAATCTTCTTCTCTGAAACTTCAAGGCCCAGGTCTTTGATATTTGGTATGAAGCTTCATCTTGTGGACCTGTACCAAGATTGTTCAAATTATAACCCTGGGGCCAAAAATGCCCCCGCTCCAGGGCCCTTTGGTTTTACATAGACTTACATAAGGAAAATCTTGAAAAATCTTCTTCTCTGAAACCACAAGGCTTAGGTCTTCAATATTTGTTATGAAGCTTCAGCTAGTGGACCTCTATAAAGATTATTCAAATTAAATCCCTGAGACCAAAAATGCCCCCGCCATGTGGCCCTTTGGTTTTACATAGACTTATATAGGGAAAATGTTTAAAAATCATCTTCTCTGAAACACAAGGCTTAGGTCTTTGATATTTGTTATTAAGCTTCAGCTAGTGGACCTCTACCAAGATTGTTAAAATTATAGCCCTGGGGCCAAAAATGCCCCCGCTCCGGGGCTCTTTGGTTAAACATAGACTTATATAGGGAAAATCTTGTTTTACATAGACTTCTTTATGCAGGGTAAACCTTTAAAATCTTCTTCTCTGAAACCAGAAAGCCCAGATCTTTCATATTCGATAAGAAGTTTCATCTTGAGGACCTCTACCAAGATTGTTCAAATTATAGCCCTGGGGCCAAAATTGACCCTGCCCGGGGCCCACTTGTTATACATTGGATCAGGTGAGCGAACCAGGGCCCTCTGGGCCCTCTTGTTTGTCATTTTCGAGCCAATCAGTTATCTATCCACAATTTTCCTGGGCAGGCTTATACGTAAGCGGTTAACCAGTACAGTGCACATTCTTTTGCCAGAAACTGACAACTGCCCTTCAGGCCCCCGCCCATCGGGGCTTGAAGCAATAGATGGGCTGCATGATGCTTCCATGCAGAGCTGAATTCGATCTATATTGTTTGAAAATTAGACATATCAGGTCACAGCAGAACAAGGGTCAAACATAGTTTTACATTTTCTTGCCAAAAACCTACAGTCCAATCCCAAAACTATTCAGCCATAAATGACTTTCACATTTACTGCACTTCAACAAATTTTCAAAACTTTCCGGGTGTTGTTTTTTTCTCTGTGTGTGTGTGTTGTGGTTTTAACTACCACTCAACACTATTTAGGTCATTTTGGAGATGTTGCTTCCAATTTTGAGGAAATTTTACCCACTACATAGATAAATTGACTTCTCAAGTTCTACCGCTTAAAGAAACCTCTGGGGTTTATATGAAAGGACCGTCAGAAAAGAACCACTTTGCCTGGGCAGGCTTTGACCTTCTAAGCAGTTTACCAACACTCAATTTCGGTCGGTTTCAGCTCTGCCCAGAAACACTAAGCACCCCATTCTATTTCTCCAAGCCCCAATGGATGTAGGGTGTTTCTGGTATTAAAACTATGGAAAATACTAAGATTCCAAATGCACAGGAAGCAAAGATATTCTTGAATCAGTGGCAGACAACTATCTTTACTATTAATTATATTGTGCTCTACAAAATGCAAACTAAATTTAGAAATTTATATAATATTTACCCAGTTGGAACTACATTAATCATATGACATTGCAGTGTAACAACGTCGTGTAATAATTTCGATAATCCATTAGTGGATTAAGTATGCAAATTAGATAGATACGTCCCATAAAGTTACACGTACGACCACCTTAACGATGTTGCGTTTACTTATGGCAGAAAATTGATATTTTTGTAAAATAAATGTGAACAAAAATCGTTTTAAATGTCATATGATAAATAGAATCTTGCATTCGGGCTCATGTATTATTGAATTTATTAAACTCGTTGAGGAAAAGGGATAAAATGCTCGGCAAAGACTCGCATTTTATCCCTTTACCTCAACTTGTTTAATAAATTCAATAATACATGAGCACTCATGTAAGATCCTCTATGTACTGAGTTGTGATTATATTCACCTTCAAACCTGGCAAAATCTATACTTTCTCCTCGAAAGCTTTTCACGACCTTCACACCATATATAATTATTGGCCGCCGCAAGATGTGAGCTAGTGCAAACACATGAATCTGTTCTAAGCTAGCACCTGAAAACAGATGAAGGTACCGTAAAAATCCTAAAACTTCGGACACCTTCATGTCTTGCTGTAATTCTCCTAAAATGTTAGCAAATTTGTTTCACGATCCTGCAAGGAGTCCAAAAGGTGCAAATGGAATGGCAAACAGTGTAGACCCTGATCAGACTGCTCCTTCAGGAGCAGTCTGATCTGGGTCTCCACTGTTTAGTAAGGCCTATCTGTCCCAACACTTGAGATCATTACAGTATACTGGTACAACTCTCAAAGCTTCAGAGAAAGTGTAATGAAGATAATTGTGGGATAATTTTTCTCATTTCTCCATAAAAACCTATGTCGTGGGTACTTGTTAGAATTGCCTGAATGAGGTGATTCTTGTTTGTTTATATTGTGGTTTAACGTCCCCCCTCAACACTATTTAGGTCATTTTGGAGATATTGCTTCCAATTTTTTGGGACTTTTACCCGACATTGTGATGAAATGACATCTCAAGCCCTGCCAACCAATGAAACCAGAAGGCTTATATGCATTGTACGATCTGACTCTCACCCCTTTCACTGGGCAGGCTTAATCCTTCTAAGCAGTTTACCAGTACTTGTGTGTGGTCAGATTCAGCTCTGTGTGGAAGCATCAGTCTAATCTATTTCTCCAAGCCCCGATGGGGGTGGGGGAATGAGTTGCACCCACAACATATGATTTAAGCAAGAAATAAGGAAAAATATCCCTTAATTAGCCTCATTTCTCCTTATCTGGAGCTGTGCCAGAGAATACACAGTCAAACTTCGATGGCTCGAACACCGATGGCTCGAACACCGATGGCTCGTTTACCATGGATGGGTCGAACCCATTCTTGAGCCCTTGGCGAAATCCTCTACATGAGAAATATGGGGGGATAATTGTGGAGATTTTAGTCTTTTATCGTGCAAATGTATGCTGTGTGTACTCATTAGAATCGCCTCGATGAGGCGATTCTAATGAGTACACACAGCATACATTTTCATTATAGAATGCCGAAAAGATGTCTAAAAGTATCTCGTTATGCCTCCTGGCAGTAACCATCAGTGGCTCGAACTACCCCTGTCTCGAACAGATTTTCGTGGTCCCAAAGGTGTTCGAGCCATTGAAGTTTGACTGTAATTATATTACAGTCAAATTTCAATGGCTCGAACACCTTTGGGACCACGAAAATCTGTTCCGAGACAGGGGTAGTTCGAGCCACTGAGGGCTACTGCCAGGAGGCATGAGGACATACTTTAGGACATCTTTTCGGTGTTCTGTAATGAAAAAAGTATGCTGTGAGTACTCATTAGAATCGCCTCATCAAGGCGATTCTAATGAGTAAACACAGCATACATTTGCAACATAAAAGACGAAAATATCCTAAATTTTACCCAACCTATTTCTTAGTTTGTGATTTTGTTTGTTTGATTTGAGGTTTTACATCCCTGTCAACACTGTACACAACAAGGTCATTTTGGAGATGTTGCTTCCAATTTTGTGGGACTTTTACCCGACATTGAGATGAAATGACATCTCAAGCCCTGTAGCCCCATGAAACCAACGTAGTGAAATTCCCTAGGGACTCAAGAATGGGTTCGACTCAGCCATGGTAAACTAGCCATCGGTGTTCAATCCATCCAAGTTCTACTGTATTATGTTTGTTTTGTTTGCATTGAATTTTACATCACCTCCAACACCATGTGCTATTCCTTGTGCTGAATGGAGATTTTCTCCATATTTAACAATAACAAAAGCCCTGAAAGCATTGTCATCATACACTCTTGGTATGTAACAAAATGTAGCGCATATACATGTACTGACTCTTATACAATTCAGTGATCTAATGGAAAATTGAAGTAGGTGACAACTTTCTAAATCGCATAGTAGCGATCGACAAAACCCCGATGAGAAGTTAAGACCCAGAATTAAAATGTCAGTCATCCGAGTGGAACATACCAGCCTTGCTTCCAATTTTGTATGACTTGTTCCCAATACTGAGATGAAATGACACCTCAAGTCCTGCCCCCCACACAAACCAAAAGGGATATTATGTAGGGACGGTCAAACTCTCACCACTTTGCCTGGGCAGGCTTAGACACTCTAAGCGGTTTACCAGTACACGTGTGGTGGGTTTCAGCTCTGCATGGAAGCATCATGCAGCCCAATCTATCTCTACAAGCCCCGATGGGCAGGGTTGGAACTGTTGTAATAAATAATTTCGTCATCAATAAAGAGGTCTGGCTGTATTACCTGGTTGACTGGCAAGACTGAGAAGAACTGTCCAGTCTCTCTGCCACTGACCCTCATCAAGACTGAAGTTTAACAGTGAAGCATGCATTGTCTCATAGTCTTTCCATCGCTGGTAAAAACTGAAATAATAAAACGCATAAAACTAGAAAAGTGTGCTTACCCCTTGACCTGCTGAGCCCGGAAGTGCCTTATTTTCTAAACAATGAAGATCCAGATCAGATGGCTTCGTCAGAAGCCATCTGATCAGGATCTACATTGTTTGCCATTCAGATTGTGAATTTTTAGCAATGATTTGTATAAAGTAATCTGATTGGTTGATAATCGGTAGTGGGTGTGGCATATATAAATATTCAGCAGGTCAAGGTTTAGCAATGACTGAATTCAGTGTGTGTGCCCCAACCCCTCAATCAGGAAGAAAACAGCCTTACCCTCCTGTATGAAGGACACCCATAATGATGGATCAGTCTTTCTTGCACACCAGGTAAGGAAATCCATAGTTTTAGCCTGGGATAGAAATTCTGTTCTAACCTCATGTTCTTACCCAAAATCGAATCTTCACGCGTGTTTGATTAATGCACTGGTTGAATACGACCTCATACGACCTCGTCGTTAAGGTTGACGTCACAGCAAGTTATGTGACGCCACTAAACAGTAAACATCACTGTAGTGTCATCACAATATGGAGGACGTAGGCAATCAAAGTGACTGCAGTATTAAAAGCTCACGCTTAGAAATGGAAGGTATGCAAGAAAAAGAATCCTACACAGGTGTGGGGGTTGGATAGAAAAATCCGTCCCTTGGTGGTGCCGGCCATTGACCCTCGGAACAGGTTTTTCCACCCACCCCTCACACCCATGTAAGATTCTTATATTGCTGTGCCCACACATTGTTGTTAAGTAAAAGCTCAATCAGTACAACACTGAACCACTGGCATGTCAAATATTTACTGCTTCCTAGAATGATTGCTATCTATGCAGCTTAAAAAGGTGGCGAACAACCAGGAATATCAAACAATGAGGTTTATTTCAGCGCACACTCTGACTGATATTACCCATCTTGCATGGGAAATCCCAAAACGGGATGCTGGCAAACAGGGCAGGCTGAGATCAGATGCTGCAGAGCATAGCTTCTGATAATGGCCTACATGTTTCCAAAAAAGTTAAGGCAATTTCCAAATAAATGTCAAAGATGACATAACCTGGCACCCCTGAATTTTGATATTGAATCCTGCTTCAAATTTTGACACCTAATTTGCTCTAATATGACAAACATGTATTGTCCAGTGCCATGTGTGTGCTTATATATGAGCATGGGCATGGCAGCCATCTTGGTCATGTGACCTGGACCATTAAAACTTTTGTTCCCCCTCTACTGCATGATGCTACCGTGCAGAGCTGAAACCGACCACACTCAAGTACTGTTAAAATGCATAGGTCTAAGCTAGCCCAGGCAAAGTGGTGCACATCAGACCATCCCTTATACCCTAGCAGTTTCTTTGAGCTGTATAGCTTGAGACGTCATTTCATCTCACTGTAGGGTAAAACAAGATGTGTTTGTAAAACACTGATGCCCCCGGAGAGCGCATGTTAAATATGAAAGCAGTATCACTAAGCAATCGAAAGGTATGGCCAATGTTCAAGTTTTAAAAAAGTAGGTCAAGGTCACAAGGTAAAAAATTATGGGTTTGCTGAAAAGGTCTTGTGACATACTAATACTATGCACATGTGAAATATGGAAGCCCTATCACTTACCAATTGAAAGTTATGGCCAATGTTAAAGTTTTTAGAAAGTAGGTCAAAGGTCAAGATCAAGAGGTAAAAAAATATGGTATCACTGGAAACGTCTTGTGAAAAGGAATGCATATGTGAAATATGAAAGCCAAATCACTTACCAATCAAAAGTTCTGGACTATGTTAAAGTTTTTAAAAAGTAGGTCAAACTTCAAGGTCAAGGTCATGAGGTCAAAAATTAGGGTACCACTAGAAAGGTCTTGTGACAAGAAATGCACATGTGAAATATGAAAGCCCTACCACTTACCAATCGAAAGTTTTGGCCAATGTTAAAGTTTTTAAAAAGTAGGTCATACATCAAGGTCAAGAGGTAAAAAATTATGGTACCACTAGAAAGGTCTTGTGACAAGGAGTGCACATGTGAAATATGAAAACCCTACCACTTACCAATCAAAAGTTATTGCCAATGTTAAAGTTTTTAAAAAGTATGTCAAACATCAAGGTCAAGGTCACAAGGTCAAAAATTATGGTACCACTAGAAAGGTCTTATGACAAGGAATGCACATGTGAAATATGAAAGCCCTATCACTTACCAATCAAAAGTATGGCCAATGTTAATGTATTTAAAATTTTTGAAAAAAGTAGGTCAAAGGTCAAGGTGAAGGTCACAAGATAAAAAATTATGGTACCACTGGAAAGGTCTTGTGATAAGGTATACACATGTGAAATATGAAAGCTCTATCTATTACCATTCAAAAGTTATGCCCAAGGATAAGGTTTTTGTAGACAGACAAACGGACAAATAGACAGACAGACCAAAAACTATATGCCCCCCCCCCCCCCAATCTAGATTCCGGGGGCATAAAAACCCACAAATCAGAATCCAAAATGACCTTAATATTGTTGATGGGACCATAAAACCTCAACATAACCAACAAACCAGTACCATGTGTACTGATTTATGTTTGTTTGTGTTGTGCTTTTAATTCCCTGTCAACACAATTTAGGTCATTTCAGAGATTTTGTTTCAAATCCTGATACTGCGATAAAATGACATTTCAAGCCCTATGATTAAACCACATTCATTCAATCTACCCCAATCTCAACAAGATGTGTTTGTGAAACAAGAACATGTCCCCGGGCATGATCATTTTTTATTCAAAGTTGCTCACAGTTCAAGATTTTTGTTTGTGTGGGAAGCCCTTGACACAATAAACTTACATGCCAAATATGAAAGCTCTATCTTAAACGGTTGAAAAGTTATGAACAATAATAATTTTTCTTTAAAGTAGGTCAAGGTCACAGGTCGAAAAAATTTGCATGGAGTAAAGCTCTTGTCACAAGGAACCTACATGCCAAATATTAAGGCTCTATCTTAAACGGTTCATAAGTTATGAACAATTTTATTTTTTCTTTTAAGTAAGCAAAGGTCAAGCTCATTGTCCAAACATTTTGCATGAATGAAAAGCTCTAATCACAGGGAACCTATATGCAAATTTGAAAGCTCTATCCCAAACGGTTCATAAGTTATGACCAAAAATGTTTATTTTTTAAGTAGGTCAAGGTCACAGGTCAAAATTTTTGCATGCATGTAAAGCGTTTGTCACAAGGAACCTGCATGCTAAATATGAAGGCTGTATCTCAAACGGTTCAAAAGTTATGACCAAGATTAACTTTTTCTTTTATGTAGGTCAAAGGTCAAGGTCACAGGTCAAAATTTTTTGCGTGAATGTAAAGCTCTTGTCACCCGGAACCTACATGCAAAATATCAAGGCTCTATCTCAAACCGTTCAAAAGATATGACCAAAATGTTATTTTTTTATTTTAAGTAGGTCAAAGGTCAAGGTCAAGGGTCAAAATTTTTTGCATGAACGTAAAGCTGTTGTCACAAGGAACATAAATGCTAAATATCAAGGCTGTATCTGAAACGGTTCAAAAGTTATGACCAATGTTAACTTTTTCTTTTATGTAGGTCAAAGGTCAAGGTCACGGGTCAAAATTTTTTGTGTGAATGTAAAGCTCTTGTCACAAGGAACCTACATGCAAAATATAAAGGCTGTATCTCAAGTGGTTCAAAAGTTATGACCAATGTTATTGTTTTCTTTTAAGAAGGTCAATGGTCAGGGTCAAGGTCACAGGTCAAAATTGTTTGTGTGAATGTAAAGCTCTTGTCACAAGGAACCTACATGCAAAATATGAAGGCTGTATCTCAAGTGGTTCAAAAGTTATGACCAATGTTATTGTTTTCTTTTAAGAAGGTCAATGGTCAGGGTCAAGGTCACAGGTCAAAATTGTTTGTGTGAATGTAAAGCTCTTGTCACAAGGAACCTACATGCAAAATATGAAGGCTGTATCTCAAGTGGTTCAAAAGTTATGACCAATGTTATTTTTTTTCTTTTAAGAAGGTCAAATGTCAAGGTCAAGGTCACAGGTCAAATTGTTTTGCATGAATGTGAAGGTCTTGTCACAAGAAACCTTCAGGCCAAATATGAAAGCTCTATCTCAAACGGTTCAAAAGTTATGGCCAACGTTAAAGTTTTAACTTTTTCTTTTATGTAGGTCAAAGGTCAAGGTCACAGGTCAAAATTTTTTGTGTGAATGTAAAGCTCTTGTCACAAGGAACCTACATGCAAAATATGAAGGCTGTATCTCAAGTGGTTCAAAAGTTATGACCAATGTTATTTTTTTCTTTTAAGAAGGTCAAAGGTCAAGGTCAAGGTCACAGGTCCAATTTTTTTTCATGAATGTGAAGGTCTTGTCACAAGGAACCCTCAGGCCAAATATGAAAGCTCTATCTCAAACGGTTCAAAAGTTATGGCCAACGTTAAAGTTGTCCACGTACAAACCAACAAACAAACAAACAGACAGGGCAAAAACAATATGTCCCCGCTATCGCTACCGGGGACATAAAAAGTATTAACCCATTGCATACTTAGTCTAGTTGACTCTTCCATTGCTATATGTTGGTTTGTTTGTATTGGAGTTTAACGGCCCAGTCAGCACTATTCTAGGTCATTTTTTAGCCAGTCAGTTCAGCTAGCAACACTTTTCCTGGGCAGGCAGTTTACCAGTACAGTGCACTTTTTTTGCCAGAAACTGACAACTGCTCTTCTCGAATC
Organism: Lucinisca nassula; assembly: GCA_963580285.1. Taxonomy (NCBI): domain Eukaryota; kingdom Metazoa; phylum Mollusca; class Bivalvia; order Lucinida; family Lucinidae; genus Lucinisca; species Lucinisca nassula. The sequence goes on from OY757010.1 coordinate 77,174,450, forward strand.
AACAAAAGGGAGAGAATGATCAGAGAAAAGATTTCATGATCCATCTCCATGAAAGAATGTTGCCAACCACAGCAGATATCGAACCTGCCTCCACCAGATGACCAGTCAGACGCGCATCCGACTGAGCTACCAAGGCCTGCAAATGCTATAAGGAGTGTCAGGCCTATTTTTTCATTTTTATTCTATTTTTGACAGATAATTCTCTTAGCAAATACATGTAGAGCAGGCCCTGATCAGATGCCGCAGAATAGATGCCGCATTCTGCGGCGTCTGATCTGGGCCTTCACTGTTTGCCAAGGTACCCTTTCGGGGTTTCCCGGTACCCCTTTCGGGGTTTCCCGCATACAATGGGTTAAGGATATTGAAGTCTGACTGTAGTATCTTTTACCACACCTGTGACCAGCCTCTACCAAGCTGTCTGAGAGAGCTCTTCTGAGGGTGTTATCTATGTCCAGAATACCCCATGTGGCTTGTAATACTGAATCTAAGAGGCAGTCCCCCGCAGTTCTGTTCCACAGTGCAAACAGCCGACTTCCAAGCTTCTCTGCAAGTTCTATACTCCAGTTTACTATGAGATTTTCTGACAACTCTGAAAATTACAATGTCAATCATTATGATAGCACACCCGTGTGATATAGTACATTTTTTCACATCTCCAAAATGGCTACTTTTCTGATGAAAATCCGTGATATTTTAACCCTTATCTTGCTAAATATTTATTTAAGCCACACCCATTTCTGTCTATCAACCAATCAAATTACTTGATGTAATTTATTGCTACAAATTCATAATATGAATGCCAAACAGTGTAGATCCTGATCAGATGGCTTCTTCAGAAGCCATCTGATCTGGATCTACACTGTTTGCAAAGTAGGGGTTGTCGTGAACAGCAAGATAAGGGTTAATTATTTATACTGCAAATATAGCTTGTGGGTGCCAACAGGGCGAAAAACAGATGTACTCTTGCACACCCCACTCTGCGGCCCCCGCCCATCGGGGCTTGAAGAAATATATGGGCTGCATGATGCTTCCATGCAGAGCTGAATTGACCCGCATACGAGTACTTGTAAACCGCTTAGATGATCTAAGCCTACCCAGGCAAAGCAGTGCAATTCGGCCCTTCCATGCTTCTAAACCCTACTGGTTTCAATGGGCGGCAGGGCTTGTGATTTCATTTCATCTCAAGTCCCACGAAATTGGAAGCAACGTCTCCAAAATGACCTTTACAGTGTTACAGGGGACGGTGAACATCAAATCAAACAAACAAACACAGCACACCCCACTCAAGTAACACACAAAATTTGGTTGGATTCCGATTAAGATTTTAGATAGCATAACGAATGGACGGATGGATGGATGGAGGCGATTACAATATCCCTTTTGCCCCTCGGAGGAGCAAAATAATGTATATCCCTGTAAACCCCTAATTTCTCTATATAAAGTTCATAACACAGACATGTTAACATGATGTTGTAGGATCCTGAAAATCCACAAGCAAAAACAAGAATAAAACCTTTATTTAGGCAGGCTCAATTTTTCTCAAATTAAAGTGGTTTGCCATAGGGTTCATTATATTTTTTTTTAAACCATTTTGTACTGAATACACCTAGGCCTCATACAGACTAAGCTTTTCCATGCTTTAAAGGCCTTAATTGCCATTTTAAACAGAATAAAGGAGGAAAAGTTAAAATCCAAAAGCTTTAAATAAAGAAAAAATCAAGCTCGAAAAGCCTGAAATCCTACAAAAACCGGAAAAAATATGAGGCCTGATATACATTACATGTGCATGTACATGTATATAGCTGGTAAGCAGTAGCCCATGTTGAAAATCCAGGTTAAACCCTTGTCCTGCTGAATATTCATATACATGTATGCCACACCCACTACTGATTATCAACCAATCAGATTACCTGTAGCAAATTATTACAACAAATTCACAATCTGAATGACAAACAATGTAGATCCTGATCAGATGGCTTCTTCAGAATCCATCTGATCTGGATCTACATTGTTTCAAAGATATCCGGGCTCAGCAGAACAAGGGTTAATATTCATGTATTTAGAAATGTATTTAGAAATGGCTGAACTTTTTGCAACCTGTGAGTTGCCGGCCAGCAGCATTTAACCCTTTTTGTACCAAATGGAATCTTTCTCCTCATATATAGCAGGATTCCATTTCAAAATTTTAGGGTGTCAGGTTATCTAAAAATCTATTTGGAAAGAGACTGAACTTTTGCAAACAGTGTAGGCTCTGATCAGACGCCTCGTCCTGTGGCATCTGAACTGTGCCTACGAGCACTGTTTGCTAGGATACCCGTTTTGGGGTTTCCGGTACATAATGGGTTAAGCACAAAACATTGTAAATATGCATTTAAGCCTTTGTCAACATGCACGGTAGGTTAAGTAGTAAGTACAAATGTACATGTATATACCCAGGTGCCCGCCCATAGGGGCTTGAAGAAATATATGGGCTGCACTATACTTCCACGCAGAGCTGAATCCGCACACTAGTGCTGGTAAACCTCTTAGAGGATCTAAGCCTGACCAGGAACCGCTGTGTGAGGCGGACCGTCCATGCTAATAAACCCTATTGGTTTCATTGGGCAAGAGGGTTTGAGATGTCATTTCATCTCAATGTCGGGTAAAAGTCCCACAAAATTGGAAGCAACGTCTCCAAAATGACCTTTACAGTGTTGACGGGGACGTTAAACCTCAAATCAAACAAACAAAAACATGTATATACCCAATAAGTTCCAATAAAGTGGGTAACAAAACATGATAAACCCAGTCAACTCTTCAAATACCCAATTAAAGTTTAATATATTGGGTATTACCCAATTCCATACAAAAGCTTAACTGCCCTTCTGAAATACATTGTGAGCACTACTTACCCTTTTCAACATCATTGTCTAATATTTCTTCATATAGCTGGCTCTGTATATGTCTTGGGAGATCTTCTATATCTATAGCAAAACACATAGCAACGGATAAGACTGGAATTTTGTGATAGCTGAAGGATAGTTTTTGTCAATTCTCCATAAAAACCTATGTTGTAGGTATTCATTAGAACAGCCTCGATGAGGCGGTTCTAATGAATACCCACAACATAGGTTTATATGCAGAAATAAGGAAAACTATCCTTCAATTATCACAAAATACCCACCTTATCTGTTGCTATGAAACAAATACAAGTCTGGTGAACATACACATACATGCATTAGACAGTCCATACCTGTGATAATTTTTTCCAACTGTATAAAGGAGATTTGGCATTGCGATAAGGGAGATGTAAAGAATATATAGGGAAATTCACAGTTCAAATGAGGGAGACTCCAAAATTTTACTAAAATTTAGCATAAATTGGGCAAAAATTAGCATCAACATTAAAATTTTGTGAGTCTTCCTCCTGAGGAGGGAGATATCACAGGTATGACAGTCACAACACGTTAATAACACAGTCTAACTTTGATAGGTTGAACACCTATGGCTTGTTACCATGAATGAATACCTTTTTTATTTATCCAGAGGTATAATGTAGGGAAATCTTCTTTTCTTTGTACTCGTCTAATGAGATTTGTTTATAGGAATACTGTAGCCCCCGCTCATCGGGGCTTGAAGAAATATATGGGCTGCATGATGCTTCCACCAAAGCTGAAACCTACCTGCACACCAGTACTGGTAAACTGCTTAGAGGATCTAAGCCTGCCCAGGCAAAGAGGTGCGAGTCGGCCCGTCCATGCTTATAAACCCTATTGGTTTCATTGGGCGGCAGGGCTTGAGAAGTCATTTCTTCTCACTGTCGTGTAAAAGTCCCACAAAATTGGAAGCAACGTCTCCAAAATGACCTTTACAGTGTTGACGGGGATGTTAAACCTCAAATCAAATCAAAATCAATTTATAGGAATACTGAGGCTTTATGTCCCCGTCAACACTATTTAGGTCATTTTGGAGATGTTGCTTTCAATGCTGTGGGACTTTAACCAGACCTTGGGATGAAATTACATCTCAAGCATTATACCGCCCAAACAAAACAATAGGGTTTATATGCAGGAACGGTCCGACTTGCACCACTTTGCCTGGGCAGGCTTAGACCTTTCAAGGTTTTTACCAGTCCTCGTGTGCTCTGCGTGGAAGCTGCAGAAGCACCATGCAGCCCCATCTATTTCTCCAAGCCCTGATGAGAGGCCACCCGATTCTAATGAGTACACACTGCACAACATACATTTTCATGTATAATATACAAGAGAGCCCAGAGGGCCCTGAATCGCTCACCTGAGAATCAGTGTCTCTAGTAAATTCTTGGCCCAAGGGCTATAATTTGAACAAACTTGGTAGCGGTCCACTAGATGAAGCTTCATACCAAATATCAAAGACCTGGGCCTTCTGGTTTCAGACAAGAAGATTTTTAAAGGTTTACCCTATATAAGCCTATGTAAAACTAGTGAGCTCATTTGGGTATTGGGTTTGTTTGGGATTGGGTTTGTTTGGCATTTTTGGCGCCAGGGCTATAATTTGAACAATCTCAGTAGAGGTCCACTAGATGAAGCTTCATGCCAAGCATCAAAGACCTGGGCCTTCAGGTTTCAGACAAGAAGATTTTTAAAGCTCTAAGGGCTGTAACTGCAAAACCAATTGTCAGATTCAAGCCAAATTCAAACTCATCTGAGGTTTTATGCTTGTCTTTGTCTACTGAAAGTTTCAAAAAGATCAGATTAGAAACGGCTGAGAAAAGGTGGAGACACTATTTTTCACTAGTATTTATGCTCAAGGGCAGGTAATTCGGAAGCCTTATGTCTCATGCGGCCCAAATTCAAACTAAACATAGACTGTAAGCTCCTTCTGGTTATCTAGTAGTTTGATGAAGGTCAGGTTAGAAATAGCCAAGCAACGTTGGCGACATTGTTTTCCCCTTGTAGGTCTATGGGAAAATTTTTCACCCTCAAGGGGATGTAACTGGAAATCTGGTGTTAAGATTCCAGCCAAAATCAAACTCATTAGAGATTTTATGCTTATCCTCGTTTACCAAAAGTAACAAAAAGATCAGATCAAAAACGGTTGTGGAAAGCTGGATACACCAATTTTGGCTAATATTTATGCTCAAGGGCAGGTAACTCAGAAGTCATTTGACCTGAGTGGCCCAAATTCAAACTCAACATAGACTGTATACCCCTTGTGGTTATCTGCATGCTTGATGAAGATCTGATTTGAAATGGTCGAGAAAAGCTGGAGGCGTCATTTTCCCATTGTAATTCTCCGGGGGAAAATCTTTCACACTCAAGGAAATGTAACTGGAAAATCACTGGTAAGATTCAAGTCAACTTTGAACTCGCTCGAGATTATGCTTGTCCTCTTTACCAAAAGTTACAAAATGATCCAAACAAAAACGGCTGAGAAAAGCTGGAGACACCATTTTTCACTTACATTTATGCTCAAGGGCAGGTAACTCAGAAGCTGTTTGTCCCATGCAGCCCAAATTTGAACCCAACGTAGACTGTAAGCCCCTCCTGGTTATCTGCAAGTTTGATGAAGATCGGATCAGAAATGGCTGAGAAAAGAGGGAGACGTATTTCATGATCAATTTCCACGAAAGAAAGTGACCGAGCCCTGTATCGAACCCACAATCTCTGGCTTCCAAGTCAGACATGCTGCTGACTGCGCTACGCGACAAGTTTGATGAAGCTCAGATCAGAAAAGGCCAAGAAAAGATGAAGACATTGTTTTCCCATTGTAAGTCTATGGGAAAATTTTTCATGCTCAAGGAGCTGTTACTGGAAAACCGGTTATCATATTCAAGCCAAATTCAAACTCGTCCGAGATTTTATGCTTGTCCTCATTTACTGAGAGTTTGAACAAGAGGGCCCAATGGCCCTATATCGCTCACCTGTGTACGAGAAAATCATTAGTGTAGGAGACCACTTGACATTGCTACATACTAAATATCTAAGCTCAGGCAAAGCGGTGTCCATGCTTACAAACCCTACTGGTTTCATTGGGCGACAGGGCTTGAGATGTAATTTCATCTCAATGTCTGGTAAAAGTCCCACAAAATTGGAAGAGACATCTCCAAAATGACCAATACAGTGTTGTCGGGGATGTAAAACCTCAAATCAAACAAAATCTGTGCCTTATGGTTTTGGAGAAAAAGATTTATTTAAGTTTTTTCAAGTATAAGTCTATAGAAGCTAATGAGCCAAAGGGCAGGGTTGGCAGGTGTATGTAGGCGACCATTTTGTGTTGCTATATACTAAATATCTAAGGTCTGTACTTCATGGTTTCAAAGAAGATGTTTGAAGCTTTTTCCATTATAAGTTTGTTGGAGTTAAGGGACCACAGGATTTGGACCCCAGGGGCATGATTGGCAGGATTCATGTAGGCAACCATTCAACATTGCTACATTCTAAATACCTAAGCTCTGGGACTTATGGTTTCAGAGAAGAAGAATTTTGAAGCTTTTTTCCATTATGAGTCTATGGGAGCTAAGGGGCCCCGGGGCGTGGCCCATTTGGGCCCCACGGACATGATTGGCAGGATTTTTGTAGGTGACCACTTGCCGTTGCTACATGCCACATATCTCAGCTCTGGGCCCTGTGGTTTCAGAGAAGAAGATTTTTGATTTTTTTTTTTCCATTATGAGCCTATAGGAGCTAGGGGGACCCGGGGCGTGGCCCTTTTGGACCCCAGGGGCATGACTGGCAGGAATTATGTAGGTGACCACTTGCCATTGCTACATGCTAAATATCTGAGCTCTGGGTGCTGTGGTTTCAGAGAAGAAGATTTTTTAAGCTTTTTTTAAATATGAGTCTATGGGAGCAAAGGGGCCCCTGCACGTGGCCCATTTGGACCCTAGGGGCATGATTGGCAGGAATAATTATTATGTAGGTGACCACTTGCCGTTGGTAAATGCTAAATATCTAAACTCTGGGCCCTGTGGTTTCAGAGAAGAAGATTTATGAAGCTTTTAATTTTTCAATTATTAGTCTATGTGAACAAAGGGGCCCTGGGCCCTGTGATTGCCGAGGAGAAGATTTTTGAAGCTTTTTGTTCCATTATGAGTCTATGGGAGGGAAGGGGCCCGGGGGCGTCGCCCATTTGGAACCCAGGGGCATGATTGGCAGGAATTATGTAGGTGACCACTGGCCGTTGCTACATGCTAAATATCTAAGCTCTGGGCCCTGTGGTTTCAGAGAAGATTTTTGAAGCTTTTTTTCCATTATGCGTCTTTGGGAGCTAAGGGGCCCCGGGGCGTGGCCAATTTGGACCCCAGGGGCATGATTGGCAGGAATAATGTAGGTGACCACTTGCTGTTGCTACATGACAATTAAATATCTCAGATCTGGGCCCCGTGGTTTCAGAGAAGAAGATTTTTGAAGCTTTTTCCCATTATGAGTCTATAGGAGCTAAGGGCCCTGGGGCGTGGCCCGTTTGGACCCCAGGGGCATGATTGGCAGGAATTATGTAGGTGACCACTTGCCGTTGCTACATGCTAAATATCTAAGCTCTGGGCCCTATGGTTTCTGAGTAGAAGATTTTTGAAATTTTTTTTTTTCCATTAAGAGTCTATGTGAGCTAAGGGGCCCCGGGGCGTGGCCCGTTTGGACCCCAGGGGCATGATTGGCAGGAATTATGTAGGTGACCACTTTCCATTGCTACATGCCAAATATCTCAGCTCTGGGCCCTGTGGTTTCAGAGAAGAAGATTTTTGAAGCTTTTTTCCATTATGAGTCTATATGAGCTAAAAGGCCCGGGGCGTGGCCCGTTTGGACCCCAGGGGCATGATTGGCAGGAATTATGTAGGTGACCACTTGCCATTGCTACATGCTAAATATCTAAGCTCTGGGCCCTGTGGTTTCCGAGAAGAAGATTTTTGAAGCTTTTTTCCATTATGAGTCTATAGGAGCTAAAGGGCCCCGGGGCGTGGCCCATCTCGACCCCATGGGCAAGATTGGTAGGAATTATATAGGTGACCACTTGCCGATGCTACCTGCTAAATATCTAAGCTCTGGGCCCTGTGGTTTCCAAGAAGAAGATTTTTGAAGCTTTTTGTTCCATTATGAGTCTATGGGAGCGAAGGGGCCCCGGGGCGTCACCCATTTGGAACCAAGGGGCATGATTGGCAGGAATTATGTAGGTGACCACTGGCCGTTGCTACATGCTACATATCTAAGCTCTGGGCCCTGTGGTTTCAGAGAAGAAGATTTTTGAAACTTTTTTTTCATTAGGAGTCTTTGGGAGCTAAGGGGCCCCGGGGTGTGGCCCATTTGAACCCCAGGGGCATGATTGGCAGGAATTATGTAGGTGACCACTTTCCGTTGCTACATGCCAAATATCTCAGCTCTGGGCCCTGAGGTTTCCGAGAAGAAGATTTTTGAAGTTTTTTTTCCATTATGAGTCTAAAGGAGCTAAAGGGCCCAGGGCATGGCCCGTTTGGACCCCGGTGACCACTTGCCATTGCTACATGCTAAATATCTAAGCTCTGGGCCCTGTGGTTTCCGAGAAGAAGATTTTTGAAGCTTTTTATTCCATTATGAGTCTATGGGAGCGAAGGGGCCCCGGGGCGTGGCCAATTTGGACCCCAGGGGCATGAATGGCAGGAATTATGTAGGTGACCACTGGCCGTGCTACCTGCTAAATATCTAAGCTCTGGGCCCTGTGGTTTCAGAGAAGAAGATTTTTGAAGCTTTTTTTTCAATTATGAGTCTATAGGAGCTAAAGGGCCCCGGGGCGTGGCCCGTTTGGACCCCAGGGGCATGATTGGCAGGAATAATGTAGATGACCACTTGCCAATTGCTTCATGCTAAATATCTAAGCTCTGGGCCCTGTGGTTTCCGAGAAGAAGATTTTTGAAGCTTTTTGTTCCATTATGAGTCTATGGGAGCGAAGGGGCCCCGGGGCGTGGCCAATTTGGACCCCAGGGGCATGAATGGCAGGAATTATGAAGGTAACCACTGGCCGTTAATACATGCTAAATATCTAAGCTCTGGGCCCTGTGGTTTCAGAGAAGAAGATTTTTGAAGCTTTTTTTCCATTATGAGTCTATAGGAGCTAAAGGGCCCGGGGCGTGGCCCGTTTGGACCCCAGGGGCATGATTGGCAGGAATTATGTAGGTGACCACTTGCCATTGCTACATGCTAAATATCTACGCTCTGGGCCCTGTGGTTTCCGAGAAGAAGATTTTTGAAGCTTTTTGTTCCATTATGAGTCTATGGGAGCGAAGGGGCCCCGGGGTGTGGCCAATTTGGACCCCAGGGGCATGAATGGCAGGAATTATGTAGGTGACCACTGGCCGTTAATACATGCTAAATATCTAAGCTCTGGGCCCTGTGGTTTCAGAGAAGATATTTTAATTTTTTCCCATTGTAAGTCTATGGGAGCTATATGTTGCCATGGCAACCAGAATTCCAATCTGATCAGCCCAAAAACCTTATGCAGCCTTTCCCCCTACCTGATGATGCTTCTCATGAAATTTGATCAAGATTGACCATGGGGTATTAGAGATATACTTATTTGAAATTGTTTACGGACGCACGGACGCACGCACGCACGACGGACAAAAAGTGATCACAAAAGCTCACCTTGTCACTATGTGACAGGTGAGCTAAAAACATCAAATCAAAAACAGCTCAGAAAAGGTGGAGACACCATTTTTCACTAATATTTATGCTCAAGGGCAGGTAACTCCAAAGCTGTTTGTCCAGTGCAACCCAAATTCAAACTCAGCGTAGACTGTAAGTCCCTCCTGCATGTTTCATGAAGATTGGATGAGAAATGGCTGAGAAAAAGTGGAGACGTCGTTTTCCCCATTATAAGTCTATGGAACCATTTTATTTCCATGGCAACCACAGTTCTGATCAAAACTGGTCCAAAACATATTGCAGTTAATCCCCCAACCCTGTGATGCTGCACATAAAATTTGATTGAGATTGGCCAACTGGTCACTTAAAGATTCAAGTTCAAAGGTGTGGACATCGGGTGGACGACGGATGGACTATACAATAAGCTCACCTTGTGAGCCTTTGGCTCAGCCTTTGGCTCAGGTGAGCTAAAAATGGAAACACCATTTTTCACTTATATTTAAGTTCAAGAGCAGTTAACTCCAAAGCTGCCAAAATTCTAACTCAACTACATTTAAGATTGTATGCCCCTCCTGGTTATCTGCAAGTTTGATGAAGATCAGATCAGAAATGGTGGAGAAAAGCTGGAGACATTGTTTTTCCATTGTAAGTCTATGGGAGAATTTTCCAGGCTCTAGGAACTGTAACTGCAAAATGGAACATCAGATTCAGGCCAAATTTGAACTCATCTGAGGTTTATGCTTATCATGTTTACTGAAAGTTTCAAAAAGAAGATCAGAGCAAAAATGGCTGAGAACAAGTGGAGACAACAATTTTCATTAATATTATTTATGCTCAAGGGCAGGTAACTCCAAAGCCCTTTGTCCCATGTCGCACAAATTCATACTCATGATAGACTGTATGTTCTCCTGTTTCTCTGCAAGTCTAATTAAGATCAGTTCCGAAATTGTGGAGAAAGTTGGAGATGTTGTTTTTCCATTGTAAGTCTATGGGAAAATTGTTCGTGCTCTAAGGGCTGTAACTGCAAAACCGAATGTCAGATTCAAGCCAACTTTAAACTTGCCAAATATGCCAAATATGCTTGTTCTCGCACTAAACATAGACTGTACGCTCCTTCTGGTTATCTGGAAGTTTGATGAATATCAGGTTAGAAATAGCCAAGCAAAGTTGGAGACACCGTTTTTCCCCTTGTAAGTCTATGGGAAAATTTTTCACCCTCAAGGGGATGTAACTGGAAAACTGGTGGTCAGATTCAAGACAAAATCAAACTCATTAGAGATTTTATTCTTATCCTCGTTTACCAAAAGTAACAAAAAGATCAGACCAAAAACGGTTGTGGAAAGCTGGATTCACCATTTTTCGCTAATATTTATGCTCAAGGGCAGGTAACTCAGAAGTCATTTGACCTGCGTGGCCCAAATTCAAACTAAACAAAGACTTATGCCCCTCCTGGAGATCTGAAAGTTTGATGAAAATCTGATTTGAAATCGTTGAGAAAAGCTGGAGACGTTGTTTTCTCATTGTAAGTCTATGGGAAAATATTTCACACTCAAGGAGATGTAACTGGGAAACCACTAGTCCGATTCAAAAGACCAAGTCAACTTCGAACTCGCTCGAGATTTTATGCTTGTTCTCTTTACCAAAAATTACAAAATGATCCAATCAAAAACAGCTGAGAAAGCTGGAGACACCATTTTTCACCTACATTTATGCTCAAGGGCAGGTAACTCAAAAGCTGTTTGTCCCGTGCAGCCCAAATTTGAACTCAACGTAGACTGTAAGCCCCTCCTGGTTATCAGTCTGCAAGTTTGATGAATATCGGATCAGAAATGGCGGAGAACAAGTGGAGACGTTGTTTTCCCTCATTATAAGTCTAGGGGAAATTTTTTTCTGTCTCAAGGGGATGTAACTGAAAAAAAAAAACACTCATCAGATTCAAGCCAAATTCGAACTCATCCAAGATTTTATGCTTGTTCTCGTTTATGAAAAGATACAAAAGGATCAGATCATAAACGGCTGAGAAAGCTGGAGACACCATTTTTCAATTATATTTATGCTCAAGGGCAGGTAACTCCAAAGCTGTTTGTTCCATGCATCCCAAACATGAACTCGACGTAGACTGTAAGCCCCCCCCCCACCCCCGGTCATCTGCAAGTTTGATGAAGATCGGCTCAGAAATGGCTGAGAAAAAGTGGAGACGTCGTTTTCGCCATTATAAGTCTATGGGAAAATTTTTCACGCTCAAGGGGTGTTACTGGAAAACCGCTGGTCAGATTCAAGCCAAATTCGAACTCATCCGAGATTTTATGCTTGTCCTCGTTTATGAAAAGTTACAAAGAGATCAGATCATAAACAGCTGAGAAAAGCTTGAGACACCATTTTTCACTTATATTTATGCTCAAGGGCAGGTAACTCCAAAGCTGTTTGTCCCATGCAGCTAAAATTCGAACTCGACATAGACTGTAAGCACCCTCCTGGTTATCTCAAGTTTGATGAAGATCAGATCAGAAATGGCCGAGAAAAAGTGGAGACATCTTTTTCCCCATTATAAGTTTATGGAACCTTTTTGTTTGACAACCAGAATTCCAATCTGATCAGCCCAAAAAACCTTATGGAGCCTTTCCCCCTACCTGTAATGCTTCTCATGAAATTTGATCAAGATTGGGGTATTAGAGATATACTTTTTTGAAATGGTTTACGGATGCACGCACAGAAGCATGCACGATGGAGGACGGACAAAATGTGATCACAAAAGCTCACCTTGTCACTACGTGACAGGTGAGCTAAAAAGATTAGATCATAAATGGCTGTGAAAAGCTGGAGACACTATTTTTCACTTATATTTATGCTCAAGGGCAGGTAACTCCAAAGCTGTTTGGATCAGAAATGGCTGAGAAAAAGTGGAGACGTCGTTTTCCCCATTATAAGTCTATGGGAAAATTTTTCACACTCAAGGGATGAAACTGGAAAATCGCTGGTCAGATCAAACCAAATTTGAACTTGTCCGAGATTTTATGCTTGTCCTCGTTATGAAAAGTTACAAAAAGATCAGATCATAAACGGCTGAGAAAAGTTGGAGACACCATTTTTCACTTATATTTATGCTCAAGGGCAGGTAACTCCAAAGCTGTTTGTCTCGTGCAGCCCAAATTCGAATTCAACATAGATTGTAAGCCCCTCCTGGTTATCTGCAAGTTTGATGCGAGAAAAAGTGGAGATGTCATTTTCACCATTATAAGTCTATGGAACCTTTTTGTTTCCATGGCAACCTGAATTCCAATCTGATCAGCCCAAAAACCTTATGGAGCCTTCCCCCCTACCTGATGATGCTTCTCATGAAATTTGATCAAGATTGGCCATGGGGTATTAGAGATATACTTTTTGAAATTGTTTACGGATGCACGCACAGATGCACACACCGACGCACACACGACGGACAAAATCACACTGGTAAAGGCAAGCGCACAGGGTAAGGAACAAACACACAGGATAAGGAAATTTTTCCGATTAGGATAAGCAAGAAAATGGCGGAATCGGCATCACATGTGCAGGTTTGTTGTTGTTCTAGATCTTGTGTTACGGTTACTTATCAACACGGCTGCTCACATTAGCTTCACGGAAGACACATATTATTCACGAATTTATCTTCGATGGTCCGAATTCGACAGGTACAGCCAGTCAAACGGAGAACCGGACACAGTGAAGCTACTCAACCACGAAATCACATTATTTTACATGAAACGCTCTTCTGCGAAGATGACATGCACTTTTTTGTTGGTTGTAGATATACACATGATAAATCGGACTGTTGCAAATACGATTTAAGGAAAATTGGAAATTGGAAGGCCCACAGTGAGAAACCCTCGTTCTATTTTCAGTACAACGCCTACGGGCAAGGAAATGGGTACAACGCATATGATAAGACACAAAATTTAGCAGGGAAATGGTAGTTGTATGGTCGTAGCTCTAGTAAATTTCCATCTCAGATTAGGTTTTCCGATATTAATAATTAGTCCTACATAGTTTAAAGCACCAATTGTGACCTTTAAGAAACGTTCAAAATTTGTGTGACTTATCGTGGCATGCGCATTGCCCTGGTTCTAGCAATTTATGATAATCCCCTATGGGGGATAGATGGATTGGGTTCATCGCGAACATGATTTAGAGAAATGATATATAAGTCCATGCAGTATTTCTTGTAGAAAATTGTATGTTTGTTCTTTTGCTTAAAGTATGGTAGATAACCTCGCCATATTCGTGAGAAATACCTATTGCATGGTCATTTAAGGGCCTGATATGATTTGGCTCCTTTCTGGCCCCCACTCAAATCCTCTTCAGTGTGTATCGTTTCACTTGCTAACAGGCTAAGTTAATTGAAACATACAGAAACAAATTGTTTCCCCTTCATGTATATTCAGAATAACTTGACTTTTGATGTGTCTGTATTGAGTTAATAAATTATGACGAAAATAGTAAGAGAAGTGTGATAAAAGTATATCCCTTCGAATGAAAAAGACAATAGAAAGTGCCTTTGGAAGAACCTAATTATATAGGTTTCAATTGGCGCATTAATATATCAGGTAGCACTGCTAACCATTTGTACACTAAGTGTGTCGTATCTAGTTACCCCACCCACTTGCATTATCATGGAGATATACGACAATTGAAACATTACAGGATCAAAATGAAACAAGTACCAAATTATTCATTGGGTTCTATCGAAGAACATGAGTAATAACAATATATATTTATCTTTAAGGTGAACGGAGTTGTGGCAATTTAAAGTATGTTCATGTATTGGTAACTGAATTTTTATGCCGGCCTCGGTAGCTCAGTCGGATGCGCGTCTGACTGGTTATCAGGAGGAAGCGGGTTCGTTACCTGCCGGGGTCGGCAACATTCTTTCGAGGAGATTGATTATGAAACTTTTTCTACAGCCATTCTCTACCTTCCGCTGATTCAAGAAGGGCAGTTGTCAATTTATAGCGAAAGAATGTGCACTGTACTGGCTAACCGCTTACGTATACGCATGCCCAGGAAAAGTGTGGATTGGTAAACTGACCGACTCAAAATGAGCAGGTCAGTTTACCTAAACATGAGTGGTTAACCAGAATGGTGCACATTCTTGATCAATCTCCACGAAAGAATGTTGCCGACCCCAGTAGGTATCGAACCCACGTCCAGTCAGACGCGCACCTGACTGAGCTACCGAGGCCGGCCTAGAGAGAAAGGGGAGACAAAAAATAAAATAAAACAGAAAATACTCAGATACCTTCAATTTATTTAATAATTGTGTCTAAAACTTGTGTGTGCAGAGTGATCTTGATCCACACTGTTTGCAAACATTATTCAAAACATTGTTGTACAGAATTCACTGTTGCCTCATCCGAGGCGATTATATCGTGCAGCCTCAACATATACTACTGACAAGAAATAAGGAAGTTTATCCCAAATTATCTTTTGAACACATCCTAACAAGGGTTTGTTTTACAAAATCCTAAAAATATGTTGTGGGTCCATGTTAAGAGTTAATGAAAAGTATCACAATGTGCACGAACGTACACCCGCCCATAGGGGCTTGAAGAAATATATGGGCTGCATGATGCTTCCACGCAGAGCTGAATCCGGCCCGCACACTAGTACTGGTAACCCGCTTATAGGATCTAAGCCTGTCCAGGAACTGCAGTGCGAGGCGGACCGTCCATGCTAATAAACCCTATTGGTTTCATTGGGCGACAGGGCTTGAGATGTCATTTCATCTCAATGTCGGGTGAAAGTCCCACAAAATTGGAAGCAGCGTCTCCAAAATGATCTTTACAGTGTTGACGGGGACGTTAATTCTCAAATCAAACAAACGGACGAACAAAACCAACAATTTAAGTGTGAAAAAGGTAATTAAGAAAGCAAGGAAACATGACCAGTCAACAAATGAGTCAGCCCGTTAACCAAGTGCGAATTGATCTTGTCTTCTAACAAGTTTAAACAAAATCATTAAATTTATCCATCTTATGTATAGTTATCAATTAGTATGTCTTTGCTACTAACGATTTTGACCAGTCATAATATCACAGGCTTAAAGGTATAGTTTGAAAACAAAATAAAATTTCTAATTGATTTTAATTAAAATCTTCTTTAAAATGTTCCTTCCACAAACATTATTGAAAACAAACCCAAAACAATAAATTGTCAATTTGAACTGGGCATTATATTAACCTGGCCAAATTGTCCTACCCAATATTTTTTGCTCGTCAAATTGTCCTTGGCCGAATTGTCCTAGGTCAAATTGTTCCGGCCACATCGTCCTAGATTCATAGTGGGGTGGGGATGTATTATATTGCAAGAACCAGAGCATTGCACATGCCAAGACAAGGCACACAAACTTTGAACGTTTCCTAAAGGTCACAACTGGTGCCTTAAACTATTTTGGACTAATTATTAATATCGGAAAACCTAATCTGAGATGGAAATTTACTAGAGCTGCGACCATACAACTACCATTTTCCCAGGACAATTTTGTGTCTTATCATATGCGTTGTACCCATTTCCTTGCCCGTGAGCGTTGTATTGAAAATGGAACTAGGATTTCTCACTGTGGGCCTTCCAATTTCAATTTTTCCTTAAATCGTATTTGCAACAGTCCCATTTATCATGTGTATGTCTACAACCAACAAAAAAGTGCATGCCATCTTTCCAGAAGAGCGTTTCATGTTAAATAATGTGATTTCGTGGTTGAGTAGCTCCACTGTGTCCGGTTCTTCGTTTGACTGGCTGTACCTGTCGAATTCGGACCATCGAAGATAAATTTGTGAATAATATGTGTCTTCCGTGAAGCTAATGTGAGCAGCCGTATTGATTAGTAACCATAACACGAGACCCAGAACAACAACAAACCTACACATGTGATGCCGGTTCCGCCATTTTCTTGCTTATCCTGATCGGAAAAAATTCCTTACCCTGTGTGTTTGTTCCTTACCCTGCACGCTTGCCTTTACCAGTGTGAAAATATGATCACAAAAGCTCACCTTGTCACTACGTGCCAACAATTGTTGGCATTTTAAAATTTGTGAGCTGGACACACACATTAAAAAAGTTTTATAACCTCGGGCCTGGCATGATACATTCAGTAACCCTCAGTTGCTCTAACTCCCCCTCTCTCGAATACATTTTCATGGTTCTACACGTATGGGTGTTCTAGCCATTGAAGTCTGGCTGACAGGCACAGATCTAGGAGACTGAGGAGCGACAATAATTTTGGGATATATGGTACCTGTACAGTGAAACCTACATGAACCATGTATATTGAGTAAGATACATGTAATTAACTTTGTATTCATGTATATGTAATTGTGCAGCCTCTTAAGAAAAATGCAAATTTTAATTATATGTGATATACTTTACTATGGTTTTAAAAATACAATAAATACCAAAGTATTAGATGTTTTAGTAACTTATACCTGCTAGAAGTAGACAGTTACCAATTTAACACTTATCCTGCTGAATAAATTAATTTAGTCACAATCATTGATGACTATCAACCAATCAAATTATTTGATAAATGTATAATGTATGCCTGCAGTTCACAATCTGCTTGGCAGTGTAGTTCCTGATCAGATGGCTTCTGAAGAATTCAGAAGCCATCTGATCAGGATGTACAAAATTTACAAAAGCAGGGATTGTCATGTTCAGTAGGATAAGGGTTAATGACTAACAAGCTTGTTAAGCTTAAGATGCTTTGCAAAACTAGGACATTATTTAACCCTTATCCTGCTGTTCACGACAACCCCTACCTTTGCAAACAGTGTAGATCCAGATCAAGCCATCTGATCAGGATCTACACTGTTTGACATTCAGTTTGTGAATTTGTAAAATTAAGTTACATCAAGTAATCTGATTGGTTCAAAGTCAGAAATGGGTGTGGCTAAATTAAGTTTTCAATGGGATAAGTGTTAATAGTGCAAATTCATAGTTTTCCAGCAAAAATACCATAGTATTTGATATTGTAGTTGCTAGAACAACTTACAATTTGACCATTAACCAAATGCATGCGGTAAGCCCTTAATGGGGTACCTTGGCAAACAGTGCAGGCCCAGAACGCGGCGTCTGATCAGGACCTGCACTACTTGCTAACAGAATTTACCGTCAAAAATAGAATAAGAATGAAAAAATTGACCTGACACCCTTTATATGACAAATGGACTTGTCCAACAGCACTTGACGAGTCCACTAGTATACAATGGGTTAAACAACTTTTCGAATCCTGACATTGAAAATCTTTTCTCCAACACAATGGTAATAAATGATGTTATGACTAAGGTTGACATGATTAATCTTATAATCGATTAATCGATCGATAAATTCCACAAAAATGATTATCATTTCTGATTTGCTTTTAATCGATTACTTGATAGGTACAATTTACTACCCAAAGTTATGCCTAAAATAGCTGAATGAGTGGCAACCAGTGCAGACCCTGATGAGACGCCGCATTATGCGGCGTCTCATCTGTGTCTACACTGTTTGCTCAGGCCTGTCTGTTCAAATATACATTTGGTAAAGTGCAACATATGGTAAGAGTCAATCAGTCATGCTCAGACAGAAAGCCAGACAGGTAAAATAATGACAAAAACATTAGCGATTACTAATCGATTATCGATAGCAATGACAGGACTGAAAATCGATTATCTTTTCAGCTCCGATTAGCCAGCCCTAGTTATGACTGTTTTCTCCTGAGTGTTTGCAATTTTTGTTGGTACCAATGACATGACAAGTGGGAATTATTCTACAGTACTAGAGAGACTTCAGATCTTGTGTGTGAACAGATTCATAGGCGATCTTACATGAGTGTTCATGTATTATTGAATTTATTAAACAAGTTGAGGAAAAGGGATAAAATGCGAGGCTTTGCCTGGCATTTTATCCCATTTCCTCAGGGAGTTTAATAATTTCAATAGTACTTGAACACGAATGCAAGATTCCGTTTATAATATGGTATTTAAAACGTATTTTATTCACGAATGTTTTAACTAAAATGTCAATATTCCGCTATTAGTAAACACGACGTCGTTAAGGTATGCCATACATGTAACGTTACAGGGCATATACATGTATAATTAATTTGCATATTTAATCCACTAGCGGATTATCGAATTTATTACATGGCGTAATTACAAGTACATTCTCGGATGTGATATCGTATGATCCACTAACTTAACTAGAGCTGTCAGAGGATCTGACTATAGCCCCGCTTCAGCGCTGTCAGAGAAGAAAGTTATTTAAGCTGCAGAGAAAACAGTTATGAACAAGAAATAACTGTTGAAAATTTTACATTATCTGGTAAAACTCTAAGAGTTGTGAGCCCTTGTCCCTCATTTCAATGAGCATGATACATTACCAGAATGTCCATGTTTATACTAAATTTCATCTTCCATTTTTCAATGTTCAAAGGGTAATAACTCCTAAAGTAGGCAAATCAGAGTCAGGGTTCCTGCGCTCTGCACATTGTCTCATGGTGCTTTACACTTGTGTGAAGTGTCATGAAAATATCTCAAATGGTTTGTGAGTTATGGAGCCGACACAGTCAAAATTGCCTTTTTAAATGTTCAAAGGGCAATAACTCCTAAAGTAGGCAAACCAGAGTTATGGTTCCTGCACTCTGCACATCATCTCAAGGTGCTTTTCATTTATTTGAAGTTTCATGAAAATATCAGAAACGGTTATGGAGCGGACATAGTTAAAATTGCCATTTTTTAATATTCAAAAGCCTATAACTGAAAAAGTAGACAATCCAGAGTTTGGGTTCCTGCGCTCTGCACACGTAATATGGTGCTTTACATTTGTGTGAAGTTTCATAAAATTATCTCAAACGTTTTTTTAGTTATCGAGCAAAGACGGCTAAAATTGATATTTTTCAATATTCAAAGGGAAATAACTAAAAAATTAGGCAATCCAGAGTTATGGTTCCTGCACTCTGCACACCATCTCATGGTGTTTAATGTTTGTGTGAAGTTTCATGAAAATATGTGAATGGGTTTTAAAGTTATGGAGCGGACACGAAAATTGTTAACAGACACAGACAGACACACAGACAGACACACAGAAAATACGAAAACCAGAGTTATGGTTCTTGCGCTCTGCACATTGTCTCATAGTGCTTAACATTTGTGTGAAGTTTCATGAAATTATCTCAAACGGTTTTCGAGTTATGAAGCGGACACTGTTAAAATTGCCATTTTTCAATGTTCAAAGGGCAATAACTCCAAAAATAAGCAATGCAGAGTTATGGTTCCTGCGCTCTGCACATCGTCTCATAGTGCTTAACATTTGTGTGAAGTTTCCTAAAAATATCTCAAACGGTTTTCGAGTTATGAAGTGGACACAATTAAAATTGCCATTTTTCAATGTTCAAAGGGCAATAACTCCAAAAGTAGGCAATCCACAGTTATCAGTCCTTCGCTCTGCACATTGTCTTATGGTGTTTAACATTTGTGTGAAGTTTCATGAAAATATGTTAAGCAGATACAAAGTTATGGAGCCAACACAAATTAACGGAATCACGGAATTACGGAATTACGGAAAATGTTCAAAGGGCAATTACTCCAAAAGTAGGCAATCCACAGTTATAATTCCTTCGCTCTGCACATTGTCTTATGGTGTTTAACATTTGTGTGAAGTTTCATGAAAATATGTTAAGCAGATACAAAGTTATGGAGCCAACACAAATTAACAGAATCACGGAATGACAGAAGGACATGGCAAATCCAATATAGCCCCACTTTTTCAAAGCGGGGCTATAATAAAGAAAATCCAAGGTAGGTGTCATGGCTGATCATTTCAGCATAATGAATTTGATTCCAAGGTTTAGGACAGACATAAATATGCAAAAGGAGGTTAACCCATTTAGTACATGTACCTGAAACCCCAAATCGGGTACCAGGGGCAAACCATGCAGGCCCTGACCAGACGCCACAGAACATGGCATCTGATCAAGGCCTACACTATTTGCGAAAAATTAAGCCATTTTCCAAATAAATTTTGAAGAGAAAAAACTTGACACCCCTAAATTTTGAAATGCACTCCTGTTTTATATGAGAAGGAAGATTCCATTTGGTACAAAAAGGGTTAAACAATGTTTCTTATCAATGGAAACATGATAAACTGTCTAATGTCTACTGGACATAAGCCCGAAGTCCTTCCGTGAAACTTTTTGATGGTTAAAATCTTCTCAAAAACTTAATGCTCCAGATTTTAAAATTCACTAAAAATTTTCCATTTGGTTTTACATTAAATTTTCCTTGTTTCTTACTGTTTGATACATGCAGTGAAATGAAATTGCTGGTAGGATCAGACCATAAGGAACATTATGTCCCCCCGACTGACAGAAGGGCATGGGACATACTGATGTTGGTAGCCGCTGATGTTGGTATCCCCAATGCTAGCTGTTTGAAACACTGGATTTCCTTAACTCTTTTTGTACCAAATGGAATCTTCCAACTTATATATAGCAAAAGGCCATAACTCGAACAAATATATCAATTTAAAAATTTAGGGGTGTCAGGTCATGTTTTCTTCAAAAACTTTTCAGAAAATAGCTGAACTTTTTGCAAACAGTGTAGGCCCTGATCAGACACAGCATTCTGCAGCATCTGATCTGGGCCTGCACGTACCCATTTCAGGGTTTCTGGTACAAAATAGGTTAACCTACCAAACTTGCATGATTACTGAAAAGCATTGATTTGGTTTTGAAGGCCTTATCATTTTTGCAAATTGAACATTTGTTTGTTTGTTTTGAAGTATTGTATTTAGGTCAATTATGAGCAAGTCAATTTACCTATCCACACTTTTCCTTGGCGGGCTTATACGTAAGCGGCTAACCAGTACAGTGCTGTCAGTGCACATTCTTTCCCCAGAATCTGACAACTGCCCTTCTTGAATCAGCCGAAGTGAGTGAATGACCCTAGAAATGATTTCATGATCAATCGCCACGAAAGAATGTTGCAGACCCTGGCAGGTATCGAAACACTGTCCTCCTGATTACCAGTCCGACACGCAGCCGACTGAGCTACCGAGGTCGGCTATCAAATTGAACATTGTGAGTACAGACGTGCCAAGTTTATAGAGTTTTCAACAGCTCAATAAAAGGCCTTTTTCAGAAAAAAAAAATCTTTAAGTAATCTTATTTCTGCTTCAAATACAGATGGTTTTGTTTGTGTTGAGGTTTTACATCCCCATCAACACTATTTAAGTCATTTTGGAGACATTGCTTCAAAATCTCAGGGACTTTTACAGGACCCTGAGTCAAGCCCTACCACCCATAGAGACCACTAGGGTAAAGGGATGCTCGTACCTGAACTACTTTGCCTGGGCAGGCTAAGGCCTTCCAAGTGGTTTACCAGTACTTAAATGTTTGGTGGGCAGAAGTACATGTACCATGCAGCCAATCGATTTCTCCAAGGCACAAATGAGATGGAGCAAAATACAACTTGTTTGTGTTCATTAGAACTGCCCCATTTAGACAGTTTAACTGTTGTTTTTAAAGCAAAAACAAGGAAAATAAAGGGTGTACAATACCAGACCTTTTCAATGTAATGTAAGTGTAAATACGTGTACATGTATGTGTATGTCTTACCTGCTGGCAAGGAGAATGTGGCATTTTCAGACAGAAAAAAGCATGGAAAGCTTCCTTTACGCTGCTTTAAATGAATGGCAATCTCTCTACGAATTTCTGTCGCCATATCTGGACTAGAATAAGATGGCAGGCGCTTGAAGCCTTTTGAAGAGATGTCTGTGGCAGTAAGAAGAATAGCGACCATATCGTCTCTCCTAAATCTAAGAGCTAAATGCACAAGTGTATACCCAACTTCGAAAGCACTTGGTCTGTCTAGTATAAGAAATTCATCTTTAGTAAGCTGTCGACTAGGGTCTCCTCCTGATGTGAGGAAATGTTCTATCCCACTGGGATCACCATTGACAACACCTTCACAAGCATTTAACCAAATCAAATCACATGTAGTTAATCTCCTTCGTAGCTTCTGGATTCTCTTTTCTCGTATTTCTTCATCCCTAGCACCAGCTATTGCACAAGCCCCGTCTTGTTTTATCAGAGAATCACTGCGATTTCTATTGCAACTTTCAAGTGAATTCCTTACAGTTGTGGGTGAGCCCTTATCAGAGCCCGAAGAGTCTGAAAGATTACTTGGAGAAATAAGTCCAGACCTGTTGTTTTTTGGTGAATATTGAGAAACAACATTCTCATTTTCATTCAGATTGATAACTCCTGAGATGCTGTTAGGGGAATTTTGACCTGATCTGTTATTTGCACTATTTTGCCCTGAATTATGTCTAGCAGTCCTGCTGCCTATATTATTCCGTTTCACCCCTTCATTTGATACAGGACTGATCTGTCTCAGTCTGTTGTTTACAGGTGAGGAATTGTTTGGTGATCTTTCATTTTCGTTTTGGTTATTTTTTGGAGATACTCTCTCATTTTCATTTTGATTGGCAGCAATAACTGGAGAACTTTGACCTGATCTGATATTTTCTTGGTTGATAGTTTCTATGTGCAGTGGCAGTTCATAGCGAGATCCAGATGGAACATTTCTGTTCTCAAGTAATGCTGTGTTTTCAGTGTAAGTCTTCCCACGTGGGATACCACACATAGTGCAACATTTATTTCTAGGATAGTTTTCATAAGTACAAGCTTTACAGGACCATTTGATTGTACTTCGTACATAGGCTGCTACGGCCCTGTTTTTGTCATTATTTGCATTCTGCAGCAACTTCTCATTGTCAGGAGACACAGGTGAGACTGCTGTTCTACCAGTAGTAGTTTTGGAAGGCTTGTTTTGATTCAGCTGTTCTGGTATGTGCTTGCTCTCCTGAGATATATTACTGCTACCAGACTGACTAGAGCCTGTGGAAACAAACACATGTCTTCTAGAAATAGTACACTGAGCACATTTTGTGGCTGAAGACCAGTTTAGATATGTACACATAGAACACGACCATTTACTATCTGTATCCTTATTGGAGCTGGGTACTTTCTCACTGGACTTTTCAGCCAGCTCGGCAACTTTGTAGATATCCTGCTCAGCATTTTCAAGGTCTGTGATAACTTGCAGTGGTCTTGAAGCATGGCATAAAATGCATTTCTTTGAGGCTTGGAAATTCTCATATGTACAATATTCACAGGCCCATTTCCCATCAGTACTCATGATTCAGTCTCTGTCTACTATATCTGAAATAAAAGAATATAAAGCTTCAAGTCAATGTATGTCATATCCCATTTTCTAGTCATCATGAAAACAGGCCTATAAAATTTCGATCCCCTTGAGCCCCTGTTTTAATAGTAAAACTAGGGCTTGCAGGGGTAAACCTTATTTTTCACATTTTTGCTCTAAAATACAGATTGTGGGTACTCATTAGAACCGCCTCATCGTATTCTAACGAGTTCCCACAATCTAGAAATAAGAACATCACAATTTTTCATCTAAAAATTTTCATTTTTTCGGCGATATATGTTACAATGTATTTGTATAGACGTGTTTTCGTAATGTAAACAAATTGCATCTACAATGTACATGTGTAAAGCCGAGTCTCTTTCCAAATTCAGGGGTGTCAGCTGAATTTTAGAAATCTGTCTAGATAATGGCTGAACCTTTTGCAAAATGAAGGCCCTGATCAAAGAGGGAGTCACACACACATAGGGTTATTTTACCTGAAATGGCCAAAAAGTAAACAAAGGCTTGATACACATTGTATTTATTGATGGTTACTGTATATATATCAAGCCTATCTCAACTTTTGAGCGTGCTGGTCCCCTATGGATCTGATCAGAAGCCACAATCTGAGCTTGCTCTTTTTGCTAATGTTCCATTTTAGTGGTTCTAGTCTTACAGGTACATGTAGGTGCATTCTAAGCCTACTCTGGGGCAAAATTTCCATGTCATAAGCTATGTCTTCATGCTCCATTACTAAACTTCCGGGATTGGCGGGATCTACATGTGTACCTAAGAAAATTTTGATATTCAGCACTTGTGTAGGAGCTTTCTTAGCATTCTCTGGAGCATTCTCATTACGAAAGCACACCTATAAAAATACATTGTAAACTTTACCGCCGAAAAAACAAAAATTTTAAGACAAAAAAAACATGCTGCCGACACTGAAAATGGCCAGTGCCAAACCCCTTAATTGTTGCCTTGACAGCAGTGTGAAGATTAAGATTTGGTCAAAAATACATGTGAAATCACAATTTTTGACAACTTTGTGATGCCCCCTCATTACCATGGCAATAATGATTTAGCGTAAAAAGGTTCCATTTGAAAGGCTACTGGCCAGTGAATATTCCTGCCGAGTTTCATGTAAAACAGACCATTCATTATGAAATAATGGTTATATGAATTTGTTGACCTAGGCAACACTGTGAAATTCAACAAAATTCACAAAGTCCCTGAGTGGGAATGGGTTAATAATAACAATAATAATCAACATTATTTATAGAGGGTAACACATTTAGTACTAGTACTAATCTTCCATGTGGCCTTCTTTTCCTGGGAAGGAACCAGTACTAAGCAATATGGATAAAGTCTCTTGCTCAAGGAAACAACACTTGGCGCTTGCGGGGATAGAACATGGTGCCTCCCAATCTCAAATCCGATGCTTTACCACACTGCACCACAGCGCTCCATGGTTAATCTTTTATTTCCAAGGAAAAATATAAATTAACATATTTTTTTTTGTTAACTGCTCTTAAAGATATACATGTATACATGTAAGTAAAACGATGGTCAAATTTAAGCAGTTGTCGTTATATTGTTCACCGATATTCATGATATTGCAGTTGCAGATATACTTAAAACACAATCAACAGTAATCTCTCGTAGCTTCAAAATGGCGGATAATTCATGACAGGTAAATGTTCCTTTCTAATTTAGTTTAGGCTACCTTGTGGATTATAGTTATCAAATATTCTATTGCCGGCATTCTAGCCTGGCAACGGGAGGATGGCTAGACGACCGGACCCGGTCTTCTAGCCACTAGGTCTAGAATGGCGGGTCCGGCGTTCTAGACTCAGAGGCTAGAAGACCTGATCCGGTCGTCTAGCCACTTCCTATTTACAATGTGTTTATATGGAACCTGTGGCTTTTTGCCAACCACGAAAGATCGTTATCCAAAGGAAAAGTAGTTTTGCGCATTTGCAGTGACAAGAAAACAAGGTCACGTGTCAAAACATTGGATCCGTCTATAGGACTGTAAACTTTTCGACAGTCACACATGCAAATTATGCCAATGGCGATGGTTTGATTGATTGATTTGAGGTTTAACGTCCCCAGCAACACTGTAAAGGTCATTTTGGAGACGTTGCTTCCAATTTTGTGGGACTTTTACCCGACATTGAGATGAAATGACATCTCAAGCCCTGTCGCCCAATGAAACCAAAGGAGCGCTTTGGTGCAGTGGTAGCGCATCGGATTAGTGATCAAGAGGTTGCGGGTTCGAGCCTCACGCTGACCAAAGTGTTGTGCCCTTGAGCAAGGCACTTCATCCACATTGCTTAAAAAAAATAAAAAAAAATAGAAAACAGAAAGTACTGGTTACCACCCAGGAAATCCTGCTCGTAATGCTCAGATGTGAGCGTGTAGCAGTAATAGGAGAAAAAAAAAAAAAAAAAAAAAAGAAAAAAACAATTCACCTTATTTGCATTATCTGCTGGTTCCTAGTCTGAAGGTTATCTGTGTTGGAAAAACAGGTAACCAGACCCCCCTGACCTTGAAAGGTCAGGGGGGTCTGGTTACCTGTCTTTCCAATATTGAGAATGTGCAAGCTGGGAGCCAGCAAATAATGCAAATATGGTGAATAGGGTTTATTAGCATGGACGGTCCGCCTCGCACCGCAGTTCCTGGACAGGCTTAGATCCTCTAAGCGGTTTACCAGTACTAGTGTGCGGGCCAGATTCAGCTCTGCGTGGAAGCATCGTGCAGCCCATATATTTCTTCAAGCCCCTATGGGCGGGGGCGGCCTATTGCGATGGTGCGTGTTTGGACACCGAAACTATCACCACTGCCGGGAATCGAACCAGGGGCCTCTAGTGCACTAACCACTGAGCTATCATGTTAAAGAGACTGTCAATCGTTAACAGGATTCTTTAATCAGTCGAGCTTACCAAGAAACAAAAACAGACTCCCCACCCACCCTTTATCTGTTGATAATAGCAAATGCAAATCGCCAAGCACTGACCCAATATTATTTTGCATCTTTTTCAAACATGGCTAAGATTTAATTGTGATAGGGACTGGTTCTTACCAGGATGCGTTTATGCCTCAATCGGAATAGAAAACGCATAAATCAATACGAGGAAAAAAAAACGTCAAAAAATAAAAACATCGTAAAAAAATGGAGTCTCACTCGTTGCCGAAAGAAACCGCAAAGGGTGACCAGAGCGGTCACCCTAATGTCCGGGAATTGACCGGAAAGGGATGATCTCTACTGCGGTTGGAACCTTCCTTTCGCGAAGGTTCCTTTTTTTTTTTTTTTTGCTACGAAAGGAATGTTTTCTTTAGTAAATAGACGCAAATGAGAAAAGAAGACCAATATTTCCATTAAATTTGTGAATATTGAGCGGTTCCCCTTAATAGCGAAAAGGAGTCCTTTTCGCGAAAAGGACTTTACCCTAAATAGCGGAAAGGACTTTTTCCTCCAAAAAGGCACTTATTAGGAATAAAAAGGAAAAAATAACTTATTTGTTTTCTTTCTTATCAAACAGCTTAATTTTGAATTTGATGAAAAGTAGAAGTAAAACAAAGATCAGGAATTGATACAATTAACTTACTCCATCCATAAAAGACACCAAAGGGAAAGAAATACAAACATCAAGCGACCAGACCATAATGGAACCTAAACAAAGGAATGCCATATGGACAGTTACTTTCCCACAAAATGGCCATATGGCCATCCAAACTTAAAAGACACAAGTGATACACACAGTAAGTAACAAACAACAACATAAATAAATCGCCACAGAAGAGCCGCCTTGGAACGGTCAGTGGAAGATTTCCACTGGGGGGCTTAAATCGATTTTACGTGGCCACAATCCTCGCCCTTACTTCCGTCGCGATTTAGACAAATAATTTGTTCAGTCCGCATGAAGGCATCCTAACTCATCAGTGCAACATCTCCGTGAACACAGAAATCAAAGAACCACAGAGGTGAGACATCGGTGAGGACTCGACAGCAAGAAACCACTGAAATGCTGGAGCAAAAGAAAACCAACAGTTAGACTCCGATGAGCCCGACCAGAGACAGAGCATCAGGCACCAACCAACATTATCTCTTTAATTTTCAATAAGCCTTTACGTTGGAGCCGTCATAGAATCTGAGGCCTGATCCACCGGCGTGCAATTAAAGAGGGAAGCAAAGTTGCCAACCGTGATTGGGTTATCTACCATGCATGCAGTCTGTCGTATAACATCCATGTTGTACCCAATCTTTTTATATCGAAGAATGATTTTACGAAATTGGGTGCTGAAGTCATTGCGGTTATATATTTTTCTGAATTTATATACTAAGCCACCATAAAATTCGGGTTCCGATAGACCTTGTTTCAGAAGAGATTTAAGTCCAATATTGAATTTTGAAATTAAATCAGAATGGCGTCTATAAAATTTTGAAAAGGCTTTGCGTAGTTTATGGTACCGATAACCCTGATTAAGAAGTTTAGCCGTTAATAATTTATTACGAGTGTTGAAGTCAGTTACATGAATACACACTCTAGCAAATCGAATTAATTGCAAAATATAAACGCCATAGGATGGCGCACGAGGAACATCACCATCCAAAAAAGGAAAATTTACAATCTCAAAATCAAAGTCATCGCGTTTATCATAAATTTTGCACGAAACAAATCCATCTACAATAGATAGATGTAAATCCAAAACCGGGGCCTCGGTATCAGAAGAATTTGCTTTATTTAACTGAAGGTCTAGGGGGTAAATCTGACTGATCAAACCATCAAAATAGGTATTATCAATATTTAATAAATCATCTAAATATCTAGAAGTAGAGCTAAAAGCTTCAATAATTTCAGATTGGTTATCAATGGAAAGCGACAAAATGAAGTCTCTTTCATAACAATACAAGAACAGATCAGCCACAAGAGGTGCGCAATTAGTACCCATCGGAATACCCACAATTTGTCTAAATAACTTAGTACCGAATCTAATATAAATATTGTCAAGTAGAAAGGTGAGGGCATCACACACCTTCTGACATGACCAAAGTGTATAATTCTTATGCTCTTTAGAAGTGAAAAATGCATTTCTGACATTACATGCAAGATAGAGAGAATCTTCTCTGTGAAAAGCCCATTCAATTAAATCATTAAGCTTTTCTTTTATAAGATTATGAGGAAGTGTAGTGTAAAGAGTGGAAAAATCGTAGGTAGACAGACTAGAAGCACGAAACTGTCTAGATTTCAATTTATTTAAAACCTCATTCGAATTTTTTATAGACCAAAACAGATTTCTTCCTGATCTTTCAAAGACTTTATCACAATATTTAATTACATGCGTTTTAATAGCAGTAAGACAGGAAGTTAATAATTTAGAAAGTTCAGTGGTAGTGCAAGAACTAGAATTTGCAATAAACAGTGCTTTGTAAGGTTTTTTATGAAGTTTTGGTAACCAGTATAGCGTAGGAAGCTTGTCTTGGCCTTCGTTAACACACACAGCAAACTTGGTGGCTGAAAGACAAACATGTTTATCTACTATAGCTCTCTCTTCAGCCAAAGGCTGAAGTTCATAGGCCTTAGTACCACCAAGCTGAGGTTATCGCGAGCCTGCGCACTTGCATAGTCTCGCCGTGGCCCCTGCTATCCACCAATCTAGGCCATCGGTAAAATGTAAGCCTCTCGCTCCACACTACAAAGAGGGTTTCGAAACATCGGCGTCAACGCAGTCAGATGGGTTTTCCCCTGTGACGTTGCTTACATATAAACGGGGCGATTCATTGTAATATAAGTGTATTGGTTCAATGAATTTACTAGGGCACGTGCTACGGACTTTAATATCACTTTTCTTCATGAATTCTTTACTGCGAAACACACGCCTGTATACTCTGACCTCATCGAACCCCACTTTTATATTGTAAAACTGGGGTTTACATTGCTAAACCGTACTTTTTTCGCGCTTCTTTTCTGGCTTTGGGTGCTCGTTCGAACTGCCTCGACGAGGCGGTTCTAACGTGTACCCATGGTCTGTGTTTTGAACGGAAATAGGAAATTATGACAAGTATTCATCTTAAAGTTTTTCCTCTTTCTGCGGTAAAATCCATAATTCACGATCTATCTGCACAGGTGTGTTTTCGTGATGTAATGTCATTATATTTATGTACTAATCCCTGGCGTAATTAACAGCTATTGCTTTTTAAAGCCATTTCATTCACGCTTGTCCTGCTGAATAAATAAATTTTACGGCGACCTCTTTGGAGGTCAGCTGACGTAGTGTGTTGGTTCGGACCTGCAGGCAAATGACGTAAAAAGTGAAGATCTCTACCGGACTGCCTCCTAGAAGCTATTTCGTCGGGATCTGCACTTTTTGCAAAGGTTAAGATTACTCTGGTTCAGCAGGACGGGGGTCATATACGCAACATCAGTAACATGGACCAATCTCGTCTATGCTGCGGATCACAAATGTGACCTTAAATACTTCTCTGTGTCATGAAATTTTAACGCAGCTCATACATTGATAAAAGCCACTTCTGTTCCGTCACGACTGTATATACACGTACATGCAATTGTAAATGCTTAACCATCAGGCAAACACGCTTATATAAATTTGACCCACTTGAATGCCACTTTTGTATAGTAAAACTGGTGTCTACATGGGTATACGTTATTTCTTTCTACTTCTGTTCAGGAGTGTGGAGTGTGGGTACTCGTTTGAGCCGCCTCGCCGAGGCGGTTCTAGCGGGTATCAGCAGTCTGTATTTTTGGCGGGAGGGAAAATATCAGGATTTTAATTTGAAAAAATTCCTTTTTCGGTGGTAAAATTTTACCAACATATTTGAATAGGCGTGTTTTCGTGATGCATAGCATTTTCCCCCCTCTGTTCTATTAAAATGACTCTCACCTTCTACATCTCATCCGTATTGTTTACTTTCTGTAATCTCTCTCATTTTCTTTATGTGTGTTTTCATGTTATTTATCTGTCATTATCTTTACTCTTCCTCTCTTTTCTGTGACTTGGCTGTCTTCCCGGGAACCTTCTTGATAGAACATGTTGAAGCTTACTCAGCCTTTTACATAGTCAGCAGTACATGTAGCTTGCCGAACTTGTCATCGAGACAAATCTTGATTTTCCTACAACTCATATTGTGTAGTATATAATGAGAATCTCATTTAAATCAGATGGTCTCGGTGGCTTTACTGGTGTAGTAAACTCGATAGGTTTAGGGGCAAAGAAACGAATTACATACAATAAGTTTCCCTACCTATTATGTACGATTTTACTTCTATGCGTTTTTAGACCTCAACCAAGCATGGTCTTGTCAGTCAGTATTACTCTAGCCCTCCAGAGTAGTAATGAATTATACAAAAATATCCATCTTAAAACTTTCCATAAACGCACTTTCAGAAAAAATAATATATGTCTTCATGCTATATTAGCTTACATTCTCACATCTACCCTTATTCTATGGGTATCCTGTATACTTCTTTTATCTGGAGACGTGGAGACCAACCCAGGCCCAGACTCTGTCGACGGCGGCACTGATACAAGCGACACGTGCTCAACAGCTTCTATCGACCCACTCTCTTCCCACCTGAGTATCTTTCATTTGAACATTCAGAGCATTCTACCTAAAATGGATCTTATTAGGGCGGAATCAAGTGCATATGATGTGCTTATATTCTCTGAAAGTTGGCTCAAACCGAACATTTCGGACGACAATATTACCATCGCTAATTTTTCTGACCCTTTCAGGACAGACAGACTCGATCGTGTAGGTGGAGGGGTCGTCGCATACGTCCGTGATTCAATTCCTTGTAAGCGCCGGTCAGACATAGAAATAAGAGGACTCGAAGGAGTTTGGCTTGAACTGAAAATCAAATCAAAACGATTGCTTATCGGAGGTTTCTATCGACCTCCAAACAGCAACCTCGATTACATGAATCTATTAAAAGAAAGCGTTGACCGGGCAGTTAACACAAATATTGTCGACATTATTATCACAGGCGATTTCAACTACAACATGCTATCACATGACGATAACAAATTAAAAGAAATGATTCTCGAATACAATTTACACCAGTTAATCACAGCTCCAACACATATTACTGAACACTCTTCAACACTAATTGATTTAGTTATGGCACGCAACATAAATAATATTCTCTTTAGTGTCGTAGCCGACCCATTTATACCTAACCAAACTAGATATCACTGTCCCGTTGTTACGTTACTAAAGTTCACCCGTCCTGTAGTAAAATGTTTCAAGAGAAAAATCTGGAACTACAAGCTTGCTGACTATGACAAATTCCGTAGAATACTCTCCGAATCAGACCTTATTACAAAGCTTGAAACTCACCCTGATATTGAATCTAATGTTCAATGTTTAAACGATACAATCCTGCATGCTGCAGAAAACTCTATTCCTAGCAAAGTTGTCACTGTCAAGCCTGGTGACCATCCCTGGGTAACTTGTTATATCAAACGCTTGATAAGAAAACGAAAGCGTGCTTATCGACAATTTAAAAGAACGTCAAATAACTTTTATTGGGACAAGTACAAACAAATCCGTAATACAGTAATTAATACTATTAGAAAATCGAAAAAGGACTACTTTGACAAACTAGATCGATTACTTTCTTCTGATAACTGTGACACCAAAATCTTCTGGAAAACGTCTAAGCAACTGTTGAACCTAAAGCCATCTTCCACTATACCTACATTAATACTGAATAACGATATTGCAGATACTGACATACAAAAAGCGAACTTATTAAACGACTTCTTTTCATCACAAACGCGCATCGACGACACAAACAAACCTCTTCAAGACCTTCCACCACCCGAACATACCTTAGAATCTATAGTCATTACGGAACAGGACGTCAGTGACGTCCTAAAACGACTTGACGTCACCAAGTCCTGTGGTCCTGACTTAGTCAGTCCCCGCCTTCTAAAAGAAGGTGCCTTAATTCTTGCAAATCCATTTTCTATAGTATTTAATCGTTCCCTCCAACAGGGGTACTTCCCTGCTCTTTGGAAAGCTGCTAATCTTACACCCATACACAAGAAAGACGACAAAACTAACCCTGGCAACTATAGACCTATTTCCCTGCTTAGCCTTTCTGGCAAAGTGATGGAGCGCTGTGTTCACAAGCATCTATACAATTATATTGCTCATCACCAAATCCTAACGCCACTGCAATCAGGTTTTGTACCTGGTGATTCTACAACATACCAACTAATACACACCTACCATCATTTCTGTCAAGCTGTAGATAGTGGGAAAGAAGTTCGAGCTGTGTTTTGCGACATCAGCAAAGCCTTCGACAGAGTCTGGCACAAAGGTCTCCTCCACAAACTCTCAGGCATAGGCTGCTCAGAGGTTATTTTAAAGTGGTTTTCTAGTTATCTTTCCGACCGAAGACAACGTGTTGTGCTTAATGGCCAGACCTCAGAATGGGCCCCCGTTCTTGCGGGTGTTCCCCAAGGATCTATTTTGGGACCACTGTTGTTCCTAATTTTCATCAATGATATTGTTACCAGAATAGGCTGTTCGATACGACTCTTCGCAGACGACACCAGTCTTTACATTATCGTGGAATGTCCCAATACTGCCGCTAGACTCTTGAATTCGGACTTGCAGTTCATATCCGAATGGGCAGAGGAATGGCTTGTTAACTTCAACGCCAACAAAACATTCTCCTTTATAATAACTAGAAAACGAAATCCCGTAATACATCCTCCTCTTCTGATGAATAATACAATACTCGAAGAAACCAACCTGCATAAGCATCTAGGACTTACATTTTCAAACAACTGCGAATGGACTAATCATATAGAGAACATTTCCAAAAGTGCATGGACAAGACTAAACCTACTTCGAGTTCTCAAATTCCGAGTAAGCCGTAAATCACTCGAGAAAATGTACTTTGCATACATACGACCTCTGATAGAATACAGTGATTCCGTTTGGGACAACTGTTCGAACGCAAACAAAAAACAACTAGACGCTATTCACAACGAGGCTGCAAGAATAATCAGTGGTGCTACAAAATTATGCAGCATTGACAGATTGTACTGTGAACTAGGCTGGGAGTCACTTCAGGAAAGGAGAAACAAGCACAAACTCCTTATATTTTATAAAATCTTACATGGCCTAACCCCCGACTACCTTGTCGACCTTTTACCGCCACTTGTACATGAAGCGTCATCTTATAATCTTAGAAATGCTGACCACTTCCAGACATTTCGGGCTAACACGAACCTCTTCAGAGCTTCCTACTTTCCCTCTGTCATCCAAGCATGGAACAACTTACCTGAAGCAACAAAGCAGGCTTCTTCTGTAGCATCATTTAAATATCTACTGAACAGAAACTTAAGAAGACCTCCAAAATTTTATAACGTAGGATCACGAATAGGTCAAATCCTCCATGCACGACTGAGAATGCAGTGCAGTTCTCTCAATTCGGAGTTATACCGTAAAAACATAGTAGACAGCCCATGCTGTCAATGTGGCGGCTTCGAAAGTGCGTATCACTTCTTTTTCATTTGCCCTCGTTTCGCAGCCGAACGAAGATCTTATTTACCAGCTAATCTTTCCCATTACTCAGTAAGGGAGCTCCTGTATGGAAAAGAGTCTGCAAATAACCACGAGAACGAAACATTGTTCCTTCAAGTGCAAGAATTTATTGTTAAGTCAGGCAGATTTATGCAGCGCCAATAACATGCCCCATTACCACAAAATAATTGCTTCATATTTAACAAGTTTCTTGACTTATTCCTTAGGAACCAGGGAATACAGCCGTTTCTTTTCTTTTCTTTTTTACTCCTGCTATCTTAACCTGATATCTCTGTCTGCCTGTCTCTCTCTCTCTGTCTCTCTCTCTCTCTCTCTCTCTCTCTCTCTCTCTCTCTCTCTCTCTCTCTCTCTCTCTCTGTGTGTTTCTCACAACCTAACTGTTACTGACATATCCTACTTACCTTTGGTATAGCCATTCATCAACGATGCAGTATATTCCACGTTATCTTTACAGGAGATGACCAATATAAGCCAAAGTGCTTTCTGTCAAATCCTGTTCTCATTTTGTTTGTATTGTTCAATGTATGGTATTGTCATTCAATAAATACTGTTTAAACCAATTCTTGAATACCTAGAAGTCATTTTCACGCAAAATGTGATTAAAATTAAACCTGGTGTGTCGTGTTTTCGTTCAGCTCGCGCTAGAAACAGCCGAAAAGATTAAAAAAAAGAGAGGAAGAATTGAATTCATTTTGTTATTTAGATATTTAACCTTGATCCACCCCTAGTTTTGCAAACAGTGTAGATCCAGATTAGATGGCTTCTGAATCTGAGAAAGCTTTTATTTTATACGACCGCGGGAAGTATATTTCTGTAAATACATGGCAACAGGGAAATAGACAATGAGAGTTTACATGGCGTTCCTGCAGCTTACCTGAAAGGAGATTAATAATTTCCGATTTGTCTTATTATACACTTGAGTGGCTACATCTATACACACAGACACGCGCGCGTGCGCGGACGCGTGGACCTGCGTTATTGTTCTTGAACAAGATTGGAACATGTCGATGAAAATCTAAACTTGTTTCAAAATCAGCAGTTTTCGATCGCAGATGACAGTTTTCGCTTCCGTTTTATTTTATTTTTTTTTTAATTATTTCTTTGAGCTTTATGTTTTTCATCACACGCACAATGAATATCCTTGTAAACCCGACTTTGTATGGAATTTCTTGTTAATAAACATAAACACCATCTTATATCCATTCTCTTCTTTATGGGTACTCGGTAGAACAACTTTCATGAAGAACCCACTATACTATGCCATGAATATGTTGCCAGAGGTTATCAGATAAAGTTTAGTTATGTTCTCTCCTCTTCTACACAAATAAAAACAGCTGAAAAGAAACCTAGAAAAAAATCCAATCTTAAAAAAACAAACAAAAAAAAAAACAACATAAAACACTTTTTGATCACGCGGTTGTGTTATCCAATGTAAAAGAAAATTTATTTATTCAGCCCCGGCCCATCGGGGCTTGAAGAAATAGTTTGGCTGCATTATGCTTCCACATAAAACTGTATTTGACCGAACACGAGTACTGTTAAACCGCTAAGAGGATCTAACTAGAAGTGGATGCAATGATCAGCCTACACAGGCAAAGCGGTGCGAGTCCGACAGTTTGTTTTTGTTTGATTTGAGGTTTAACGTCCCCGTCAACACTGTAAAGGTCATTTTGGAGACGTTGCTTCCAATTTTGTGGGACTTTTACCCGACGTTGAGATGAAATAACATCTCAAGCCCTGTCGCCCAATGAAACCAATAGGGTTTATTACCATGGACGGTCCGCCTCGCACCGCGGTTCTTGGAAGGCTTAGATCCTCTAACCGGTTTACCAGTACTAGTGTGCGGGCCGGATTCAGCTCTGCTTGGAAGCATCATGCAGCCCATATATTTCTTCAAACCCCTATGGGCGGGGGCCGCGAGTCAGACAGCCCACGCTTATGAACACTATTGGTTTCATTGGGCAACAGGGCTCGAGATGTCATTTCATCGCAGTGCCGGGTAAAAAGTCGCACAAAACTGGAAAGCAACGCCTCCAAAATAACCTAAACAGTGTTGATGGGGACGTTAAACCTTAAATCAAACAAACCAAAATTTATTAAAGAAGTTTAAAAATGCTACTCAAGAGCTTCACATGAATTGCTAAACAAAATTATTCATAAAAAAACTGGCCGCTGAAAGATTTTTTCTTGTACAGGATTTTGTTTTGACAGGACGATATTATCACTTGGGTAATATCTTTATCTCTTTAATCCCTTTATCATCGACACGCGCCAAATGCCATACTTAAATTAATTAATCTATTTTAAAAACTATACAAACCAACTATTAATGTCAATAATTATTATCACACAGTGTTGAACAATTAACCATTCACGATTATTTCATGCCCAGGCAAAGTAATTCCAACAATTCACATGTGCATGCAGCAAAGACTCAGATCAGCCTGCACATCTGCGCAATCTGATCAGTCTTGATTGTTCGTTCTATTTGACAGCTACATAAGAACCCAATGCTCTATGAGACAGCTATACAAGTAAGATGCTTTGACGGGGAAAAGTTGGGTTTGTAACAGTGTACACTACTCATCCGACCCCCGCCCATCGGGGCTTGGAGAAATTGATTTGGCTGCATGATGCCTCTACGCAGAGCTAAAACGTTTAGAGGGTCTAGTCCTGCCCAGGCAAAGTGGTGCGAGTCAGACCGTCCCTACATATAAACCATTTTTGTGTTTGGGAGCGACAGGCATTGAGATGTCATTTCATGTCCATGTCAGGTAAGAATCCCACAAAATTGGCAGCAACGTCTCCAAAATGGCCTAAATGGCATTGACGGGGAGGTAAAAACCTCATTTCTAACAAACAAACAAACAAACAAACAATTCTTATCATATTTATCATCGAAGCGGTAGATTGTCCATGCAAAAAGGTGGTTGTAACTAGCACCCACGTTGTTCTAACTAGCATCCACAATCTCTGTTTGAATCACAATGTTTGAAAACTTTACTTTGCTGGGGAAAAGTATTGTTTGTAACACTGCAGATTGTTGGTGGTCATTAGAATCGTCTCATTAAACATACACAGTATAGTTTTTATATCTAAACAAGAAAAACACGCCCCCCCCCCCTCCCTCCGCACATCGGGGCTTGAAGAAAGAGATGGACTGCATGATGCTTCCACGTGGAGCTGAAACCGACCGCACACAAGTATTGGTAAACCGCTAAGAGGATCTAAGCCTACCCAGACAAAGTCGTGCGGGTCGGTCCGTCCATTTGAATGAACTCTATTGATTTCATTAGCCGACAGGGCTTGAGATGTCATCTCATATCAATGTCGGGTAAAAGTCCCAAAATTGGAAGCAACGTCTCCGAAATGACCTATACCGTGTTGACAGAGACGTTGGATCGCAAATCAAACAAACAAACAAACAAGAAAAAACAATACATGCAGTCTTTGATTAGGTATGGGTGCTTTTTAACCTTGTACTTTCTTTCGGTTTAAACTAGCATCCAAAATCCTTGCGGTTTGAATTAAGGCGTAACTTTACCAAATTTAGCGACACAGAGGCCTTTCTGATATTCAATCTTCATCAATGTGTCTCTCAACCCCAAAGTTCTGAAACCGAAACGGATGATGGACAAGAACCGCAAACACAGCACATCCCCTAGGAGCACACACCGACCGACGTAGCTCATGAGACAGGTCAACTGGAGGCATCAGGCAAGAGACGCCTGCCCTAGGACTTAAAGGCGTCTTCCACCGGGCCAACATCAGCAAACATGACCCAAACTCCACGGAAGTCCCGGGCATCAGGAAGGAGATGTCCAAAATAGCGAGCCTTGCAAAATTTAGAATATAATAAAAAGTGGCAACTAAATCCGCTAAGATACATGTCTCACCTGACAAGTCAGTCTTAGTTTCAGAAAAATTAGATTGTTATACTGCAAAAATTAGGCTGTCTTGACTGGTTTTGTTTATTTGATTTGAGACCTACCGTCCCCGTCAACATTGTATATGTCATTTTGGAGACGTTTCTTCCAATTGTGTGGGACTTTTACCCGAAATGAGATGAAATGACATCTCAAGCCCTGTCGCAATAGGGTTTATAAGCATGGACGGTCCGACTCGCACCGCTTTGCCTTAGATCCCCTAGGCAGTTTACCAGTACTCGTGTGCGGTCGGTTTCAGCTCTGCGTGGAAGCATCATGCAGCCCATCTATTTCTTCAAGTCCCGATGGGCGGGGCTTGGTCTTGACTGGTGGAATCTGTTCTACAACATATATTCATTTTCTTGTAGTGCATCGGCCGTCGGGGATAGATAAAGCAAAAGAAAACACACCGGCAAAACTTGCAAAATAATCCACAAAAATAAAATTTTCTGGTAAAAAAGCCTAAAAATATATTGTTTGTGCAAGACTGAAGCCGAAAATCTTAAACAAAATATTGAATAATTAATTTATATCAATATATATGGATCCTTTTAGAAAAAAAGTCCTTTCCGCTATTTAGGGTAAAGTCCTTTTCGCGAAAAGGACTCCTTTTCGCGAAAAGGAGTCCTTTTCGCTATTAAGGGGAACCCGAATATTGAGCGCCATTGAATTATTTGA
Source organism: Lucinisca nassula (assembly GCA_963580285.1). Lineage (NCBI taxonomy): Eukaryota > Metazoa > Mollusca > Bivalvia > Lucinida > Lucinidae > Lucinisca > Lucinisca nassula. The sequence continues at coordinate 77,213,424 of OY757010.1, forward strand.
CTATTATGGGATATAGGAGGTTTTAGGAATTCCGTTTATGACGGTCTGGTATAAAAGCCAAGGCCGCGCCGGGCCGAGCCGCCGAGCCTACCAAAAATTTTATTTTTTAGTCTCTAGGTACAAGTAAGATATATATTTTGGTGAATGTGGGATTAAATTATTATAAATTAGATATGTTATAACTACAATTAGTTTCACTTATCTACATTGCTTATTTATCTTTTAATAACTGTTTTCCGAAACCCAGGGGTATAAAAGCCAAGGTGGCGAAAAAGTATTGACAATTCCGAATTTCTTTCAAATTCATCGGTTAAATTACTTCTTTTTGGCCTTATGATATTTGAATTTGATTATACTTATTATGTGTTCGTGATAAAATCAAATATATTCACCAGAATCACCTTAATTGATCGAATTTCTTATTTTATTTTTGTTTCTATTTTTAGAATTACCTTATTACAGGAAACGACCGAAAAGGACCGAAAGGGAGGGCACACAACGACCGAAATGATCCGAATCGTATGACGACCCATGTTGTTAAGTGACATCAGACCGTTATCCCAGTGGACAAAGTTTTTATATGCGACGTTGTTTCAATGATTGGTCAAGGACTTCAGGTTTTTACGACGTTGATTCGATGTCGTATAAACGACACTGGGATACTTTGTAAGGGAAATGAACAATCTTGTCCACCAAACTTTTTTTTTTAGAAAAAAGTTTCAAAAAAATGTTCCCAGCAGGCACTCCACGTTGAATCAAGGTTGAAACAACGTTGATTCAACGCTGTGTGCCTGCAGGGTTCTGTTTACTTTTTTACTGCCAGTAGGAGCTCTGTACTGACTGATGTTCAGGAGGACGCGGGTTCTATACCTGCTGAGGTCGGCAGCTTTCTTTCGTGGAGATTGAACATGAAATATTTTCTTCAGTCATTCACTCCCTTCCACTGATTCAAGAAGGGCAGTTGTCAGTTTTTTGCGAAAGAATGTGCACACTCATTTATAAGGAAACAATGGACCAGGACAACTCGTTCTAATTTTTAATTTCTACATTCATCACACATCCACAGTAAGCTGTCTGACTGAAGCATGTTAATAAGCAATAATAATACAATAGGTAAGTATCAAAAGATAATTAATGTCTAAAACATGATTAAGAAATATGATGAGTTTCATAAAGCTCTATCTTTAGTTCCTACCATTCAGATAGTATATTTAAATGCCCTTATCATTTATCTGACATTGCCGTCCGTTGCGGTTCATTACGACGTGGCCTGCATAAAACCACCAAAAATACGGTTATTACAGATACTAAAAGGAATTGACTAGAATTATTACAACAAAAGGTTTAGAAAATACTTTTTTGGGGTTGTCATGTACATTTTTTCACACATCCATGTCTATTTCATTCAAATTCGATCAAAACGTACGATAAAAACCGCCTTGGCTTTTATACCCCTAAAAAATTGCAAAATTGCTATGAAACAAAAATTAGGGCACCAAAAAGAACAAAAACTATGCTGAGCATCACATTTGATATAATTAACATTATCATATTAAAATTTACCACTAACATTTCTTCTTCGGTTAGAATTCCGAAAAATAAAATCTTCGGATCGGCAATTTTTGGCTCGGCGGCTCGGCCCGGCCCGGCGCGGCCTTGGCTTTTATACCCGACCGTTTATGACGTCATTCTTGCGCATGCGCAAAGTACTGGCCGTCAATTGAAACGGCCATCGCTATTCAAATGTATTGGCGGAACTTAAAATGCTAACAATATTCAGACATTTTGAGAGAAAATATAACCGTTTTCATTGAAATAAAGCCTCGAGAAGGAAAGAATGATATTTTGCTTTTATTACCGAAATTCATTTATCCTAAATCCGTTTTTAATTGACGAAAATCTTTTCGTGAATGACCCATGTCAATGGCTTGAGATACCGTTATTCACAAAATAAGTTTTTACGTAACTTTCGTTTTATTCGCTATCTATCTATCTATCTATCTATCTATCTATCTATCTATCTATCTATCTATCTATCTATCTATCTATCTATCTATCTATCTATCTATCTATCTATCTATCTATCTATCTCCAACTCACTTCATTGTCACATGACCGTTGGCATGAGAGAGAGAGAGAGAGAGACAGAGAGGGAGAGAGGTTTGACTGACAAACTGACAGTAGACAGACAGACGACACACAGACCGACTGACTGTATGACTGACTAACGGACGGACTGTTAGACAGACAAATAAACATACTGACAGTCGAAAAACAACAACAACAAAAAAAAAACAACAACAACAACAAAAAGTGGACTTACAGACGGGCGTCGATTCAACGTTGGCTCGACGCCATGCCGTCGACAACCACTCCAACTCACTTCAATGGCACGTGACCGTTGAGATGAGAGGTTTGACTGATCCCTATATCCAAGAAGCCCATAACCCTTTTTGTACCAAATGGAATCTTCCTCCTTACATAAAGCAGGAGTCATTTTCAAAATTTAGGGGTGTCAGGTTGTGTTTTCTTCAAAATTTATTTGGAAAATGGCCGAACTTTTTGCAAACAGTGTAGGCCCTGATCAGACGCCGCGTTTGTCACTTAACCCTTTTGGGGTCTCCGGTACCAAATGGGTTAATGTAGTTTAAGCATATTTTATTGCTTGAAATAAAGCAAAGGGGTCGGGCCACAAGTTCTCACAACATTAGTTACGGCCCTTCCCCTACATTGTAATATACAAACATTATAACTCACATGACAATGACATTACATATAGAAATACATTTTTTTTTCTGGACGAACGTTGTTTAATGCGTTCTAAATATTATAACCCTACCGAGCTATTTGATGGAGGTTATCTACAGTGACCAGAACGGTAACATATGGGTTAAATCGTTTATAGTAAACAATAGAAGTCGCCTACTCATTACCATCACTGTTCACCACCTGATTAAATGTGTTCAAGTAGCTCGGTAGCATTAAAGGGATTTATCATTTAAAAACATACATGATAATAAAACAAGAAACATGTACATTAAGAATAATTAAATAATGACCAGAAAAATAATGAGGCGTGTGTGCATGCGTATATATATGTGTGCGTGCGTGCGTGCGTGCGTGTGTGTGTGTGTGTGTGTGTGTGTGTGTGTGTTAGACAGATTTGTCAGGAGTCCAAACCGCCAGGCTTATGAAAAGGCTCTGGAAGAATGCTACGTTACTTAAGTATATGTACTGTCCAAAGTACTTGTACTATCTTCGAATCTTATGGGTTGTTTGCGAATCTTCTTGACCTTTTGATAAAACTTTGAACGGCGGAAAAAAGTGTTGAATTCTGTTGGATATTTAGACTGGCATCACCAAAAAGAAGTTTGTCTATGTTTAAGGGGTGGAAGGCGTGTGTAGCTCGAAACAGAAGTATACGGCAATCGGCGTAGCTTGGACAATGGAAAAAGTAGTGTGTTGCATCTTCAACTCCAGTATTGCAACTGCACGTGGGGCTTGGGCAAAGATGATTGACATATAGATCGTATTTCAAGTTACTGCAATTATTACGAATTCGGGCATGTTGCACTGATAGATACCTGTCGCCATTGAGGAAATACAAAGGAGTTTTGACGTTATTTAATCGCAGTCTTTTAATGCTGTTTTTGAAGCTAGAGAGACTGTCAGCAGACCGGATGTCATTATTAAGCGAATTCCACAATGATACTGAAGAAGGTATACAAGATTTTCTTGAAATTTCAGTACGTGTAGCGGGAGTTACTAGATTATTGTTATTTCTTAGTTGGTATGGATTAGTTTCTCTAACAAAGGGAGGAATAATATCTTGAATATAGTCGGGAGAAAGCCCATTGACTGCCTTGTATATAAAGGATAATTTCTGCTCGTGTCTTCTAACAGACAGTGGTACCCATCCACATTCACTATATAATTTGTCTAGTGAGACAGACCTAGTGAGTCCAGTGACTATCCTTGCTGCTTCATTCTGTAGTTTTTCTAGTGTGTTTGAGTTCTGTGTGGTACAATTGTCCCAAACAATTGCTGAGTACTCCAATATAGGTAAAACGTAAGAGAAGTAGATTTGGTTAAGTGCGACTCTGTGAAAAGTGTATTTTAATTTGCGCATGACGCCAATAAGTTTAGAAGCACTGTTCACAATGTTTTCAATGTGTTTGTTCCAGCGTCCGTTATTGCTTAGTGTTAGTCCGAGATGTCTGTGATCTGATACAAATGACACGGGAATTCCGTCAAATTCGATAACTGGCGGATGTTCATATCGCTTGAGGGTAAATAAGAGCGTTTCGGTTTCCAAAGGGTTGAAATTTATTAACCACCGGTTTGACCAAGCTGACAAAATTTTTAAATCATGGTTAATTATGCCTTCCAGATCTTGAATGTTAGATGCGGAAGAGAACAACGAGCTATCATCTGCAAAAAGCCTAGTTAAACTTAAGAGGGAATCTGCTATGTCGTTAACATAGATAAGAAATAGAAGAGGCCCTAGGACAGAGCCTTGAGGAACCCCTGCATTAACAGACAAAGAGCTTGAAACGCAGGATCTGATGACGACTCGTTGGGTTCTGTTAGAAAGATAGTCTGTGACACAGTTTAAAAGAGGTCCGCTTATGCCATATTGTTTCAACTTGAATATTAGACCTTTGTGCCAGACCCTGTCAAAGGCTTTGGACACATCACAAAAGACCATACATGAATACTGATCGTTGTCGAAAGTTTGGCAGATGTGGTGATAAATGTCAATAAGCTGATAAGTAGTTGAGTGATTTGGAAGGAAACCAGACTGATATTTGTAAAGGAGATGGTTTTCGTGCAGGTGGTTGTAAATATGTTTGAATATTACGCGTTCCTGTAGTTTTCCTATGTTACTTAAAAGAGAAATAGGTCTGTAGTTGGACGGAAGAGATTTGTCGTCTTTTTTAAACAGAGGTAGGACATTTGATTCTTTTAGAGAACACGCAAACACACCTTCAGCAAATGACCTATTAAAAAGAATTGATAGTGGTAAAGAGATCTCTTTGGCAATTGGCTTTAACATTCGGTTACTTATTTTATCAGGGTCTGTGGCTTTATTGGGATTCAGTAAATTAATTAGTGTTTCTATTTCTGAGGCTTCACATGAAATGTTAGTCAGAGTATTTGGACATTTTACTTGAAAAATAGGGAGGTGCGTATCAGTATCATTTATATTTGAAATTGAAGTAAAATAGTTATTTAAGCAATTAGCCTTTTCTTCGTCTGAAAAGCAGTATACGTTTTGGTTGCCATCAGAAGAGGTGATAAGAGGGGGAATATTACTCGATGTGTTTTTGTGTTTAACAAAATGACGTATGACTTGCCAGAATTTTTTCTTATATTTGTTGTGGAAATCGGAAAGAGACAGTTCCAAGCTATTGTAGAAGTTTTCTTTTGCGTGTCTTTTTAAGTTATTAACCTTATTTCTAGCATGCTTATATTTTTTCCAGTCGTTCTCAGTGCCAGATTTAAGGATTTTTTCTTTAGACTGTCACGGATGCGCAGAAAGTGGCGGATTTCTGAATCGAACCAAGGTTTGTCATCAGGGCGAACCGTTACTTGTTTACTTGGAATACATGTTTTAACAAAACTGAGGAAAGTGTGTGTAAATTTTTCAAAGGCTTCATTAGTAGACCCCTCGTATAAACCATTCCAGTTGTGGTTTAATACCAATTGTTTAAGCTGATCGAAATTTCCTTTTTTTATAAAGCCAAACTTGCCTTTCATATGACTTCTGGCTGTGATACTGGAAAGGAAATCTTATAAATGTTGCTTTGTGGTCGCTGATTTCGGACGGAATAATAAGAGTTCCTGAGTCAAGGTAAGGGAGATCATCAGGAATTAATATTGGGTCCAGAATTGCTCGCTGTCGGGTAGGATCAGTGATTGTATTTTGTAATGAATTTATCAACAACACGTCGTTGAGATTATGGAAATTTGGATTCAGAAGATCCTCATTCAAGTCTCCAACTATGATTATATTTTTAGAAACCTCAAGAGCTTTTTCAATATTTAAATTGAGGTTATTAAAAAAGTGCCCGTCTGCCGTTGTTGGGCTATAAAAGAGTCCTAATAAGTATAGCAAATTATTAACCTTAATTTCAACCCATATAGACTCATCGCAGAATATTTCCAGTTCAAGTTTTCTGGTGTGGATGAGTTCTGAATTTATGTAAACTAATAAACCTCCTCCGTGGTTACTTCTGTCTTTTCTGTGGGGGACATCAAAAAATTCTGATAGTACTAACGAGTCGTTAGTAATCCGATTATCTAGATGTGTCTCAGAGAAACATAAAATATTATAATCCAGGAAATTATCTTTTTTATACTCAAGTTTGTTGCGAATACTTCTGGTGTTAAGGTGTAGTACGGATAGATCAGAAGTAGAATTTGTGGGTCCTGGGTTTTGCTCAATGTCGAACGCTTTTAGTAAGAGAATGTACATAAAAACTTTAAAGTGATAATTTAGAAAACCATCCTTAAGGATTGAAACGTTACTATGAACTGCATTCTTAAAGGCTATGTATGTCATCGATAACATCACAATTATGATTTTGAGTGAGAAAAAGTAGCACTGATCAAGAATGCCTTTAGATAGAACACCGTGCAACAGGCCGATGGCGAGCCGCCATTGGTCAGTTGATACAGTCATCGTGGAACCTTACAAAGCAAACCAGGGCATATCGCCAGACCCGTCCCACAGTACCAAATAGCCTGTCGCATCTGGCCACCTGACAAGTACAGTGTATAAGAATAATAACAATAACAACATGATAACAAAAAGATTATGAGCAAACATTGAAAAGGCATCTATACGTCTCCGCTTGGAGAATGTAGAAATACTTGGGGTCGGTTTTAAGTGGAGTATTGACTTTGCCAGGGTCGTTAACACCACGTCTATGCTATATACATGTATTTGGTCTTTCGTGGGTATAAAATGTTCTTACGTGATCCAGCCATATAGTCAGACCACGTGCTCTCGTCGCAACCGCCTCCTCGAGACTGTTCTAACAAGCATTCCGCCATCTTACACCTGAGTAGAAACGAGACGAAAATGCACACCCACGAAATACCCGGTCCTGCAAACACAACAGCGATATTTCTAGGGCTCTTAGAGGTCCGATGCGTATTAATTTGTACTCCCAAACATGGCTCTTATTTCATTCCTAGGTCGAGGGTACTCGTCAGACCCGCCTCATTGAGGTGGATCTAACGTCCACACACGACCTAATTAAGAAGCAGAAAACTGAAAATGTTACAATTTTACATCAGAAAGTTGAACGTTTTAGCTATATGAAGGAACACGCCATTTCCCAAGGATAACCTAAATGTGTCTCACCAGGAGAAAATGCTGTTAAGAATGAATGAACACACAAAAAGAGCACGTAAGTAACAACAACTACGTCAACAAGGAAATATATGAAACCGGTGGCCTCAGCTCGGTCAAGCCAACATATCCGGGACCACTGTCAGTATCCGCTCATCCCTATTAAGTGTTGGATCTGGGAATCTTAGACGGTATAGTTTAAACATATTTCATCGCGGCCACATATCATTGCGAAACGCTGACAATTATATATGTCTTGGATTAATGTAGACATAAGGGCTGGGCAGGTTGAACCAATCTACAAATCTACCAGATTTTACTGTAAAATCTTGCACTTGCGAATGAGTGTTTCATTCGAGATTATGCTCTGAAAGAGTGTTCTACGTTTGTTTTGAATTTAATGTTCCAATCCCACTGAGTCTTGATAGGTCCGAGCACTGGGCAAATGAATTTTTATTAAGCAACGCCGTATTATCGCCAACACAACGTTCTGACGTTTCATCGACGTTGCAATGTCAAATTCAATGCATCGCTTTGAAGTTGGTTTGATGTAGACACGACGTTGTTGACACGCTTCATGTCGGTTGACGTGGCGTCATTTAACGACAAACTGTAATTTACATTTGCCTGCGCTCGCTAATTGTTGGCGCGCTAAGAGAGAGAGAGAGAGAGAGACAGAGAGACAGAGAGAGAGAGAGAGAGAGGGGACCCTGTTGGTTCGTAAGGACAATATATCAATTTCGTTATGGGAAATTTCACATCTGGCAGCATATCGGTGTTTCTCCCATTATCTCTCATTAGAATTCCCCAAAAGTTTAAAAGAATTCCACTGTTTTACGCTGTGATTAACACTTTATCTGTACCACTGCCTTTGAAGCAATACGACAGATGACGGCCAGGGCTTTTCCCGTTCTATTTTTAGAACCGGAAGTACGTCACGAAAAAAGCTCCTATACATTCTTTGTCTTACGACATAAATATTCAGTTAAATCTCCGACTACTGACATGAGAAAGCCGAATTTTGTAAAAGGTTTGGAACTTTGCAGTATAAACATGAACGGTTTTTAACTTTTAGCTTTCCTCGATACTCACCAACCACATATTTAATTGTGCTATTCAGGAAGGAAGTGTCTAGAGTGCCGGTACCGGCACCCTAGACTCTGAGGCTAGAGTGCCGGGTCCGGCACTCTAGACTCGGTGGCTAAAGTGACGGACCCGGCACTCTAGCCATTCCTATGTGGCCAGGCTAGAGTGCCGGTAATACCCGGTAATACAATACTTGATAGGTATAATCCGCCTGAGAACATCATGCTAAGGACGAATTAAAGAAAGAAAACATTTGCCTGACATAATATCTAAAATTATCAAACATATTGGTTCCAATGTTATTATACAAATGCACAGAGTATTCTAAATAAGTTAAGTGAATTTGCAGACAACATTGACAACACTAAACCATTAATCATTGGTATAACTGAGACTTGGTTGAAACCTGAGATACAGGCTGCTGAAGTGAATTTAAGAGGTTATGAACTTTTCAGGTGTGATGGGACAGTTATTAATGGTGAAGTAGCACTTATGTATATACATGAATCGTTGTCACCTCACTCTTGTCCCCAATTGCAATTGGATGATTTGAGATTTGAAGATGCAGTGTTTCGTATTGTTAATTTGAATGAAAAAGACAAATTATTGGTAGCTGTCATTTACCGTAGTACAAACAGTAGTAGCGATAACAATGAAAAATTGTTGGAATTAATGGAAACAATAAATAAGGTGAAAAATATTTCTCATATACTTGTAATGGGAGATTTTAACCTGCCAGAGATAAGATGGAAGGAGATGTATGTCAATGGTAGTACAAACTCTTTACCAATGAGATTTTTTGATATGTCAAATGACTTTTTTCTACATCAACATGTTGATGAATTCACACGTTTCAGAATAGATCAAGAACCATCACTCTTAGACCTTGTGTTTACTAATGAAGAAACAATGGTTGACAATATGGAATTTAGTTCTCCAATTGGGAAAAGTGATCATGTTTCTATTACATGGACATTTCATTGTACTACATACACAGCGCAGAATCATGAACAATCAAAGAAGAGGGCATGGCACAAAACCGACTTTCAATCATTTAACGATCACATGTGTTCAATTGATTGGATGAATAAGCTGAAGGATTTAGGTGTTGAAAATAGTTGGCAAGCATTTAAAACTGAGTATGAAAATTGTGTTCTGATGTATGTTCCAGACAAGATTAACTTTAAGAAGAGGCAATTCCCTTGGTTTAGTAAAAGAGTGAAAGAGGCTGTGAGGAGAAAATATGTACTTTTTAAAAGATATAGGAGGACAAGGGCTTATGATGACAAAATGGCATACAATTATCAACGGAACGTTACAGACAACATTGTTTCAAAAGCTAAGAAAGAGTATGGGTAAAAAATAATGAAATCAGTAAAGACTGAACCCAAAAAGATTCTATAGTTATGTAAAAAGTAAGCAAAAAGTTAATGTGAAAGTACACTGGTTACACAGGACAGATGGAACTACCACAGGCAATGACAATGAAAATTGTAAGGTGTTATGTGTTTTTTTTTCTTCTGTGTTTACTGAAGAACCTGCTGGCAATGATTTGCCACAGTTTGAAACCAGATGTAACGACAGTTTGAACAATATCAGTATATCTGAAGAAGTAGTCCTTAAGAAACTAAAATGTATCAAAGTAGATAAAGCACAGGCTCCAGATGGATTAAATCCAAGAATATTAAAGGAGTGTAGCTCAAGTATAGCAAAATCCCTTTTCATTATATTCAAGAAATCTTTAGATACTGGTACTCTGCCAAGAGACTTTAAGCAGGCTAATGTTTCGCCGATATTTAAGAAAGGCAGCAGAAATAATCCAGAGAATTACCGACCGGTTAGTGTGACAAGTATCCCTTGTAAAATACTTGAGTCAGTTCTACGGGATAATATGGTGAAGCACTTAGACATAAATGGGATAATATCTAAAGAGCAACACGGTTTTGTAAAAGGGAGATCATGTTTGACAAATCTGCTAGAGACTCTAGATGACATTACACACTGTTTAGATGAGGGGGAAGGTCTAGATATATCTAGACTAACGCAAAGCTTTCGAGTCTGTCCCACATAAAAGACTCATTCATAAAGTTAAAAAATATGGCTTCGGTGACATTTATGTTCACTGGATAAAAGACTTCTTGACCGATAGAAAGTAGCAAGTTTTCCTGCGTGGACATTTTTCAGAACCAAAGGATGTATTGAGTGGGGTACCCCAGGGCTCAGTCCTGGGGCCCTTATTATTTGTTCTATATGTTAATGACATTCCTGAAGTAGTTAATGGGAAAGTAAAGATGTATGCTGACGATACTAAATTATATGACAACCAGAGGAACAGTAAATCGTTACAAAGAGACTTAGATAAACTAGAATAATGGTCTAGAAAATGGTTGTTGAGGTTTAATGAAGTGAAATGTAAAGTTATGCATTTTGGAAGAGGCAATCCAGAGCATAAATACAAAATTGGAACAACGGAATAAAAGAAGGTCACAGAGGAAAGGGATCTCGGCGTGTACATTACAGATGATGCGAAACCAAGTTTGCAATGTATAGAAGCAGCCAAAAAGCAACCAAAGCTTTGGGCTTTGTTAAAAGGACCTTTTCACATTTTGACTGTCCAAGTTTCTCCACTCTTTAGAAGACGTATGTACGTAGAAACATGGAATTTGCGATACAAGCTTGGAACCCATACTTACATAAAGATATAGACTGTTTAGAGAAAAATTCAACAAAGAGCGACCAAGTTAGTTCCACAGTTGAGAAACTTAGAGTACAATGACAGACTTAAAGCCCTGAATTTGACTACATTGGAGGAGAGACGAGTTAGGGGAGATCTGATACAGGCTTATAGAATTACAACTCGTAAAGATAATGTAAATTGTGAACAGTTCTTCACGTTTAGAGAAAATGCAAATACCAGAGGGAACAACATGAAAGTGTATAAACCGAGACTGAAGAAAAGCATACTTCAACGAGTAATTTTTAGTATACGAGTTGTGAATGCTTGGAATCAATTGTCAAATGATTTCATATCAGCTTCAACGGTGAATAGCTTCAAAACAGGCTAGACCGTTTCAACAAGAACAGACATGGAACACAAGAGGCATCTGCCTAAATCATACCCCCCCCCCCATCATCCTAAAGTAAAGTAAAGTATATTGGAGGAGAGAATACTCCACATGGTATGTATACTAGGTATATCAACAGCTGCAAAACCGCCGTTTCACATGATTTTTAAACTGTGTATATCAACAACTGCTAAATTTGGACACTAGCAACTCGCAATGTTATTATTATTATTATTATTATTATTATTATTATTATTATTATTCAAGTATTAGATACTAAATTGTGCGGGCTTTAAAATCACTGATGCATTTGGTAATTACGTTGAATGATAAACCGGTTAATTGCATATGCGAACAACAGAGGCGCAGATCAGCCTGCGCATCCGTGTAGTTCACATACTGACATGTCATTGATTTGATTTAAATTTTGATAAACATATTTCAGAAATTTGTAAAAAAGCTCACAACAACCAGCTGTTTTAAAACGTTTGGGTCGCTTTCTGAACACGGCAAGCTGACCATTTATAAGTCGTTTATCATGTCAACTTTTAACTATTGCCCTCTAGCCTGGCATTGTAGTAGCCAGGGTAACATTAATTAAATGGAAAAAAATCAAGAGAGGGCTCTAAGATTTATCAGTGATGAATTTAACTCACCATATCAGGTTCTTTTAGCCGAAAATAATGCAAGTCCACTACATATAGGTCGTCTGAAGGCTATGGCTGGCGAGGTCTTTAAAGTACTGAACAAAATATCTTCAGCCTACTTACAAGACCTGGTAAATGAAAAAAATTCAAACTATGATTTCAGGTTCAAGAAACAAGTCACTGTACCTCAAGTCAGGAGTGCAAAGTATAGTTTGAAGTCCTTCCGGTATGAGGCGGCCCAGGTATGGAACAGCCTCCCAAATGAAATAAGACAAGCAGAGAACTATCCTGAGGTCAAGGGGCTGCTGCGTACCTGGGACGGTATCAGCTGTAAGTGTACTTCTTGCAAAACTTACGCTGTTTAAAGTCACATTTTAATTCCTTGTTCAGTTTTATGTTGTTGTTTTTTCTCATGTTTTTATGTTGTTGTTTTTTCCTACTGAAATACTTTAATTTGTTATCTTATATCCAGTTATTTATTCCTTTTTACTGCGGCTTTTAACTTTACTTCTCTTGGTGGGTCTACAGAGTTGTCTCCTCCTTTTCGCTTTCGTCATACACGTTTTTTCTTCTTCCAAATTTCATCAGTTTAAGCTCTGTCTCTTTCGTGGAAAGGACATGACGAAGTGTAGATTTCCATGGGAGGGTGATTGCGGGTGGGATGCATTAGTAGGCTTTGGGTAGTTTTACTGATCTTATCTTCAGGAATTTTTACTAGAAGGGATTTTCAGTCGCCCTCCGTAATGCATTATTATTATTATTACTATTTTCATTATCTCATTACTTATCATTATATTATTACTTTTTTATATAATTTATTTTTATTTAAAAGTTTATTAACCTGTAACTTGGGAAGCCGGAACGTTGTGCAGCACGCACTCTTGTGTCTGATGCACAGAGGGTTGTGGCCCAGCACTTGCCTTCTTCCCTCACAGAATCCTTTATTACTTTAATATAAGTATAGATCAAGTCTTAATGTAATATATGTACAAAACCTGCGTGCTGTGATATTTACTGTAATCATTTTTATGTTTTCATTATTTATGTGTCTGCATGTGATATTACGTTGTTAATTTACAAATGTTTTGTCGAAGTACAAGCCCATAAGAGCTTATGTTATCTGTTATGATATAATCGACAAAAAATAAAATTTCTATGTCTATGTTTGGACAATTTGAAGATATTCAGTCTCCAGACAAACTAAGTGATCATGGTATTGTTTCTGGATTTTTAAAAATCTTCATACCACCTATAAAGAAATCTCGTATAAAGGTGTACTTCTGCTGTACAGTTGCCGCGGAATATCGATGGTTCGTGCATTATGCGTGGATAAATTGTATTTTCCGCGTTTCTGTTATGTAATTTTTGCGTGGATTTTGTGTGAATTTTGCGTGGAAGTCATAGGCTTCACGCGCGAATTTTATCTCGAGTTGCGCGGAGTTTCCGCGAATGAACCAAAGTGTTCACGCATGATGCGTGAAACAGGCCGCCTAGTATATCTTAAGTCCTGAAAGATCGATTTTTTCTCCATGCGTGGATGCGTGAAAATAGTGGGTAAATTTTAAGATCGTGCGGCATGTACATGCACATTAAACAGAAACGACAACTAAATATGTTCTAATATAGCATATTCCGTTAAAATTACTAGCGATATATTGAAATTTATAGCCACAAACGTGGGAGTAACTGGGCGTTCAGATGAACTATAAACTTTAGACATTAGTCATACATACTTGTTTGTACCAACCACATGAACATGTACTGTACAGTGTAGCTTTCGCCAGTAAATCATTCTTAATCTTATTCGGTGACAACTTGATTGTTGTAATCATCCAGCTATAAAAACACCGTAACCTTTCTCTCTGATCATCATGCATATAGTATAGATTACGACATTTTGCTCCACGTCCAACACGATCACAGGTACAGCAATACTTATACGGTTCATGCGTGCACCTAGGATAGATCAAAAAGAACAAGAAGAGTCCATGCATCTGCATCCCTTATTTGAGTCTATGTCGTAGGTACCGAAAACTTTCGGAATTCCAAATACCAGTAGACCCATAACCAGGCTGCGCGAATGCGCAGGCCCATCCAAGCCTCCACGGGACACCCATCTACCGGCACCGCGTCTCATATAAGCTTGAGCACAGCGGCCCAGATAAAAGACAGCACTTTGAGAGACTCGGTAATAAATCCAACTTTTCTTTTCATAAAGCTGGATTTAGACGTGTTAACAGGTCTGAACCCCACTTTATGTAAAGAAAAGTTGGGTTTATTAGCAGGTTCGCTACCCTCTTTTTCCGCAAGAACGTAAATTGTGGGTACTCGTCACAACCGCCTCTCTGCGGCAGTTTTTCCAAGCACCCTAAATCTGAATGTCGGGCAAAATTTTCATTAGCCAGGGAAGACCGTACTTTACAAGTGTGTGTGAATTCGGGTTTAACGTCGCTTTCAACAATTTTTCAGTCATATCACGACGGTGTCTGGTTGCGACAGGGAGCTCAACGCTCACGTTTATAGTGCTGCCTCACTGAAGTATCATGTCCCAGACACATTACATGATACCACACCCAGTCACATTATCCTGACACTGGATCGACCAGTCCTAGCTCTACCCCGTAAATCTGAGTGCCAAACGAGAAGCAGCTAGTACCATTTTTAACGACTTTGGTATGTCGCGGCCCGGGATCGAACCCGAGACCTCCCGTTCCCCGGAGCGGATACTCTACCAACTGAGCTATCGGGGCCGGTACCGTACTTTACAAAGAAGCCTATGTGTAATCATAATGTAGCCGTCAAGCCCCTCAAGCATTGGACCGACAATGGTGTACAGCATATTTAATTTTTCAGTGTAAGAGCGATTTTTATTTCACCAAATGAACACAAAAAAGTAGATCTATTTTCATTCGAAAGTTTGCAAACAATGACAGTTGCACAGTTGACCTGGCGCCACGTGCAGTATTTATTGGCGCTAAAAGTGACGTCACCAACAGCTGAATGACCTGCAAGTGTGCATGACCGAATTTCTGACACACATTAGTAACGTTTGGCTTCTAATAGACAGACGGCTCCCCCCCCCCCCCCCCAATAAATTGGGCTGTTTGATGCTTCCTCGTAGGGTAGTGGTAAACAGCTTAGAACGTCTAAGCCTGCCCAGGGAAAGTGATGTGAGTCGAACCATCCATGCATATGAACCCAATTGGATTCATTGGGTGGCAGGGCTCGAGATGTCATTTTATCTCTTTGCCTGGTAAAAGTCCCACAAAATTGGAAGCAACGTGTCCTAAACAGCGTTGGCGGGGACGCTAAACCTCAGTTCAAACAAACTAACAGACAGAGACTGTAGATGTAATATTTCGATTATATTCCAGCAGTTTGTTTGTCAGTTTGTATTGGAGTTTCACGGCCCATTCAACACTATTTTAGGTCATTTTTGAGCCGGTCAGTTTACCTAGCCACACTTTTCCTGGGCAGGCTTATACGTAAGCGGTTAACCAGTACAGTGCACATTCTTTAGCCAGAAACTGACAACTGCCCTTCTTGAATCAGCGGAAGCGAGAGAATAACCGTGCAAAAGATTTCATGATCTCCACGATAGAATGTTGCTGACCCCGGCAGGTATCGAATCCTCGTCCTTCTGATTACCAGTCAGAGCGCATCCGACTGAGTTACCGAGGCCTGCCCATATACCTGCAGCGAAAATCACTGTTTGAAACAGTGACAATATCGATTTCGATTCCACTTAAAACTTCTATATATATCGCTGAAAAGCATGGCATTGAACTAATTAAAAAAAAAAAAAAAAAACAACAACAACAACAACAAAAAAACATGGACGGTAAAAATAGGTCAAAAACATCGTTTTTTTTATCTTTTATTACCTTATCCAACAACATCACTACTAGCAAGGATCATACAATAGTGAAACTACGGAGTCCATCTCTTTATTTCATTTAAAGGAAATGGATACATATGTCCAATTTTACGCCATTTTTCTAAGGAGGCAACATTCAGGACTTCTGTTCAATTATTGTAAACTATGTCCCACAGAAAAAGAGACCTTCTCTTAAAGGAAAGTATTTGCTCCTAATGCACAAATTCTTTTCTGTAGGAGTCTACTCTTAAAGGAAAGAAGTTACTTCCGATTAGCAAGTTCTTTCCTGTTTCCTGCTCATACGGAGCAAGTTCTTTCCTTTAAGAGTTGACCCCGAGTGACATGGGAATATCTTTGAAGGATTTTCCACAACGGGGGGAATTGCGAAAACACGCCTGTTAAAATATTTTGCAAAATTTTACCAAGAAAATCTTCCAATAAAAAATTCTGATGCTTTCCTTATTTCGGCTCAAAACATAGGTTGTGGGTACTCCTTAGAACCGCCCCGTTGAGGCTGTTTTAAGTAGTACCCACAATATATGTTTTCGAGCCGAAATAATAAAAAAAACCTGGAAACCCTGGTTTTACTATACAAAAGTAGGGCCCCCACCCATCGGGGCTTGAAGAAATATATGGGCTGCATGATGCTTCTACGCAGAGCTGAAACCGACCACACACGAGTACTGGTAAACCGCTTAGAGGATCTAAGTCTGCACAGGCAAAGCGGGGCGAGTCGGCCCGTCCATGCATGTAAACCCCATTGGTGTCATTGGGCGACATGGCTTGAGATGTCATTTCATCTTAATGTCGGGTAAAAGTCCCACAAAATTGGAAGCAACGCCTCCAAAATGACCTTTACCGTGTTGACAGGGACGATTACCTCAAATCAAACAAACAAAAACTATACAAAAGTGGGGTTTAATGGGGTCAAAATTAAATAGGTGTAATTTCGAGATTGTGTATCCATTCCCCTTAAAAGATTTACAAAAAAAAAATATTTATTATTAACATTTTGTTATAGAAAAACTGGGTTTACAAGGGTATCATTGTTTTTCTAATTTCTGCTCAAAAACATAGATTGTGTGTACTCGGTACAGCCGCCTCGCCGAAGCGGTTCTAACGAGTACACACAACCTATATTTTGAGCAGAAATATATCTGAAAATTTTCATTTTTTGGTGAAAATGAATCTATATTTGAGTAGGCGTGTTTTCGTAATGCAAGGTCCACATTTAAACTGAGGACCCGTCTCTGTTGACCTTACCTGTTGGTTGGACTATAAACTGAAACACATAGTGGATATTTGATTTTTTCAGTGTAAGATCGAATTTTATTTCATTGAATGAACACCAAAACCAGTATTTCCACGAGTGGCGTAGCCACGAGTGAAAATACCAGTTTTGGTGTTCATGAGTGAAATAAAATTTGATCTTACACTGAAAAAGTCAAATTTTCTGTTTCTTACATGCTTAAAAAGGGCAATATTTACCTTCACTAACCGCGTCACTCACCCTCAGAGAAAACTAACTTTGTTCCTGGTCGTTTCGTACGGAACCCGGGAAGGGACATTTCTGTTTCAGTATCTAGCAGAACAGAATTTAAAACGATAAAATTAGCGTGGAGAGGAAAACAAGAAATATGTCGTTTAAACGATATATTTGTTTGTTTGATTTGAGGTTTAACGTCCCCGTCAACACTGTAAAGGACACTTTGGAGACGGTGCTTCCAATTTTGTGGGACTTTTACCCGACATTGAGATGAAATGACATCTCAAGCCCTGTCGCCCAATGAAACCAATAGAGTTTATTAGCATGGACGGTCCGCCTCGCACTGCGGTTCCTGGACAGGCTTAGATCCTCTAAGCGGTTTACCAGTACTAGTGTGCGTGCCGGATTCAGCTCTGCATGGAAGCATCATGCAGCCCATATATTTCTTCAAGCCCCTATGGGTGAGGGCCGAAAAAAAACGATATAATATGTCGTTTATGTTGTTTAAACGACATATGTATCGTTTTCCTTTCCACTCTGAAACAAGAGGCCCATGGGCCACTATGCTCACCAGAGCTCAGGTGGGCACTGCCAAATTGCAGCCATGTATTTTAACATGATATCATTTTAATCTGCCAAATGAACCCCCATATCCAAATGAGCATCCATGTGGACTCAGTATATGAAACATTAGGCCTTTTATGAAGTAGAGGGGGTGGGGCATGGACCCTATGGAGCCCCGGTTGGTATCACTAAATGGGTCTTATCACAAGAACAAGAATATATATGGTTTAGCAGTGGGGATCTGCATGGCTGGAGATATAAGTGGAGGGGTTGGAGCATGCCCTGTCGTTCCCAGGAAAGCCCAAGATTGTTGTCCCTAAATGTGTCTCATCATAAGGACCAAGTATATATATGGTTTAGGGGTGGGAATCTGAACGGTTTCCAAGATATCCTTTCATGAAGTGGAAAGGAGAGGACTGGCACCTGCGGACACCCCTACAGTAGGTGTGCTAATAATAAGGAACAAGAACATATATGAATATGGGGTGGGGATTTGAATGGTTTCTGAAATATATGGCCTTTTATGAAGTGGAAGGGCGGGGCACATTGCCTCAGCACAAAGAGACCCCCAAGTTGGTGTGACTGAATGAGTCTTATCATAAGGAACAAGAATATATATGGTTTAGGGGTGGGGATCTGAACTATTTCTGAGATATGTGGCTTTTAATGAAGTCAAGCGGTGGAGCAAGGCCCGGGCATGCCCCGGGGACTCACAAGCTGGTGTCAATGAATGTGCCTTATCATAAGGAAGATGAATATATATGGTTTAGGGGTGGGGCTCTGAACAGTTTCTGAGATATAAGGCCTTTTGTGAAGTGGAGGGGTGGGGCAAGGCCCAGGGAGACCCCCAGGTTGGTGTCAATGAAAGTGTCTTATCATAAGGTACAAGAATATATATGGTTTAGGGGTGGGGATCTGTAAGGTTTCCGTGATATTGTGATATTATGAAATGGAGGGGGTGGGGCATGGCCCCAGCACATCCCTGGGGGACCCCCAGGTTGGTGTCACTGAATGTGTCTCATCTTAATGAACAAGAACATATATGGTTTAGGGGTGGGAATCTGAACAGTTTCTGAGATATATGGCTTTTTGTGAAGTGAAGGGGTGGGGCATGGCTCCGGCGCACCCCGGAATGAATGTGTCTTATCATACGGAGCAAGAATATATATGGTTTAGGGGTGGGGATCTGTAAGGTTTCCGAGATATTGGGCCTTTTATGAAATGGAGGGGCGGGACATGGCCCCGGCGCATCCCGGGGGACCCCCAGTTTGATGTCACTGAATGCGTCTTATCATAAGGAACAAGAGTATATAGGGTTCAGGGGTGGGAATCTGAATGGTTTCCGAGATATTGGGCCTTTTATGAAGTGGAGGGGGTGGGGCATGGCCTCGGCACATCCCGGAGGACCTCCAGGTTGGTGTCACTGAATGGGTCTTATCAATAGGAACAAGAATATATATGGTTTAGGGGTGGGGATCTGTAAGGTTTCTGAGATATAAGGCATTTTATGAAGTACTGGGGGCGGGGCATGGCCCCGGCACAACCTACTGGACCTCCAGGTTGACATAAAAGCATATGGCTGAGAGAAGTTTACTAAAGGAACATTTCTATGAAAGTTTTGTCAAAATATCTGCAAAGGCTTTGATGTTAATGCCATTTTTCAATTTTCCCTACTATAAGTCTATGGAAAATCTAAGTTGCCATAGCAACCAAACTAAAGAGCTGAATTTCATAAAAAACACAAAACCTGTAAAGGCACATATGGTGAATATTTCCATAAACTCTCAGCCTCATAGAGCATACGGTTTCTGAGGAGATGGTTTTTTAAGTATTTTTTTTTCTATTTTTTCATTTTGGTTTCCATGGCAACCAATACAAATGAGCAGTAGGCCTAAAATCATATGGCAGATAGTAGATTGCCTAAGGAATATTTCTATGAAAGTTTTGTCAAAATATCTGCAGCGGCTTGGCAGTAAATGCCATTTTTCAATTTTCCCCATTATAAGTCTATGGAAACTCTAAGTTGCCATAGCAACCAAACTAATGAGCCGAATTTTATAAAAACACAAACTTTCAATCCCCTAACCCAAGAATGCTACAGATGAAATTTGGGCTGAATCGGCCCAGTGGCTTCAGAGATGATGTCGTTTGAAAATGTTGACGCAGACGCAGACGCAGACGACGCAGACGCAGACGCAGACGACGACGACGGACAACTGCCTATCCTATAAGCTCCCCCGGAGCCTTCGGCTCTGGTGAGCTAAAAATAGGGTGGAATTAAAAACAATAAAATTAGAATGGAACAGAAAACAAAAATACATTTCTTGTTTTCTGTTCCATTCTGAAAAAGTAGCGTGGAATTTAAAACAATAAAATTAGTATGGAACAGAAAACAAAAATATGTCGTTTAAACGACATATTTCTTGTTTTCCCACTCTGAAAAAATGTGGGGTGGAATTTAAAACAATAAAAATAGAATGGAACAAAAAAAAAACTTATGTCATTTGAACGACATAATTCTTGTTTTCCTTTCCACTCTGAAAAAAGTAGCGTGGAATTTAAAACAATAAAGATATCGTTTTAATAATCGGCATAATCTTTGCCTCCCATTGGTTAAGGATGTCGTTTAAACGACATCTTTAACCAATGGCTTCCATTGGATGGTGTTATCACGCATGACGGCCACACAGATGGCTCCTTTTTACTGAGGCCTATAATATAATCCTGCTGTGTGTGTGTGCTTATGACCCGGGGGATACTGAAGGAGAATCGCTCATGTCAATAGATGTTTAGTTAATTTTGGTCTGGGTGTTTCAGGCATCACAAGCGAG